>CM057351.1:79335335-80539270 GCA_030015575.1 Agapanthus africanus | reverse complement strand
GTGTTGTCTTCTGAAGCAACTCTCCGAACCTCGATCTCCTTGCGATCCATGATCTCCCTGATCAGGTGATACCGCCTCAAGATGTGCCTGGATCTCTGATGGGACCTGGGTTCCTTTGCTAAAGCTATAGCCCCATTGTTGTCGCAATACAGAGGTATTGGGTCAACAATGGACGGAACCACCTGAAGTTCTTTCAAGAACTTCCTCATCCAGACAGCTTCTTTTGCGGCATCAGATGCAGCGATGTATTCCGCTTCCATCGTCGAGTCTGCAACGGTATCCTGTTTGGAACTCTTCCAACACACCCGCCCCTCCATTGAGGGTAAAGACAAAGCCCGACATGGACTTGGAATCATCCTTGTCACTCTGGAAGCTGGAGTCAGCAAAGGCCTCGATCTGGAGGTCTTTTCCGCCATACACCAAGAACATCTCCTTAGTCCTTCTCAGGTACTTGAGAATGTTCTTTACCGCTATCCAGTGTTTCTCCCCAGGGTTTGACTGATACCGGCTTACCACACTCAGTGCATAAGCTACATCCGGTCTGGTACACAACATCGCATACATTATAGAGCCTACCGCAGAAGCGTAGGGTATAATAGACATGCGATCCCTCTCCAAATCAGTCTTGGGAGACATCTCTTTAGAGAGGGTGATCCCGTGACAAGCCGGTAGGTTACCGCGCTTGGAATCTTCCATACTGAATCTCTTCACTATGGTGTCGATGTACCTGGACTGAGAAAGTCCCAATATCCTCTTGGATCTATCACGATGGATCCGGATCCCCAGGATGTATGAGGCATCACCCAGGTCTTTCATGGAGAACCTGTGTGACAAGAACCCCTTGACAGATTGTAGCATAGGAATGTCATTTCCTATTAAGAGAATGTCATCCACGTATAAAACGAGGAATACTACAGTTCTCGCTACAAATCTACTATAGATGCATGGTTCATCTGGATTTTTGATAAAGCCAAATTCTTTGACCGTCTCATCAAAACAGATGTTCCAACTCCGCGATGCCTGCTTTAGTCCATAGATGGACTTAAGCAACTTGCACACCTTTCCGCTGCTCCCACTCTGAATGAAGCCCTCTGGCTGGTCCATATAGACACACTCCTCTAAATTTCCATTTAGAAAAGCTGTCTTTACGTCCATTTGCCAGATCTCATAATCGTGGAAGGCAGCGATGGCAAGAAGGATCCGAATGGATTTCAGCATGGCTACTGGAGAGAAGGTTTCGTCATAGTCCAACCAGGTCTTTGACGAAAACCCTTTGCTACCAGCCTAGCTTTATAGTTCTCAACCTGTCCATCTACACCAATCTTCCTTTTGAAGATCCACTTGCATCCTACGGGTTTTACCCCGTCTGGAGCAATGTCCAACGTCCATACCTTGTTGGTGTACATGGACTCCATTTCGGTCCGCATTGCATCCAGCCATTTCACTGAGTCAACGCTCTGAACGGCCTGCTGGAAGCTAGTAGGCTCATCATAATCTATGATGCAATCCTCTCTATCCCCGTCTATGAGAAAACCGCAGTATCTCTCGGGCGGATGAGACTGCCTACTACTCCTGCGGAGCGGCGTAGGAATGTCCTGTTCTGTTGAACCCTCTGGTTCCACTAAGCTTTCAGTAACAGTCTGTGGTTCTGGAACTTCTTCCAGTTCTACTGCGCTCCCACTAATTTCCTTTTCCAAGAACTGGTGTTCTAGAAAGTGGGCATTACGAGAAACAAGGACTTTTTGTTCCTCTGCGTAGTAGAAAAGATACCCCCTGGTGTTCTTTGGGTATCCCACAAACTTGCACAGTACTGAACGTGCCTCGAGCTTGTCCGCATGCTGCTTTTTGACAAAAGCCGGACATCCCCATATCTTCAGATATTGAAGATAGGGTTTCTTCCCACTCCACATTTCATATGGGGTGGTAGGCACAGTCTTAGTCGGAACTCGGTTCAAAAGGTATGCAGCTGATTCTAGCGCATACCCCCAGAATGATCGCGGTAACTCAGCGTTACTCATCATGGACCGTACCATATCCAATAGGGTGCGGTTCCGTCTCTCCGATACACCGTTATGTTGCGGGGTGTATGGAGGAGTAAGCTGAGAGAGAATTCCGTTCTCTTTTAAATAGTCCAGGAACTCGGCACTTAAGTATTCTCCACCTCGATCCGATCTTAGAATCTTAATACTTTTGCCGGTCTGTTTCTCTACTTCATTCTTATACTCCTGGAATTTTCCAAAGGCTTCGGACTTATGCTTCATCAAGAAGACATGACCGTACCTTGAGAAGTCATCCGTAAAAGTAATGAAGTAAGAGTGGCCGCTTCGGGCATGTGTAGACATTGGACCGCACACGTCACTGTGTACGAGTCCCAAGAGCTCGCTCGCTCTTTTTCTCCATGTCCAGTAAAAGGAGTCTTTGTCATCTTTCCTTTGAGACAGGATTGACAAGTGGCATACGACTGATATTCGAACGCATTCAAATACCCTTCTGTATGTAACTTCGTCAACCTTCTCTCATTGATGTGACCCAATCTACAATGCCATAAGAAAGTCTGGTTTATTTCTGGAGACTTTCTTTTGTGTGTATTCTGGACATTGAAAATCTGTGGTTGGTTCAATACGTATATACCATTACTCAATGTACCTGACCCAATCAGAACTTGATTAAGGTGAATGTTTACAACATTACTTACAAACGCAAATTCATAACCTTATTTAGAAACTAAAGATACAGAAATGATATTACAAGTTGCGTTGGGTACAAAAAAGCAATTACGCAAAACCAAAACATGTCCATCTGACATTCCCAGGTGATAGTCCCCCACGGCTTTAGCATCCATGCTAGCTCCGTTTGCAACTCTGAGGGTCATGTCACCTGCTTTCAAAACACTACGGTTTCTCAACGCCTGCAAAGAATTACAGATATGAGATCCTGATCCGGTATCCAATACCCAGGAAGTAGAGTTTATTGAAAGACAGTTTTCAATAACATACACACCTGAAGCTGAAGCTGCAACCTGCTTCAATTCCTGTGTTCTGGCCTTCCAGGCCCTGCAATCATTCTTCCAGTGTCCTTTCTTATGACAAAAGAAGCATTCTTCCTTATCCACAAGCTTCCCCGCTATCTTTGTTGCTTTTCCTTTTCCCTTCGTATCCACTTTACTAACACCGCCCCTTGGTTTGGCGGGGGCTTTCTTCTTCTTTCCCTTGGCTTTCGCCTTGGACCTAGAAGAAGATGATCCTCCTACAAACAAAGTGGATGTTTCCCTACCTTTCTGTAGGGTGCCCTCTGCGCTCCTCAGCAGGTTGAGGAGCTCTGAAAGTTCAACCTCCTTTTCTTGTAGGTTGAAGTTCATTATAAACTGGGCGTAAGTGGAAGGAAGGGACTGGAGAACTATATCCGTATATAGCTCACTCTCCAATGTGATCCCTAGGTCAGCGAGCTCCTCAATGTAGCCGATCATCTTTAGCACGTGCTCGGCTACTGATGATCCGACGGCCATTCTTGTCGAAAACAACTTTTTCGACGCTTCGTATCTTGCGATACGTGATTGCTCTCCATACAGTTCTTTTGTATGAAGCAATATGGACTCCATGTCCATATTCTCATGCCTCCTCTGATGTTCGTTGTCCATCGAGGCAAGCAGGAGGCACTTGGCCTTCGCGCTATCAATCTCCCAAGTCTTGCGGATTTCCTTATCCGCGACACTGGAAGTTGGACCAGGGACAGGGGGAGCTTTGGTGGTAAGAAGATACCCCAGCTTGTCATAAGTGATTGCTATCTTGACATTCCTGAGCCAATCTTTATAGTTTGGCCCTGTCAGCTTGTTTTTATCTAGGAGTAACTTAAGTCCAGTCATGTTGATTGGTCGCTGCAATTAGGAGAGAGAAGAAGAAACACTCAGCATGATGCTCTTGCAAGTTTAGAGTGGTTTTTAGTTTGTCTAAACAGGATGGCTCCCACTGTTTCTCGAATCCCTCCTCAAACCATAAAGGAAGAATTAGCCAGGATCAATCCCACCGTACAATACTTGCTTAACCGTTCAGCCAGGCCGGTGTTGGTACTTCGAGGGAGGTTTTCCAACGCTTTCGCGAAGTTCCTTAATTAAAGAACCTCTTTTCCCTGGGGGCGTAGCCCCGCTAACACCTTTCTAGGCACCTACTAGGTTTATAGCATTGATCGTTAAGTGAGAAATTTCCCGGGGAGTAGCATATACTCACAGTAGGATCGGGATCCAAATATCATCGCGTGACGAAACTGAAGGAATCCTACCAGAATCACCACACTCCAAATGGTATGCAAATCTAGCAAGTTTCAGTACTTATGAAACTCCCGATGTGGATTTTTGCCCCATGCTCTTATGACCTTGGCGTGAGGTCAAAATGTCATAAGTCACATGTCAAGTTCGTCCCATCATTATCCAGGTTAATTTGAATCCACCCGTACATACCCTTGACGTAGGCCAAAATGGCAGTACGACTGTTTCAAACCAACGCATTCTATCTATGCAACAGATAAATATCCGGCAGCTACCAATCACTATGCCTTGGCGTGAGGTCAAAATACATAGCTTGAATACTACCGAATATTTAACTGAAATGATGGAGGGCTACGGATGGTTTTGGCAAAACCGTGAACGTAGTGAACTTGATTTGGTCGATGGAACGAGATAGCTTTTAAAAGGAGTGGCTCAAGCTCCGCATTTAAAAGTTAGTTTTGAAAAGAACCGAGTGGTTTTTCGAAAGTGTTCCAACGACTTTAACTTGGTTTATTATCTTGCATTAGTTCTTTTAATGCGTGATATTCTTGCATTAGTACTTTTAATGCGTCCCATCATTTAATCCTACCATTGCAGAAAACAACCAAAATATGACGTACGCTTATGCCATTCGCATTCGCCACTGGGCCCCGTCATTACCCGTTAGGTTACTTAACTAACGACAGAGCGGGGGCTGGGCTAGCGCGTCTGTAAAACATAAGCAACGCCTAAATAGTTATAGATATAGCAATAGTAGACATTACAGATCACAGATGAATGCATCGGATATACTAGCAATCCGCAATCCTTTCGAGCCTGAAACGAAAAGCGGATAACACGGTCGCGGTGAATAGCCAAATACCCCACCCAAGACCCCTACGGGTGCGGCAAACTACCCGCCAAGTACCCGAAGCGTAGCAACCTCCCTCATCTCCATGAGTAGGCCACTCGACACTTCGGCATACCCGGTAGTTCGTGCACCCCTCCATGGGTCTATCCTAGGAGAAAAAACAGTAAAAAGAATTATACAATGACGGCTACAACCCCGACCCGGTTGTGCGGCCAAACAAATAATATTATTACATCAATTTACATTTACAATGAATGAAAGAAAAACAAAAGCTCATCTCACATCCACCCCGGCTATTCACCCGCGACAGTCCAACACATTCATATACACATTCCAGCACATTACAGATCATGTATAACCCCGACTAATCGTCTTATAGCGATTAGCCGACGTTCAATACATGCAAGCATCACAGATATAACCATCATAGTCAAAAGTGCAGTGAAGTTCGGAAAAAATACGGAATTATAGGACCCCAAAAGGAAATTTCTTTTCTGGAAAATCTGGGTACATATAATATATTTTAAAAATCCCAAAACCAACAACTACACACACTGCACGAAAAACGATGCAGAGAAGAGGACAAAGCGCGGCGGTTGCGCGGCACGAGCCCACCTCGCGCGGCGGAAGGGCGGCGCTTTGAGCTCAACAGTGGATCGTTTTTCATGGGTGTTCTTAGAAAACCCTGAGATGATTTTACAAGTATAAAGTTTTTCATTTTGAGCCAAAAAAATTTCAACAGAAACTCAGGTTTTGAAAAAGTATGGTTTTTGGGTTTTTTTACGGTTCCGAACTTCGTTACACTTCACTACCAAGCTAGTTTAAGTTTAGTTAGGCTCTGATACCACTGTAAGTCCACGTTGCGACCCCCGGTTCTTACGGGGAGGCGGAAACGGTATAAAAATTAAATTTTTAGTGCAATACGCAACATGGACTATGTAAGGTCGGGATCGTTGTCTAAACTAAAACTAGCAACCTAGCTAAAGAAGTTTAGCTACTCGGATGAAGATGGTTATACCTAGACTTGAACTCCTTCGTCTTCAAACTTTGTAGAGGTTGATGGTTCTCCTTTGTCGCCTTCTTCCGTCGAAGATGGATCCACCTCGAAGGCTCGACCTTTGGGCTCTTTCTCGTACTTGGAGTGAACTAGAATCGCCGGCTTGCTAGACCCTTGATCCTAGAGTGAGTAGAGAGTGTTTAGGGTTTGCTTTTCTTTTTCAAGAGAAGGATTCTCAACTCATGAGAAGGTTTCTCTTGACTAGAGGAAGAAGAAGATGAAATGAAGAGAGAGAGTGAGTATGATAGAATGAGCCTTCCTTTTTTTTTTTGCAACCATATCAAAATGAAAAAGGTTTAATCAAATAATAATAATAATCAAAATGAAAAAGGTTTGATGGATAGTTTAGAATGACTAATATCATTACAAGCATTAAATGAATAAAGCAAGAATGAAAAGGCATCTTGCATTTGTAATGATGGTAGTCAAATGTTCAACCATGGTCAACAAGTCAACCATGGTCAACAAGTCAACAAAAACTAACCATGACACAATTTCATTTTATTATATATTATTAAATGATATAATACAAATCCATTAGGGTTTGGAAAAAGACGACTGTCAACTGTGCATACGCACCCGTTCCGAAACCCTAATGGAAATCATCTTCCTCCTCCTCAAATAACTGTGCATACACACCTGCATTCTTGTTCCGAGGAACATGAACACTGAGAGATAAAAGCAACCCCAAATACTATACCAGTATCCGGCTCAAACCAGAGCCCGCTGGTAATATCTGTCCGGACTCCAAACGTGCACAAGTGCGCGGATGAGAACGAACCCTGTCGCAAAACCATGCGACCTCTACTCTGTTTTGCCCATAGGCGAATACCCTCTGTGTGGGACTCTAAAGACTCGACACTACGCTGGCAGTGGGTTTAACCACAGACCGCAAGCGGCACTAGCTGTGCGTAACGGTCCCCAGGTAGATGTCGACAAGAAGGCTGACGAGGTGAAACCCCATCGGTACTCCTACTGAGTCTGAATGTGACAGTCTCCGTACAGTCCGGTCTGTTCGTCTGATACATCGCATGGCGGGCCTAGGGGGCGGTAAACGTCAGTCCCCCAATAGCGGTACAAGTCGTGCCGGAGCGAAGCCCAAAACACCCTGAGATAACACTGGAAACCCACCAGTATATCTCGTTTGCCCTGGCCAGGGACTACTCGTGTAATGGCTCTCCTAGACACAGCGCGATGTCAACCCCCAATACCGGGAGAGACGAATCCTGTCTAACCGTCACTGCCTCCAAGTGCTTCGGGACTGCACCCAACCACCACCTGTTTGCACGACTCCTTTGAGCCGTGGTAGGGTAGTGATCAAAGTGCAGTGGGAACACACTAGAGGCGAAGTGCCAGTGTCAAGTCAGCGGACTAAGCTGTACTCATGTCACCTGGGAACTGATGACTGACGATAGGTATAATACCAACCTGTCAGTTCCCGACGAGTCCTGTCCAGTGTACTCGTAACCCAACGAGCACCCGTATACTATCTCCAGTACGACATACTGATGGCTGTGGGACAGACCATCTCCCTCACTGGGATGAGAAGCGCATACGCTAGTCTACTCCGGAGTATCGATGCCCTGTCTCGATAGTCCTGCGACTAGGGACCTGTATAAGGATGTGCTTATAGATTACCCAGCCCCCACTAGTGTGACTGCCATCACAACGCTGGTAATCAAGCAAAGATCCTAAGGGCTCCACTAATGCGTATAAGTGATATAGTAAAATAAACACAAGTACACATTGAAGTAGAGACAAACCAAGTAGCATACTACTATTTTGAGCAAGATTGTATATACAAGGTGAATATCCCAAGCATCCATTAAGTAATATACAAACTAGTATGATACAGTAATGGCCTCTAGGGCATATACACTAACAATCTCCCACTTGCACTAAGGCCATGTACTGGCGTATCGAAGACCTATCATCTCGATCAGCCGCTCGAACTGAGTCTGGGGCAGGGCCTTGGTGAATGGATCTGCAGTGTTGTCTTCTGAAGCAACTCTCCGAACCTCGATCTCCTTGCGATCCATGATCTCCCTGATCAGGTGATACCGCCTCAAGATGTGCCTGGATCTCTGATGGGACCTGGGTTCCTTTGCTAAAGCTATAGCCCCATTGTTGTCGCAATACAGAGGTATTGGGTCAACAATGGACGGAACCACCTGAAGTTCTTTCAAGAACTTCCTCATCCAGACAGCTTCTTTTGCGGCATCAGATGCAGCGATGTATTCCGCTTCCATCGTCGAGTCTGCAACGGTATCCTGTTTGGAACTCTTCCAACACACCGCCCCTCCATTGAGGGTAAAGACAAAGCCCGACATGGACTTGGAATCATCCTTGTCACTCTGGAAGCTGGAGTCAGCAAAGGCCTCGATCTGGAGGTCTTTTCCGCCATACACCAAGAACATCTCCTTAGTCCTTCTCAGGTACTTGAGAATGTTCTTTACCGCTATCCAGTGTTTCTCCCCAGGGTTTGACTGATACCGGCTTACCACACTCAGTGCATAAGCTACATCCGGTCTGGTACACAACATCGCATACATTATAGAGCCTACCGCAGAAGCGTAGGGTATAATAGACATGCGATCCCTCTCCAAATCAGTCTTGGGAGACATCTCTTTAGAGAGGGTGATCCCGTGACAAGCCGGTAGGTTACCGCGCTTGGAATCTTCCATACTGAATCTCTTCACTATGGTGTCGATGTACCTGGACTGAGAAAGTCCCAATATCCTCTTGGATCTATCACGATGGATCCGGATCCCCAGGATGTATGAGGCATCACCCAGGTCTTTCATGGAGAACCTGTGTGACAAGAACCCCTTGACAGATTGTAGCATAGGAATGTCATTTCCTATTAAGAGAATGTCATCCACGTATAAAACGAGGAATACTACAGTTCTCGCTACAAATCTACTATAGATGCATGGTTCATCTGGATTTTTGATAAAGCCAAATTCTTTGACCGTCTCATCAAAACAGATGTTCCAACTCCGCGATGCCTGCTTTAGTCCATAGATGGACTTAAGCAACTTGCACACCTTTCCGCTGCTCCCACTCTGAATGAAGCCCTCTGGCTGGTCCATATAGACACACTCCTCTAAATTTCCATTTAGAAAAGCTGTCTTTACGTCCATTTGCCAGATCTCATAATCGTGGAAGGCAGCGATGGCAAGAAGGATCCGAATGGATTTCAGCATGGCTACTGGAGAGAAGGTTTCGTCATAGTCCAAACCAGGTCTTTGACGAAAACCCTTTGCTACCAGCCTAGCTTTATAGTTCTCAACCTGTCCATCTACACCAATCTTCCTTTTGAAGATCCACTTGCATCCTACGGGTTTTACCCCGTCTGGAGCAATGTCCAACGTCCATACCTTGTTGGTGTACATGGACTCCATTTCGGTCCGCATTGCATCCAGCCATTTCACTGAGTCAACGCTCTGAACGGCCTGCTGGAAGCTAGTAGGCTCATCATAATCTATGATGCAATCCTCTCTATCCCCGTCTATGAGAAAACCGCAGTATCTCTCGGGCGGATGAGACTGCCTACTACTCCTGCGGAGCGGCGTAGGAATGTCCTGTTCTGTTGAACCCTCTGGTTCCACTAAGCTTTCAGTAACAGTCTGTGGTTCTGGAACTTCTTCCAGTTCTACTGCGCTCCCACTAATTTCCTTTTCCAAGAATTGGTGTTCTAGAAAGTGGGCATTACGAGAAACAAGGACTTTTTGTTCCTCTGCGTAGTAGAAAAGATACCCCCTGGTGTTCTTTGGGTATCCCACAAACTTGCACAGTACTGAACGTGCCTCGAGCTTGTCCGCATGCTGCTTTTTGACAAAAGCCGGACATCCCCATATCTTCAGATATTGAAGATAGGGTTTCTTCCCACTCCACATTTCATATGGGGTGGTAGGCACAGCCTTAGTCGGAACTCGGTTCAAAAGGTATGCAGCTGATTCTAGCGCATACCCCCAGAATGATCGCGGTAACTCAGCGTTACTCATCATGGACCGTACCATATCCAATAGGGTGCGGTTCCGTCTCTCCGATACACCGTTATGTTGCGGGGTGTATGGAGGAGTAAGCTGAGAGAGAATTCCGTTCTCTTTTAAATAGTCCAGGAACTCGGCACTTAAGTATTCTCCACCTCGATCCGATCTTAGAATCTTAATACTTTTGCCGGTCTGTTTCTCTACTTCATTCTTATACTCCTGGAATTTTCCAAAGGCTTCGGACTTATGCTTCATCAAGAAGACATGACCGTACCTTGAGAAGTCATCCGTAAAAGTAATGAAGTAAGAGTGGCCGCTTCGGGCATGTGTAGACATTGGACCGCACACGTCACTGTGTACGAGTCCCAAGAGCTCGCTCGCTCTTTCTCCATGTCCAGTAAAAGGAGTCTTTGTCATCTTTCCTTTGAGACAGGATTGACAAGTGGCATACGACTGATATTCGAACGCATTCAAATACCCTTCTGTATGTAACTTCGTCAACCTTCTCTCATTGATGTGACCCAATCTACAATGCCATAAGAAAGTCTGGTTTATTTCTGGAGACTTTCTTTTGTGTGTATTCTGGACATTGAAAATCTGTGGTTGGTTCAATACGTATATACCATTACTCAATGTACCTGACCCAATCAGAACTTGATTAAGGTGAATGTTTACAACATTACTTACAAACGCAAATTCATAACCTTATTTAGAAACTAAAGATACAGAAATGATATTACAAGTTGCGTTGGGTACAAAAAAGCAATTACGCAAAACCAAAACATGTCCATCTGACATTCCCAGGTGATAGTCCCCCACGGCTTTAGCATCCATGCTAGCTCCGTTTGCAACTCTGAGGGTCATGTCACCTGCTTTCAAAACACTACGGCTTCTCAACGCCTGCAAAGAATTACAGATATGAGATCCTGATCCGGTATCCAATACCCAGGAAGTAGAGTTTATTGAAAGACAGTTTTCAATAACATACACACCTGAAGCTGAAGCTGCAACCTGCTTCAATTCCTGTGTTCTGGCCTTCCAGGCCCTGCAATCATTCTTCCAGTGTCCTTTCTTATGACAAAAGAAGCATTCTTCCTTATCCACAAGCTTCCCCGCTATCTTTGTTGCTTTTCCTTTTCCCTTCGTATCCACTTTACTAACACCGCCCCTTGGTTTGGCGGGGGCTTTCTTCTTCTTTCCCTTGGCTTTCGCCTTGGACCTAGAAGAAGATGATCCTCCTACAAACAAAGTGGATGTTTCCCTACCTTTCTGTAGGGTGCCCTCTGCGCTCCTCAGCAGGTTGAGGAGCTCTGAAAGTTCAACCTCCTTTTCTTGTAGGTTGAAGTTCATTATAAACTGGGCGTAAGTGGAAGGAAGGGACTGGAGAACTATATCCGTATATAGCTCACTCTCCAATGTGATCCCTAGGTCAGCGAGCTCCTCAATGTAGCCGATCATCTTTAGCACGTGCTCGGCTACTGATGATCCGACGGCCATTCTTGTCGAAAATAACTTTTTCGACGCTTCGTATCTTGCGATACGTGATTGCTCTCCATACAGTTCTTTTGTATGAAGCAATATGGACTCCATGTCCATATTCTCATGCCTCCTCTGATGTTCGTTGTCCATCGAGGCAAGCAGGAGGCACTTGGCCTTCGCGCTATCAATCTCCCAAGTCTTGCGGATTTCCTTATCCGCGACACTGGAAGTTGGACCAGGGACAGGGGGAGCTTTGGTGGTAAGAAGATACCCCAGCTTGTCATAAGTGATTGCTATCTTGACATTCCTGAGCCAATCTTTGTAGTTTGGCCCTGTCAGCTTGTTTTTATCTAGGAGTAACTTAAGTCCAGTCATGTTGATTGGTCGCTGCAATTAGGAGAGAGAAGAAGAAACACTCAGCATGATGCTCTTGCAAGTTTAGAGTGGTTTTTAGTTTGTCTAAACAGGATGGCTCCCACTGTTTCTCGAATCCCTCCTCAAACCATAAAGGAAGAATTAGCCAGGATCAATCCCACCGTACAATACTTGCTTAACCGTTCAGCCAGGCCGGTGTTGGTACTTCGAGGGAGGTTTTCCAACGCTTTCGCGAAGTTCCTTAATTAAAGAACCTCTTTTCCCTGGGGGCGTAGCCCCGCTAACACCTTTCTAGGCACCTACTAGGTTTATAGCATTGATCGTTAAGTGAGAAATTTCCCGGGGAGTAGCATATACTCACAGTAGGATCGGGATCCAAATATCATCGCGTGACGAAACTGAAGGAATCCTACCAGAATCACCACACTCCAAATGGTATGCAAATCTAGCAAGTTTCAGTACTTATGAAACTCCCGATGTGGATTTTTGCCCCATGCTCTTATGACCTTGGCGTGAGGTCAAAATGTCATAAGTCACATGTCAAGTTCGTCCCATCATTATCCAGGTTAATTTGAATCCACCCGTACATACCCTTGACGTAGGCCAAAATGGCAGTACGACTGTTTCAAACCAACGCATTCTATCTATGCAACAGATAAATATCCGGCAGCTACCAATCACTATGCCTTGGCGTGAGGTCAAAATACATAGCTTGAATACTACCGAATATTTAACTGAAATGATGGAGGGCTACGGATGGTTTTGGCAAAACCGTGAACGTAGTGAACTTGATTTGGTCGATGGAACGAGATAGCTTTTAAAAGGAGTGGCTCAAGCTCCGCATTTAAAAGTTAGTTTTGAAAAGAACCGAGTGGTTTTTCGAAAGTGTTCCAACGACTTTAACTTGGTTTATTATCTTGCATTAGTTCTTTTAATGCGTGATATTCTTGCATTAGTACTTTTAATGCGTCCCATCATTTAATCCTACCATTGCAGAAAACAACCAAAATATGACGTACGCTTATGCCATTCGCATTCGCCACTGGGCCCCGTCATTACCCGTTAGGTTACTTAACTAACGACAGAGCGGGGGCTGGGCTAGCGCGTCTGTAAAACATAAGCAACGCCTAAATAGTTATAGATATAGCAATAGTAGACATTACAGATCACAGATGAATGCATCGGATATACTAGCAATCCGCAATCCTTTCGAGCCTGAAACGAAAAGCGGATAACACGGTCGCGGTGAATAGCCAAATACCCCACCCAAGACCCCTACGGGTGCGGCAAACTACCCGCCAAGTACCCGAAGCGTAGCAACCTCCCTCATCTCCATGAGTAGGCCACTCGACACTTCGGCATACCCGGTAGTTCGTGCACCCCTCCATGGGTCTATCCTAGGAGAAAAAACAGTAAAAAGAATTATACAATGACGGCTACAACCCCGACCCGGTTGTGCGGCCAAACAAATAATATTATTACATCAATTTACATTTACAATGAATGAAAGAAAAACAAAAGCTCATCTCACATCCACCCCGGCTATTCACCCGCGACAGTCCAACACATTCATATACACATTCCAGCACATTACAGATCATGTATAACCCCGACTAATCGTCTTATAGCGATTAGCCGACGTTCAATACATGCAAGCATCACAGATATAACCATCATAGTCAAAAGTGCAGTGAAGTTCGGAAAAAATACGGAATTATAGGACCCCAAAAGGAAATTTCTTTTCTGGAAAATCTGGGTACATATAATATATTTTAAAAATCCCAAAACCAACAACTACACACACTGCACGAAAAACGATGCAGAGAAGAGGACAAAGCGCGGCGGTTGCGCGGCACGAGCCCACCTCGCGCGGCGGAAGGGCGGCGCTTTGAGCTCAACAGTGGATCGTTTTTCATGGGTGTTCTTAGAAAACCCTGAGATGATTTTACAAGTATAAAGTTTTTCATTTTGAGCCAAAATATTTCAACAGAAACTCAGGTTTTGAAAAAGTATGGTTTTTGGGTTTTTTTACGGTTCCGAACTTCGTTACACTTCACTACCAAGCTAGTTTAAGTTTAGTTAGGCTCTGATACCACTGTAAGTCCACGTTGCGACCCCCGGTTCTTACGGGGAGGCGGAAACGGTATAAAAATTAAATTTTTAGTGCAATACGCAACATGGACTATGTAAGGTCGGGATCGTTGTCTAAACTAAAACTAGCAACCTAGCTAAAGAAGTTTAGCTACTCGGATGAAGATGGTTATACCTAGACTTGAACTCCTTCGTCTTCAAACTTTGTAGAGGTTGATGGTTCTCCTTTGTCGCCTTCTTCCGTCGAAGATGGATCCACCTCGAAGGCTCGACCTTTGGGCTCTTTCTCGTACTTGGAGTGAACTAGAATCGCCGGCTTGCTAGACCCTTGATCCTAGAGTGAGTAGAGAGTGTTTAGGGTTTGCTTTTCTTTTTCAAGAGAAGGATTCTCAACTCATGAGAAGGTTTCTCTTGACTAGAGGAAGAAGAAGATGAAATGAAGAGAGAGAGTGAGTATGATAGAATGAGCCTTCCTTTTTTTTTTTGCAACCATATCAAAATGAAAAAGGTTTAATCAAATAATAATAATAATCAAAATGAAAAAGGTTTGATGGATAGTTTAGAATGACTAATATCATTACAAGCATTAAATGAATAAAGCAAGAATGAAAAGGCATCTTGCATTTGTAATGATGGTAGTCAAATGTTCAACCATGGTCAACAAGTCAACCATGGTCAACAAGTCAACAAAAACTAACCATGACACAATTTCATTTTATTATATATTATTAAATGATATAATACAAATCCATTAGGGTTTGGAAAAAGACGACTGTCAACTGTGCATACGCACCCGTTCCGAAACCCTAATGGAAATCATCTTCCTCCTCCTCAAATAACTGTGCATACACACCTGCATTCTTGTTCCGAGGAACATGAACACTGAGAGATAAAAGCAACCCCAAATACTATACCAGTATCCGGCTCAAACCAGAGCCCGCTGGTAATATCTGTCCGGACTCCAAACGTGCACAAGTGCGCGGATGAGAACGAACCCTGTCGCAAAACCATGCGACCTCTACTCTGTTTTGCCCATAGGCGAATACCCTCTGTGTGGGACTCTAAAGACTCGACACTACGCTGGCAGTGGGTTTAACCACAGACCGCAAGCGGCACTAGCTGTGCGTAACGGTCCCCAGGTAGATGTCGACAAGAAGGCTGACGAGGTGAAACCCCATCGGTACTCCTACTGAGTCTGAATGTGACAGTCTCCGTACAGTCCGGTCTGTTCGTCTGATACATCGCATGGCGGGCCTAGGGGGCGGTAAACGTCAGTCCCCCAATAGCGGTACAAGTCGTGCCGGAGCGAAGCCCAAAACACCCTGAGATAACACTGGAAACCCACCAGTATATCTCGTTTGCCCTGGCCAGGGACTACTCGTGTAATGGCTCTCCTAGACACAGCGCGATGTCAACCCCCAATACCGGGAGAGACGAATCCTGTCTAACCGTCACTGCCTCCAAGTGCTTCGGGACTGCACCCAACCACCACCTGTTTGCACGACTCCTTTGAGCCGTGGTAGGGTAGTGATCAAAGTGCAGTGGGAACACACTCGAGGCGAAGTGCCAGTGTCAAGTCAGCGGACTAAGCTGTACTCATGTCACCTGGGAACTGATGACTGACGATAGGTATAATACCAACCTGTCAGTTCCCGACGAGTCCTGTCCAGTGTACTCGTAACCCAACGAGCACCCGTATACTATCTCCAGTACGACATACTGATGGCTGTGGGACAGACCATCTCCCTCACTGGGATGAGAAGCGCATACGCTAGTCTACTCCGGAGTATCGATGCCCTGTCTCGATAGTCCTGCGACTAGGGACCTGTATAAGGATGTGCTTATAGATTACCCAGCCCCCACTAGTGTGACTGCCATCACAACGCTGGTAATCAAGCAAAGATCCTAAGGGCTCCACTAATGCGTATAAGTGATATAGTAAAATAAACACAAGTACACATTGAAGTAGAGACAAACCAAGTAGCATACTACTATTTTGAGCAAGATTGTATATACAAGGTGAATATCCCAAGCATCCATTAAGTAATATACAAACTAGTATGATACAGTAATGGCCTCTAGGGCATATACACTAACAATCTCCCACTTGCACTAAGGCCATGTACTGGCGTATCGAAGACCTATCATCTCGATCAGCCGCTCGAACTGAGTCTGGGGCAGGGCCTTGGTGAATGGATCTGCAGTGTTGTCTTCTGAAGCAACTCTCCGAACCTCGATCTCCTTGCGATCCATGATCTCCCTGATCAGGTGATACCGCCTCAAGATGTGCCTGGATCTCTGATGGGACCTGGGTTCCTTTGCTAAAGCTATAGCCCCATTGTTGTCGCAATACAGAGGTATTGGGTCAACAATGGACGGAACCACCTGAAGTTCTTTCAAGAACTTCCTCATCCAGACAGCTTCTTTTGCGGCATCAGATGCAGCGATGTATTCCGCTTCCATCGTCGAGTCTGCAACGGTATCCTGTTTGGAACTCTTCCAACACACCGCCCCTCCATTGAGGGTAAAGACAAAGCCCGACATGGACTTGGAATCATCCTTGTCACTCTGGAAGCTGGAGTCAGCAAAGGCCTCGATCTGGAGGTCTTTTCCGCCATACACCAAGAACATCTCCTTAGTCCTTCTCAGGTACTTGAGAATGTTCTTTACCGCTATCCAGTGTTTCTCCCCAGGGTTTGACTGATACCGGCTTACCACACTCAGTGCATAAGCTACATCCGGTCTGGTACACAACATCGCATACATTATAGAGCCTACCGCAGAAGCGTAGGGTATAATAGACATGCGATCCCTCTCCAAATCAGTCTTGGGAGACATCTCTTTAGAGAGGGTGATCCCGTGACAAGCCGGTAGGTTACCGCGCTTGGAATCTTCCATACTGAATCTCTTCACTATGGTGTCGATGTACCTGGACTGAGAAAGTCCCAATATCCTCTTGGATCTATCACGATGGATCCGGATCCCCAGGATGTATGAGGCATCACCCAGGTCTTTCATGGAGAACCTGTGTGACAAGAACCCCTTGACAGATTGTAGCATAGGAATGTCATTTCCTATTAAGAGAATGTCATCCACGTATAAAACGAGGAATACTACAGTTCTCGCTACAAATCTACTATAGATGCATGGTTCATCTGGATTTTTGATAAAGCCAAATTCTTTGACCGTCTCATCAAAACAGATGTTCCAACTCCGCGATGCCTGCTTCGGTCACATCCGTGCACTTGTGCACGTACAGTGTCTGGACAGTTAACACTAGCGGGCTTTGGTTTTATAAGCCCGCGGCGGCGCCTCGGTCGTCGATCCGACGCCGGAAATGCGGAAACAAAGACTTTCAAACGCTATTGAACCGGCACCACCGCGCACTTTTCACCCGGATCGGGCCATTAACCTAGCTAACTAGCAAACTAAAAGATGGGTGAAGAGTTATACCAAGCGATCCGTGTCCTTCGGTCTTCGTCTCCACTCCGATCTCCTGCGGAATGTTCGTCACCTTCTCGCTCGCCGAAAAGCACCACGTAGCCGGAATCTTTTACGGGCTCCCGCCTCTTGACTGAGGCAACTCGGGCACGAAGTTGGCTAGCCGACGCGTCCAAGACTTGCTATAGAATAGTGTAGTAGCCATGTCTCATTAGGGTTCATGAAGTTGCCTTGATGGAGGGATGTGAGGAGGAGAATGAATGAATGAGAGAAGCTTGGAATATTAGCAAGCAAAGAAGCATGAAATGAGATGATTCAATCCTTCACTAAAAAGAGCACTCCCATTCTCTCCTCACTAAGTGGCCGGCCCTCTCTCCTCACCAAGAAGATTGGAGAGAGAAAAAGACCTCCCCAAGTCTATAGAAAATAGAATGGAAAAAAACATAGAAAAATGGTCACTCTCATTTCTTATTTCAATCCTATCAAAATAATAGCAAGTGATAAAGACTAGAATAGAATCTCATCATGATGCAATTCTCATCATAAAGCCACAAATGCAAGAAAGCCCCTCACTAGTAAGTTAATTGCAAACTTGCAATTAACACCCTCCATCAGAAAGTCCGGCCGCGAAGGAATGAAGGAAAACTGGCCGGAACGGAAAGTAAACTGGCAACTTCAGAAAACTGATCCCGTAATAAATTACAGGAAAACCCCGCTACTGCAAATACATGCCCACATTTGTATCCCCACTGAACACAAATGCAAAGAGACAAAATCTACACTATCTTATACTAGGATCCGGCTTAAGCCAAAGCCGTCTAGTAAAAACCGTCCGATCACGATCCGTGCAATACCGCACGTATCTGATCGAACCCTGCCATATCTCCATACGGCCTCTACAGCGTTTTGCCCGAAACCTGAGTAACTGAGTGTGGTGGACTTTAATGACTCGTCAATACTATGGCTGTGGATTTAACCACTAGCACGTCAGAGGTATAAGCCATACGTGACGGGGCACCAGCTACTGACCAAAAGGGACGTCGATGAGCGAACTCATCCTGACACCCTACTGAGCCTGTCAGTGATAATATCCGTACAGTCCGGTCCATTCGTCTATGAGCATCGCATGGCGGGCCTAGGGGGTTGGTGAAAGTCAGACCCCCAAAAGCGGTACAAGTCGTGTCGGAGTGCAGCCCAGAACACCCTGAGATACTACTGGAATACCTACCAGCAAATCTCCTGCCTTGGCCAAGGAATTTTCATGTTCTGGCTCTCCTCGACACAGTGCGACCTCACCCTCAATACCGGGAGAGACGAACCCCTGCAGATCCGCTCACTGCCTCCATGTGGCTCGGGACTGTACCCAACTAAAACCTGTTTGCACGACTCCTTTGAGCCGTGGTAGGATAGTAATCAAAGCACAGTGGGAACTCACACGAGACAAATGACGATCTCAGGTCGATGAACTAACCTGTACACATGTCACCAGGGAACTGCTATCTGACGTCTGGTATAATCCCAACTGGCAAGTTCCCGGCGAGTCCTGTCCGGTGTACTCATAACCCAATGAGCACCTGTATACATCTTAGGTGAACCAACTGACACCAGCGGCTTGTGAGACCGGCCACGACCCCTCGTCGGGGTCTCGACTGTATACACTAGTCTACTCTGGAGAATCGATGCCCTGTCTCGAAACTCCCACTAATAAGGCATCCCAGGTGGTTGGAACTAGGGACCTTTTAAGGATATGCTTATAGACCCCAGCTCACACTTATATGATCGCCCTCATACTGCTGGCAGTCAAGCAAGAATCCTAGGGGCTCTATCAACGTGCAATAGCGACTCGTAAGGTCACCTAAAGCAGTACACGATGATAAAGATAAACCAGATAGCATACTATCAAATTGAGTATGACTGTCCTACTAGGACAGGTCCCCCCCTCAATCATTGCAATCACGTGTCTGTGATCCAATAATTGACTCTGAGGGCACTATCTCCAACAATATCCCACTTGCACTCAAGGCCAATTATTGCGATGTCGCATACTCATAGCCCGTGTGATACCGAACACCCAACTCCTCTACTAGTCAGTCTCACAAAGCTCGTTTGCGAAACTATCGTGTTCGAAGAATAGCCTCAGTGAGTGGATCCGCTCTGGTGTTTCTTTCTATGTCTCTCTATATCTCAAGTTCGCGGAGAAAGCCATCTCCCAAAATGAGCAATACCTGTCTTAGAATGTGTCTGGATGTCTGATGGGACCTAGCTCATAAATGAACTCCAAATCCAAACTTCTTAGACTGTATCGTCAACTGAACTTAATCAGTATCCTGCGCCATGCCTTCCCTCAGTGTCCACCTGGACCATCTGTCCAAAATACTGCCCCTCGTTAGAAGGAAAACTATAACTCTGACAGCCACTCTGCCATCCAGGTCACCTTGGAAGCCTGGAATGATAACTGTCTCCCGAAGGAGAAAGCTGTTATCATATCCCTAGAACATCCACTTATGTTCTAAACCTGCTTCCGATTGTTTCTCCAGGATTGGATGAATATCAACTTATTGCACCTATTGCAAGAATAACATCTGGTGTGGTACTTGACATCTCATGATTGACTCAATTTCCTAAGCAAGTGATCTTCCAATCATGCGTATCCCTCTCCCCTTTAGTCTGTAAGACACCTTTAGAGAGGGTGACTCCATCACCTGCAGGTACACTACCGTGCCAGGAGTCGTCCATTCTAAATACTCATAGAATGCTGTCTAAGTACCCAGATTGGGAAACCACCCAAATCTAGATCTAAAACCATAGATCTAGTAACCATAATGTCTGATATAATATCCAAGTCCTATGTGGAGAAAACACTGTGTGACGACCAAAGTATAACCGATCGTAGTATAGGAATATCACTTCCTACTCTGTGTATGTCATCAAATACCAGGACATCACACCCTACTACCTTCTTAACAGATCCATCCCCTATTCTGATGAAGTCAAACCTATGACTGTCACATCAGAAATAGATGATCTATCTTCGCTATATTTGCTTTAGTCTATAAATAGACATAAGTTAACTATCCACCAATGCTTCCGCTGCTCCCACTAACTACGACAACCCTCTGGCAGAGTCATATAGGCGTACACTTCTAAAGCTAGTTTAGAACGACGCTATACTCATCCTCTTGACGGATCTCACAGTCTAGAACAACAGTAATGGAAAGTCTGGGTAAACAAGAACCTCCCTGCCACCGTCCTTGAGCATACCGAAGTACCTCTCGAGTGCCTGAGGTTACCCACTTTATCTGCGGAGTGGCCAATGGAATGTCAAACCAGATTGAATCTTTAGGTTCTTATCAAATCTTCAGTAATCGTTTGCGGTTCTGGAATCACTTCCAGTTCTACCATACTCCTACTACTGTTTTCTGAAAAAATCCATTTTTAATAAAACTGTGGCGAGTTAAGAACAATATCACTATTGATCTTCCAGATGGTAGAAAGTCAACCCTCGTCATAGCCCGGGTCAACCCACAAACAGCCATTACAGAAATGTACCTTGAGTTATCCGGAGTCTGGTTTTAAGCATAAGCTGGACAACTCCCCGTACCTTAACAATGTCAAGATATGAACTGTTCTATATCCAATATAGAAACAGAGGCACTGATTTAATTGAACCAGATTCAAATCATGCAGCTGTCACCAGCACATGTCCTAAATGGAAGGAGGCCGATCATCGTTACTCAACTTAGGAATACTTCCAATTATGAGTAACCTGAAAGAGAAGCAAGTTCTCTTAGACATTTCTATCAACTGAATACCATTCATAAGTATCTACATCTTCGATCACCTTGAAGAATCCCGATACTTGCAATACCTGGTTTTCTACTCTATTCTTATACCTATAACTTCTCAAAACTTCGACCTTGTGTTTCTACGAAACACATGTCTAAGAACTAGAGAAGTTAAAAGTAAACAGAATATAGTATGAGGACCAACCCCTCTGTCCTAATGGACACTGGACAACATACAATACTCTGTATAAGTCCACTGAGTCTAACAACTCATTCACTGTGTGTCGTAGGTTAAAAACTGTACTTATGGTTAAGAAGAATTACACCGCTGTTCAATGCTCCTTACCTAACCATCCACTGATATAGGTAAATGTCATAGACACAATTTCAAAAAGGTATGTCTCACTCTATAAAAATAGACGTACAGATATATCAATTTGGAATTGGTGCATAACAACGGATATTCAAAACCAAATATTTGCCGTCCGGCAAACTACCCAGGTGGCTTCCTCAAATATCACCAATTACAACGAATCCCGATATAATGAGGATGGTCACCTAATTCCCAATAACTTACTCCCACTCATCATCTGTAAAACCATACGGATGTGAGAATCATACCTAGTAAATACATACCCTGGAGTAAGTGTCTAAATAGGAAATCAGTTTTCTTTAACAGTACACAGTGAAATTGAAATGTTTCGATAGGGTATCCTGGTATTCCTAGTAATGCCTCTTCCATTATCCAGATTCACAACTATAACCGTATAATTCTTTGCCACTTCTCCAAATCCCTTTTTATGTCTTTAGTCATTACCTTCTGTACACCCCTTTAGGCCAAATGATTTTCTTCCTTCCCTACCGTTCGGCACCAGCCTATGGTTTGGAAGAAGACTATCCAAAAAGAATAATGGGTGTACTGTCCTAATCCCAGTAGCACTCGCAATGCGAGAGAAGGTGAAGATAAAAGACAACCGAATGAGCTTTATTCCTATTTCTCCTGAACAAGGATCCATCCCCGAACTGGAACAAGTTCCTTTCGAGTTCGTATATAACTATACGATGGATTATCCAATAAACTGGGATCTTCGTAGTGATACGGAGTTTCCTGGAGAAATACAAAGGTGATTTAGGATTGACGAAGAAATACTTGGTTTGGTCGTGAATAGCGATCGCAATTTACTTTGCCCTCTTACTAATCCCTTTCTTTGTCTTGACTTAATACCTTCTGTACACCACTGTTAGGCTAATTGGTTTTCTTCATTCCCTACCATTCGGCACCAGCCTAAGGTTTGGAAGAAGACTATCCAATTTGAGTAATAGGTGTACAATCTCCTAAACCAAGGAGTACTCGCAACCTGAGAGAAGGTAAAAGGAAAAGACAACTGAATAGTCCTATTCGTTTTCTCCAGAACCGGAAACCATCCTCGAATTCCTTCGAGTTCGTATATAACCATACGATGGTTTAGTCCAATGGAAGTGGACATTCGTAGTAATACGGGGTGTCCTGGAGAAAAGGGTAAAAGTAGGAGTGGCAATGAGGTTTGCAACTCTGACAATCCAAAAGCCAGTGTTAAGAAGGTTCGGTCAACTTGGTCACTGAGTCATAGTCTAGGGTCGGGTCAATGGTCGCTGCCAAAGAGAGAGAGAAAAGAAACACTTAGCGTGCACTCTAACCTAGATCAGAATGGTTATCACTTTATCTAATCTGGAAACCTCCCACTGTAACGTCAAATTCTTCCCCAAACCTGAAAGAAGAATTAGCCGGGATCACCCGAGGAGTAAACCAACTCATCAGTGTGAATCGGGATCCAACTATCATCGCATGATAACGTGACGGAATCCGCTCACGCTATCACACTCCAGAAGGTATGCGCATATCTGGCAAGTTTCAGTTCTTTTGAAACTCCTGATGTGGATTTTTACCCCATGCTCTTATGACCTTGACTTTGGCCAACATATCATAAGTCACATGTCAAGTTCTACCCGTCATTCTCCTGGTTAATTTGAACCCACCCGTACCTACCCTTGACTTTGGCCAAAATGGCAGTACGACTGTCCCAAACCAACGCATCTATCTATGCTGCATATGAATACCCAACAGCTACCAAACACTGTGCCTTGACTTTGGCCAACATACACAGCTTGAATACTATTGACTATCCATATGAAACGACGGAGGGCTATGAATGGTTTCTGGTGAAAACCTTTAACGTAATGAACTTGATATCGTTGAAGGAACCGGATAGCTTTTAAAAATATAGTGACGAAAACCATTGCTAAAGAGGTCACTCCCGGTGAAGGGATCTCGGCTCTTTCCCCGTAGAATGAGGTGCAGGATATTCCAACTGAATACCACGATGCAAAGCAAAAGTAAACGGCTATAGTGAAGTTATTGCCCTGACGCAAACTTTTGTCCAAGGGGTCACTCCCGGTGAAGGGATCTCGGCCCTTGCCTCGTCGACAGAGGAGCAGGATATTCCAACTGAATACCACGATGCAAAGCAAAAATAAACGTCCTTGCAATAACAGCTTTTTGAAAAAGTGTTCCAACAACATCAGAATAGGTTTGTTTATCTTGCATTGATCCGAATCAACGCAGTCCCATCAAATAATCACACCACAAAAGAACGAAAATAATGATGTACGTATATGCCATCCGCATTCGCCACTGGGTCCCGTCATCACCCGTTAGGTTACTTAACTAACGACAGAGCGGGGACTGGACTAGCGCGGATGCAAAACATATACAACATCTACTAGTATATATATAATATATAATTTTCGCTCAAGGCGTGATAAAATGCAACGACACAGAAATGTATAGCAACACAGATCAATACAGATATCTGGGATCCCCGGGTTTCACAGAGCCGCTGCTGAAACCCGACGTTCCCCTGGTCGCGTGGATAACCTGTGCAATGAAATCCTAGACCCCTACGGGCGCGGCAAGTTACCCGCCAAAACCTGAAGCGAGAAAGCCCCCTTCAGCAACGTGAATGGACAACCCAACACTTCACGGAATCCGGTAACTTGGGCACCCACCTTGGGTCAACCTGTACCCCCTACGAGTGCGGCGAATAGCCTGCAAATTCTAGAGTAAAGCCCCTTCCGTCTTAATGCCATGAGATGTGGGCTTGTTGCCCTCTAGAACCCGGCTACCCGTGCACCCCTCCACGGGGTAATCCTAGTACAGAAAGTAAAAATATACATACAACGGGTACATCGACCTCGACCCGGTCGTGCCCCAAAAGAATAATACAAACAGGCAGTGACGGCAGTCCACATGTTGGACGCTCGCCCCGCAATATCAAATGTACATATAAAACAAAACTGTACTAACATTGCATCCAGGCTATCCCCCACGACCGATCCGCAACATCACAGCACAACACAGAACATCAACGTGAATGTCACGTTCGCAAATCCGTCTAACCGGGCTATAGCAGTTAGACGGGATTTACCGATCAAGTGACATTCATGGTCGCAGATATAATGTAAATACTGTGAACTAATGTGTTTAAACTTTTCGATCGATCAAATTTATCGAAGTGGGCCCCAAGCATTACTGTAGCACTTAAAGAGAGTCTAGGCCTAAAAAGAATATTCCAAAAACCCCATTTCCAACTCAGGAGCTCACTGCAAAAATTTGGTCCAATGAATAGTAAAAATGGCCGCGGAACTACCACATATACGTGGATTTGGCCGCGGTTCCACAGTGGAATAGTGAGATCACGCTACCAAATTTTCACAGAATACTTAGAATTCCCTGCATATGTCACTGCAATGTACTGAAAAATTTTTGGAGCCAAAAAAATTTCGACAGAAAACTGTGCAAATGAAAATGGGTTTTCGGAAAATCCGTTCGATCGAACATGTAAACACATTAGAAAAAGCTAAGCTAGGTTAATGGCGTGGCTATGATACCAATGTAAGCCCGCGGCGGCGCCCCGGTCGTCGATCCGACGCCGGAAATGCGGAAACAAAGACTTTCAAAAGCTATTGAACCGGCACCACCGCGCACTTTTCACCCGGATCGGGCCATTAACCTAGCTAACTAGCAAACTAAAAGATGGGTGAAGAGTTATACCAAGCGATCCGTGTCCTTCGGTCTTCGTCTCCACTCCGATCTCCTGCGGAATGTTCGTCACCTTCTCGCTCGCCGAAAAGCACCACGTAGCCGGAATCTTTTACGGGCTCCCGCCTCTTGACTGAGGCAATTCGGGCGCGAAGTTGGATAGCCGACGTGTCCAAGACTTGCTATAGAATAGTGTAGTAGCCATGTCTCATTAGGGTTCATGAAGTTGCCTTGATGGAGGGATGTGAGGAGGAGAATGAATGAATGAGAGAAGCTTGGAATTTTAGCAAGCAAAGAAGCATGAAATGAGATGATTCAATCCTTCACTAAAAAGAGCACTCCCATTCTCTCCTCACTAAGTGGCTGGCCCTCTCTCCTCACCAAGAAGATTGGAGAAAGAAAAAGACCTCCCGAAGTCTATAGAAAATAGAATGGAAAAAAACATAAAAAAATGGTCACTCTCATTTCTTATTTCAATCCTATCAAAATAATAGCAAGTGATAAAGACTAGAATAGAATCTCATCATGATGCAAGTCTCATCATAAAGCCACAAATGCAAGAAATCCCCTCACTAGTAATTTAATTGCAAACTTGCAATTAACACCCTCCATCAGAAAGTCCGGCCGCGAAGGAATGAAGGAAAACTGGCCGGAACGGAAAGCAAACTGGCAACTTCAGAAAACTGATCCCGTAATAAATTACAGGAAAACCCCGCTACTGCAAATACATGCCCGCATTTGTATTCCCACTGAACACAAATGCAAAGAGACAAAGTCTATACTATCTTATACTAGGATCCGGCTTAAGCCAAAGCCGGCTAGTAAAAACCGTTCGATCACGATCCGTGCAATACCGCACGTATCTGATCGAACCCTGCCATATCTCCATACGGCCTCTACAGCGTTTCACCCGAAACTTGAGTAACTGAGTGTGGTGGACTCTAAAGACTCGTCAATACTATGGCTGTGGATTTAACCACTAGCACGTCAGAGGTATAAGCCATACGTGACGGGCCATCAGCTACTGACCAAAAGGGACGTCGATGAGCGAACTCATCCTGACACCCTACTGAGCTTATCAGTGACAATATCCGTACAGTTCGGTCCGTTCGTCTATGAGCATCGCATGGCGGGCCTAGGGGGTTGGTGAAAGTCAGACCCCTAAAAGCGGTACAAGTCGTGTCGGAGTGCAGCCCAGAACACCCTGAGATACTACTAGAATACCTACCAGCAAATCTCCTGCCATGGCCAAGGAATTTTCATGTTCTGGCTCTCCTCGACACAGCGCGACCTCACCCCCAATACCGGGAGAGACGAACCCCTGCAGATCCGCTTACTGCCTCCATGTGGCTCGGGACTGTACCCAACTAAAACCTGTTTGCACGACTCCTTTAAGCCGTGGTAGGGTAGTAATCAAAGCACAGTGGGAACTCACACGAGACAAATGACGATCTCAGGTCGATGAACTAACCTGTACACATGTCACCAGGGAACTGCTATCTGACGTCTGGTATAATCCCAACTAGCAAGTTCCCGGCGAGTCCTGTCCGGTGTACTCATAACCCAATGAGCACCTGTATACATCTTAGGTGAACCAACTGACACCAGCGGCTTGTGAGACCGGCCACCGCCCCTCGTCGGGGTCTCGACTGTATACACTAGTCTACTCTGGAGAATCGATGCCCTGTCTCGAAACTCCCACGACTAGGGACCTTTTAAGGATGTGCTTATAGACCCTAGCTCCTACTTATATGATCGCCCTCATACTGCTGGCAGTCAAGCAAGAATCCTAGGGGCTCTATCAACGTGCAATAGCGACTCGTAAGGTCACCTAAAGCAGTACACGATGATAAAGATAAACCAGATAGCATACTATCATCTTGAGTAAGACTGTCCTATTGGGACAGGTCCTCCCCTCAATCATTGCAATCACGTGCCTGTTATCCAATAATTGACTCTGAGGGCACTATCTCCAACAGGTTTAAGCCAGATCCTAGTGTACGTTTTGGGATTGGTTTTATCCAGTATGTATTCGTGTTCCTCGGAACGCGGATGCGGGTGTGTATGTATAGTTGACGGAGAGACAGAGGCAGAGGATTCTCATTAGGGTTGTTGACCGTTGACTGTTGACTATTGACTTTTTGCTCAACCCTAATGAGAATATGATATATGATTAACAATAATATTAATTAAGTGTTGTGGTGACATGGTTGTTGAGGGGTTGACTTTGTTGACTTGTTGACTTTATTGACCGGTTGACTAGGTTGGACTAGTTGACCATCATGATGACAATGGCTATCATTTCATGTCAAAGAATTTTCACTTGCTTGTTCTCTTGTGCAATATGAGTGCATAAAATAATATAGCCATTTTGACTTAAACCATTTACACAATACTTGATTACTATTTTTGTGATGATGGCTTTGGATTATGAGAGCCAAGAGAGAAAAGTCTTTCTCATTTTCTATCATTCTCACTCTCTCTCTTGTTCTTGAGCTCTCATCTTCTTCCTCTTGCTCTCTCTCTCTTTAGTCTATGGTTCACTTGTCTCATGTGTTGAGAACCAAGAACCATAGAGAAAATCCCAACACACTCTTCTCTACTCACTCTAGTTCATAAGGTTTAGCTAACCAAGTGAACTAGTTTCTTCAAAGATCGAAGAAGATGCTAAAGGTAGAAGCTTTCGAGGTGGATCGATCTTCGGCGCAAGGAGACGACGGGGTGAAGCCGATCCGGACAACCATCGAGGCTTGAAGACGAAGGAGATCAAGAAAGAAAGGTATAACCCCCTAACCGAGTAGTTAACAACTCCTAGTTAGGTTGTTAGTTAGATGTTTAACAAAGATCCGGTTTTGAGTCCATGTTACCACCTCTAGAAAATTGTTTTTCGTCAAATTCCGCATGCCGGAAAGTACCGGGAGAGGTAGCATGGACTTACAAAAACTGTATTTCTGCGAGTGTGTTTTGGAATCTGCTATCACCCCGGGACCCCTAAAATAAAATTGAGTTGACAGTGAGATGTGCAGGCACCCTGGAACCACCACACCAAACCTTAGCCCCTAACTCCAATTTCCGGCCGCAGAAAAATCCAATCTGGCCGCAAATTGCAGCCAGAGCAGGGGGGTTTGGCCTCGTTTTTGGTGCATGGCCCTATTTCCGGTTAACTTGACCCTTGGTATGTGCAATTTTGTCTGGTTCCAATCAGGGTAAAATCTGGGTTGATTTTCCTATGTTGGCACATGATTTATGACTTGTTTCAGCATGTATTCTGGTATTTGGTGATTCGTTTTTATCGGGTGGTGTTTGGACGTCAACGACACGCGGATATTGATCGTGTTTACATGCGAGACGATGGGTTTTTACCTATGTGAGTAGCGTGTGATGTTTTGGTTTTCCGATATGATTTTCATGTGCTTTAGCGTTGTGATATACTTGTAGGTACCCTACGTGATGTTGAGGCGAAGAAGATGAAGATGGAGACATCAGCATCGGCACATGAGAAGCAAGGTGAGTAGATTTATATCTACGGGGAGAAGTCGGGTGGATGGCGTATAGCACCCCCCTAGTCCGTGGTGATGTATACGAATACGTATACACACGTATATTTATTATGTGTTGTTTAAGATTATTGATGGTAATAATGGAATTATTGATGATAAAGATGTGTTGGTTTAGTATAGTGCGAAACCCCAGAGTAGTGGTTGCACCCACACATACACGTACACATATACTTGCATACATTCTTTCTTTTATCTGTGCGCATTTGGAGGTGTGTATATCTACACATGGGTATGGGACTATGTGTTCATATACGGGATTTGAGTATGATACGTGGGATTGAGATGAGTCGATGAGGTTTGATTGAGGCCGTGAGATTCGGCGATATGACAGAGTTCGTATTTGAGATGCGACATGATGGTTTTAGCGGGCCTTTGGGCATGTGTTTTACCCCGCATTCATATTTATATAGATGGTATCGATGGTACTAGACTTAGACTTGTACCCTAGACTATGTGATATGATGGTAGTGATACCTGATATGCGATGAGATGAATGTAATATTGACCCGTACCCAACTATTGGGATGCCGTACAACGATTTACTGTACTAGCCTTATATTGATGTTAGATCCACACTTATGACTCGAGGATGTCATATGATATACTGTATTGTGCGTGATAATATTGAGGCGAGATCACCGACTAATGTGTATATATATGTATATCGACTCAGATTTAGGTGGTTTCCATACCCCTGCCGATTGACTTGATAGTTGGGTCCGTAGTTCGCATAGTAGGCGTAGACTAGACCCGAGTCATACCTATTTCAAAAGTAACAAATCGAGGATATTTTAAAGATAGGCAAAAGGGATTCTACGGATATTTTCAAACGTAGAATCTGTTCTTAAAACACCGAAGCCCTTATTTTACCGAAAACCCCGATTCGTCTTATTTCAAAAGGCAAGGCTGCATGATATAGTTTTTGAGGTAGATTCTTTACTGTTGCGTTGATTATTCGATTCCGCATATTCATTCTATTTGCATTGCATCGCTTGTGTTGTTGATATATTACAGTCATGCTGCTAGGACACCAGCACCATTATCGATGATGCGTATGTTCCACGTACACTGTTTGCCGGCTCACACACTTCATCATCGATAATTGCCATGTCACTACACTGTAGTACTATTGCATTCAGGATATGATTCTTGCATGATAGACCGATATGCTTACTTTTCTTTTACATGTCACATACATCATGTTTTCTGATTATACGCATCGAGAGTTTCTATTTGATATTTCTGGATTTGGGAACCGTGGGTATTTCAAAAGAGAATATGTCATTGCTTTAAAAACCCGGTTACCCTTGATATGATATTTCAGTGCGTCCATGTGTTTTCTCGGTGCTGAGAGCGACATGTGAAACCCGATTCGAGGAGTGGACGAGCCGATTGCGGGTACATGGTGGACCCGGTATGGTTCCCCTCGGCAATATTATCGAAGGACTTTGCCGATTAAGCCTGGAGGCGGGCGAGTACCTATCGGTGATTGGTTGGACCTGGCGGTTATCTGGAGGATACCGACCGGAGTCGATAGATGGATATGGGCCTACTGCTGAGGCCGGGGGCCGATTCCGCAGGCGGAGCCCGTGGGCTGGTCCGGACTGACGGAGCCCGATATATAAGGATTTAAGTGCCGATGCCGGGCACAGTTTTCATGATGTTTTCGAGTGTCGATGCTGGGCACTCCGGGTCCATGATTTTGACGTGTCGCGAGGGACACAGGTGGTTTATATCCTCATATTTCCATGCATATGCTGTTGATATTTACATGCATGATGGTTATTGTCATTGGGTGACGAGTGGACGGGATCCACGTACATGCAGATTGATTTCATTGATCATACCTCACATTTATGATATGCTATTACCTGAGGCACCGGCACGAGCACTTGGCACTACACTCATGTATAGAGATTACATTGCCAGTTTAGCATGCTTCAGACTTGTTCATATTGAGGTTTATATATATATCTGATCGTATTGACCTAGGATGGGTCATACATTCAATTTCTGCGTGTAGATATTTTCTATTCACGAGTTGGCAACTCACCCCCGTTGTGCCACAGTTCTTGCAGGTTTTTGCCGTACAGATTCCATAGCGGCATTTCTGGCACACTGCTTCCATATGGGTGACTTGCGTTGGTATGTGGGTTCTTCTGCATCAGAACCACCCTTGTACATGTACTTTCAGTTGTATCTAGTCATTCTATCAACCAAAACTTGTATATTGTTTTAGACTTAGAGACAGCGATGTATTATTTCGACCTTAGAGTCGCGCTTGTAGTATTATGGTTTTCTGGCTGTTTTGAGTTTCTTTTTGGGTTTTGATCCTCGCCCTTTGGCGTTGTATATTATTATTGCTTGCGTGGTTGTGACCGTCGATTGAAGAAGAGCTAGCTCCCGCTTGGGGATGCCTTTTATCATTTCATATATATTGTTCTTGTTGTACCCCGTTCGGGGCCAGTTTTTACAAAGGAAACTCTGCCGAAATTTTCAGGAAGGGTTACACATTTTAAAAATGCATACTCGGCTAGTTATTTAAAAACTTTGATTTTCAAAACATGATTTCTTTACTTCTTAAAACCAGTTTTCCTTATTTACTCCTTAAAATGGTTTTAGATTTCTGGGCTTTTGGCTTACTTAGATCAGATGGGGTCCTATAGACTTCATATGGTTCAAGGGCCAGTCACGTGCTCTTTCGGGTTGTGACATTTAGCTTACTTAGATTGCGTACGCTTTGAGACATTTCGTAATTTAAGTGCCATTCGCATTCCGTACCTTTCGGGTCGTGACAAAGTTGGTATCAGAGCGATAGGTTTTACCTTTCTGAGTGTAGGATGACCCTTGGTAGATGGAGTAAGTGACTTAAGCAGGGTAACGTAACGTGTGTATGTCCGCGGCATACTTGCGATACGGTACTCCGCCTAAGTTACTTTAGGATATACTTGCTTGAATCAATTCCGTGTATTCTATGATTCTATTGCACTGTTCTTATTATCCTGTTTCTTGTACCGGCCACTATACCGCCGAAGGCTACGAGGGCGCAGAGGGCTGCCACCCGAGATGAGATTCGAGCAGGCTTGTCCGAGATGAGGACCGTTCAGGATGGCATACCTACCCCACAGGTACAGACTGATCCATCTTTCCCATGCCGCATGGATAGACTAGAGTCTGGTATGGAAGAGCTACGACAGATGATGGGAGGTATGCAGGAGTTACGACAGATGGTGGGATCCTTAGTAGAGGCCAGTCATGCACTAAGATCGGAGGATGTACCTACCACAGCACAGACTACCATAGTACCTGCTGCCCAGAAAGTTGCTCCTACCACTACTACTGTGGCTATTCCAGTATCGCTATAGGATTTCATGAGGTTGAGACCCCCGTCTTCACCTGCACAGATGCGGCGGAGGATCCGCAGACTTTCTTTGACAAATTAGACAGGATTTGCCGTTCGCTCAGATGTTCCAACGACAGATGGGTAGAGCTTACGAGTTTTCATCTAGAGGGCCTTGTGCATATATGGTGTGAGTCGGTCGAGAGAGGTCGAGCTGCAGGTCCACCTCCTATGACTTGGGCCGAGTTCACAGCAGTATTTCTAGCCCGTTTCCTTTCCGAGAGCGTTCATGATGCTAGAGCTTGTAGTTTTGAGGCTTTGCGCAAGACTCCAGGGATGACAGTGTCCGAGTATGATATACAGTTTACGCAGTTGTCCAGATATGCTCCGTACTTTGTTGATACTGAAGAGAAGAGGGTAAAGAGGTTTATGCAGGGACTTGACACCCAATTATTTCTTGCCATCGGCGCCCAGCACTTCGACACTTATGCAGCTGTTATGGACACGGTCTTACGGATGGAGGCGCGCATTTCAGAGACTTCTGCCGTTTCTAGGCCGAAGAGGATTCGTACCGATATGCCAGCTCAGAGGCATCGTGCCAGATTCTTTCCAATAGATGGTGGCGGTAGAGGAGTTGGACGGGGTCAGCTATTTGGTTCTTACCCGCAGGGCCAGCGGGCATCGTTAGGATGTTTTGGGTGCGGGAGTCCGAACCATAGTGTCAGAGACTGTATGGTGAGGCGATAGGGAGCGGCGACAGTTCCACACGTGACTTTACCACCTTCACCATCTCCTTAGAGAGCTCTACTTCCTACCCCCGGTGATGCTCCACGTCAGTTAGACGCCCCCAGAGACCGTGGGCGCGGCGTCCCTGTTCAGAGAGGACGAGGAGGCAGAGGCCGAGGCAGAGGACAGCCAGCTATTGGTGGGCGATATGCCAGAGTATTCGCTTTGACACCGCAGGATGCGCAGGCATCCAATGCCGTTGTGACAGGTACCTTGCCAGTATGTTCTTTCGACGCGCGAGTATTATTCGACCCAGGTTCCACACATTCGTATGTATCTACACACTTTGCACCGATGTTGGGCCATGAGTCATCATCGTTAGATCAGCCGCTTGTTGTTATCACTCCGGTAGGCGAGTCATTTGTCACTCATTTTGTGTTTCATTTGTGTTCCGTTCGTATCGGGGAGAGGGATTCATCGGTTGATTTGGTTCTCCTCGATATGTTGGACTTTGATGTGCTTCTGGGCATGTACTGGCTAGCCACTTGTTATGCATCTGTGGACTGCCGTGAGAAGGCAGTCAGATTTAGCTTTCCGGGAGAGCCAGTCCTTGTTATTCAGGGAGACCGCAGCGTCACCCTTCCCAGCTTGATTTCGTCTCTTCGCGCCGGTCAGCTCTTGCGGAAGGGATGTTAAGGATTCTTAGCATCTATTTGTGATACTCGAGCTGCAGAGGTTCCTTTGGACCAGGCCCCGATTGTGTGTGAGTTCCCTGATGTTTTTCCTGACAAGCTGCCTGGACTACCGCCTGAGCGCGATGTTGAGTTCTGCATTGATTTGATTCCCGGCTCGGGGCCTATTTCCATACCGCCTTATAGGATGGCCCGGGCGGAGCTTAGAGAGCTGAAGGAGCAGTTGCAAGATTTGTTAGATAAAGGGCTTATTCGACCTAGTGTTTCTCCGTGGGGTGCTCCTATCCTGTTCGTTAAGAAGAAAGACGACAGTTTGCGCTTGTGCATTGATTACCGCCAGCTGAACAGGGTTACCGTACGGAACAGATATCCCTTACCACGTATCGATGATTTGTTCGACTAGCTTCAGGGTGCGGGATACTTTTTGAGGATTGACTTGCGATCGGGTTACCATCAGTTACGGGTGCGGCAGGAGGATATTCCGAGGACGGCTTTTCGCACGCGTTACGGTCACTATGAGTTTTTGGTGATGTCGTTCGGACTCACCAATGCACCAGCCGCGTTTATGGACTTGAAGAACCATATTTTCAGGCCGTATCTAGATCTGTTCATCATCGTGTTTATCGACGACATTTTGGTGTATTCCCGGAGCCGAGAGGAGCACGAGCAGCACCTGCTGGTCATATTGCAGACTTTGAGGGAGCACCAGCTGTTCGCGAAATTCTCCAAGTGCGTGTTTTGGCTTGACAGCGTTGATTTCTTATGTCACGTGATTACGAGAGATGGCATATGTGTGGACCTGAAGAAGATCGAGGCTGTTCAGCATTAGCCCAGACCGACATCAGTTACGGAGATTCGCAGTTTCCTAGGCCTGGCTGGCTACTACCGACGATTTGTTCAGGACTTCTCCCGTATTGCTGCACCATTGACCGGGTTGACCCGGAAGGGAGTTCCTTTTGTTTGGACCGAGGCATGCGAGCATAGCTTCCAGTAGTTGAAGACTTGTCTGACTACTGCACCGGTGTTGTCATTGCCTTCGGGATCGGATGGATTCGTGGTTTATTGCGACGCTTCGCGAGTGGGACTAGGTTGCGTGTTGATGCAGCACGACAGAGTTATCGTGTATGCTTCTCAGCAGTTGAAGACACATGAACAGAACTATCCTACGCACGATTTAGAGATGGCTGCAGTGGTGTTTGCACTCAAGATCTGGAGACATTACCTAAACGGAGAGTCGTGCCAGATATTTACGGACCACAAGAGCTTGAAGTACATATTTCAGCAGCGAGACCTGAATCTGAGACAGTGTCATTGGATGGAGCTGGTGAAAGACTATGATTGCGAGATCCTCTACCATCCGGGCAAGGTGAACGTGGTGGCTGATGCTTTAAGTAGAAGGCCTGGAGGTAGTCTATCTTATTTGAGCGCCGTACAGAGACAGTCGTCGGCAGATCGACAGATTTTATGCGACAGCCGAGTTGAGTTCGAGTTCATGCCGATAGGGGGACAGCTTGCGCATATTCGTGCACGTCCGCAATTGCTTGACCGTATTCACGAGGAACAGCCTGGTGATGACCGTCTTTCAGAGATCATGGAGCAGATTAGGCAGGGCAGAGATTCCAAGTTCATGATCGATGTTCAGGGGGTACTGCGATTTGGGACTCGATTGTGCGTACCAGATTCTGAGGGACTGCGGCGTGAGATTCTTGAGGACGCATAGATCGATATATAGCATTCATCCAGGTTCCACCAAGATGTACCGCGATTTGAGAGATTTTTATTGGTGGGATGGAATGAAGAGGGACGTCACAGACTTCGTGTCGAGATGCCTGACTTGTCAGCAAGTTAAGGCCGAGCACCAGAAGCTTGCTGGAGAGTTGCGGCCTTTGCCCATTCCGGAGTGGAAATAGGAGCAGATTTCTATGGACTTCGTGGTGGGTCTACCCAGGACCAGTAGAGGGTATGACTCCATCTGGGTGATTGTGGATCATTTGACGAAAGCGGCTCACTTCCGGCCAGTGAAGACCACTTTCAGTTTTACTCAGTATGATCAGATTTACATCGACGAGATCGTACGGTTGCATGGCGTCCCGACTTGTATTGTGTCAAACCGAGGCACACAGTTTACCATCCGACTTTGGCAGAGACTTCAGGAGGCGTTGGGCACCGGTTTGAGTTTCAGCACAGCATTTCATCCGCAGACCGACGGCCAGTCAAAGCGGACTATTCAGACTCTCGAGGACATGCTCCGAGCGTGCGTATTAGACTTCGGTAGTAGCTGGGATCATCATTTACCCTTGGTAGAGTTCTCCTACAACAACAGCTTCCAGGATACTATTCAGATGGCACCTTTCGAGGCCCTGTATGGGAGGAGATGTAGATCGCCCGTCTGTTGGACTGAGCTTAGCGAGAGCAGTATTTTAGGGCCGCAGATCGTGCATGAGACGACCGAGAAAGTACAGTTGATTCGAGATCGGATGAGAGCGGCTCAGAGCAGGAAGAAATCGTATGTGGACAGACGCCGTCGCAAAATTATAGTTCGCAGTTGGCGATCATGTTTTTCTGAGGGTCTCTCCGATGAAGGGCGTGATGAGATTTGGGCGAAAAGGAAAGCTTAGTCCCAGACTTGTGGGTCCCTTCGAGATCCTCGAGCGTGTCGGTGCAGTCGCCTATCGTTTGGCTCTTCCACCCAGCTTTCCAGACGTTTACCCCGTATTCCACGTGCCGATGCTTCACAGATATCTTCATGACCCTTCTCACATGATTCAGCATCAGCTTGAGTGCGATCTTTCGTTCACCGAGCAGCCGATGGTGATATTGGATCGGCAGGTGAAGAAACTTCGATCAAAGGTCTTGCCATCTGTGAAGGTTCTTTGGCATAGTCCGAATGGTGAAGAGATCACTTGGGAGGCCGAGGGCGAGACGCGTTTAACTTGCGATGCTAGTTTTTCGTGTAATCTTGACATCACGTTTTTGCAGGATTTTGCCTTATGTGTGTACTTTGTGTAAATTCTAGGTTCACAGGCGGGAACTTCGAGTTCCGTGGAGAAAGGAAAGCAAGTGGTCGGATACACCTAGCACGAGATCATGGGTGAGTAGATGTAACATCTACGGGGGAAAATCGTTTGGATGGCGCAAGACGCCCGATAGTTTGAATAATTTAAAAGACTTCTAGTGGTAATAGTATTTATGAGTATAGTGTGTAGGGTTCCTAGGCACACTAATGAGGTCTCACAAAGCATCAACCTGTTAGTTATATGTATGCCCTAGAGGCCATTACTGTACATTGGATGTATATTATAGTGGATGCTAGGACATATATAGGGAGGACTTTCTTGCTCGACATGATAGTATGCTATCTGGTTGCTCTTTACCTCAACGTGTATACTGATTGTCTCTCTATTACATGTTGGTAAAGCCCTTAGGATGTGTACTTGACTACCTGGACTATGATGCAGATCATACTAGTGGGGACATGGTAGTCCATAAGTACATCCTTGAAAGTCCCTAGTCGTGGGTGTATCGAGATGGGGCATCGATATACCAGAGTAGACTAGCGTGTACCTTCTCGACCCATACAGATGGGCGATGGATGATCCCATATCCATCGGTGTTTGACATCAGAGATGATATACGGGTGCTCAGTAGAGACTGGGTATACTGGACGGACTCGCCGAGAACTCCCAGATGGTATTATACCTTACGTCAGATGGCAGTTCTCTGGTGACACTGGTACAGAGTAGTCTGTTGACCCGAGATCGTCATAGAGTCTTGTGTGGTTCCCACTGTGCTTTGATTTCCATCTTACCACGTCCAAGAGGGCGTGCAAAACGGTGGTTTTTGGGTACAGTCCCGAGTCACATGGAGGCAATGAGCGATAGGAGGGGATTCGTCTCTCCCGGTATAGGGAGTTGATGTTGCGCTGTGTTCGATTGGCTATAACAGGAAATCCCTGGCCAGGGTTGCTGAGATTTACTGGTAAGTGTTACCAGTAGTTTCTCGTATTGTTATAGACCTCATATCGACACGACTTATCGAGCTATTGGGGTCTGACGTTTACTACCCCTAGGCAAGATATGCGACATATCAGACGATCAGACCGGACTGTACGGTAGTGTTACTGGTTGGATTCACTGGAGTGTGAGCGGGCTTGCTCGTCGATCTTCAGATCGCTCAATACCCGGGTGGCCGTTACGTTTAGCAGACCGCTTGCGGCTTGTGGGTGTTTGATATGATCATCATCTGCTGCCGGCGTATTGACGAGTCTTTAGAGTCCTACACAGAGGTTTCCTGGCTCAAGCGAAACGAAATAGGAGCGCATATGAGATATGTGCGGGACCGAGAATATTACGTGTATGTGATACCGTATTTCATTATTGCGATGAATATATCGAATGGTTGTATGCGATATAACCTAGTTATCGAATCAAGGATTGATTCGGTAAGCCGATACATAGGATACTAGTCGGTTATATGCGATATGGCCGGATCGTTAAATCAAGTGTTGATTTAATGATTTAATGTATAATTATATATTTGATATATTACTTTGCATTAACTAGTATTGGTTCACTTTAAATGGATTTTCTCACTCGGATGTACACATTGTATATGTGATATACTTTTGTGCACTTGATTGTATCATGTTTAATGATACATGTTTGCTAGGGTTTTTGTGTAAAGATCAAACCATGGTTACATGATAATGGTTAGGGTTTTGTTTTATTCATTTATTTATTTATTTATTCTTTTTGGAAAATGATAAAGCATGAAGAGAAAATGGTGGCTAACTTTGTTGTATATTGAAGCTTCATGAAGCTTTTGACTTTGTGACCATTTTGTCTCATGCTTAACCCTAACCATTCCCACTAACCATGATTTGTTCTCTACACTTGACCATGGTTGAGAGATGATAAGTATTCTTATTATTTTCTTTTTAGATAATACTTATGATATCATCATCATCTTCTTCTTCATCTTCTTCAATGAAGAAACCTTCACTTCATCAATGGTGATTGATGAAAATGAGTGAGAAATCTAATTCTAAAGTCTACCCACTTCCTATTTCTTCATCCTCTACCTCTTGCCAAGTAGTAGAGTGTGTTTTCTTCATAAGTTTCTTGACTTGGTGAAGTTGGAGCTTGATCTATTGATGCCTCGACGTAGATCATCTTCGGCATCGACGTCGACGACCTAGCACGTCCATTCTCCAATGAAGCCGACGCTAGAGCCCGGGGTTCGACTTGGACAGCGAGGAGACTTCATTGCGGAGCTATGGAGGTGGAGGACCGGATCTACAAAGGTTGTATGTCCGTTCTTTTAGTTTAGCTGTAAACTAGTTTCATTTTATCGCCTAAACATCTAGCCAACGATCTAGTCTAGGGTTTCTCGGCACCGTATTTTTGAAATTGGCATGGTTGATTCCTTATGAGACCTCTTGAGAGTGCCTAGGAACCTTTCACTGGTATCAGAGCCTAGCTAGTGCCTTAGGCGAAGCGTAGACGAAGTTTGAAACCCGAATGAACCGCAATCCATGCTCTCTGGACTTTTTCTAAAAACTGGGATTTTTCCAGATTAAAAATTCTTAAAAATATCAGCAGGATGATATAAGAATTATGGTGCAAAACGATCTCATGATACGACTAAACCGCCGCGGAAACGCGGCAGAAGCATGGCTTCTGCCGCGGTTCCCCCGCCTACTTTTCACAATGCGCAATAATTTTTGCACAGTAATTCTTCTTTTCTGGTGCTGAGTTTTATGGGAATTTTTAATATTTATTCAAGAGTTGAATTTTCTGGGATTGTTTTGGGGATTCGGTGTATCGATCGGAGTATCAGATTTTGTCTATGTGGCTTTCCGGATAAATTTTAGAATATGTTAAAAAGTTTGACTGGATATAAATACCCAATTTTTCCCCTGTCGGGAAATTTCCAAGTATTGGATTTTTCCGTAGTTTAACGACATTCTAAGTAGTGCACGTAACGCGATGGACCCTCTAGAAGACAATAAACCTTAACTCAATTATGTGACAATCTTGAACTGCCCTTTGAACCTTCGGGTTTGGGGCAGTACGGCGTGCCACATGTGAGGCGTTGGCTTGACCCTTCTACGGCTGGACCGTTGGTACTGAGGCACGAACTGAATGTTTTTAGACTTGTTTCATGTGTTGATCTGTATCGGGAAAACTTGGGTGTTCGATTGTTCGATCGGAAAGTTTGACATTTTCTATTTATCCGGAATGGGATACAATAATTGGAATTCACAAGAAGTTATGAGATAACTGAATGAATGTTATAAACATAGCAGTTTAGTCTCACTTGATCGGTTGCCACGTAATTTTGATGTGATCAAAAGTCCATCGCAATCACGTAGCGTACGCGGATACTCGCCGGGTAAACTTAATAGACAGCCTCACTCCATAGCCCCGACCAAGTGACTGTAGGAGAACCCCGTCGCCGAAAGCATCCGTTCGGGTGCTCGCGGTGGCGGTGTTCCGCCTTGGTGCACTTTGTCGACGGCGTCGGGGGTGCGGCCGCCTACTGAAGTTTGCGACGAGCATGCGATCAGGATGTCGGGAATCTTGTTGAATTGCCCGACTTGATATTGAAAAGTGTTTTCGATTTTGAGACTAAAATGCGGGGTTTATAATTGTTAGGCATGCGATGTCTAAGTAATTCATTTGGTCAGGCATGCGATGTCTGAGGAGGTTGCGGATTCCAACCTTTGTAGTTTTACACTTCTTTTCTGTGACCGTAAGTGTAATATGTGATATCGCCGGTTTCGTTGCTATATGTCAACGACAATTGGGATACGCATGTTTACTTATGTTGATGACATGTGATGTTATGTGTTGCTGGATATGTTATATTGGATTGTCGTGTTTTTATAGCCGGGGGTTTTTATGTGAGATGAGTGTTTTTTCATTTTCATTCATGTACAAACTTGTATGTAATATTCTTTTTATTGGGGCACTTCCAGGTAGCGGAAGATGTCACCATTTGTATATTATTTACTTTTCCGCACTAGGATAGACCCAAGGAGGAGGGCACAAGTAACCGGGTTCTGGAGTCCAGTGGGAGACCAACTCGAGGAGTCGAGCCCGGGTCTCCTAACTCTAAAATTGGTAGGGTTGCTTACTGCTCTCGTAGGGGTCTAGTGGTGTGGGTTTGGCTATTCATCACGACCGTGGAATCCGTGTTTTATACTGGCTCGTATTGAAAACACGGACGTCCTAGTATATCCAATATTTCATATGTTTCTTCTGCTGCGATATCTGTGATGTGATCATGTGATGTTCTGTGATGGATACAGTATATAGTATATATGATATATTATATAGACGTTACTTATGTTTTACACCCGTACTAGCCCTGCCCCGCTCTGCCGTTAGTTACCTAACCTAACGGTGCACGAGGGGACATCGAGGCGAATGCGGATGGCATAAGTGTACGTCGTATTTATCTGTGATGTTTAGGTACTTAAATGATGGGACTTCATTAATATGATTAATGAAATAAAAGAAACCTAAGATGTTGTAGAATCGAGTTTCAAAATAAAACAGGTAGCTACAGTTCTTGCTTTGCACAGCGGTATATGTGATATATCCTGCACCTTATTCGATAAGGAAAGGACCGAGATCCCTTCACCGGGAGTGACTCCTTTAGCAATAACTGGCAGATGCTACACACTCGGTTTTTCTTTTGATCGCTTTTAAGAGTTTTTGCTTTGCACAGTGATATATATGATATATCCCGCACCTCATTCGACGAGGAAAGGACCGACGATCCCTTCACCGGGAGTGACTCCTTTAGCAAAATTAGAAAAGCCTAAAAAACACTCCATTTCAAAATTCATTCGATTCTACAACGATATCAAGTTCATTACGCAATAGGTTTTCAGAAAAACCTGTCGTAACCCTCTGTCATTTCAGATAAGTAGTAGTTAGTATTCGTGCTGCGTTTGTTGGCCTTTGTCAAGGCGCAGTGTGCAGTAGCTAACTGGTGCTTATCTGCTTATGCATATAATGCAGATTGGGTTAGGGTAGTCATGCGACCTTGTTGGCCTTTGTCAAGGGTCGTGCGGGTGGGTTTAATTCAATCAGCAAATGACGGGTTGAACTTGACTAGCATCCTATGGTTTGTTGGCCTTTGTCAAGGTCATAGGAGGTTAGGGGCAAAATTATCGGGAATTTCAAGTGTTGAAATTTGCAATGAGATTGCATACCTTCTATGAGATAGTTGTATCCCGATACCCGCTGCGAGTAAGAGTTACTCCTGGGAGAGTTTTACACATTACAATTAGCCGATCAAGTAGGTGTCTAGAAAGGTGTTAACGAGGTTACGCCTTTGGGAAAACGAGGTTTACATTAATTAGGTTCGTGCGAAAGCACGGGGGACCTCCCTCAAAGTACCGACACTGGCCCGGCTGAAAGATTGGCGAACTTGTAGTGTGTAATTAATCCCGGCTAGTCTTTCCTTTTAGGGTTTGAAGGAAGATTTGATAAAAAGCAGTGGGAGCCATCCTGATTAGATAAAATAATAACCAATCTATTCTTGCAAGAGCGCACGCTGAGTGTTTTCTTCTCTCTCTCTCCTGGTAGAGACCATGTCACGCCTTAATCAAGATAATAATACGGATTATTGACCGAACCCGCTTGTTATACTGAGCTGGGGAACGTTGGTCCCGCTCCAACTTATAATTGTTATAAGACAAAGCAGGAAATAGGGGAATACCAAGATTCCCATGCCGCCCAAACGAAGAGAGTGCATGTTGATGCATCATCTTCGGGTGTGTTCATTACAAAGAACTGTTTCTCAGTATCCTCTGAATCCTGGGTATATGATACCGGATCAGGATCCCAGTTATGTAATCTGTTATATAGGGCTACAAAAGGGTAGAAAAACTGAGAACGGGTGATAAGTTTCATGAGACAGAAAACGGGGCAAGTGTTGCAGCCAAGTCTGTTGGTCACTGTCACCCTGTATTACCAGAATACATTGATTCTGAACGAATGTTATTAGATACCGAACCTGATATACAAAATCATATCAGTCTCTTTATCAGTAAAGAAGTGATAAAATTTTGTATTGTTGGATAATGTTTTAAACATTTCCTATATCAAAAGTTGATCGGTTCAGGCACGTTGTCTAAAAGCATTAATGTTCTAAATCAAACTACAGTTCTTAGTATATGGAACACACACAAGAGGAAGAGTTTAGAAATGACCGAATTCTTCTTGAGGTATTGTAGACTAGGTCAGATCAATGTGACCCGACTAGCTAGAGTTTCATAAAGATGGATATTTAAATTAGTTTGAATTTACATCTTGTGAAACTTGCCAGTCATGTCACAGAGATAAGATGACCATAGCTCCGTTTACAGGAAACAGAGAAAAAGTTAGTGAACTCTTGGGATGATACATGTTGATGTATGTAGGTCCCCAGTTTACACATGCCAAGACCGGTTCTTTGTACTTCATTACATTCTCTGATAATCTCTTAAGATTCAGACATATGTTCCTGATGAAACACAAGTCCGAACCTTTTGAGATATTCACAGAATATGATTTAGAAGTAGAGAACCAAAATACGGGTATAAGTATTATGTCCTTTGATGAGATCAAGGAAGAGAATACTTGGGCACGGAAATCCTGGACTATTCTAAAGGAGAATGAGATTCTCTCTCAGCATTACTCCTCTTATACACCATAGCACGATGGTATATCGGGGCGGAGCAATCACACCCTATATGATATGGTGTGCTCTATGATGAGTACTACTGAATTACCTATTTCGTTTTTGGGAGTTATGCACTTGAGAAGCTGCATGCCTATTGAATAGGGTTCCGATCAAATCAGTTGCCTACCACTTCATATGAGATATGGAAAGGGAAGAGCCCATATCTTAAGTTAGTTAAGATTTGGGGTTGTCCGGCCTATGTCTAAAAGCAAAATCCGGACAAGCTCGAGGCAAGGTCTGTTATGTAGAACTGGAAATGTTCGAGCTATACAAACTACAGCAGATGATTTGGTACAACCAGAGGATTCAGTAGATACCAACGAACCTCAGCCTCTCCGCCGATCTAGTGGGGTTCCTCACCCACCTGAGAGTTACTTAGGTTTCTCTATGACAGTGGGAGCGAGGATTACATCATGAGATGATGACCCAACTAGTTTCGAGCTGGCCATCAGGAGTGAGACTCTGCAAGAATGGCTGGATGCTTAGTGATCTGAGATGGAATCCTTATACACCAACAAAGTATGGACTTTGGTTGCTATATCTGAAGGGTTAAATCCCCATCAGGAGCAAGTATATCTTGAGAAGATTACTTGGTGTAGATGGAAAAGTTGAGACTTTCAAAGCTAGACTTGTTAAAGGTTTTAGTCATCGACCAGGCATGGATAATGATGAAACCTTTTTCCAGTGGCTATGCTTAAGTCCATCCAGATCCTACTTGCCACGGCTACATACCATGACTACGATATCTGGTGGTTGGGTGTCATGACAACTCTTCTAAAATGATGTTTTGGAAGAGAACGTCTATAAGGACACAGCCAGAGAGCCTCGTAGACAGTGGGAGCAGCGGAAACGTGTGCAAGATGTTTTATTTGATAAAGCAGGCATCGCGGAGTTGGAACATCTGTTTTGATGAATTAGTCAAATAAGTTGACATCATCAAAATGGTAGATGAACCTTGTATAAAAAAAAAGGTAGTAGGGAGTATGGTAGTGATCCTCGTAGAATATGTGGATGACATACTCTTGATAGGGAAGGAGTTTCCTATGCTACGCTCGATCAATCTCTGCTTATCACAAAGATTCTCCGTGTAGGATCAAAATGATACCTCCTAAATCCTGAGTTTTGGATCTATGAGATAGATTTAATTGGATGTTAGGATTCTCACTAGTTGTAGTGAGATGATATCGAAAGATTCTGGGGAGAATCACTGGAAGTGTTCCAGGGTGATAAAGACGACTGAATGTCAGTCGCAGGCATTGTCTTTACCCTCAGTAAAGGGACGGTATGTTGGAAGAGTTCCAAGCTAGATACCGTGACATACTAGACGATAAAGGCAGGATACATCGCTACTTAAGATGCTACCAAAGAGGCTGTTTGGGTGTATACTGGTTCATGAGATGAACTAGGTTCCTACCATTGTGTGACAATGGAAGTGTGGCTCTGGCCCGGGAACCCCGGTCCCATCAGTGATCCAGACATATTCTAAGGCAGTATCACCTGATCATGGAGATAGTTGATCTCCAGGGTGATCGAGGTTTGGAGAGTAGACTCAGAAGACAACACGGCGAATCCACTCACGAAGGCCTATTCCCAGAGAGAGACTTTTATGGGATGGTTGAGTATGAGATACTACAACCACTGCTACAGATAGCCCTAGTGCAAGTGGGAGATTGTTAGTTATATGTATGCCCTAGAGGCCATTACTGTATATTGGATGTATATTATAGTGGATGCTAGGACATATATAGGGAAGACTTTCTTGCTCGACATGATAGTATGCTATCTGGTTGCTCTTTACCTTAACGTGTATACTGATTGTCTCTCTATTACATGTTGGTAAAGCCCTTAGGATGTGTACTTGACTACCTGGACTATGATGCGGATCATACTAGTGGGGACATGGTAGTCCATAAGTACATCCTTGAAAGTCCCTAGTCGTGGGTGTATCGAGATGGGGCATCGATATACCAGAGTAGACTAGCGTGTACCTTCTCGACCCATACAGATGGGCGATGGATGATCCCATATCCATCGGTGTTTGACATCAGAGATGATATACGGGTGCTCAGTAGAGACTGGGTACACTGGACGGACTCGCCGAGAACTCCCAGATGGTATTATACCTTACGTCAGATGGCAGTTCTCTGGTGACACTGGTACAGAGTAGTCTGTTGACCCGAGATCGTCATAGAGTCTTGTGTGGTTCCCACTGTGCTTTGATTTCCATCTTACCACGTCCAAGAAGGCGTGCAAAACGGTGGTTTTTGGGTACAGTCCCGAGTCACATGGAGGCAATGAGCGATAGGAGGGGATTCGTCTCTCCCGGTATAGGGAGTTGATGTTGCGCTGTGTTCGATTGGCTATAACAGGAAATCCCTGGCCAGGGTTGCTGAGATTTACTGGTAAGTGTTACCAGTAGTTTCTCGAATTGTTATAGACCTCATATCGACACGACTTATCGAGCTATTGGGGTCTGACGTTTACCACCCCTAGGCAAGATATGCGACATATCAGACGATCAGACCGGACTGTACGGTAGTGTTACTTGTTGGATTCACTGGAGTGTGAGCGGGCTTGCTCGTCGATCTTCAGATCGCTCAATACCCGGGTGGCCGTTACGTTTAGCAGACCGCTTGCGGCTTGTGGGTGTTTGATATGATCATCATCTGCTGCCGGCGTATTGACGAGTCTTTAGAGTCCTACACAGAGGTTTCCTGGCTCAAGCGAAACGAAATAGGAGCGCATATGAGATATGTGCGTGACCGAGAATATTGCGTGTATGTGATACCGTATTTCATTCTTGCGATGAATGTATCGAATGGTTGTATGCGATATAACCTAGTTATCGAATCAAGGATTGATTCGGTAAGCCGATACATAGGATACTAGTCGGTTATATGCGATATGGCCGGATCGTTAAATCAAGTGTTGATTTAATGATTTAATGTATAATTATATATTTGATATATTACTTTGCATTAACTAGTATTGGTTCACTTTAAATGGATTTTCTCACTCGGATGTACACATTGTATATGTGATATACTTTTGTGCACTTGATTGTATCATGTTTAATGATACATGTTTGATAGGGTTTTTGTGTAAAGATCAAACCATGGTTACATGATAATGGTTAGGGTTTTGTTTTATTCATTTATTTATTTATTTATTCTTTTTGGAAAATGATAATGCATGAAGAGAAAATGGTGGCTAACTTTGTTGTATATTGAAGCTTCATGAAGCTTTTGACTTTGTGACCATTTTGTCTCATGCTTAACCCTAACCATTCCCACTAACCATGATTTGTTCTCTACACTTGACCATGGTTGAGAGATGATAAGTATTCTTATTATTTTCTTTTTAGATAATACTTATGATATCATCATCATCTTCTTCTTCATCTTCTTCAATGAAGAAACCTTCACTTCATCAATGGTGATTGATGAAAATGAGTGAGAAATCCAATTCTAAAGTCTACCCACTTCTTATTTCTTCATCCTCTACCTCTTGCCAAGTAGTAGAGTGTGTTTTCTTCACAAGTTTCTTGACTTGGTGAAGTTGGAGCTTGATCTATTGATGCCTCGACATAGATCATCTTCGGCATCGACGTCGACGACCTAGCACGTCCATTCTCCGATGAAGCCGACGCTAGAGCCCGGGGTTCGACTTGGACAGCGAGGAGACTTCATTGCGGAGCTATGAAGGTGGAGGACCGGATCTACAAAGGTTGTATGTCCGTTCTTTTAGTTTAGCTGTAAACTAGTTTCATTTTATCGCCTAAACATCTAGCCAACGATCTAGTCTAGGGTTTCTCGGCACCGTATTTTTGAAATTGGCATGGTTGATGCCTTGTGAGACCTCTTGAGAGTGCCTAGGAACCTTTCACAACCATGCCAGTTTCAAATTTTACAAGTACTGAGAGACCCTAATACGGATCGTTGACTAGAGTTTAGGCGAAACTACGAGCTAGTTAACAACTTAACTAATAAGTGAACGGAAATACAACCTCTGTAGATCCGGTCCTCGACCTCCATAGCTCCGTGATGAAGTCCCTCCGCTGTACCAATCGAAATCCGGACTCTGGCGATGGTTTCGTCGGAGAAATGATCGGACTAGGTCGTCGACTTCGATGCCGAAGATGATCTACGTCGAGGCAACACAAGATCAAGCTCCCACTTCACCAAGTCATGAAACTCGTGAAGAAAACACCCTATACTACTTGGCAAGAGGTAGAGGATGAAGAAATAGGAAGTGGGTTCACTTTAGAACTGGATTTCTCACTCTTTTTCTCAAGTTGCCATTAAAGGTTGCAAGCTTTGCTTCTTGTTGATGAAGAAGAAGAAGAAGAAGAAGAAGAAGAAAATAATTATGATATGTATAAAAAGAATTATCTTATCATATAGCAACCATAGTTAGATGTAGAGAATAAACTAAGGTTAGGTTTAATGGTTAGGTTAAGGCTAAGAAACAAAATGGTCAAAGCTTCAAAGCTTCATGAAGTTTTATGAAAGAAACAAAAACTAGCCACCATATTATTCTTTCCTTAAAATGAATTAATAAAAATAAATAGATAAGTAAATCAAAACCCTAACCATTAAGATAACCATGGTTTATTCATACACACTCAAGTTTGCATGTATCATCAAACATGATATAAACTAGTGCACAAAACTATATCACATATACAATGTGCACATCAAGTGAGAAAATCCATCTTAAGTGAACTAATACTAGTTAATGTAAAGTAATATATCAAATATATAATTATACATTAAATCATTAAATCAACACTTGATTTAACGATCCGGTCATATCGCATATAACCGACTAATATCAAGTGTATCAATGTATCGAATCAACACTTGATTCGGTAACCCGGCTATATCACATATAACCGACCAATGATACAAATCGCGAGAATAGAATACAGTATCACATACTGGTATAATTCTCGGTCCCGCACATATCTCATATGCGCTCCTATTTCGTTTCGCTTGAGCCAGGAAACCTCTGTGTAGGACTCTAAAGACTAGTCAATACGCCGGCAGCAGGTGATGATCATATAAACACCCACAAGCCGCAAGCGGTCTGCTAAACGTAACGGCCACCCGGGTATTGAGCGATCAGAAGATCGACGAGCAAGCCCGCTCACACTCCTGTGAATCCAACCAGTAACACTTGCTGTACAGTCCGGTCTGTTCGTCTGATATGTCGCATATCTCGCCTAGGGGTGGTAAACGTCAGACCCCAGTAGCTCGATAAGTCGTGTCGATATGAGGTCTATAACAGTTTGAGAAACTACTGGTAACACTTACCAGAAAATATCAGCAACCCTGGCCAGGGATTTCCGGTTATAGCCAATCGAACACAGCGCAACATCAACTCCCTATACCGGGAGAGACGAATCCCCTCCTATCGCTCATTGCCTCCATATGATTCGGAACTGTACCCAAAAGCCACCGTTTTGCATGCCCTCTTGGACGTGGTAAGGTGGAAATCAAAGCACAGTGGGAATCACACAAGACTCTATGACGATCTCGGGTCTACAGACTAACCTGTACCAGTGTCACCAGAGAACTGCCATCTGACGTAAGGTATAGTACCATCTGGGAGTTCTCGGCGAGTCCGTCCAGTGTACCCAGTCTCCACTGAGCACCCGTATATCATCTCTGATGTCAAACACCAATGGATATGGGATCATCCATCGCCCATCTGTATGGGTCGAGAAGGTATACGCTAGTCTACTCTGGTATATCGATGCCCCATCTCGATACACCCATGACTAGGGACCTTGAAGGATGTACTTATAGACTACCATGTCCCCACTAGTATGATCCGCATCATAGTCCAGGTAGTCAAGTACACATCCTAAGGGCTTTACCAACATGTAACAGAGAGACAATCAGTATACACGTTAAGGTAAAGAGTAACCAGATAGCATACTATCATGTCGAGCAAGAAAGTCCTCCCTATATATGTCCCAGCATCCACTACAATATACATCCTATGTACAGTAATGGCCTATCAAGAGTGTGCCATCCACGTACTCTACGAGGATCACTACCATACTCCCTACTACCTTTTTATATATACAAGGTTCATCTACCATTTTGATGATGTCAAACTGTTTGACTAACTCATCAAAACAGATGTTCCAACTCCGCGATGCCTGCTTTATCATATAAAACATCTTACACACGTTTCCGCTGCTCCCACTGTCTACGAAGCCCTCTGACTGTGTACTTACAGACTCTCTCTTCTAAAACATCATTTTGAAAAGCAGTCATGACACCCAACCGCCAGATATCGTAGTTATGGTATGTAGCCGTGGCTAGTAGGATCTGGATGGACTTAAGCATAGCTACTTAGAAAAGGTTTCATTATAATCCATACCTGGTCAATGATGCAAACCTTTAACAAGTCTAGCTTTGAAAGTCTAAACTTTTCCATGTACACCAAGTAATCTTCTCAAGATATACTTGCTCCTGTTGGGGATTTAACCCGTCAGATATAGCAACCAAAGTCCATACTTTGTTGGTGTATAAGGATTCCATCTCAGATCGATAAACATCCAGCCATTCTTACAGAGTCTCACTCTTGATGGCCAGCTCGAAACTAGTTGGGTCATCATCTCATGATGCAATCCTCGCTCCCACTGTCATAGAGAAACCGATGTATCTCTCAGGTGGGTGAGGAACCGTACTAGATCGTCGGAGAGGCTGAGGTTCGTTGGAAACTATTGAATCCTTCGGTCTTACCAAATCATCAACTGCAGTTTGTATAGTTGGAACATTTCCAGTTCTACATAACAGATCTTGCCTCGAGCTTGTCCGGATTTTGCTTTTCAGACATAGGCTGGACAACTCCAAATCTTAACTAACTTAAGATATGGGCTCTTCCCTTTCCATATCATATATGAAATGGCAGGCAACTGATTTGATTTGAACCCTTTTCAATAGGTATGCAACTTCTCAAGTGCATAACTCCCAAAAGGAAATAGGTAACTCAGTAGTACTCATCATAGAGCACACCTTATCATATAGGGTGTGATTGCTCCGCCCCGATACACCATTGTGTTGTGGTATATTCAGAGGAGTAATACCGAGAGAGAATCTCATTCTCCTTTAGAATAATCTAGGATTTCCGTGCTCAAGTATTCTCCTCCTTGATCTCATCATAGGACATAATACTTATACCCGTATTTTTGGTTCTCTACTTCTAACTTATATTCTGTGAATATCTCAAAAGCTTCGGACTTGTGTTTCAACAGGAACATATGTCTGAATCTTGAGAGATCATCAGAGAATTTAATGAAGTACAAAGAACCGGTCCTGGCATGTGTAGACAGGGGACCTTACATACATCATCATGTATCAGTCCCAAGAGTTCACTAACTCTTTCTCTGTTTCTAGTAAACGGAGCTGTGGTCATCTTATCTTTGTGACATGACTGGCAAGTTTCACAAGATGTAAATTCAAACTAATTTAAATATGCATCTAAATGTAACTTCAGCCAGTCGGGTCGCATTGATATGACCTAGTCTACAATGCCTCAAGAAGGATTCATTCATTTCTGAACTCTTCCTCTTGTGTGTGTTCTGTATACTAGGAACTGTGGTTTGATTTAGAACGTCAATGCTTTTAGATAACGTGCCTGAACCGATCAACTTTTGATATAGGAAATGTTCAAAACATTATCCAACAATACAAAATTATATCCTTTCTTTACCAATAAAGAGACTGATATGATTTTGTATATCAGGTTCGGTATCTAATAGCATTCATTCAGAATTAATGTATTTGTAATACAGGGTGACAGTGACCAACAGACTTGGCTGCAACACTTGCCCCGTTTTCTGCCTCATGAAACTTATCACATGTTCTCAGTTTTCTACCTATCTGTAGCCCTATGTAACAGTTTAAATATCTAGGATCCTAATCTGGTATCACATACCTAGGACGTAAAGAATATTGAGAAACAGTTCTGTGTAACGAACACACCCGAAGACGATGCATCATATGCACTTTCTTCGTTTGGGCGGCATGGGAATCTTGGTATTCCCCTATTTCCTGCTCTGTCTTATAACAATTATAAGTTGGAGCGGGACCAACGTTCCCCAGCTCAGTATAACAAGCGGGTTCGGTCAATATATCTGTTTTATTATCTTGATTAAGGCGTGATATGGTCGCTACCAGGAGAGAGAGAGAAGAAAACACTCACCGTGCGCTCTTGCAAGATCAGATTGGTTATTATTTTATCTAATCAGGATGGCTCCCACTGTTTTTTATCAAATCTTCCTTCAAACCCTAAAAGGAAAGACTAGCCGGGATTAATTACACGCTACAAGTTCGCCAATCTTTCAGCCAGGCCAGTGTCGGTACTTTGAGGGAGGTCCCACGTGCTTTCGCACGAACCTAATTAATGTAAACCTCGTTTTCCCAGAGGCGTAACCCTGTTGACACCTTTCTAGACATCTACTTGATCGGCTAATTGTAATGTGTAAAACTCTCCCAGGAGTAACAATTACTCGCAGTGGGTATCGGGATCCAACTATCTCATAGAAGGTATGCAATCTCATTGCAAATTTCAACACTTGAAATTCCCGATAGTATTTTGCCCCTAGCACCCTATGACCTTGACGGAGGTCAACAAACCATAGGCTACTAGTCAAGTTCAACCCGTCATTTCTTGATTGAATCAAACCCACCTGCACGACCCTTGACGGAGGTCAACAAGGCCGTATGACTACCCTAACCCAATCTGCATCATATGCATAAGCAGATAAATACTAGTTAGCTACCGCACACTACGCCTTGACGGAGGTCAACAAACGTAGCACGAATACTAAGTAGGACTTATCTGAAATGACGGAGGACTACGACAGGTTTTTCTGAAAACCTATTGCGTAATGAACTTGATATCGTTGCAGAATCAAATGATTTTAAAATGGAGTGTTTTTGAGGCTTTTCTAGTTTTGCTAAAGGGGTCACCCCCGGTGAAGGGATCGTCGGCCCTTTCCTCGTCGAATGAGGTGCGGGATATATCATATATATCACTGTGCAAAGCAGAAACTATAGAAGCAATCAAAAGACATACCGAGGGTTGTAGCATCTGCCAGTTATTGCTAAAGGAGTCACTCCCGGTGAAGGGATCTCAGTCCTTTCCTTATCGAATAAGGTGCAGGATGTTCTACAAGGAACACCGCGATGTAAAACAAGAACTGTAGCTACCTTTTTTTATTTTGAAATTCGATTCCACAACATCTTAGGTTTCTTTTCTTTCATTAATCACATTAATGAAGTCCCATCATTTAGGTCACCTAAACATCACAGATAAATACGACGTACACTTATGCCATCTGCATTCGCCTCGATGTCCCCTCGTGCACCGTTAGGTTAGGTAACTAACGACAGAGCGGGGCAGGGCTAGCACGGGTGTAAAACATAAGTAACGCCTATATAATATATCATATATACTATATACTGTATTTATCACAGAACATATCAAATGATCACATCACAGATATCGCAGCAGAAGAATCATATGAAATATTAGATATACCAGGACGTCCGTGTTTTCAATACGAGCTAGTATAAAACACGGATTCCACGGTCGCAATGAATAGCCAAACCCACACCCCTAGACCCTTACGAGAGCGGCAAGCAACCCTACCAATTCTAGAGTTAGGAGACCCGGACTCGACTCCTCGAGTTGGTCTCCTACTGAACTCCAGAACCCGGTTACTTGTGCCCTCCTCCTTGGGTCTATCCTAGTGCGGAAAAGTAAATAATATACAAATGGTGACAGCTTCCGCAACCTAGAAGTGCCCCAATAAAAGAATATTACATACAAGTTTTTACATGAATGAAAACGAAAAACACTCATCTCACATAAAACCCCCGGCTATTCAAACACGACGATCCAATATAACATATCCAGCAACACATAACATCACATGTCATCAACGTAAGTAAATATGCGTATCCCAATTGTCGTTGACATATAGCAACGAAACCGGCGATATCACATATTACACTTACGGTCACAGAAAAGAAAGTGTAAAACTACAACAGTTGGAATCCACAACCTCCTCAGACATCGCATGCCTGACCATATGAATTCCTTAGACATCGCATGCCTAACAATTATAAACCCCGCATTTTAGTCTCATTATCGAAAACTCTTTTCAATATCAAGTCGGGCAATTCAACAAGATTCCCGACACCCTGATCGAATGCTCGTCGCAAACTTTAGTAGGCGGCCGCACCCCCGATACTGTCGACAAAGTGCACCAAGGCGGAACACCGCTGCCACGAGCACCCGAACGGATGCTTTCGGCGACGGGGTTCTCCTACAGTCACTTGGTCGGGGCTATGGGGCGTGGCTATCTATTAAGTTTTACCGGCGAGTATCCGCGTACGCTACGTGATTGCAACGGACTTTTGATCACATCAAAATTCCGTGGCAACCGATCAAGTGAGACTAAACCGCTAGATTTATAACATTCCTTCAGTTATCTCATAACTACTTGTGAATTCCAATTATTGTATCACATTCCAGATAAATACAAAATGTCAAACTTTCCGATCGAACAATCGAACACCCAAGTTTTCCCAAAACTGCTCAACACATGAAACAAGTTTAAAAACATCCAGTTCATGCCTCAGTACCAACGGTCCAGCCGTAGAAGGGTCAAGCCAACGCCTCACATGTGGCACGCTGTACTGCCCGAAACCCTAAGGTTCAAAGGGCAGTTCAAGACGGTCACATAATCGAGTTAAGGTTTGTAGTCTTCTAGAGGGACCATCGCGTTACTTGCACTACTTTGAACGTTCTTAAACTACGGAAAGATCCAACACTTGGAAATTTCCCGGCAGGGGAAAAAGTAGGTATTTATATCCGGTCGAACTTTTTAACAGTTTCTAAAATATCGGGAAAAACGAAGTTAAATTATCCGATCAAATTAACGAGTCCCCAATAAAACCCTAGAATACTCAACAAATGAGTGGAATTAAAAAATTCCCATAAAAATTGCCAAGAAAGGACCTAAGAATAAATATATGAAATTTCAGGGACTAAGTCCAAATTTCGGCCGCGGAACCGCCGCAAAACCCATGGTTTCGCCGCGGTTCCGCGGTCAAATTGTTGACTTAGTGGACCGTACTTCACAGTAATTCTTAGTTTTTCCTGCTTAATTTTTTGAGAATTTTTAATTCACAAAAATCCACTATTTGAAAAATTGTACAGAAAGGGTTGAAATCGGGGGATACCGGGTTCGATCGGACTTCTAGCTTCGTCTACACATCGTCTAAAGCTCTAGCTAGGCTCTGATACCACTGTAGGGTTCCTAGGCACACTAATGAGGTCTCACAAGGCATCAACCATGCCAGTTTCAAATTTTACAAGTGCCGAGAAACCCTAATACGGATCGTTGACTAGAGTTTAGGCGAAACTACGAGCTAGTTAACAACTTAACTAATAAGTGAACGGAAATACAACTTTTGTAGATCCGGTCCTTGACCTCCATAGCTCCGTGATGAAGTCCCCCCGCTGTACCAATCGAAATCCGGACTCTGGAGATGGTTTCGTCGGAGAAATGATCGGGCTAGGTCGTCGACTTCGATACCGAAGATGATCTACGTCGAGGCAACACAAGATCAAGCTCCCACTTCACCAAGTCATGAAACTTGTGAATAAAACACCCTATACAACTTGGCAAGAGGTAGAGGATGAAGAAATAGGAAGTGGGTTCACTTTAGAATTGGATTTCTCACTCTTTTTCTCAAGTTGCCATTAAAGGTTGCAAGCTTTTCTTCTTGTTGATGAAGAAGAAGAAGAAGAAGAAGAAAATAATTATGATATGTATAAAAAGAATTATCTTATCATATAGCAACCATAGTTAGGTGTAGAGAATAAACTAAGGTTAGGTCTAATGGTTAGGTTAAGGCTAAGAGACAAAATGGTCAAAGCTACAAAGCTTCATGAAGTTTCATGAAAGAAACAAAAACTAGCCACCATTTTATTCTTGCCTTAAAATGAATAAATAAAAATAAATAGATAAGTAAATCAAAACCCTAACCATTAAGATGACCATGGTTTAATCATACACACTCAAGTTTTCATGTATCATCAAACATGATATAAACTAGTGCACAAAACTATATAACATATACAATGTGCACATCAAGTGAGAAAATCCATCTTAAGTGAACTAATACTAGTTAATGTAAAGTAATATATCAAATATATAATTATACATTAAATCATTAAATCAACACTTGATTTAACGATCCGGTCATATCGCATATAACCGACTAATATCAAGTGTATCAATGTATCGAATCAACACTTGATTCGGTAACCCGGCTAAATCACATATAACCGACCAATGATACAAATCACGAGAATAGAATACAGTATCACCTACTGGTATAATTCTCGGTCCCGCACATATCTCATATGCGCTCCTATTTCGTTTCGCTTGAGCCAGGAAACCTCTGTGTAGGACTCTAAAGACTCGTCAATACGCCGGCAGCAGGTGATGATCATATAAACACCCACAAGCCGCAAGCAGTCTGCTAAACGTAACGGCCACCTGGGTATTGAGCGATCAGAAGATCAACGAGCAAGCCCGCTCACACTCCTGTGAATCCAACCAGTAACACTTGCCGTACAGTCCGGTCTGTTCGTCTGATATGTCGCATATCTCGCCTAGGGGTGGTAAACGTCAGACCCCAGTAGCTCGATAAGTCGTGTCGATATGAGGTCTATAACAGTTCGTGAAACTACTGGTAACACTTACCAGAAAATCTTAGCAACCCTGGCCAGGGATTTCCGGTTATAGCCAATCGAACACAGCGCAACATCAACCCCCTATACCGGGAGAGACGAATCCCCTCCTATCGCTCATCGCCTCCATGTGATTCGGGACTGTACCCAAAAGCCACCGTTTTGCACGCCCTCTTGGACGTGGTAAGGTGGAAATCAAAGCACAGTGGGAATCACACAAGACTCTATGACGATCTCGGGTCTACAGACTAACCTGTACCAGTGTCACCAGAGAACTGCCATCTGACGTAAGGTATAGTATCATCTGGGAGTTCTCGGCGAGTTCGTCCAGTGTACCCAGTCTCCACTGAGCACCCGTATATCATCTCTGATGTCAAATACCAATGGATATGGGATCATCCATCGCCCATCTGTATGGGTCGAGAAGGTATACGCTAGTCTACTCTGGTATATCGATGCCCCATCTCGATACACCCACGACTAGGGACCTTGAAGGATGTACTTATAGACTACCATGTCCCTACTAGTATGATCCGCATCATAGTCCAGGTAGTCAATTACACATCCTAAGGGCTTTACCAACATGTAACAGAGAGACAATCAGTATACACGTTAAGGTAAAGAGTAACCAGATAGCATACTATCATGTCGAGCAAGAAAGTCCTCCCTATATATGTCCCAACATCCACTACAATATACATCCTATGTACAGTAATGGCCTTTAGGGCATACATATAACTAACATTGTGCCTACTTAAATATCTTGCTGTAATCATGATCCTATATATTTACATACATGTGCGAACTCATTTCATAGGACACTTGCACTATTGCCAGAGTTTTATGCAGCACGAGCACTATTCATGCGGACACACATGCCTTGGTAATTGCTATGCCACAACACTAGATAACTTGTATAACCTGAATTCTAGAACAATTTCACCATATATGATGCTTTAACCTGTGCTAATGCATTTAAATTCCTCAGGATGAACATGTAGGATTGCTAGTCATATGCATGTACCTCATTATATCATTCGTTCATGCCTATCCTATTAGTCATACATTGCAGTTTGATTTGTTGATACTATAAGCATTCATTATCATTGACATGTGCACTTATGATGATTTTCTTGAGGATTTCAGCACTTGAGATTTATGAGATTTTAGGAAAAAGCCGCAAGGATTTAATAAACCTGATATTATTTTAAACATTGAAAGTTGCGGTTTTTCTCGTGATATGATACATGTGTCGTCCACCATGAGTTTTCTGTTGGTTTTCGAGACCCGTTTCGAGGAGTTAGATGAACCATCTCGGTTACATGGTGGGCCCGGTAAGGTACCCCGGAGCAAGAATATCGAGGTGTAGATGATGAGCCTGGAAGGGGCGGACTACATACCGGTGATTGTTGGCACGGCGGATATCCAGAGGACACCGACCGTGGCCGTAAGATGTTGAGATATTGATACTTTGAGATGGTTCAGCCGGACGGCTGAGGCCTGAGATACCGTGATACGGATACATGAGATTTGAGATAGTTGTTTGAGGTGTCGATGCTGGACACGGATTTATGTTGATTCTATTGATATCATGCTGATATTTCAAAAGAGTTTTCTAAGAAGAAAATAATGATTTTCTATATCAACATATTCAGATCACGAGTTGATTCATGTTGCATACATACCTGCTAGTACATCATGCCAGATAGTATTATACATTGATTCATATTGCATACATATCTGCTAGTATATCATGCCATATCTGTATTGTTAATGTTATGGAACATGCGTGAATGCTTACGATAGACTCTATAGATGTTTTTTATTACCCATGAGTTGTCAACTCACCCCCGTTGTGGCACAACCTTTTTGCAGGTCCGTTCCGTCAGCACATTACGGCGGACGCACTTGCTCCTTTTCCTCTTTTTGCTCCTTTTGCCTGGACCTGAGGCTGTTGCTCGTAGGTGGGTTATAATATCATTTTGGTTTCCACCTTGTATATTCATTGTATCTAGATTACTCCATCTACTGTACCTGCTATTTGTATTGATGTATACTAAGTTAGAGACGAGACAGTGAGATTTGTGGACTTTATGTTATTTCTCTGGGTCGAGCTCACTTGAGCTGACATGATGCTTATTACTTGTGCCCTTATTACTTATTTTGCACATTGCTGATTTACATTGTGTGGGATTTGAGTCCGCTTCGGCAAAGAGCTAGCTCCCGTTTGGGGATGCCCTTTTTCCTGTTATTCATATATTCCTGTTTTGTACCCGTTTGGGGGGCCAGTTTTTACAAAGGAGACTCTGCCGAAATTTTCGAAAAAATGGATGTTGCTTTTAAAAAGCTTGATGTGACTTATTGGATTAAAATCACTTTCAATAAATTGGGTTTTCTTCACTCTGTTGCTTAAATGGGCTTTGATTTCTGGGCTTTTGCTTCCTTAGATTGCGTACGCCTTGAGACGTTTCGTAATTTAAGTGCCAGTCGCGTTCCAGATCTTTCGGATCGTCACAATCGCATACATGATAGACCCGCCTGCCGAAGCATAGGGTATACCTTGCATGCGAGCCCTCTCCAAATCAGTCTTGGGGGACATCTCTTTGGAGAGAGTGGTTCCTGAGATTGTAGGTAAATTCCCACGCTTGGAATCCTCTATACTAAACCTCTTTAGTATGGTGTCAATATACCTGGATTGGGACAATCCCAGTATCCGTTTAGATCTATCTCTATAGATCTTAATCCCCAGGATGTAGGAGGCATCACCCAGATCCTTCATGGAGAATCTTTATGATAAGAAGAGCTTGACCGAGTGCAGTATAGGAACATCATTTCCTATCAAGAGTATGTCATCCACATACAATACGAGGAAGACGACCTTACTCTCTGCCACCTTGTATATACAAGGTTCATCTACATTTTTGACGAAGTCAAACTCTTTGACTGCCACATCAAAACAGATGTTCCAACTCCGCGATGCCTGCTTTAACCCGTAGATTGATTTAAGCAGCTTGCACACCTTTCCGCTGCCCACTATCCACGAAGCCCTCTAGCTGAGTCATGTACACGCTCTCTTCTAAATCACCATTTAGAAAGGCGGTCTTAACATCCATCTGCCAGATTTCGTAGTCATGGTATGCAGCGATGGCAAGTAGGATCCGGATGGACTTAAGCATAGCCATTGGAGAAAATGTTTCATCATAATCCACACTTGGTCGTTGATGAAAACGTTTTGTTACAAGTCTAGCTTTGAAAGTCTCAACTTTTCCATCTACACCAAGTTTTTTCTCGAAGATCCACTTGCTCCCGATGGGTTTTACCCCTTTAGGAGCATCTTCCAAAGTCCATACTTTGTTGGTGTACATGGATTCCATCTCAGATCGCATTGCAACCAGCCATTTCACAGAGTCCCCACTCGTGATGGCCTACTCGAAGCTAGTTGGATCATCATCTTCCATGATGCAATCCTCGCTCCCACCATCAATGAGAAAATTGTAGTATCTCCCAGGTAGATGAGGAACCCTACTAGATTGGCAGAGAGACTGATGTTTGTCGGGGACTATTGAATCCTTCGGTCCTACCAAATCTTCTTTTGTAGTTTGTGCGGTTGGAACTTCTTCCAGCTCTATCTCTTTACCGCTAATTTCTTTAACAAGAAATTTCTTTTCTAAAAATGTGGCATGTTGAGCAACAAACAGCTTTTGTTCCTCACTGAGGTAGAATCGATATCCATACGAATTGTTTGGATATCCCACAAACTTGCAAAGAACTGATTGTGTTTCGAGTTTGTCCGGATTTTGCCTTTTGACATAGGCAGGACAACCATATATCTTAACTCGCTTAAGAGATGGTCTCTTCTCATTCCATATCTCATATGGAGTGGTAGGAACTGATTTGGTTGGAACTCTATTCAATAGGTATGCTGCTGTCTCATGCGCGTAACCCCAAAAGGAAATAGGTAACTCAGCGGTGCTCATCATAGAGCACACCATATCCAATAGGATGTGATTCCTCCACTCCGATACACCGTTGTGCTGTGGTGTATACGGAGGAGTAACCTGAGAGAGAATCCTATTCTCTTTTAAATAGTCACATAATTCCGTGCTCAAGTATTCTCCTCCCCGATCGGATCGTAGGATTTTAATACTTTTACCCGTCTAGTTCTCAACTTCATGCTTATATTCTATGAATATCTTAAAAGCTTCAGACTTGTGTTTCAACAGGAACACATGTCCGAATCTCGAGAGATCGTCAGTGAATATAATAAAGTACGAGGAACCATCCCTGGCATGTGTAGATATGGGATCACATACATCACTGTGTATTGGTCCCAAGAGTTCTGTAGCTCTATCTCCGTGTCCAGTAAACGGAGTTTTGGTCATCTTGCCTTTGAGACATGACTGGCAAGTTTCATAAGATAAAAATTCGAATGGATTCAAATATTCATCCTTATGTAACTTAGATAGTCGTGTCTCATTGATATAACCTAGTCTACAATGCCATAAGAAGAATTCGTTCATTTCTGAACTCTTTCTCTTGTGTGTGTTCTGTACGTTAAGAACTGTGGTTTGATTTAGAATGTTTATGCCATTACTTAACGAGCCTGATCCAATCAACTTTTGATTCAGAAATATGTTCATAACATTATCTTCCAATACAAAATTATATCCTTCTTTACTTAATAAAGAAACAGATATAATATTGCATATCAGGTTCGGTATGTAATAACATTCGTTCAGAATCAATGTATTACTATTTGGTAATACAAGGTGATATTCGCTAACTACTTTGGCTGCAATATTTGCACCATTCCCTACTCTTACAGAATGATCACCTATTCCCAGTTCTCTACCTTTCTTTAGCCTATATAACATATTACATATGTGGGATCCCGATCCGGTATCTACTACTCAGGATGTAGAGTGTACTGAGAAACAATTCTCGGTAACTAACACACCCGAAGAAGATGCATCAACATGCTCATTCCTCGTTTGGGTGGCGTGGGAATCCGGATATTCCCCTATTTCCTGCGCGGACTTATAACAATTATAAGATAGAGCGGAACCAACGTTCTCCAGGCCAGTATAACAAGCGGGTTCGGTCAATACATCCATATTATTATCTTGATTAAGGCCTGACATGGTCGCTACCTGGAGAGAGAGAGAGAGAGAGAAGAAAACACTTAGCGTATGCTCTTGCAAGATTATATTGGTTATTATCTTATCTAATCATGTCAGGACCCAAAATTGGGCCGTGACGGCCCTAATACTACGCAACGCCCAAAAACGCAACGTAGTAAAAGAAAGCCAAACCCAGAAATCTAAACCATGAAAATACGGAAAAGATAATATAAGTTTTGAAACATTTGAAATCGCAACCCAAATTCTTTAAAAAGGTCTACTTTCTTTCTTTAAAATTTTAGCAACACCCCCTTTTTATAAAGACTAGTCAAGATGAATACAACAGAGAAATAAGGACAGTAGAGAAAAGCTGTATATAAAAGACATCAAATCCACAATAATACACACTAACGTCCTCACCAAGTCTCTATGTCAAATATACAATAGTAGATGGAGAGTACAAATACAACGAATATACAATGTGAAATACAGATAACCATCTAACCCACCTGAGCAAAATGGTACTGTGAGCTGATGCGATATCTGTAGCAAAAGGTGGTAGCTGGATAGCTGAATAGAGGAATAGCCTGCCTAGACTACTCTGGGGAACAACCTGAAACACCTGTGGCACAACGGGGGTGAGTTGCCAACTCGTGAATAGTATAAAACATATGCAGGTAATCGCAGGAATGCACGTACAGCATGAATCTAAGATGTGCGATTACAGTAGTAATATGTCATGCAATGCTGAAATAAGGAGAGTACACTAGCAGGTACAATCAATATGTGAAGCAATAGTAACATGACAAAAGTATGCAATAACCATGCAAAAGGATATGAGAATATAGATATGCAACTATCATAAGGGTACACTAACAGGTACAATCAATATGTGAAGCAATAGTAACATGACAAAAGTATGCAATAACCATGCAAAAGGATATGAGAATATAGATATGCAACTATCATAAGGGTACACTAACAGGTACAATCAATATGTGAAGTAATAGTAACATGACAAAAGTATGCAATAACCATGCAAAAGGATATGAGAATATAGATATGCAACTATCATAAGGGTACACTAATAGGTACAATCAATATGTGAAGCAATAGTAACATGACAAAAGTATGCAATAACCATGCAAAAGGATATGAGAATATAGATATGCAACTATCATAAGGGTACACTAACAGGTACAATCAATATGTGAATCTGTGCATAAAAATAAGTAAGGGTGAGGTATAGGGTGGAATATGTCATTTCCACGGAAACCTGACATCGTGGCAGGATCACAATCCATCAAGACACTCAAATCCCAAATCCTCAAATCAGCCCCCACATTGGGCTTTCACAATATATAAGTCTCATATCACCTCAATGTACAATATCGAATAGCTCTCCTATATCTCGAATGTACAATTCATCAATCTCATTCATATCCAATATCCAATCTCAATGAATCACCTATATCCCAAGTCGAATCCCAAGTAAGTTTCTAACATCCTAAAGGTAAATATATACAGAAATGAGTATGATGGGGGCAATACACATATATTAGCGTCCCATTCCACTAATATTGGTGTAAGGGTATATATAACAACGGCTAATCCCTTGTTATATATACAAAAAGGGGTTAAAGAAATATCATGAAAACAGTGTGCCAAGCATCGACACAGAAATCCTCGTATATCGGGCTCCGTCAGTCCGGATCGGCCCACGGGGTCCGTCTGCGGTATCGGCCCTCGGCCCCGGCAGTACAGATCATCCCGCATCCATCTCTACTCTGGCCAGTATCCTCCGGACAACTGCCAGGTCCAACCAATCACCGGTAGGTACTCGCCCGCCTCCAGGCTCAATCGGCAAACCCATCGATCTTCTTGCCGAGGGGAACCATACTGCGCCCCACCATGTACTCTCATACGGCAACCACACTTCGTATGGAGTATAAAATCAGCACCGATAAAACTCATGGGGGACGCCCAAATATCATATCAAGGAAACCGGGTTGTTCCATGTATGCATAATTTCATGAACCCCCGCGGTTCCCAAATCCCGAAAACATCATATAAAATCCAGATAAACAATGCGCAAATCCAGGAATAAATGTATGCGATATATCTGAATGCGAGCAGGTAAACAAAAGTATATAGCTGAACCAGATGTATGCGAAATCAAGATAAGGTACAGCTAAGTAACATCAGTAGATGTAAATATGCGACAACAACTGAATATGTGTCTAACATACAGGTGTAGCAACGTATAGGTATCTACCTATAAGAACTGATGTCGTATACCCCCCTGGGTATAAGAAGAATATGAATAAGATATCCCCCGGTATAAGTAAAATATCTAAAAGGTATACCTGTAGCTGTATCGCAAGGTGTAAATATACCTATCACTAAAGGTATGATACACTATAGGTATACCAGTACCAAGATGTCATGTATGGTAAGCAATAATAGCTATAAGGGGTAGTGTGTGACATGGCAATTATTGACGGTGTGTGTGTAGCATACAATCCGTGCTCGTGCAACAAGAACCGTTAATAATATGTGCAGTGTCCTACGGCTGCTAGTCACAGTATATAACTATATTAAGGAAATACAGTAAAGGCGCAATTCTACAATGACGTAGAATGTACGACAGGTAATTGAATCCTAGCCCAGACGCATAACGCCATGCGGGCGATTCCCCTGTAGATGTTAAATCTACTCACCTACACTCCACGCTAGGTGACTCCTACCATCTGCTCCCCCTGTAGCCGTGTCCGTAGTTCCTGCCTGCAAACCTGCAAATACAACATGGAAATCACAATTAAGCCAAATATCTCGCAAAACGCGATATCGAACCAAAACGAGAAACTCGCGTCGCGAACTAAACGCGCGTGTGCACGATACGTTGAATCGCGTGTGTACGCGTCTAAAACCATCGCGACACGCCGCGATACGCTGGATCACAGAACCCACTCACGTATCGCGCGTATCGCGCAAACACAACGAACATAAAAACGATATATAGGCCCAGATTTTCCTACAAGTAGAATATTACAAAACTAGACATGCCAAAACATTACACAACACTGCAGACTACCCTACCCAAAACCCCAAGACCCTACCCCCCTTCCTGGCCGCAAATTGCGGCCAGAATGATGAAATCTGCGGCCAGGTTTGGGAGAGGGTGGCTCGTGTTTTGTTTGTGGTATCTAGACCTAACAAGCATGCTCCAGTTTTCTCAATTTTGTTCTGTAGGGTCCGGGTCTATAGCAGATTCCAGATATCCATTATATCGCTTTAAAAACACCAAATTGCACAATTTAGAAACCTTATGGTATTTTAGTGTAATCTGGGTTATTTCTCAGTGAAGTGACCCTAATAACACTTAAATAGCTAGGGTTAACCAACACAATCATCAATTTATCACCACATTTCACAAATCACCAAAACTAGCACTAAATTAGCTAATTTTAACACTAATCGAGCTACTTAACACACAAGCTACACAAACAAGCAATAGGGTTCAGAAATATACCCTATATGATCTCAAGAAGCAGGAGAAGAAGTGAATGGGGGAAGAAGAGAGCTTGCTACACTGCTGGGCTTCTGCTGCTGCTGCCAGAACTGCTGCTGATGCAGTTGCTGCTACTGCTGCTACTGATGCTGATGCTGCTGTTGCCTCTCATGCTGCTGCTGCTTCATTTGTTGTTGTTGCTGAGATGATGATGATGCTACTGCTGGTGTTGTTGTTGTTGATGCTAGTGATGATGCTGCTGCTATTGTTGCTGTTGTTGTTATTGTGTTGTTGTTGCTGAAGCTTGCTGCTGCTGATGATGCTTCTGGTGAGTGTGTGTGTGAGTGTTTGAGAGAGAGAATGAGAGAATTAGTGAGAAATGAGAGAACACACACAAAACCCCTCCCATTCTCTTTCTCTTTCCTCATTTAAAGAGCATGGCATGAGCCATGTAGCACCATGCTTCTCTCTCTCTCTCAAGTCAACCAAACAAAATATTAAAACCCTTTAAAAGAAAAAATCATTTTCATTTCCTAATAACAACCATAACACTTAAACAATATTAAAACTAGGTTAGGGAGAAATGGTTAGTTAACCATGGTTGCTAATCATGGTTTAACTTCAAAACAACCCTAGTTATCATGCACAAGTGTGTGTGTGCCTAACAAAATTCTAATAAAATACACAATAATTAGGATAAAATATTTAAAACTTAATTTGGTAAACTTTTTTATTAAAAACCACATATTAAAATATAATTAGCTACAAAACACATTCTAAGGTGTTACAATCTCCCCCTTAAAAGAAATTCGTCCCCGAATTTAAAACTTATACTGTTACGCGTACCTTCAAAGAGAAGATTAAAATCCTCAAATCTCGCTCGCAGCCTCCCAAGTGACTATCTCACTATACGGCTACGCCCAAGAAACCCTTCACAGATGGCAAGACCCTTGACCGATGTCCCCCTACCTGCCGAGCCATTAACACACATGGCTGCTGGTGAACGAAAGATCGCGTCCAGCTAAAAGGTCTGGTGCTAAATCATGTGAGAAAGGTCATGAAGGTAAATGTAAAGTATCTTCACAAGGAATACGGGGTGGAAATCTAATAATCTGGGCGGAAGTGCCAAATTAAAGGCAACGAAACTAACTCGCTTATAGGATCTAAAAAGGACCTAAAATCCTGGGATAAGCTTCCCAACATCCAACACGTCATTCATCGGAAAGTCCATAGGAATACATGATCTGTCCTACGAACTCGAGTCTATGACCAACACAGTCGTCATAAGACCTCAGTTCGAAATGGACAACCCCCATCCTGACCTAACACAACTGGACCGTCTCCGAAGTCTCTAGACTAGCTGGGGTCCAAAGTCCTACTTACGCAGAGTCAGAAAACAACAGGCTGGCGATCGACACGACCTAACCCCTAAGCCTAAGGGTGGACAATTGGAGTGTCTCCTGATAACAGCTATCGAAGGAGAACCCTAACAATGGCGAGTGACGATCCCAAGCTGCTGACGACAACCAACACAAACACACAACTTTAACAAAACAACTGAGCAAACTGAGTATAACCGGATGACAAGAATCCGAATGGAGTCACACCCTAACCAAACTTGGGTAGAAACCATAACGAAATTTGTGGAGATCTGCTCCCATTCCTACTTCGGAACGGTAAAAGATTGCGACTCTCCAGCCGGCCTCAGATGCTCGACTCAAGCACACAACAAGACTGAAACCTTGAAACGAAACCTGAAACTTCTCTTTACATCCCTGTCCACTCGTAACTATCTCACAAGTCACGCCAAAGCTGGTGGAACTTGAATGAATAAAGAGAGTTGACAGATGTGCATGTGCTAGGATTACACGCCTCTACCTGATAATGGCAGGTACACAAACGTGTCCCTAACTTAGCACGTCATTGTCATAAATCAAGGTCTCCGAATCATTACCCAGCCGAATATGCTCAAGTATCTCTGACGTACGAGCTTCGACGGGCAGTGTCTCGCGAAAACGATTTAAGAAAAGTGGTCGGGCGCGGACATGAGCAAGCTGTCCCCTCCGTAGAGACGAACTTAAGCTGTACTCAACGATCACACAAGAACTGTAAATCTGCAGAAGACTATCACAACAATCAAAATCCGCTGCAGGAAGATGTACATTACGCTCTGGTGGTCCGTGAGAAATCTGACACGACTCACAAGCAAGTAGTGTCCCCAAATCTCCAACGCAAAACCACCGCGGCCATCTCCAGATCATGAGTGGAATATCCTTCTCGTACTTCCTCCAAATGTAGGGAAGCAAAAGCGATGACTCTGTAGTATCACATCAGTACACCCTCGAGCCCACTCAAGAAACATTACAGTTAAACAACAAAGTCGCCCGAACCAAAAGCAAAGAAAGACTGATGCAGTTGTTAACTGAATCTTCAACTGCTGAAAACTCCGTACACATGCCTCAGTCCAAAGAAAAGAAACCTCCTTACTGGTCAATTCAGTCAACGGTGTAGCACTACTCTCGTAATCCTGCACGAAACGGCGGTAAAAACCTGCTAAGCCCAAAATCTGCGGATCTCCGTCCTGCGCACAAGTCTGGGTCTAAGCTGTACGGCCACGATCTCCCTCGGAACCATACGAAACCGTCTCCCGTGACTACAAGACCTAGGAGTCAACACAAACAAGCCTGAAGAAGCACTCTGGGAATTTAGCAACTACTGGTACTCTCCCGGTATCTGCATAACAAATCCCCAGCGCTACTCCTGTCCCTCAAAACACATTGAATAGACCAGAATGTCGTAAATAACACAACAGAAACTGGTCGAGGAACGGCCCGAAGAAATCTGGTTCATCACCTCTATGAATGCTGCTAGGGCATCAGGGAATCCAACGACTCACCGATACACACAAAGCCCGTAGCACGCGTAAGGCAGTCCTCGGAATGCCATCACTCCGAATCCGCAATAATGATGACCTGATCCCAAACACACTTAGAAGATGTCTCGCACTCTGGAGCTGATCGAAGAAATCGTCACGGCGAGGTGAAAGATACCTATCCGCACCGTAAGCCGGTTCAATTGACGATCCGTCGATACGCAACCCTAAACTTCCGTCTTTCTCCTTGACGAACAGAAATAGGAGCTTCCAAAAGCGAAACACTCAGACACACAAAACTCCCCAAACCAAAACTCTGCAGCTGATCCTTTAGCTCCCAAGCTTCGCCGGCTCACCCGGAACAACGTCGGAAAAACTCTCGCACGAAAGGAACCCGGTCCAACAATCCCACTGTGGCTCCGGTATCACGAATGAATGCCAAGAATCCACGACATCTCCTCAGTAGCCGACTAGCGAAAAAGGCTGGATTCAAGCTGTGAAAGGCGGCACAACTAACCACCTGCACAACAAGAACTGACTTGCCGGGGAAAACAAAACCTAACTTGTTTCCTCACGGTAGTCCACAGACGCCTAACACGTAATTAACCAATCCATGCCCAGGAGAACGTCTAATCCAACATCTCTAGAAGGATCAAAACGACGGACGAATCTCTATCTCCTATCCGCTTGGCACAAAACTGAAATACGTGTCGCACAACAAAAGGATTGCTGACAGAAGTTAAAACAACTACTACTAATCTACCCAACAACGGTACAAGCAAGAGGACAACGAATACATCAAAAGAACAAATAACTCGAGGTACCTGAAAACTCCACATTGGACGTCTGCGCGTCCCGATGAGTAGAAGCAAACTCCTGTGTCTGCCCTCTACTCGCAGCTGGATGAACTCCTCTGGTAGACTGAGCCCTCTGAGCGAATCTTCCATGTCCGCGGCTCCTCTGAAAATGATCCTGACGAGGTGCTAAGGAACAATCCCGGACGAAGTGCTGAAGGCTTCCGCATCGAAAACATCCACGCGCTGACTGCTGACCATCCTGGGGATAAGGGCTGAACGACTGTCCTCGTCCTAAGCCTCTGCTACTCCCACGACGGCCACGAAATCTGTCTCGACGACCAAACCTCTGTCTCTGGGATGGTACACCGGTATGAGTCCTCCACTGTCCTGAAACCCTCTGAGCCTCTGGAATATGCGCCTCGTCAACTGGAGCTGCAACCACTGGTGCTATGTAGGTGACGGACTGTTGCATGCTGACCGTAAGGGACAGCTGAGTAACAGGGGTGACAACCTCCTATCGTAGCTCCCGAACGACGTCAACTAAAGAACTCATCGTCTGGCGGAACTCCTGCATCTCTACCAAAAGTCTATCCATAGTATAGGTCGTAGGCTGATCCGTCTGCACCTGTGCAACAAGAGTGCCATCCTGGTCAGTACTCGTCTCACCCGAGCTAACCCTGACCTCGGCCCTCGCTGCATCGCTCTGAGTCCCCATAGTCATCGGCGGCAAGGCTATAAATAGATATAAGATGAGATTCGATAAGAATGAGGAAATCGATTCTCAAGGATATGAATCATCAAGGAAGGAATGTCAAGCAAATTGTACTTAGGTCACTTAATGCAAGGTACCGCGCTGTGGGTATGCTGCAGACATACACACACTACGTTACTCTGCTTAAGCTACCTACTCCATCATACTAAGGTCATCCTACACTCCGAAAGGTAAAACCTAACGCTCTGATACCAACTTTGTCACGACCTAAAATTGGCCCGTGACGGCCCTAATACTACGCAACGCCCAAAGACGCAACGTAGTAAAAGAAAGCCAAACCCAGAAATCTAAACCATGAAAATACGGAAAAGATAATATAAGTTTTGAAACATTTGAAATCGCAACCCAAATTCTTTAAAAAGGTCTACTTTCTTTCTTTAAAATTTTAGCAACACCCCCTTTTTATAAAGACTAGTCAAGATGAATACAACAGAGAAATAAGGACAGTAGAGAAAAAGCTGTATATAAAAGACATCAAATCCACAATAATACATACTAACGTCCTCACCAAGTCTCTATGTCAAATATACAATAGTAGATGGAGAGTACAAATACAACGAATATACAATGTGAAATACAGATAACCATCTAACCCACCTAAGCAAAATGGTACTGTGAGCTGATGCGATATCTGTAGCAAAAGGTGGTAGCTGGATAGCTGAATAGAGGAATAGCCTGCCTCGACTACTCTGGGGAACAACCTGAAACACCTGTGGCACAACGGGGGTGAGTTGCCAACTCGTGAATAGTATAAAACATATGCAGGTAATCGCAGGAATGCACGTACAACATGAATCTAAGATGTGCGATTACAGTAGTAATATGTCATGCAATACTGAAATAAGGAGAGTACACTAGCAGGTACAATCAATATGTGAAGCAATAGTAACATGACAAAAGTATGCAATAACCATGCAAAAGGATATGAGAATATAGATATGCAACTATCATAAGGGTACACTAACAGGTACAATCAATATGTGAAGCAATAGTAACATGACAAAAGTATGCAATAACCATGCAAAAGGATATGAGAATATAGATATGCAACTATCATAAGGGTACACTAACAGGTACAATCAATATGTGAAGCAATAATAACATGACAAAAGTATGCAATAACCATGCAAAAGGATATGAGAATATAGATATGCAACTATCATAAGGGTACACTAACAGGTACAATCAATATGTGAAGCAATAGTAACATGACAAAAGTATGCAATAACCATGCAAAAGGATATGAGAATATAGATATGCAACTATCATAAGGGTACACTAACAGGTACAATCAATATGTGAATCTGTGCATAAAAATAAGTAAGGGTGAGGTATAGGGTGGAATATGTCATTTCCACGGAAACCAGACATCGTGGCAGGATCACAATCCATCAAGACACTCAAATCCCAAATCCTCAAATCAGCCCCCACATTGGGCTTTCACAATATATAAGTCTCACATCACCTCAATGTACAATATCGAATAGCTCTCCTATATCTCGAATGTACAATTCATCAATCTCATTCATATCCAATATCCAATCTCAATGAATCACCTATATCCCAAGTTGAATCCCAAGTAAGTTTCTAACATCCTAAAGGTAAATATATACAGAAATGAGTATGATGGGGGCAATACACATATATTAGCGTCCCATTCCACTAATATTGGTGTAAGGGTATATATAACAACGGCTAATCCCCTGTTATATATACAAAAAGGGGTTAAAGAAATATCATGAAAACAGTGTGCCAAGCATCGACACAGAAATCCTCGTATATCGGGCTCCGTCAGTCCGGATCGGCCCACGGGGTCCGTCTGCGGTATCGGCCCTCGGCCCCGGCAGTACAGATCATCCCGCATCCATCTCTCGACTCTGGCCAGTATCCTCCGGACAACTGCCAGGTCCAACCAATCACCGGTAGGTACTCGCCCGCCTCCAGGCTCAATCGGCAAACCCATCGATCTTCTTGCCGAGGGGAACCATACCGGGCCCCATCATGTACTCTCATACGGCAACCACACCTCGTATGGAGTATAAAATCAGCACCGATAAAACTCATGGGGGACGCCCAAATATCATATCAAGGAAACCGGGTTGTTCCATGTATGCATAATTTCATGAACCCCCGCGGTTCCCAAATCCCGAAAACATCATATAAAATCCAGATAAACAATGCGCAAATCCAGGAATAAATGTATGCGATATATCTGAATGCGAGCAGGTAAACAAAAGTATATAGCTGAACCAGATGTATGCGAAATCAAGATAAGGTACAGCTAAGTAACATCAGTAGATGTAAATATGCGACAGCAACTGAATATGTGTCTAACATACAGGTGTGGCAACGTATAGGTATCTACCTATAAGAACTGATGTCGTATACCCCCCTGGGTATAAGAAGAATATGAATAAGATATCCCCCGGTATAAGTAAAATATCTAAAAGGTATACCTGTAGCTGTATCGCAAGGTGTAAATATACCTATCACTAAAGATATGATACACTATAGGTATACCGGTAGCTAGATGTCATGTATGGTAAGCAATAATAGCTATAAGGGGTAGTGTGTGACATGGCAATTATTGACGGAGTGTGTGTAGCATACAATCCGTGCTCGTGCAACAAGAACCGTCAATAATATGTGCAGTGTCCTACGGCTGCTAGTCACAGTATATAACTATATTAAGGAAATACAGTAAAGGCGCAATTCTACAATGACGTAGAATGTGCGACAGGTAATTGAATCCTAGCCCAGACGCATAACGCCATGCGGGCGATTCCCCTGTAGATGTTAAATCTACTCACCTACACTCCATGCTAGGTGACTCCTACCATCTGCTCCCCCTGTAGCCGTGTCCGTAGTTCCTGCCTGCAAACCTGCAAATACGACATGGAAATCACAATTAAGCCAAATATCTCGCAAAACGCGATATCGAACCAAAACGAGAAACTCGCGTCGCGAACTAAACGCGCGTGTGCACGATACGCTGAATCGCGTGTGTACGCGTCTAAAACCATCGCGACACGCCGCGATATGCTGGATCACAGAACCCACTCACGTATCGCGCGTATTGTGCAAACACAATGAACATAAAAACGATATATAGGCCCAGATTTTCCTACAAGTAGAATATTATAAAACTATACATGCCAAAACATTACACAACACTGCAGACTACCCTACCCAAAACCTCAAGACCCTACCCCCCTTCCTGGCCGCAAATTGCGGCCAGAATGATGAAATATGCGGCCAGGTTTGGGAGAGGGTGGCTCGTGTTTTGTTTGTGGTATCTAGACCTAACAAGCATGCTCCAGTTTTCTCAATTTTGTTCTGTAGGGTTCGGGTCTATAGCAGATTCCAGATATCCATTATATCGCTTTAAAAACACCAAATTGCACAATTTAGAAACCTTATGGTATTTTAGTGTAATCTGGGTTATTTCTCAGTGAAGTGACCCTAATAACACTTAAATAGCTAGGGTTAACCATCACAATCATCAATTTATCACCACATTTCACAAATCACCAAAACTAGCACTAAATTAGCTAATTTTAACACTAATCGAGCTACTTAACACACAAGCTACACAAACAAGCAATAGGGTTCAGAAATATACCCTATAGGATCTCAAGAAGCAGGAGAAGAAGTGAATGGGGGAAGAAGAGAGCTTGCTACACTGCTGGGCTTCTGCTGCTGCTGCCAGAACTGCTGCTGATGCAGTTGCTGCTACTGCTGCTACTGATGCTGATGCTGTTGTTGCCTCTCATGCTGCTGCTTCATTTGTTGTTGTTGCTGAGATGATGATGATGCTACTGCTGGTGTTGTTGTTGTTGATGCTAGTGATGATGCTGCTGCTGCTGTTGCTGCTGTTGTTATTGTGTTGTTGTTGCTGAAGCTTGCTGCTGCTGATGATGCTTCTGGTGAGTGTGTGTGTGAGTGTTTGAGAGAGAGAATGAGAGAATTAGTGAGAAATGAGAGAACACACACAAAACCCCTCCCATTCTCTTTCTCTTTCCTCATTTAAAGAGCATGGCATGAGCCATGTAGCACCATGCTTCTCTCTCTCTCTCAAGTCAACCAAACAAAATATTAAAACCCTTTAAAAGAAAAAATCATTTTCATTTCCTAATAACAACCATAACACTTAAACAATATTGAAACTAGGTTAGGGAGAAATGGTTAGTTAACCATGGTTGCTAATCATGGTTTAACTCCAAAACAACCCTAGTTATCATGCACAAGTGTGTGTGTGCCTAACAAAATTCTAATAAAATACACAATAATTAGGATAAAATATTTAAAACTTAATTTGGTAAACTTTTTTATTAAAAACCACATATTAAAATATAATTAGCTACAAAACACATTCTAAGGTGTTACAAATCAGGACGGCTCCCACTGTTTTTATAAAATTTTCCTTCAAACCCTAAAAGGGAAGACTAGCCGGGATTAATTACACCCCACAAGTTCGCCAATCTTTCGGCCAGGCCAGTGTCGGTACTTTGAGAGAGGTTCCCCGTTCTTTCGCACGGACTTAATTAAAATAAACCTCGTTTTCCCAGGGGCGTAACTCCGTTAATACTTTTCTATACACCAACTTGATCGGCTAATTGTGATGTGTAAAACTCTCCCAGGAGTAACACTTACTCGCAGTGGGTATCAGGATCCAACTATCTCATAGAAGGTATGCAATCTCATTGTAAGTCCACGGTAGCGCCCCGGCCGTCTAAACAGACGCCAAATGTGGAACAAAAACTTTTACAACTGGCGCTATCGCGCACTATAACCCGGATCTGCCATTAAATCTAAACTAACAAATTACAAAGTGGGTAGAAATGTTATACCGAACGATCTGAGTCCTTCGGTCTTCAACCATCATCCCACGCTTTGTTGCGGCTGCTCCGATCTCCTGAATCCCCAGTCTTCTCGTCCAGGTGGCACCACGTCGACGGATCTTTAAACGGGCTCCCGCCTCTGAACCGAGGCAACTCGGTCGTCAAGTTTGCTAAAAGAGATGACCAAGATGATGTAGAGAATGCGTAGAACACTTTGTCTCGTTATGTCCAAAGTCACGGACGAACGGTTAATGAAATTGCCTTTTGAATCGGGAAATGAGAAATGGGCATATGAAATTACCATGAACCAAAATACTATCATAATCTTTTTACAAACAACAAGTGAGAGTGAGTGAAGAGGAGGGGAGGGGCCGGCCATATATAGAGCAAGGGAGGTGAGTGTAGGAGCTAGGAGAGTGACCATTAGCACTGATACAAATGAATGAGTCACAAAATACATTTAATGCAAAATGGTGACTCTTTAAACCTAGTCACCACAAACATTAACTCTCATTAAATGCTAACTATGAATCACTAACCTAGTCACCATTCAAGAACCTTCCACACTCATGACTCACTCTCATGAAGAAAAGATAAATCCGTATTTAACCGAATATTAAATACGGCCGATAGAAAACTGGAAACTGGCAACTTCCAAAAGTGATCCTGAAACGAATTTCAGGATAACCCCATATCAGTATAAACATACCCGCATTTGTATTACGACCGAATACAAATGCATCTGAGACAAAGATATTATATCTACACAGTATAATACTCGGATCCGGCTTAAACCAAAGCCGACCAGTATGATCTGCCCGAAATATGACACGTGCGTAAACGCACGTGCATTTTCCGAACCTTGCCATAAAACCATACGGCCTCTACAATGTTTCGCCCGAACTTGGGAAACTGTCTGTGGGGGACTCTAATGACTCATCAACACACTGGCACTGGGTATAACCACTAGCACGTCAGAGGTACGAGCTGTACGTAACGGTTGCCTATGTATTGATTGGAAGGGAAGCTGACGAGCGAACTCATCCATAAACCCTACAGAGCCTAACAGTGACAATAAACATACAGTCCGGTCCGTTCGTCTAAAGAGTATCGCATATCGAGTCTAGGGGGTGGATAAAGTCGGACCCCTAATAACGCGATAATTCGTGTCGGTATGAAGCCCATCACCACCTGAGAAACTACTGATCCAAATCAGTAATTCTCCACTATCTCGGCCGAGGATTCCTAGTAATGGCCACCCGTGCACTGTGCGACATCAACCCTCAATACCGGGAGAGACGAATCCCCGACGATTCGCTCACTGCCTCCATATGGCTCGGGACTGTACCAAAAAAATACCTGTTTGCACGTCTCCTTTGAGCGTGGTAGGGTATAAATCAAAGCACAGTGGGAACTCATACGAGACAAATGACGATCTCAGGTTGACAAACTAACCTGTATACATGTCACCAGGGAACTGCTATCTGACGATATGTATAATACCAACTAGTATGTTCCCGGCGAGTCCTGTCCGGTGTACTCATAACCCAATGAGCACCTGTATACATCTTAGATGAACTAACTGACACCAATAGCTTGTGAGACCGGCCACCGCCCCTCGTCGGGGTCTCGACTGTATACACTAGTCTACTCTGGAGTATCGATGCCCTGTCTCGAAACTCCCACGACTAGGGACGCTTTAAGGATGTGCTTACAGACTCCAGCTCCCACGTATATGATAGCCATCATACTGCTGGCAGTCAAGCAAGAATCCTATGGGCTCTATCAACATGCAATAGCGAACTAAAGCATGTAAACTATGATAAAGACAAACCAGATAGCATACTATCATCTCGGGCAAGACTGTCATATCGGTATAGGTCCTGCCTCAATCATTATAATCACGTACCTGTGATCCAATAATTGACTTTAAGGGCACTATATCCAACAATCTCCCACTTGCACTTAAGGCTATTATTGCGATGTCGCATACTCACAGCCCGTGTGATACCGAACATCCAACTCCTCTACTAATCAGTTTCACAAAGCTAGTTTGTAAAACTCTTGTGTTCGAGAAATAGCCTCAGTGAGTGGATCTGCCCTGATGTTTCTTTCTATTTCTCTCTTAATCTCAAGTTCACGGAGAAAGCCATCTCCCGAATCGAGCAATACCTGTCTTAGAATATGTCTGGATATCTGATGGGACCTAGTTCATAAATGAACTCCAAATCCAAACTTCTTAGACTTTATTGATAACTGAACCTAATCAGTATCCAGCACCATGCCTCCCACAGTATCCTCTTGGACCACCTGTTCATAATACTGTCCCTCGTAAGAGGGAAAACTATAACTCTGACAGTCACTCTGTAATCCAGGTTACCTTGGAAGCCTGGAATGATAACCGTCTCCCGAAGGAGGCTGCCGTCATCAAATCTGTAGAACATACACTCATGTTCTAAAACTGCTTCCTAATGTTTCTCCAGGATAGGATTAATATAAACTTATCGCACCTTTGTGCAAAAACAACATCTGGTGTGGTACTTGACATCTCACGATTGACTCAATTGCCTAAGCAAGTGATCTGCTAATCATGCACATCCCTCTCTCCTTTAATCTGTATGACACTTTTAGAGAGGGTGACTCCATCATCTGCAGGTACACCACCATACCAGGAGTCATCTATTCTAAAATACCATTAGAATACTGTCAAAGTACCCAAATTGGGAAACTACCCAATTCTAGATCTAAAACCATAGATCTAGTAACCAGAATGTCTTATATTATATCCATGTCCTGTGTGAAGAAACAACTGTGTGACGACCAAAGTACAACCGATCGTAGTATATGAATCTTACTTCCTACTCTGTGTATGTCATCCAACTGTAGGGTTGCTAGGCACTGCCACAAGGGTCTACGAGGCATCAACCATGCCCGATTAAAAATTTAGCCGTGCCGAACAACCCGAAGCCGGATCTTTAAACTAGGGTTTAGGCGAAAACATTCATGTTAAACTCTTTAACACTAAGTGAGAGGGATTACAAGCTTTGTAGATCCGGTCCTTCACTTCTTAAGCTCCGTGTTGAGGTCCCTTCGCTGCGATCATCGTGTTCCGGACTCTCGAGGGGCTTTACGAAGAGAATGATGCAACCTTTGCTTCCGATCTTCGATACAAAGATGATCTACCTTGAAGTTTCATTAACACAAGCTAACACATACTAAATGAAGTGAACACTCTCATCTAAAAGGCAAGGATAGATGAGGTTGATGAAGTAGGATTTTCTCTCTCTTTTATAATCTTTTTCTCACTCATTTATCATCACTTAGAAAAAGCTAGAAATCTTTTTCAATGAATAACTCAAGGAAGAAGATGATAGAATTCATTTGTGATGAATAATAAAAAGTTATCATAATCATTTATGCAACCATGGTTGTAGTAACCAATGTAGAGAGTTTACTAGGGTTAGGGTTTGGGTTGGGTTAAAGGGTGAGTCACAAAGAAATATCTATCATAATATCTTAGCAAATGACAAAGTAAAACCATCTAGAAACATCTAGAATGCATTAACCCAAATCAAACCCTAATCTTGTTTAAACTCCACTAAACATGTTGCATTAATAATTATAACATGTTACAATATTATATATCACATATATAATATTTATTGTAACAAAATAAAATAATACAATTAACATATATCACATATATATCAATGTATTACCCGAGTGAGAAAAAGAATCTTTCAGTGAGCTACTATTAGATAATGTAATTTAATATATCATATATATTATTATACATTAAATTATCGAATTAACACTTGATCCGACAATCTGGCTATATCGCATATAACCGACTAATATTTATCCGTACCGATTCATCGAATCAACACTTGATCCGATGACGCGACTGATATCAAATATCGCGAGAATAGAATACGGTATCTCATATCGTATTATCCTCGGTCCCGCATATATCAAATATGTGCTCCTATTCCATTTTTCCTGAGCCAAGAAACCTCTGTGTAGGACACTAAAGAATCGTCAATACGCCGGCAGTAGGTGATGATCATATCAAACACCCACAAGCTGCAAGCGGTCAGATAAACGTAACAGCTACCCAGGTATTGAGCGCTCAGAAGATCAACAAGCAAGCCTGTACATTCTCCTGTGAATCCAAACATAAACACTCCCGTACAGTCCGGTCTCGTCGTCTGATATGTTGCATATCTCGCCTAGGGGTGGTAAACGTCAGACCCCAGTAGCTCGATAAGTCGTGTCGATATGAGGTCCATAACAGTTTGAGAAACTACTGATAACACTTACCAGTAAATCTCAGCAACCCTGGCCAGGGATTTCCGGTTATAGCCAATCGAACACAGCGCAACATCAACTCCCTATACCGGGAGAGACGAATCCCTTCCTATCGCTCATTGCCTCCATGTGATTCGGGAATGTACCCAAAAGCCACCTTTTTGCACGCCCTCTTGGACGTGGTATGATGGAAATCAAAGCACAGTGGGAATCACACAAGACTCTATGACGATCTCGGTTCAACAGACTACTTTGTACCAGTGTCACCGGAGAACTGCCATCTGACGTGAGGTATAATACCATCTGGGAGTTCTCGGCGAGTCCGTCCAGTGTACCCAGTCTCCACTGAGCACCCGTACACCATCCTTGATGTCAAACACCGATGGATATGTGATCATCCATCGCCCATCATATGGGTCAAGATGCGTATATGCTAGTCTACTCTGGTGCATCGATGCCCTGTTTCGATACACCCTCGACTAGGAACAGTTATAGGATGTACTCGTCGACTACCGTGCTCCCACTAGTATGATCTCATCATAGTTCTAGTAGTCGAGTACATATCCAAAGGGCTTTATCAACATGTAACATAAAGACATTCAGAGTACATGTTAAGATAAAGTACAACCAGATAGCGTACTATCATGTCGAGCAAGAAAGTCCTCCCTATATATGTCCTAGCATCCACTACAATATACATCGTATGTACAGTAATGGCCTCTAGGGCATACATATAACTAAAAATCTCCCACTTGCACTAGGGCCATCTGTTGTAGTATCACATACCCAACAATTAGCTGTGCTCGAAGTATCTCATACTCAACCATCCCATAAAAGTCTCTACTGGGAAAAAGGCCTTTGTGAGTAGATCCGCGCTGTTGTCCTCTGTGTCTACTCTCCTAACCTCGATCTCCCTGGAGATCAACCATCTCCATGATCAGGTGATACTGCCTAAGAATTATATCTGGATTTCTGATGGGACTGTAGTTCCTTGGCTAAAGCCACAACTCCATTTTCACACATTGGTAGGAACGAAGTTCATCTTATGAACTTATATATCCAGACTGCCTCTTTGGTAGCATCTTTGGTAACGATGTATCTTGCCTTTAATCGTCTAGTATGGCACGGTATCTAGCTTGGAACTCTTCCAGCATACCGTCCCTCTATTGAGGGTAAAGACAATGCCTGCGACTGACATTCAGTCGTCCTTATCACCCCGGAACCTTACCAGTTATTCTCCCTAGGATCTATTGATACCATCTCACTACAACTAGTGAGTATCCTAACATCCAGTTAGATCTATCTCATAGATCTAAAACCCAAGATTTAGGAGGTATCATTTTGATCCTATATGGAGAATCCTTGTGATAAGCGGAGATTGACCGAGCGTGGCATAGGAAACTCCTTCCCTATCAAGAGTATGTCATCCATGTACTCTACGAGGATCACCACCATACTCTCTACTACCTTTTTGTATATACAAGGTTCATCTACCATTTTGATGAAGTCAAACTCTATGACTACCACATCAAAACAGATGTTCCAACTCCGCGATGCCCGCTTTATCCTATAAAGCATCTTGCACACGTTTCCGCTGCTCCCACTATCTACGAAGCCCTTGTTAGTTATATGTATGCCCTAGAGGCCATTACTGTACATACGATGTATATTGTAGTGGATGCTAGGACATATATAGGGAGGACTTTCTTGCTCGACATGATAGTATGCTATCTGGTTATACTTTATCTTAACATGTACTCAGATTGTCTCTATGTTACATGTTGATAAAGCCCTTAGGATATGTACTCGACTACTGGGACTATGATGAGATCATACTAGTGGGGCCACGGTAGTCGATGAGTACATCCTATAACTGTTCCTAGTCGAGGGTGTATCGAGACAGGGCATCGATACACCAGAGTAGACTAGCGTATACGCATCTTGACCCATATGATGGGCGATGGATGATCCCATATCCATCGGTGTGTGACATCAAGGATGGTGTACGGGTGCTCAGTAGAGACTGGGTACACTGGACGGACTCACCGAGAACTCCCAGATGGTATTATACCATAAGTCAGATGGCAGTTCTCCGGTGACACTGGTACAGAGTAGTGTGTTGACTCGAGATCGTCATAGAGTCTTGTGTGATTCCTACTGTGCTTTGATTTCCATCATACCACGTCCAAGAGGGCGTGCAAAAAGGTGGCTTTTGGGTACAGTCCCGAATCACATGGAGGCAATGAGCGATAGGAGGGGATTCGTCTCTCCCGGTATAGGGAGTTGATGTTGTGCTGTGTTCGATTGGCTATAACCGGAAATCCCTGGCCAGGGTTACTGAGATTTACTGGTAAGTGTTATCAGTAGTTTCTCGAACTGTTATAGACCTCATATCGACACGACTTATCGAGCTACTGGGGTCTGACGTTTACCACCCCTAGGCGAGATATGCAACATATCAGACGACGAGACCGGACTGTACGGGAGTGTTACTGTTTGGATTCACAGGAGAAGTTACAGGCTTGCTTGTTGATCTTCTGAGTGCTCAATACCTGGGTAGCTGTTACGTTTATCTGACCGCTTGCAGCTTGTGGGTGTTTGATATGATCATCATCTACTGCCGGCGTATTGACGATTCTTTAGAGTCCTACACAGAGGTTTCTTGGCTCAGGCAAAATGGAGTAGGAGCACATATGTGATATGTGCGGGACCGAGGATAATGCGAAATGTGATACCGTATTATATTCTCGCGATATTTGATATCAGCCGGGTCATTGGATCAAGTGTTGATTCGATGAATCGGTACTGATAAATATTAGTCGGTTATATGCGATATAGCCGGATTGTCGGTTCAAGTGTTGATTCGATAATTTAATGTATAATAATATATATGATATATTAAATTACATTATCTAATATTAGCTCACTAAAAGATTCTTTTTCTCACTCGGGTAATACATTGATATATATGCGATATATGTTAATTGTATTATTTTATTTTGTTACGATAAATATTATATATGTGATATATAATATTGTAACATGATATGATAACTAATGCAACATGTTTAGTGGAGTTTAAACATGATTAGGGTTTGGATTAGGGTTAAGCTTTCTAGATGATTCTAGAAGGTTTTGGTTTTGTTTTGTGAAAGATATTTTCAAGTGACTCATGCTTTAACCTAACCCAAACCCTAACCCTAGTTAATTCTCTACATGAGTTTGCTTGACCATGATTGCATTATTTATCATATTAATTCTTTCTATTCATCACAAAAGAAATTGAATCATATTGTTCATCTTCTTCCTTCATTCTTTTGATAGAAAAAGCTTACTAGTTTTCTTCAAGTGATGAATAAATATGAGAAAAAGATAAATAAAGAGAGCAAAAATTCTACTTCATCATCCTCATCTTCTCTTGCCATTTAGATGAGGGTGTTCACATCATTTCATGAGTGTTAGCTTGTGTTAACGAAACTTCAAGGTAGATCATCTTAGTATCGAAGATCGGAAGCAAAGGTTGCATCTTTCTCTTCGAGGAACCTCTCGAGAGTCCGGAACCCGATGATCGCAGCGAAGAGACCACAACACGGAGCATATGAAGTTAAGGACCGGATCTACAAAGGTTGTAATCCCTCTCACTTAGTGTTAAAGTTGTTAACATGTTAGTTTTCGCCTAATCTTTAGTTTAAAGATCCGTATTCGGGTTGTTCGGCACGGCTAAATTTATAATCGGGCATGGTTGATGCCTCGTAGACCCTTGTGCACGTGCCCAGCAACCCTACAGTGGTATCAGAGCTGCTAGGCATTGGATGTCGACCTATGGGGGGTTCTTGAAAGGTTCCTAGGCACACCAAGGAGGTCTCACAAGGCATCAACCATGCCAATTTAAAAAATTAGAGGTGCCGAGAAACCCTAATACGGACCGTTGGCTAGAAGTTTAGGCGAATCAAGCAACTAGTTAACAAATTAACTAAATGGTAAACGGAAATACAACCTTTGTAGATCCGGTTCTCCACCTCCATGGCTCCGCGATGAAGTCTCCTCGCTGTACAAATCGGATCTTGGGCTCTAGCGTCGGCTTCATCGGAGAAAAAGCGGGCTAGGTCATCGACGACGATGCCGAAAATGATCTACATCGAGGCATCGCTAGATCAAGCTCCAACTTCACCAAGTCAAGAAAACTTGTGAAGAAAACACCCTATACTACTTGGCAAGAGGTAGAGGATGAAGAAATAGGAAGTGGGTTCACTTTAGAATTGGATTTCTCACTCATTTTCACATTCCACCATTGTTGGTAGAAAGCTTTCTTCAATGTTGAAGATGAAGAAGAAGAAGAAAGAATATCATAAGTATTATTGAAAAAGGATAAATAATATGAATACTTATCATATCCTAACCCTAGTTAAGTGTAGAGAATAGACCATGGTTTGTTTAAATGGTTAGGGTTAAGAATGAAGACAAAATGGTTAGAAAGTCAAACCTTCATGAAGATTCAACTACAAACAAAGAAAGCCACCATTTTCTCTTTATTCTTTCCAAAATAAATAAATAAATAAATAAGAAAGAAAATCAAAACCCTAATCATTAACTTAACCATGGTTTAATCTTTACACTTAACCAAGTTAACATGTATCATCAAACATGATACAATCAAGTGCACAAAAGTATATCACATATACAACTTGTGCAAAGCAAGCGAGAAAATCCATTTAAAATGAACCAATACTAGTTAATGCAAAGTAATATATCAAATATATAATTATACATTAAATTATTAAATCAACACTTGATTTAACGATCCGGTCATGTCGCACACAACCGACTAGTATGCAATGTATCGGCTTATCGAATCAACGCTTGAATCGATAACTAGGTTATATCGCATACAACCATTCGACACATTGATCGCGAGAATGAAATACGGTATCACATACACGCATTATTCTCGGTCCCGCACATATCTCATATGCGCTCCTATTTCGTTTCGCTTGAACTAGGAAACCTCTGTGTAGGACTCTAAAGACTCGTCAATACGCCGGCAGCAGATGATGATCATATCAAACACCCACAAGCCGCAAGCGGTCTGCTAAACGTAACGGCCACCCGGGTATTGAGCAATCAGAAGATCGACGAGCAAGCCCGCTCACACTCCAGTGAATCCAACCAGTAACACTACCGTACAGTCCGGTCTGATCGTCTGATATGTCACATATCTCGCCTAGGGGTGGTAAACGTCAGACCCCAATAGCTCGATAAGTCGTGTCGATATGAGGTCTATAACATTTCGAGAAACTACTGGTAACACTTACCAGTAAATCTCAGCAACCCTGGCCAGGGATTTCCTGTTATAGCCAATCGAACACAGCGCAACATCAACCCCCTATACCGGGAGAGACGAATCCCCTCCTATCGCTCATTGCCTCCATGTGACTCGGGACTGTACCCAAAAACCACCGTTTTGCACGCCCTCTTGGACGTGGTAAGATGGAAATCAAAGCACAGTGGGAACCACACAAGACTCTATGACGATCTCGGGTCAACAGACTACTCTGTACCAGTGTCACCAGAGAACTGCCATCTGACGTGAGGTATAATACCACCTGGGAGTTCTCGGCGAGTCCGTCCAGTGTACCCAGTCTCTACTGAGCACCCGTACATCATCTCTGATGTCAAACACCAATGGATATGGGATCATCCATCGCCCATCTGTATGGGTCGAGAAGGTATACGCTAGTCTACTCTGGTATATCGATGCCCCATCTCGATACACCCACGACTAGGGACTTTGAAGGATGTACTTATGGACTACCATGTCCCCACTGGTATGATCCGCATCATAGTCCAGGTAGTCAAGTACACATCCTAAGGGCTTTACCAACATGTAACAGAGAGACAATCAGTATACACGTTAAGGTAAAGGGTAACCAGATAGCATACTATCATGTCGAGCAAGAAAGTCCTCCCTATATATGTCCCAGCATCCACTACAATATACATCCTATGTACAGTAATGGCCTCTAGGGCATACATATAACTAACAATCTCCCACTTGCACTAGGACCATCTGTAGCAGTGGTCGAAGTATCTCATACTCAACCATCCCATAAAAGTCTCTCTCTGGGAATAGGCCTTCGTGAGTGGATCAGCCGTGTTGTCCTCTGAGTCTACTCTCCTGTCCTCGATCAGTCCTGGAGATCAGCCATCTCCATGATCAGGTGATACTGCCTTAGAACATGTCTGGATCACTGATGGGACCTGTGTTCCTCGGCATAAGCCACAACTCCATTGTCACACAATGGGAGGAACATAGTTCATCTCATGAACCAATATACACCCAAACAGCCTCTTTGGTAGCATCTTTAGTAGCGATGTATCCTGCCTTTATCGTCTAGTATGCCACGGTATCTAGCTTGGAACTCTTCCAACATACCGTCCCTTTACTGAGGGTAAAGACAATGCCTGCGACTGACATTCAGTCGTCTTTATCACCCTGGAACACTTCCAGTGATTCTCCCCAAGATCGATTGATACCATCTCACTACAACTAGTGAGTATCCTAACATCCATTTAGATCTATCTCATAGATCCAAAATCCAGGATTTAGGAGGTATCATTTTGATCCTATATGGAGAATCATAGTGATAAGCGGATATTGATCGAGCGTAGCATAGGAAACTCCTTCCCTATCAAGAGTATGTCATCCACGTACTCTACGAGGATCATCACCATACTCCCTACTACCTTTTTGTTTATACAAGGTTCATCTACCATTTTGATGATGTCAACTTCTTTGACTAATCCATCAAAACAGATGTTCCAACTCCGCGATGCCTGCTTTAATCCTATAAAGCATCTTGCACACGTTTCCGCTGCTCCCACTGTTTACGAAGCCCTCTGGCTGTGTTCTTATAGACATTCTCTTCTAAATCATTATTTAGAAAAGAAGTCATGACACCCAACCACCAGATATCGTAGTCATGGTATGTAGCCGTGGCAAGTAGGATCTGGATGGACTTAAACATAGATCCTTAGAAAAGGTTTCAACATAATCCATACCTGGTCAATGATGCAAACCTTTAACAAGTCTAGCTTTGAAAGTCTCAACTTTTTCATGTACACCAAGTAATCTTCTCAAGATATACTTGCTCGTGATGGGGATTTAACCCTTCAGATATAGCAACTAAAGTCCATACTTTGTTGGTGTATAAGGATTCCATCTTAGATCGCTAAACATCCAGCCATTCTTACAGAGTCCCTATTCTTGATGGCCAGCTCGAAACTAGTTGGGTCATCATCTCATGATGCAATCCTCGCTCCCACTGTCATAGAGAAACCAGAAGTATCTCTCAGGTGGGTGAGGAACCCTACTAGATCGGCGGAGAGGCTGAGGTTCGTTGGAATCTACTGAATCCTTTGGCTCTATCAAATCATCTGCTGCAGTTTGTATAGCTGGAACATTTCCAGTTCTACATAACAGACCTTGCCTCGAGCTTGTCCGGATTTTGCTTTTAGACATAGGCCGGACAACCCCAAATCTTAACTAACTTAAGATATGGGCTCTTCCCCTTCCATATCACATATGAAGTGGTAGGCAATTGATTTGATTGGAACCCTATTCAATAGGTATGCAGCTTCTCAAGTGCACAACTCCCTTAAGGAAAAAGGTAACTCAGTAGTACTCATCATAGAGCACACCTTATCATATAGGGTGTGATCGCTCCGCCCCGATATACCATCGTGCTATGGTGTATACGGAGGAGTAATTCTGAGAGAGAATCTCATTCTCCTTTAGAATAGTCTATGAATTCCATGCGCAAGTATTCTCCTCCCTAATCTCATCATAGGACATAATACTTATACCCGTATTTTGGTTCTCTACTTCTAACTTATATTCTGTGAATATCTCAAAAGGTTCGGACTTGTGTTTCAACAGGAACATATGTCTGAATCTAAAGAGATCATCAGAGAACGTAATGAAGTATAAAGAACCAATCCCGGTATGTGTAGACAGGGGACCTTACATACATCATCATGTATCAGTCCCAAGAGTTCATTAATTCTTTCTCTGTTTCCAGTAAACAGAGCTATGGTCATCTTATCTTTGTGACATGACTGGCGAGTTTCACAAGATGTAAATTCAAACTAATTTAAATATGCATCTTTATGTAACTCTAGCTAGTCGGGTCACATTGATCTGACCTAGTCTAGAATACCTCAAGAAGGAACCGTTCATTTCTGAACTCTTCCTCTTGTGTGTGTTCTGTATACTAAGAACTGTAGTTTGATTTAGAACATTAATGCTTTTAGATAACGTGCCTGAACCGATCAACTTTTGATATAGGAAATGTTCAAAACATTATCCAACAATACAAAATTTTATCGTTTCTTTACTAATAAAGAGACAGATATGATTTTGTATATCAGGTTCGGTATATAATAACATTCGTTCAGAATCAATGTGTCGGTAATACAGGGTGACAGTGACCGACAGACTTGGCTGCAACACTTGCCCCGTTTTCTGCCTCATGAAACTTATCACCCGTTCTCAGTTTTTCTACCCTTTTGTAGCCCTATGTAACATCTTACATATCTGGGATCCTGATCCGGTATCATATACCAAGGATGCGGAGGATACTGAGAAACAGTTCTGTATAATGAACACACCCGAAGATGATGCATCAGCATGCACTCTCTTCGTTTGGGCGGCACGGGAAATCTGGTATTCCCCAATTTCCTGCTCTGTCTTATAACAATTATAAGTTGGAGCGGGACCAACGTTCCCCAGCTCAGTATAACAAGCGGGTTCGGTCAAATATCCGTTTTATTATCTTGATTAAGGCGTGATATGGTCGCTACCAGGAGAGAGAGAGAGAAGAAAACACTCAGCGTGCGCTCTGTCAAGAATAGATTGGTTATTATTTTATCTAATCAGGATGGCTCCCACTGCTTTTTATCAAATCTTCCTTCAAACCCTAAAAGGAAAGACTAGCCGGGATTAATTACACACTACAAGTTCGCCAATCTTTCAGCCAGGCCAGTGTCGGTACTTTGAGGGAGGTCCCCCGTGCTTTCGCACGAACCTAATTAATGTAAACCTCGTTTTCCCAGAGGCGTAACCCCGTTGACACCTTTCTAGACACCTACTTGATCGGCTAATTGTAATGTATAAAACTCTCCCAGGAGTAACTCTTACTCGCAGTGGGTATCGGGATCCAACTATCTCATAGAAGGTATGCAATCTCATTGCAAATTTCAACACTTGAAATTCCCGATAATATTTTGCCCCTAGCTCGCTATGACCTTGACGGAGGCCAAACAACCCATAGTCCGCTAGTCAAGTTCAACCCGTCATTTCCTGATTGAATTAAACCCACCCGCACGACCCTTGACGGAGGCCAAACAACGCCGTACGAATACCCTAATCCAATCGCATCATATGCTAGCAGATAAGCACTAGTTAGCTACCGTACACTACGCCTTGACGGAGGCCAAACAACCGCAGCACGAATACAAACTAGTACGTATCTGAAATGACGGAGGGCTATGACAGGTTTTTCTGAAAACCTATTGCGTAATGAACTTGATATCGTTGTAGAATCAAATGATTTTAAAATGGAGTGCTTTTGAGGCTTTTCTTGTTCTGCTAAAGGAGTCACTCCCGGTGAAGGGATCGTCGGTCCTTTCCTCGTCGAATGAGGTGCGGGATATATCATATATATCACTGTGCAAAGCAAAAACACTTAAAAGCTATCAAAAGACAAACCGAGGGTGTAGCATCTGCCAGTTATTGCTAAAGGAGTCACTCCCGGTGAAGGGATCTCGGTCCTTTCCTTATCGAATAAGGTGCAGGATATATCGCATATACCGCTGTGCAAAGCAAGAACTGTAGCTACCTGTTTTATTTTGAAATTCGATTCTACAACATCTTTAGGTTTCTTTTATTTCATTAATCTCATTAATGAAGTCCCATCATATAAGTACCTAATCATCACAGATAAATACGACGTACACTTATGCCATCCGCATTCGCCTCGATGTCCCCTCGTGCAGCGTTAGGTTAGGTAACTAACGGCAGAGCGGGGCAGGGCTAGCGCGGGTGTAAAACATAAGTAACGTCTATATAATATATCATATATACTATATACTGTATCTATCACAGAACATCACATGATCACATCACAGATATCGCAGCAGAAGAAACATATGAAATATTGGATATACTAGGACGTCCGTGTTTTCAATACGAGCCAGTATAAAACACGGATTCCACGGTCGTGATGAATAGCCAAACCCACACCCCTAGACCCCTACGAGAGCGGCAAGCAACCCTACCAATTCTAGAGTTAGGAGACCCGGCCTCGACTTCTCGAGTTGGTCTCCCACTGGACTCCAGAACCCGGTTACTTGTGCCCTCCTCCTTGGGTCTATCCTAGTGCGGAAAAGTAAATAATATACAAAAGGTGACATCATCCGCTACCTGGAAGTGCCCCAATAAAAGAATATTACATACAAGTTTTTACATGAATGAAAATGAAAAACACTCATCTCACATAAAAACCCCCCGGCTATTCAAACACGACGATCCAATATAACATATCCAGCAACACATAACATCACATGTCATCAACGTAAGTAAATATGTCCATCCCAATTGTCGTTGACATATAGCAACGAAACCGGCGATATCACATATTACACTTACGGTCACAGAAAAGAAAGTGTAAAACTACAACAGTTGGAATCCGCAACCACCTCAGACATCGCATGCCTGACCAAATGAATTACTTAGACATCGCATGCCTAACAATTATAAACCCCGCATTTTAGTCTCAAAATCGAAAACACTTTTCAATATCAAGTCGGGCAATTCAACAATATTCCCGACAATCTGATCGAATGCTCGTCGCAAACTTCAGTAGGCGGCCGCACCCCTGATACCGTCGACGAAGTGCACCAAGGCGGAACACCGCTACCGCGAGCACCCGGACGGATGCTTTCGGCGACGGGGTTCTCCTACAGTCACTTGGTCGGGGCTAAGGAGTGAGGCTGTCTATTAAGTTTACCCGGCGAGTATCCGCGTACGCTACGTGATTGAGACGGACTTTTGATCACATCAAAATTCCGTGGCAACCGATCAAGTGAGACTAAATTGCTATGTTTATAACATTCATCCAGTTATCTCATAACTTATTGTGAATTCCAATTATTGTATCCCATTCCAGATAAACAGAAAATGTTAAACTTTTCGATCGAACACTCAAACACCCAAGTTTTCCCGATACTGATCAACACATGAAATTAGTCTAACAACATTCAGTTCGTGCCTCAGTACCAACGGTCCAGCCGTAGAAGGGTCAAGCCAACGCCTCACATGTGGCACGCCGTACTGCCCCAAACCCGAAGGTTCAAAGGGCAGTTCAAGACGGTCACATAATCGAGTTAAGGTTTGTTGTCTTCTAGAGGGTCCATCGCGTTACTTGCACTACTTCGAACGTCGTTAAACTACGGAAAAATCCAACACTTGGAAATTTCCCGACAGGGGAAAAGTTGGGTATTTATATCCGGTCGAACATTTTAACATATTCTAAAATTTATCCGGAAAGCCAAATAGAGAAAATTTGATACCCCGATTGAAACACCGAATCCCCAAAACAACTCCAGAAAATTCAACTCTTGAAAAAATATCAAAAATACCCAGGAAAACAAGCACAGTTAAATAGGAGTTACTGTGTAAACGTCACCTCAGAAAACGACAAACAGGCCGCGCTTCCGCCGCACGAGCCATGCTCGTGCCACGGAAGCGCGGCGCTTTAATTGAATTAGGGCTACGAATTGCACAGTTACTCTTAGATTTTCCTGCATGTTTTTATGAATATTTTTAATACGGAAAAATCCCAATTTTTGAAAAAAGGACAGAGAGCATGTTTTGAGACGGGTTTCGGGTTCGTTCGGGTTTCAGATTCCGTCTGGACTTCGCCTAAGGCTCTAGCTAGGCTCTGATACCACTGTAGGGTTCCTAGGCACTCTAGTGAGGTCTCACAAGGCATCGAACATGCCAAATTAAAAAATTCTAGGTGCCGGAAACCCTAAACTACGGATCTTAGACTAGATGTTTAGGCGATAAATGAACCAGTTAACAACTTAACTAAGGGGATATCGGAAATACAACCTTTGTAGATCCGGTGCTCCACCTCCATAGCTCCGCAACGAAGTCCTCTCCGCTGTCCAATAAGAATCCGGGCTCTAGCGTCGACTTCATCGGAGAATAAGCAAGCTAGGTCGTCGATGTCCATGCCGAAGATGATCTACGTCGAGGCATCGCTAAATCAAGCTCCGACTTCACCAAGTTAAGAAACTTGTGAAGAAAACACACTCTACTACTTGGCAAGAGGTAGAGGATGAAGAAATAGGAAGTGGGTAGACTTTAGTTTTGGATTTCTCACTCTTTTTATCACTTCACCATTGATGAAGAGAAGGTTTTCTTCATGAAGATGAAGAAGAAGAAGATGATCTATTATGATAAGAATAATGGAATAGAAAATGAATAATCATTTCTTATCATAATTAAACTATAGTAATGTGTAGAGAGTTGACCATAGTTAAATAAATGGTTAGGGTTTAATAGATGAAGACAAAAGGGTTTGATTGGTCAAAGCTTCATGAAGCTTCACTTAGCTTCATGAAAGAAACCCTTTTGTTTTCTTTTTCTCATTTATCTTTTAAATCCAAATGAAAAGATAAATGAATGAATAAAAGAAAACCCTAATTATTTATTTAACTTAGGTTTACTTCATTACACAAACCCTAGCATTCTTGCATCATCAAACATGATACAAACAAGTGCACAAAATCATATCGCATATGCAATGCGCACACCCGAGTGAGAGAATCCATTTAAAGTCAACCGATACTAGTTGATGCAAAGTAATATATCAAATATATAAATATGCATTAAATCATTAAATCAACACTTGATTCAATGATCCGGTCATGTCGCACACAACCGACTAGTATGCAATGTATCGGCTTATCGAATCAACGCTTGAATCGATAACTAGGTTATATCGCATACAACCATTCGACACATTGATCGCGAGAATGAAATACGGTATCACATACACGCATTATTCTCGGTCCCGCACATATCTCATATGCGCTCCTATTTCGTTTCGCTTGAACTAGGAAACCTCTAAGTAGGACTCTAAAGACTCGTCAATACGCCGGCAGCAGATGATGATCATATCAAACACCCACAAGCCGCAAGCGGTCTGCTAAACGTAACGGCCACCCGGGTATTGAGCGATCAGAAGATCGACGAGCAAGCCCGCTCACACTCCAGTGAATCCAACCAGTAACACTACCGTACAGTCCGGTCTGATCGTCTGATATGTCACATATCTCGCCTAGGGGTGGTAAACGTCAGACCCCAATAGCTCGATAAGTCGTGTCGATATGAGGTCTATAACATTTCGAGAAACTACTGGTAACACTTACCAGTAAATGTCAGCAACCCTGGCCAGGGATTTCCTGTTATAGCCAATCGAACACAGCGCAACATCAACCCCCTATACCGGGAGAGACGAATCCCCTCCTATCGCTCATTGCCTCCATGTGACTCGAGACTGTACCCAAAAACCACCGTTTTGCACGCCCTCTTGGACGTGGTAAGATGGAAATCAAAGCACAGTGGGAACCACACAAGACTCTATGACGATCTCGGGTTAACAGACTACTCTGTACCAGTGTCACCAGAGAACTGCCATCTGACGTGAGGTATAATACCACCTGGGAGTTCTCGGCGAGTCCGTCCAGTGTACCCAGTCTCTACTGAGCACCCGTACATCATCTCTGATGTCAAACACCAATGGATATGGGATCATCCATCGCCCATCTGTATGGGTCGAGAAGGTATACGCTAGTCTACTCTGGTATATCGATGCCCCATCTCGATACACCCACGACTAGGGACTTTGAAGGATGTACTTATGGACTACCATGTCCCCACTGGTATGATCCGCATCATAGTCCAGGTAGTCAAGTACACATCCTAAGGGCTTTACCAACATGTAACAGAGAGACAATCAGTATACACGTTAAGGTAAAGGGTAACCAGATAGCATACTATCATGTCGAGCAAGAAAGTCCTCCCTATATATGTCCCAGCATCCACTACAATATACATCCTATGTACAGTAATGGCCTTTAGGGCATACATATAACTAACAGAGCAAGAAAGTCCTCCCTATATATGTCCCAACATCCACTACAATATACATCCTATGTACAGTAATGGCCTCTAGGGCATACATATAACTAACAATCTCCCACTTGCACTAGGGCCATCTGAAGCAGTGGTTGTAGTATCCCATACTCAACCATCCCATAAAAGTCTCTCTCTGGGAATAGGCCTTCGTGAGTGGATCCGCCGTGTTGTCCTCTGAGTCTACTCTCCTTACCTCGATCATCCTGGAGATTAAACATCTCCATGATCAGGTGATACTGCCATAGATTTTGTCTGGATCACTGATGGGACGGACGTTCCTTGGCATAAGCAACAACTCCATTGTCACACAATGGGAGGAACATAGTTCATCTCATGAACCAATATACACCTAAACAACTTCTTTGGTAGCATCTTAAGTAGCGATGTATCCTGCCTTTATCGTCTAGTATGTCACGGTATCTAGCTTGGAACTCTTCCAACATACCGTCCCTCTACCGAGGATTAAGACAATGCCTGTGACTGACATTCAGTCGTCTTTATCACCCTGGAACACTTCCAGCGATTCTCCCCACGATCGATTGATACCATCTCACTACAATTAGTGAGAATCCTAACATCCAATTAGATCTATCTTATAGATCTAAAACCCAGGATTTAGTAGGTATCACATTTTGATCCTATATGGAGAATCATGGTGATAAGTGGAGATTGACCGAGCGTAGCATAGGAAACTCCTTTCTTATCAAGAGTATGTCATCCACGTACTCTACGAGGATCACCACCATACTCCCTACTACCTTTTTGTTTATACAAGATTCATCTACCATTTTGATGATGTCAAACTCTTTGACTAACACATCAAAACATACGTTCCAACTCGGCGATGCCTGCTTTATCGTATAAAGCATCTTGCACACGTTTCCGCTGCTCCCACTGTCTACGAGGCCCTCTGGCTGTGTACTTATAGACGCTCTCTTCCAAAACATCATTTAGAATAGCAGTCATGATACCCAACCACCAGATATCGTAGTCATGGTATGTAGCCGTGACAAGTAGGATCTGGATGGACTTAAGCATAGCTACTTGAAAAGGTTTCATCATTATCCGCACCTGGTCAATGATGCAAACTTTTAACAAGTCTAGCTTTGAAAGTCTCAACTTTTCCAAGTACACTAAGTAATCTTCTCAAGATATACTTGCCCCTGATGGGGATTTAACCCTTCAGATATCGCAACCAAAGTCCATACTTTGTTGGTGTATATGGATTCCATCTCAGATCACTAAGCATCCAGCCATTCTTACAGAGTCTTACTCCTGATGGCCAGCTCGAAACTAGTTGGGTCATCATCTCATGATGCAATCCTCGCTCCCACTGTCATAGAGAAACCGAAGTATCTCTCAGGTGGGTGAGGAACCCTACTAGATCGGCGGAGAGGCTGAGGTTCGTTGGTATCTACTGAATCCTTTGGTTCAACCAAATCATCTGCTGTAATTTGCATAGCTGGAACCTTTCCAGTTCTATATAACAGACCTTGCCTCGAGCTTGTCCGGATTTTGTTTTTAGACATAGGCCGGACAACCCCAAATCTTAACTATCTTAAGATATGGGCTCTCATCTTTCTATATCACATATGAAGTGGTAGGCAACTGATTTGATTTGAACCCTATTCAATAGGTATGCAACTTCATAAGTGCATAACTCCCAAAAGGAAATAGGTAACTCAGTAGTACTCATCATAGAGCACACCATATCAAATAGGGTGTATCTGCTCCGCCCCGATATACCATCGTGCAATGGTGTATACGGAGGAGTAATTCTGAGAGAGAATCTCATTCTTCTTTAGAATAGTCCAGGAATTCCATGAACAAGTATTCTCCTCCCTGAACTCATCATAGGACATAATACTTATACCCGTATTTTGGTTCTCTACTTCTCGCTTATATTCTGTGAATATCTCAAAAGGTTCGGACTCATGTTTCAACAGGAACATATGACTGAATCTTGAGAGATTATCAGAGAATATAATGAAGTATAAAGAATCAGTCCTGGCATGTGTAGACAGGGGACCTACATACATCAACATGTATCATCCCAAGAGTTCACTAACTCTTTCTCTGCTTCTAGTAAACAGAGCTATGGTCATTTTATCTTTGTGACATGACTGGCAAGTTTCATAAGATGTAAATTCAAACAGATTTAAATATACATCTAAATGTAACTTTAGCTAGTCGGGTCGCATTGATATGACCTAGTCTACAATACCTCAAGAAGGACTCGTTCATATGTGAACTCTTCCTCTTGTGTGTGTTCCGTATATTAAGAACTGTAGTTTGATTTAGAACATCAATGCTTTTAGATAACGTGCCTGACCCGATCAACTTTTGATATAGGAAATGTTCAAAACATTATCCAACAATACAAAATTTTATCATTTCTTTACTAATAAAGAGAGTGATATGATTTTGTATATCAGGTTCGGTATCTAATAACATTCGTTCAGAATCAATGTATTGGTAATACTGGGTGACAGTGACCAACAGACTTGGCTGCAACACTTGCCCCGTTTTCTGTCTCATGAAACTTATCACATGTTCTCAGTTCTCTACCTATCTGTAGCCCTATGTAACAGATTACATATCTGGGATCCTGATCCGGCATCAAATACCCAGGACGTAGAGGATACTGAGAAACAGTTCTTTGTAATGAACACACCCGAAGATGATGCATCAGCATGCACTCTCTTCGTTTGGGCGGCATGGGAATCTTGGTATTCCCCTATTTCCTTCTCTGTCTTATAACAATTACAAGTTGGAGCGGGACCAACGTTCCCCAGCTCAGTATAAAAAGCGGGTTCGGTCAATAATCCGTATTATTATCTTGATTAAGGCGTGATATGGTCGCTACCTGGAGAGAGAGAGAAGAAAACACTCAGCGTGCGCTCTGTCAAGAAAAGATTGCTTATTATTTTATCTAATCAGGATGGCTCCCACTGCTTTTTATCAAATCTTCCTTCAAACCCTAAAAGGAAAGACTAGCCGGGATTAATTACACACTACAAGTTCGCCAATCTTTCAGCCAGGCCAGTGTCGGTCCTTTGAGGGAGGTCCCCCGTGCTTTCACACGAACCTAATTAATGTAAACTTCGTTTTCCCAGAGGCGTAACCTCGTTAACACCTTTCTAGACACCTACTTGATCGGCTAATTGTAATGTGTAAAACTCTCCCAGGAGTAACTCTTACTCGCAGCGGGTATCGGGATCCAACTATCTCATAGAAGGTATGCAATCTCATTGCAAATTTCAACACTTGAAATTCCCGATAATATTTTGCCCCGAACAATCTATGATCTTGACAAGGTTAACAAACCATAGACCGCAAGTCAAGTTCAACCCGTCATTTCTTGATTGAATCAAACCCACCCGCACGACCCTTGACAAGGTCAACAAGGCCGCACAACTACCCTAACCCAATCTGCATCATATGCATAAGCAGATAAATACTGGTTAGCTACCGCACACTGCGTCTTGACAAGGTCAACAAACGCAGCACGAATACTAAACAGGATTTATCTGAAATGACGGAGGGCTACGACAGGTTTTTCTGAAAACCTATTGCGTAATGAACTTGATATCGTTGTAGGATCGAATGAATTTTGAAATGGAGTGTTTTTGAGGCTTTTCTAGTTTTGCTAAAGGAGTCACTCCCGGTGAAGGGATCGTCGGTCCTTTCCTCGTCGAATGAGGTGCGGGATATATCATATATATCACTGTGCAAAGCAGAACTCTTAAAAGCAATCAAAAGACAAACCGAGGGTTGTAGCATCGGCCAGTTATTTCTAAAGGAGTCACTCCCGGTGAAGGGATCTCGGTCCTTTCTTATCGAATAAGGTGCAGGATATATCATATATACCGCTGTGGAAAACAAGAACTGTAGCTACCTGTTTTATTTTGAAATTCGATTCTACAACATCTTAGGTTTCTTTTATTTCATTAATCACATTAATGAAGTCCCATCATTTAAGTACCTAAACATCACAGATAAATATGACGTACGCTTATGCCATCCGCATTCGCCTCGATGTCCCCTCGTGCACCGTTAGGTTAGGTAACTAACGGCAGAGCGAGGCAGGGCTAGCGCGGGTGTAAAACATAAGTAACGTCTATATAATATATCATATATACTATATACTGTATCTATCACAGAACATCACATGATCATATCACAGATATCGCAGTAGAAGAAACATATGAAATATTGGATATACTATGACGTCCGTGTTTTCAATACGAGCCAGTATAAAACACGGATTCCACGGTCGTGACGAATATGTAAGTCCATGCTACCTCTCCCGGTACTTTCGGGCATGCGGAATTTGATAAAAAACGATTTTTATAGAGGTGGTAACATGGACTTAAAACCCGGATCTTTGTTAAACATTTAACTAACAACCTAACTACGAGTTGCTAACTACTCGGTTAGGGGGTTATACCTTGCTTGTCTTGAACTCTTTCGTCTTCAAACTCTGATGGTGGTCCGGATCGGCTTCTTCCCGTCGTCTCCGTACGCCGAAGATAGATCCACCTGAAAGCTCCAACCTTTGGCTCCTTCTTCGAACTTTGAAGAAACTAGTTCACTCGGTTTGCCAAACCTTATGAACTAGAGTGAGTAGAGAAGAGTTTGTATGGGATTTTATCTATGGTTCTTGGTTCTCAACTCATGAGACAAGTGAACCATAGAGTAAAGAGAGGGAGCAAGAGGAAGAGGGTGAGAGCAAAAGCAAGAGAGCTCCAAAACAAAGAGAGAGAATGAGAAAGTAAGAATGAGCATCTCTTTTGTCTTTCACCCTCTCATAATCCATAACAATGATAACTCATCATACAAATCAAGTGTTATGTGATGGTTGAAGCAACCATAACCATATCATTTCATGCACTCATTTTGCACAAAGGAGCAAGCAAGCAAAAGTCTTTGCCATGAAATGATAGCTATGGTTATCATTATGGTCAACTAGTCAAGCCTAGTCAATCGGTCAACAAAGTCAACAAGTCAACAAAAGTCAACAAGTCAACAAAGTCAACAAAAGTCAACAACCATGTCACCATAATACTTAATTAATATAATTGTTAATCACATATCATATTCTCATTAGGGTTAAGCAAAAAGTCAATAGTCAACGGTCAACTGTCAACAACCCTAATGAGAATCCGCTGCCTCTGTCTCCCCGTCAACTGTGCATACACACCCGCATCCGTGTTCTGAGGAACACGAATGCAAACTGGATAAATCCAATCCCAAAAGGTACACTAGGATTTGGCTTAAACCAAAGCCCGCTAGTGTAAACTGTCCGGACACTGTACGTGCACAAGTGCACGGATGTGACCGAACCCTGTCGCAAAACCATGCGACCTGTCGCAAAACCATGCGACCTCTACTCTTTTGCCTAAAGGCGAAAAGCTTTCTGTGTGGGACTCTAAAGACTCGACACTACGCTGGCAGTGGGTTTAACCACAGACCGCAAGCGGCACTAGCTATGCGTAACGGTCCCCAGGTAATGCCGACAAGAAGACTGACGAGGCGAAACCCATCTGAACTCCTACTGAGCCTGAATGTGACATTCTCCGTACAGTCCGGTCTGTTCGTCTGATACATCGCATGGCGGGCCAAGAGGGCGGTAAACTTCAGTCCCCCAATAGCGGTACAAGTCGTGTCGGAGTGAAGTCCAAAACACCCTGAGATAACACTGGAAGCCTACCAGTATATCTCGATTGCCCTGGCCAGGGACTACTCGTGTAATGGCTCTCCTAGACACAGCGCGATGTCAACCTCCAATACCGGGAGAGACGAATCCTGTCTAACCGTCACTGCCTCTAAGTGCTTCGGGACTGCACCCAACTACTACCTGTTTGCACGGCTCCTTTGAGCCGTGATAGGGTAGTAATCAAAGTGCAGTGGGAACACACTCGAGGCGAAGTGACAGTGTCAAGTCAGCGGACTAAGCTGTACTCATGTCACCTGGGAACTGATAACTGACGATAGGCATAATACCAACTAGTCAGTTCCCGACGAGTCCTGTCCAGTGTACCCGTAACCTAACGAGCACCCGCATACTATCTCAAGTACGACGTACTGACGGCTGTGGGACAGACCGTCTCCGACACTGGGATGAGAAGCGCATGCGCTAGTCTACTCCGGAGTATCGATGCCCTGTCTCGATAGTCCTGCGACTAGGGACCTGCATAAGGATGTGCTTATAGATTACTCAGCCCCACTAGTATGACTGCCATCACATCGCTGGTAATCAAGCAAAGATCCTAAGGGCTCCACTAATGTGTATAGGAGATATACTAAAATAAACACATGTACACATTGAAGTAGAAACAAACCAAGTAGCATACTACTATTTTGAGCAAGATTGTATATACAAGGTGATTATCCCAAGCTTCCATTAAGTAATATACAAACTAGTATGATACAGTAATGGCCTCTAGGGCATATACACTAACAATCTCCCACTTGCTCTAAGGCCATGTACTGGCGTATCGAAGACCTATCATCTCGATCAGCCGCTCGAACTGAGTCTGGGGCAGGGCCTTGGGGAATGGATCTGCAGTGTTATCTTCTGAAGCGACTCTCCGAACCTCGATCTCCTGGCGATCTACGATCTCCCTGCTCAGGTGATACCGCTTCAAGATGTGTCGGGATCTCTGATGGGACCTGGGTTCCTTCGCTAAAGCTATAGCCCCGTTGTTGTCGCAATACAGAGGTATTGGATCAACAATGGACGGAACCACCTGAAGTTCTTTCAAGAACTTCCTCATCCAGACAGCTTCTTTTGCGGCATCAGATGCAGCGATGTATTCCGCTTCCATATTCGAGTCTGCAACGGTTTCTTGTTTGGAACTCTTCCAACACACCGCCCCTCCATTGAGGGTAAAGACAAAACCTGACATGGACTTGGAATCATCCTTGTCACTCTGGAAGCTGGAGTCAGCAAAGGCCTCGATCTGGAGGTCTTTTCCGCCATACACCAAGAACATCTCCTTAGTCCTTCTCAGATACTTGAGAATGTTCTTTACTGCTATCCAGTGTTTCTCCCCAGGGTTTGACTGATACCGGCTTACCACACTCAGTGCATAAGCTACATCCGGTCTGGTACACAACATCGCATACATTATAGAGCCTACCACAGAAGCGTAGGGTATAATAGACATGCGATCCCTCTCCAAATCAGTCTTGGGAGACATCTCTTTGGAGAGGGTGATCCCGTGACAAGCCGGTAGGTTACCGCGCTTGGAATCTTCCATACTGAATCTCTTCAGTATGGTGTCGATGTACCTGGACTGTGAACTCCTAATATCCTCTTGGATCTATCACGATGGATCCGGATCCCCAGGATGTATGAGGCATCACCCAGGTCTTTCATGGAGAACCTGTGCGACAAGAATCCCTTGACAGATTGTAGCATAGGAATGTCATTTCCTATTAAGAGAATGTCATCCACGTATAAAACGAGGAATACTACAGTTCTCTCTACAAATCTACTATAGATGCATGGTTCATTTGGATTTTTGATGAAGCCAAATTCCTTGACCGTCTCATCAAAACAGATGTTCCAACTCCGCGATGCCTGCTTTAGTCCATAGATGGACTTAAGCAACTTGCACACCTTTCCGCTGCTCCCACTCTGAATGAAACCCTCTGGCTGGTCCATATAGACACACTCCTCTAAATTTCCATTTAGAAAAGCTGTCTTTACGTCCATCTGCCAAATCTCATAATCGTGGAAGGCAGCAATGGCAAGAAGGATCCGAATGGATTTCAGCATAGCCACTGGAGAAATGGTTTCATCATAGTCCAAGCCAGGTCTTTGATGAAAACCCTTTTCTACCAGCCTAGCTTTATAGGTCTCAACCTGTCCATCTACACCAATCTTCCTTTTGAAGATCCACTTGCATCCTACGGGTTTTACCCCGTCTGGAGCAATGTCCAACGTCCATACTTTGTTGGTGTACATGGACTCCATTTCGGTCCGCATTGCATCCAGCCATTTCACTGAGTCAACGCTCTGAACGGCCTGCTGGAAGCTAGTAGGCTCATCATAATCTATGATGCAATCCTCTCTATCCCCGTCTATGAGAAAACCGTAGTATCTCTCGGGCGGATGAGTCTGCCTACTACTCCTGCGGAGCGGCGTAGGAATGTCCTGTTCTTTTGAACCCTCTGGTTCCACTAAGCTTTCAGTAATAGTCTGTGGTTCTGGAATTTCTTCCAGTTCTATTGTGCTCCCACTTATCTGGGTTTCCAAAAACTCAGTTTCCAAGAAGCGGGCATGCTGAGAAGCAAAAACCTTTTGTTCCTCAGCGGAATAGAAAAGATACCCCCTGGAGTTCCTTGGGTATCCCACAAACTTACACTGTACTGAACGTGCTTCAAGCTTGTCCGCATGCTGCTTTTTTACAAAAGATGGACATCCCCATACCTTAAGATATTTAAGACATGGTTTCTTCCCAGTCCACATCTGATATGGGGTGGTAGGCACAGTCTTGGTGGGAGCCTTGTTCAAGAGATACGCAGCTGCTTCTAGTGCATATCCCCAGAATGATCGCGGTAACTCAGCGTTACTCATCATGGACTGTACCATATCCAATAGGGTCCGGTTCCGTCTCTCCGATACACCGTTATGTTGCGGAGTGTATGGAAGAGTAAGCTGAGAGAGAATTCCGTTCTCTTTTAAATAATTTAGGAATTCAGCACTTAAGTATTCTCCACCTCGGTCCGATCTTAGAATCTTAATACTTTTGCCGGTTTGTTTTTCTACTTCATTCTTATATTCCTGGAACTTTCCAAAGGCTTCAGACTTATGTTTCATTAAGAAGACATAACCGTACCTTGAGAAGTCATCCGTAAAAGTAATGAAGTAAGAATAACCGCTTCGCGCATGTGTAGACATTGGACCGCATACGTCACTGTGTACGAGTCCCAAGAGCTCGCTCGCTCTTTCTCCGTGTCCAGTAAACGGAGTCTTTGTCATCTTTCCTTTGAGACAGGATTGACAAGTGGCATACGATTGATATTCGAACGGATTCAAATATCCTTCTGTATGTAACTTAGTCAACCTTCTCTCATTGATGTGACCCAGTCTACAATGCCATAAGAAAGTCTGATTTATTTCCGGAGACTTTCTTTTGTGTGTATTCTGGACATTGAAAATCTGTGGTTGGTTTAATACGTATATACCATTACTCAATGTACCTGACCCAATCAGAAATAGATTAAGGTGAATGTTTACAACATTGCTTACAAACGCAAATTCATAACCTTCTTTAGAATCTAAAGATACAGAAATGATATTACAAGTTGCGTTGGGTACAAAAAAGCAATTACGCAAAACCAAAACATGTCCATCTGACATTCCCAGGTGATAGTCCCCCACGGCTTTAGCATCCATGCTAGCTCCGTTCGCAACTCTGAGGGTCATGTCACCTGCCTTCAAAACCCTACGGTTTCTCAATGCCTGCAAAGAATTACAGATATGAGATCCTGATCCGGTATCTAATACCCAGGAAGTAGAGTTTATTGAAAGACAGTTTTCAATAACATACACACCTAAAGCTAAAGCTGCAACCTGCTTCAATTCCTGTGTCCTGGCTTTCCAAGCCCTGCAATCATTCTTCCAGTGACCTTTCTTATGAATAGAAGCATTCTTCCTTATCCACAAGCTTCCCCGCTTTCTTTGTTGCTTTAGATTTTCCCTTCATATCCACTTTACTAACACCGCCCCTTGGTTTGGCGGGGGCTTTCTTCTTCTTTCCCTTGGCTTTCGCCTTGGACTTAGAAGAAGATGATCCTCCTACAAACAAAGTGGATGTTTCCCTACCTTTCTGTAGGGTGCCCTCTGCGCTCCTCAGCATGTTGAGGAGCTCTGAAAGTTCAACCTCTTTTTCTTGTAAGTTGAAGTTCAGTATAAACTGGGCGTAAGTGGAAGGAAGGGACTGGAGAACTAAGTCCGTATAGAGCTCACTCTCCAATGTGGTTCCTAGGTCCGCGAGCTCTTCAATGTAGCCGATCATCTTAAGCACGTGCTCTGCTACTGATGATCCGAAGACCATCCTTGCCGAAAATAACTTTTTTGACGCTTCGTATCTTGCGATACGAGACTGCTCTCCATACAGTTCTTTTGTATGAAGAAATATGGATTCAAGGTCCATATTCTCGTGCCTCCTCTGATGTTCGTTGTCCATCGAGGCAAGTACGAGGCACTTGGCCTTCACGCTATCAATCTCCCAAGTCTTGCGGATTTCCTTATCCGCGACGCTGGAAGTGGGACCAGGGACAGGGGGAGCTTTGGTGGTAAGAAGATACCCCAGCTTGTCGTAAGTGATTGCCATTTTGACATTCCTGAGCCAATCTTTGTAGTTTGGCCCTGTCAGTATGTTTTTATCTAGAAGTAACTTAAGTCCAGTCATGTCGATTGGTCGCTGCAATTAGGAGAGAGAAGAAGAAACACTCAGCATGATGCTCTTGCAAGTTTAGAGTGGTTTTTAGTTTGTCTAAACAGGATGGCTCCCACTGTTTCTCGAATCCCTCCTCAAACCATAAAGGAAGAATTAGTCGGGATCAATCCTACCGCACAATACTTGCTTAACCGTTCAGCCAGGCCAGTGTCGGTACTTCGAGGGAGGTTTTCCAACGCTTTCGCGAAGTTCCTTAATTAAAGAACCTCTTTTCCTTGGGGGCGTAGCCCCGCTAACACCCTTCTAGGCACCTACTAGGTTTATAGCATTGATCGTTTAGTGAGAAATTTCCCGAGGAGTAGCATATACTCACAGTAGGATCGGGATCCAAATATCATCGCGTGACGAAACTGAAGGAATCCTACCAGAATCATCATACTCCAAATGGTATGCAATGCTAGCAAGTTTCAGTACTTCTGAAACTCCCGATGTGGATTTTTTTGCCCCATGCTCTTATGACCTTGATGAAGGTCAACAAATCATAAGTCACATGTCAAGTTCTGCCCGTCATTATCCAGGTTAATTTGAACCCACCCGTATATACCCTTGACGAAGGTCAACAAGGTAATGCGAATGTCCCAAACCAACGCATCTATCTATGCTACATATGAATACTCAACAACTACCAATCACTATGCCTTGACGAAGGTCAACAAACACAGCTTGAATACTATTGAATATTCATACGAAACGACGGAGGGCTACGAATGGTTTTGGCGAAACCGTGAACGTAGTGAACTTGATTTAGTCGATGGAACGAGATAGTTTTTAAAAGGAGTGGCTCAAGCTCCGCATTTAAAAGTTGGTTTTGAAAAGAACCGAGTGGTTTTTCGAAAGTGTTCCAACGACTTTAATCTTGGTTTATTATCTTGCATTAGTTCTTTTAATGCGTGATATTCTTGCATTAGTTCTTTTAATGCGTCCCATCATTTAATCCTACCATTGCAGAAAACAACCAAAATATGACGCACGCTTATGCCATTCGCATTCGCCACTGGGCCCCGTCATTACCCGTTAGGTTACTTAACTAACGACAGAGCGGGGGCTGGGCTAGCGCGGCTGTAAAATATAAGCAACGCCTAAATAATATCATATATAGATATATTGCAATGATAGCCATTTCAGATCATAGATGAATACATTGGATATACTAGGAATCTGTAATTCGTACGAGCCTGTAAGGAAAAACAGATTACACGGTCGCGGTGAATAGCCAATACCCCACCCAAGACCCCTACGGGTGCGGCAAACTACCCACCAAGTACCCGAAGCGAAGCAACCTCCCTCATCTCCGTGAGTAGGCCACTCGGCATTTCGGCATACCCGGTAGTTTGTGCACCCCCTCCATGGGTCTATCCTAGGAGCAAAAACAGTAAAAATAAATTATACAATGACGGCTACAACCCCGATCCGGTTGTGCGGCCATATAAATAATTATTACATCAATTTACAAATTTACATGAATTGAAAGAAAAGAAAACTCTCGTCTCACAACCCCCGGCTATTCACCCGCGACAATCCAATATATTCATATACACATTCCAGCAACATTACAGATCACAGATTTGTATAACCCCCACTAATCGACATATAGCGATTAGTAGACGTTCAATACAAATATCACATTACAGAAAAACCCGTTAGCTTAAGTCTTTTAGAAGTTCGATCAAAAATACGGATTTTCGGGACCCTAAAAATAAAATTTTCGTTCTGGAAAATCTGGGTAGAAAACACATATTCCAAAAATCCCAAAACAACCCCAGAAAGACACTGCACCAAAGATGGACCTCGGCCGAGTCAACTCGGCCGCGGAACCGCGGCGGGAGCGTGCTCCCGCCGCGTTTCCGCGGCGCTTTGAAACGATCGAGCGACCAAATTTGGTGGTTATTCTAATAAAAGCCTGAGCCGATTTTTGGTGTATTTCAAAAAAGTTTTCCAGCACTTTTAAAATCGACAGAAAGTTCGAATTTCGGGGTTCATTTCGGGACTTTTCTTTGATCGATCTTCTAGCTACTTTGCTAACATGTTAGATAGACTTTAACAAGGCTCTGATACCACTGTAAGTCCATGCTTCCTCTCCCGGTACTTTCGGGCATGCGGAATTTGATAAAAAACGATTTTTATAGAGGTGGTAACATGGACTTAAAACCCGGATCTTTGTTAAACATCTAACTAACAACCTAACTACGAGTTGCTAACTACTCGGTTAGGGGGTTATACCTTGCTTGTCTTGAACTCCTTCGTCTTCAAACTCCAATGGTGGTCCGGATCGGCTTCTTCCCGTCGTCTCCGTACGCCGAAGATAGATCCACCTGAAAGCTCCAACCTTTGGCTCCTTCTTCGAACTTTGAAGAAACTAGTTCACTCGGTTTGCCAAACCTTGTGAACTAGAGTGAGTAGAGAAGAGTTTGTATGGGATTTTATCTATGGTTCTTGGTTCTCAACTCATGAGACAAGTGAACCATAGAGTAAAGAGAGGGAGCAAGAGGAAGAGGGTGAGAGCAAAAGCAAGAGAGCTCCAAAACAAAGAGAGAGAATGAGAAAGTAAGAATGAGCCTCTCTTTTGTCTTTCACCCTCTCATAATCCATAACAATGATAACTCATCATACCAATCAAGTGTTATGTGATGGTTGAAGCAACCATAACCATATCATTTCATGCACTCATTTTGCACAAAGGAGCAAGCAAGCAAATGTCTTTGCCATGAAATGATAGCTATGGTTATCATGATGGTCAACTAGTCAAGCCTAGTCAACCGGTCAACAAAGTCAACAAAAGTCAACAAGTCAACAAAGTCAACAAAAGTCAACAACCATGTCACCATAATACTTAATTAATATAATTGTTAATCACATATCATATTCTCATTAGAGTTGAGCAAAAAGTCAATAGTCAACGGTCAACTGTCAACAACCCTAATGAGAATCCGCTGCCTCTGTCTCCCCGTCAACTGTGCATACACACCCACATCCGTGTTCCGAGGAACACGAATGCAAACTGGATAAATCCAATCCCAAAAGGTACACTAGGATCTGGCTTAAACCAAAGCCCGCTAGTGTAAACTGTCCGGACACTGTACGTGCACAAGTGCACGGATGTGACCGAACCCTGTCGCAAAACCATGCGACCTCTACTCTTTTGCCTAAAGGCGAAAAGCTTTCTGTGTGGGACTCTAAAGACTCGACACAACGCTGGTAGTGGGTTTAACCACAGACCGCAAGTGGCACTAGCTGTGCGTAACGGTCCCCAGGTAATGCCGACAAGAAGACTGACGAGGCGAAACCCATCTGAACTCCTACTGAGCCTGAATGTGACATTCTCCGTACAGTCCGTTCTGTTCGTCTGATACATCGCATGGCGGGCCTAGGGGGCGGTAAACGTCAGTCCCCCAATAGCGGTACAAGTCGTGTCGGAGTGAAGCCCAAAACACCCTGAGATAACACTGGAAGCCTACTAGTATATCTCGATTGCTCTGGCCAGGGACTACTCGTGTAATGGCTCTCCTAGACACAGCGCGATGTCAACCCCCAATACCGGGAGAGACGAATCCTGTCTAACCATCACTGCCTCCAAGTGCTTCGGGACTGCACCCAACTACTACCTGTTTGCACGGCTCCTTTGAGCCGTGGTAGGGTAGTAATCAAAGTGCAGTGGGAACACACTCGAGGCGAAGTGACAGTGTCAAGTCAGCGGACTAAGCTGTACTCATGTCACCTGGGAACTGATAACTGACGATAGGCATAATACCAACTAGTCTGTTCCCGACGAGTCCTGTCCAGTGTACCCGTAACCTAACGAGCACCCGCATACTATCTCAAGTACGACGTACTGACGGCTGTGGGACAGACCGTCTCCCACACTGGGATGAGAAGCGCATGCGCTAGTCTACTCCGGAGTATCGATGCCCTGTCTCGATAGTCCTGCGACTAGGGACCTGCATAAGGATGTGCTTATAGATTACCCAGCCCCACTAGTATGACTGCCATCACATCGCTGGTAATCAAGCAAAGATCCTAAGGGCTCCACTAATGTGTATAGGCGATATACTAAAATAAACACATGTACACATTGAAGTAGAAACAAACCAAGTAGCATACTACTATTTTGAGCAAGATTGTATATACAAGGTGAATATCCCAAGCTTCCATTAAGTAATATACAAACTAGTATGATACAGTAATGGCCTCTAGGGCATATACACTAACAGAATAGCCAAACCCACACCCCTAGACCCCTACGAGAGTGGCAAGCAACCCTACCAATTCTAGAGTTAGGAGACCCAGACTCGACTCCTCGAGTTGGTCTCCCACTGGACTCCAGAACCCGGTTACTTGTGCTCTCCTCCTTGGGTCTATCATAGTGCGGAAAAGTAAATAATATACAAACGGTGACATCTTCCGCAACCTGGAAGTGCCCCAATAAAAGAATATTACATACAAGTTTTTACATGAATGAAAATGAAAAACACTCATCTCACATAAAAAACCCCGGCTATTCAAACACGAAAATCCAATATAACATATCCAGCAACACATAACATCACATGTCATCAACGTAAGTAAATATGCGCATCCCAATTGTCGTTGACATATAGCAACGAAACCGGCGATATCACATATTACACATACGGTCACAGAAAACAAAGTGTAAAACTACAACAGTTGGAATCCGCAACTTCCTCAGACATCGCATGCCTGACCAAATGAATTACTTAGACATCGCATGCCTAACAATTATAAACCCCGCATTTTAGTCTCAAAATCGAAAACTCTTTTCAATATCAAGTCGGGCAATTCAACAAGATTCCCGACATTTTGATCGAATGCTCATCGCAAACTTTAGTAGACGGTCGCACCCCCGATACCGTCGACGAAGTGCACCAAGGCGGAACACTGCTACCGGGAGCACCCGAACGGGTGCTCTCGGCGACGGGGTTCTCCTACAGTCACTTGGTCGGGGCTATGGGGCGAGGCTGTCTATTAAGTTTACCCGGCGAGTATCCGCGTACGCTACGTGATTGCGACGGACTTTTGATCACATCAAAATTCCGTGGCAACCGATCAAGTGAGACTAAACCGCTAGATTTATAACATTCATTCAGTTATCTCATAACTTATTGTGAATTCCAATTATTGTATCACATTCCGGATAAATAGAAAATGTTAAACTTTCCGATCGAACAGTCAAACACCCAAGTTTTCCCGATACAGATCAACACATGAAACAAGTCTAAAAACATTCAGTTCGTGCCTCAGTACCAACGGTCCAGCCGTAGAAGGGTCAAGCCAACGCCTCACATGTGGCACGCCGTACTGCCCCAAACCCGAAGGTTCAAAGGGCAGTTCAAGACTCACATAATCGAGTTAAGGTTTGTTGTCTTCTAGAGGGTCCATCGAGTTACTTGCACTACTTAGACCGTCGTTAAACTACGGAAAAATCCAACACTTGGAAATTTCCCGGCAGGGGAAAATTTGGGTATTTATATCCAGTCGAACTTTTTAACATATTCAAAAATTATCCGGAATCCGCATAGACAAAATCTGATAATCCGATCGAATCATCGAATCCCCAAAACAACCTAGAAATTTCAACTCTTGAATAAATATTAAAAATTCCCAGGAAAACCAGCACTGCAAAGTAGGAGTTACTGTGCAAAATTCAATGCATGAAGAGACTAAATGAGAGCGGAACCGCCGCAATAGGCGGCTAATACCGCGGTTCCGCCGCGCTTTAGACAGATCATTAGGTAATTTTTGCACCGTAATTCTTAGAATTTCCTGCTGAATTTTTAAAGCATTTTTAATTTGGAAAAAACCGCTTTTTCAGAAAAAGTCCAGAGAGGGTTAAAAGTTAGGGTTTCGGGGTTCGATCGGGTTTTAAACTTCGTCTACGCATCGCCTAAGGCTCTAGCTAGGCTCTGATACCAATAAAAGGTTCCTAGGCACACCAAGGAGGTCTCACAAGGCATCAACCATGCCAATTTCAAAAATTAGAGGTGCCGAGAAACCCTAATACGGACCGTTGGCTAGAAGTTTAGGCGAATCAAGCAACTAGTTAACAAATTAACTAAATGGTAAACGGAAATACAACCTTTGTAGATCCGGTTCTCCACCTCCATGGCTCCGCGATGAATTCTCCTCGCTGTACAAATCGGATCTTGGGCTCTAGCGTCGGCTTTATCGGAGAAAAAGCGGGCTAGGTCATCGACGACGATGCCGAAGATGATCTACGTCGAGGCATCGCTAGATCAAGCTCCAACTTCACCAAGTCAAGAAAACTTATGAAGGAAACACCCTATACTACTTGGCAAGAGGTAGAGGATGAAGAAATAGAAAGTGGGTTCACTTTAGAATTGGATTTCTCACTCATTTTCACATTCCACCATTGTTGGTAGAAAGCTTTCTTCAATGTTGAAGATGAAGAAGAAGAAGAAAGAATATCATAAGTATTATTGAAAAAGGATAAATAATATGAATACTTATCATATCCTAACGCTAGTTAAGTGTAGAGAATAGACCATGGTTTGTTTAAATGGTTAGGGTCAAGCATGAAGACAAAATGGTTAGAAAGTCAAAACTTCATGAAGATTCAACTACAAACAAAGAAAGCCACCATTTTCTCTTTATTCTTTCCAAAATAAATAAATAAATAAATAAGAAAGAAAAGCAAAACCCTAATCATTAACTTAACCATGGTTTAATCTTTACACTTAACCAAGTTAACATGTATCATCAAACATGATATAATCAAGTGCACAAAAGTATATCACATATACAACTTGTGCAAAGCAAGCGAGAAAATCCATTTAAAATGAAACAATACTAGTTAATGCAAAGTAATATATCAAATATATAATTATACATTAAATCATAAAATCAACACTTGATTTAACGATCCGGTCATATCGCATATAACCGACTAGTATCCTATGTATCGGCTTATCGAATCAATCCTTGATTCGATATCTAGGTTATATCGCATATAACTAATCGATACATTCATCGCGAGAATAGAATACGGTATCACATACACGCATTATTCTCGGTCCCGCACATATCTCATATGCGCTCCTATTTCGTTTTGCTTGAGCCAGGAAACCTCTGTGTAGGACTTTAAAGACTCGTCAATACGCCGGCAGCAGGTTATGATCATATCAAACACCCACAAGCCGCAAGCGGTCTGCTAAACGTAACGGCCACCCGGGTATTGAGCGATCAGAAGATCGACGAGCAAGCCCGCTCATACTCCTGTGAATCCAACCAGTAACACTTACCGTATAGTCCGGTCTCGTCGTCTGATATGTCGCATATCTCTCCTAGGGGTGGTAAACGTCAGACCCCAATAGCTCGATAAGTCGTGTCGATATGAGGTCTATAACAGTTCGAGAAACTACTGGTAACACTTACCAGTATATCTCAGCAACCCTGGCCAGGGATTTCCGGTTATAGCCAATCGAACACAGCGCAACATCAACCCCCTATACCGGGAGAGACGAATCCCCTCCTATCGCTCATCGCCTCCATGTGATTCGGGACTGTACCCAAAAACCACCATTTTGCACGCCCTCTTGGACGTGGTAAGGTGGAAATCAAAGCACAGTGGGAACCACACAAGACTCTATGACGATCTGGGGTCAACAGACTACTCTGTACCAGTGTCACCTGAGAACTGCCATCTGACGTAAGGTATAATACCATCTGGGAGTTCTCGGCGAGTCCATCCAGTGTACCCAGTCTCTACTGAGCACCCATATATCATCTCTGATGTCAAACACCAATGGATATGGGATCATCCATCGCCCATCTGTATGGGTCGAGAAGGTATACGCTAGTCTACTCTGGTATATCGATGCCCCGTCTCGATATACCCACGACTAGGGACTTTGAAGGATGTACTTATGGACTACCATGTCCCCACTAGTATGATCCGCATCATAGTCCCGATAGTCAAGTACACATCCTAAGGGCTTTACCAACATGTAATAGAGAGACAATCTGTGTACACGTTAAGGTAAAGAGCAACCAGATAGCATACTATCATGTCGAGCAAGAAAGTCCTCCCTATATATGTCCCAGTATCCACTAAAATATACATCCTATGTACAGTAATGGCCTCTAGGGCATACATATAACTAACAGTTCTCACTGTGTGACAGTGTGGCGAAGCATAGGCTCTTACCCCTAGGGTGTCCCGAGACCGGAAGGTGTTCCGGCGGGTTGTAGTCCTCGCGAGAGGGCTTGCGTAAAAAGTAGCGGCTGAGGGACCCGTTGTGCCACGGCAACCCCATTGGATGGGGTGGCTGCCTAACCTACAATGGTATCTGAGCCAAGCTAGAGCTTTAGGCGAAGTCTAGATGAAGTTTAAAGTCCGATCGAACCCGGAAAACCCGATATACCCTAGTTTCTGGAAATTTTTCAAAACTGTGATTTTTTCCAAATTAAAAATCCTTAAAAAATCAGCAGGGACTATGGATACGTGTGAAAAACGACACACTGAATCGCTCAAAGCGCCGCGGAACCGCGGCCAAACTAGGGTATTGGCGGCGGTTCCGCGGCGGTATCTGGGGATTAAGTGTTAGTTTTTGCACAGTAATAACAGTTGGTACTTGCTGATTCTTCTGGGAATTTTTATTTTTCACTCAAGTGTTGAGTTTTCTGGGGTGTATTGGGGACTCGTTGTTTCGATCGGATATTATAACTTTGTTTAGTTTGTCGGGATAACTTTTAGAAACTGTTAAAAAGTTCGAACGGATATCAATAACTCACTTTTTCCCCTGTCGGAAATTTTTTCAAAAGTTGGATTTTTTCTCGTGTTTAAGAATGTTCTAAGTCTTGCAAGTAACTCGGTGGACCCTCTAGAAGACAACAAACCTTAACTCGATTATGTGACCGTCTTGAACTGCCTTTTGAACCTTAGGGTTTAGGGCAGTACGGCGTGCCACATATGAGGCGTTGACTTGACCCTTCTACGGCTGGACCATTGGTACTGTGGCATGTGATGGATGTTTTTAAACCGATTTCAAGTGTTGAGATATATTGGGGAAAACTTGGGTGTTTGATGATTCGATCGGAAAGTTTAACTTTGTCTATTTATCTGGAATGTGATACAATATTTGGAATCCACAGGTAGTTATGAGATAACTGATTTGAATGTTGTAAATCTAGCAGTTCAGTCTCAAATTGATCGGTTGCCACAGAATTTTGATGTGATCAAAAGTCCGTCGCAATCACATAGTGTACGCGGATACTCGCCGGGTAAACTTAATAGACAGCTACACCTCTTAGCCCCGACCAAGTGACTGTAGGAGAACCCCGTCGCCAAGAGCATCCGTTCGGGTGCTCGCGACAGCGGTGTTCCGCCTTAGTGCACTTCGTCGACGGCATATGGGGCTGCGGCCGTCTAGTAAAGTTTGCGACGAGCATTCGATCAGGATGTCTGGAATCTGGTTGAATTCCCCGACTTGACATTGAAAAGAGTTTTCGATAAAGAGACTAAAAAGCGGGGTTTATAATTGATAGGCATGTGATGTCTAAGGAATTCATTTGGTTAGGCATGCGATGTCTAAGGAGGTTGCGGATTCCAGCTGTTGTAGTTTTACACTTTCTTTTCTGTGACCGTAAGCGTAGTATGCGGTGTATCGCCGGCTTCGTTGCTATACATCAACGACAATCGGGATACGCATACTTGCTTACGTTGATGAAATGAGATATTATGTGTTGCTGTGATATGTTGTATTGGATCGTCGCTTTTGAATAGCCGGGGGTTTTATATGAGATGAGAGTTTTTCCTTTTTCATTCATGTAAAATTCATTTGTATGTAATATTCTTTTATTGGGGCACTTCCAGGTAGCGGAAGATGTCACCGTTGTATATTATTTACTTTTCCGCATTAGGTAGACCCAAGGCGGGGAGCACAAGTAACCGGGTTCTAGGGTCCAGTGGGAGACCGTCTCGAGGAGTCAAGACCGGATCTCCTAACCCTAGAATTGGTAGTGTTACTTGCCGCTCTCGTAGGGGTCTAGGGATGTGGGTTTGGCTATTCATCGCGACCGTGGAATCCGTGTTTTATACTGGCTCGTATTGAAAACACGGACGTCCTAGTATATCCAATATTTCATATATGTTCTTCTGCTGCAATGTTCTGTGATGAGATCATATTACTTCCTGAGACGAATGTTTATATTATATAAATGAGATATATGTTATATTGCAGATTTCGTTTCAAATGAGATGCTTGTGAAGCATAATTAAAATGGGACTTCATTAATGAGATTAATGAAATAAAAGAAACCTACGATGTTGTAGAAACTTGTTTAAAAACTGGTAGCTCTAGTTCTTGCTTTGCATAGCGGTGTTCCTTGTAGAACATCGAGCACCTTATTCGATAAGTAAAGGACCGAGATCCCTTCACCGGGAGTGACTCCTTTAGCAATAACTGGCAGATGCTACAAACTCGGTTTGTCTTTTGATTGCTTCTATAGTTCTTGCTTTGCACAGCGGTATATATGATATATCCTGCACCTTATTCGATAAGGAAAGGGCCGACGATCCCTTCACCGGGAGTGACCCCTTTAGCAAAACTAGAAAAGCCTAAAAAACACTCCATTTAAAATCACTCGATTCTACAACGATATCAAGTTCATTACGCAAAGGGTTTTCTTAAAAACCCGTCGTAGCCCTCCGTCATTTCAGATAAGTACTACTTAGTATTCGTGCTGCGGTAGTTTGGCATTCGTCAAGGCGTAGTGTACGGTAGCTAACTAGTGCTTATCTACTAGCATACGATGCGATTGGATTAGGGTATTCGTACGGCGTTGTTTGGCATTCGTCAAGGGTCATGCGGGTGGGTTTAATTCAATCAAGAAATGTACGGGTTGAACTTGGCTAGCGGACTATGGGTGGTTTGGCATTCGTCAAGGTCATAGGACGCTAGGAGTAAAATAATATTGGGGATTTCAAGTGTTGAAATTTGCAATGAGATTGCATACCTTCTATGAGATAGTTGGATCCCGATACCCGCTGCGAGTAAGAGTTACTCCTGGGAGAGTTTTACACATTACAATTAGCCGATCAAGTAGGTGTCTAGAAAGGTGTTAACGGGGTTACGCCCCTGGGAAAACGAGGTTTACTTTAATTAGGTTCGTGCGAAAGCACGGCGGACCTCCCTCAAAGTACCGACACTGGCCTGGCTGAAAGATTGGTGAACTTGTAGCGTGTAATTAATCCCGGCTAGTCTTTCCTTTTAGGGTTTGAAGGAAGATTTGATTAAAATAGTGGGAGACATGCTGATTAGATATATTATATAACCAATCTAATCTTGCAAGAGCATACGCTGAGTGTTTTCTTCTCTCTCTCTCTCTAGGTAGCGACCCTATCACGCCTTAATCAAGATAATAAAATGGATATATTGACTGAACCCACTTGTTATACTGAGCTGGGGAACGTTGGTCCCGCTCCAACTTATAATTGTTATAAGACAGAGCAGGAAATTGGGGAATACCAGATTTCCCATGCCGCCCAAACGAAGAAAGTGCATGCTGACGCATCATCTTCAGGAGTGTTCATTACAGAGAACTGTTTCTCAGTATCCTTTACGTCCTGGGTATGTGATACCGTATCAGGATCCCGCATATGTAATCTGTTACATGGGCTACAGAAAGGTAGAGAACTGAGAACGGGTGATAAGTTTCATGAGACAGAAAACGGTGCAAGTGTTGCAGCCAAGTCTGTTGGTCACTGTCACCCTGTATTACCGGAATACATTGATTCTGAACGAATGTTATTAGATACCGAACCTGATATACAAAATCATATCAGTCTCTTTATTAGTAAAGAAGTGATATAATTTTGTATTGTTGGATAATGTTTTGAACATTTCCTATATCAAGAGTTGATCGGTTCAGGCACGTTATCTAAAAGCATAGACGTTCTAAATCAAACTATAGTTCTTAGTATACAGAACACACACAAGAGGAAGAGTTCAGAAATGAATGAATCCTTCTTGAGGCATTGTAGACTAGGTCATATCAATGCGACCCGACTGGCTGAAGTTACATTTAGATGCATATTTAAATTAGTTTGAATTTACATCTTGTGAAACTTGCCGGTCATGTCACAAAGATAAGATAATCATAGCTCTGTTTATTGGAAACAGAGAAAGAGTTAGTGAACTCTAGGGATTGATACATGTTGATGTATGTAAGGTCCCCTGTCTACACATGCCAAGATCGGTTCTTTCTACTTCATTACATTCTCTGATAATCTCTCAAGATTCAGACATATGTTTCTGTTGAAACATATGTCCAACCTTTTGAGATATTCACAGAATATAAATTAAAAGTAGAGAACCAAAATACGGGTAAAAGTATTATGTCCTATGATGTGATCAAGGAGGAGAATACTTAAGCACGGAATTCCTGGACTACTCTAAAGGAGAATGAGATTCTCTCTCAACATTACTCCTCCGTATACACCACAACACGTCGGTGTATCGGGGCGGAGCAATAGCACCCTATGTAATATGGTGTGCTCTATGATGAGTACTACTGAGTTTCCTATTTCCTTTTGGGAGTTATGCACTTGAGAAGCTGCATACCTATTGAATAGGGTTCAAATCAAATCAGTTTCCTACCACTTCATATGTGATATGGAAAGGGAAGAGCCCATATCTTAAGTTTGTTAAGATTTGGGGTTGTTCGGACTATGTCTAAAAGCAAAATCCGGACAAGCTCGAGGCAAGGTCTGTTATGCAGAACTGGAAAGGTTCCATCTATACAAACTGCAGCTGATGATTTGGTAGAACCAAAGGATTCAATAGTTTCCAACGAACCTCAGCCTCTCCGCCGATCTAGCAGGGTTCCTCACCTACCTGAGAGATACTTCAGTTTCTCTATGACAGTGGGAGGGAGGATTGCATCATGAGATGATGACCCAACTAGTTTCGAGCTGGCCATCAGGAGTGAGACTCTGCAAGAATGGCTGGATGCTTAGTGATCTGAGATGGAATCCTTATACACCAACAAAGTATGGACTTTGGTTGCTTTATCTGAAGGGTTAAATCCCCATCAGGAGCAAGTATATCTTGAGAAGATTACTTGGTGTACATGGAAAAGTTGAGACTTTCAAAGCTAGACTTGTTAAAGGTTTGCATCATAGACCAGGTATGGATTATGTTGAAACATTTTTTAAGGATCTATGCTTAAGTCCATCCAGATCCTACTTGCCACGGCTACATACCATGACTACGATATCTTGTGGTTGGGTGTCATGACTGCTTTTCTAAGTGATGTTTTAGAAGAGAACGTCTATAAGTACACAGCCAGAGGGCTTCGTAGACAGTGTGAGCAGCGGAAACGTGTGCAAGATACTTTATAGGATAAAGCAGGCATCGCGGAGTTGGAACATCTGTTTTGATGTGGTAGTCAAAGAGTTTGACTTCATCAAAATGGTAGATGAACCTTGTATATATAAAAAGGTAGTAGAGAGTATGGTGGTGATCCTCATAGAGTACGTGGATGACATACTCTTGATAGGGAAGCAGTTTCCTATGCTACGCTCGGTCAATCTCCGCTTATCACAAGGATTCTCCATATAGGATCAAAATGATACCTCCTAAATCCTGGGTTCTAGGATCTATGAGATAGATCTAGTTGGATGCTAGATACTTACTAGTCGTAGTGAGCTGGTATCAATCGATCCTGGGGAGAATCACTGGAAAGGTTCCAGGGTGATAAGGACGACTGAATGTCAGTCGCAGGCATTGTATTTACCCTCAGTGGAGGGACGGTATGTTGGAAGAGTTCCAAGCTAGATACCGTGACATACTAGACGATTAAAGGCAAGATACATCGTTACCAAGGATACTACCAAAGAGGCAGTCTGGATTTATAAGTTTATAAGATGAACTTCGTTCCTACCATTGTGTGACAATGGAGTTGTGGCTTTAGCCAAGGAACTACCGTCCCATCAGAAATCCAGATATAATTCTTAGGCAGTATCACCTGATCATGGAGATGGTTGATCTCCAGGGAGATCGAGGTTAGGAGAGTAGACACAGAGGACGACAGCGCGGATCCACTCACAAAGGCCTTTTTCCCAGTAGAGATTTTTATGGGATGGTTGAGTATGGGATACTTCAACCACAGCTAATTGTTGGGTATGCGATACCATAACAGATGGCCCTAGTGCAAGTGGGAGATTGTTAGTTATATGTATGCCCTAGAGGCCATTACTGTACATACGATGTATATTGTAGTGGATGCTAGGACATATATAGGGAGGACTTTCTTGCTCGACATGATAGTATGCTATCTGGTTGTACTTTATCTTAACATGTACTCAGATTGTCTCTATGTTACATGTTGATAAAGCCCTTAGGATATGTACTCGACTACTGGGAATATGATGAGATCATACTAGTGGGGCCACGGTAGTCGATGAGTACATCCTATAACTGTTCCTAGTCGAGGGTGTATCGAGACAGGGCATCGATACACCAGAGTAGACTAGCGTATACGCATCTTGACCCATATGATGGGCGATGGATGATCCCATATCCATCGGTGTGTGACATCAAGGATGGTGTACGGGTGCTCAGTAGAGACTGGGTACACTGGACGGACTTGCCGAGAACTCCCAGATGGTATTATACCATACGTCAGATGGCAGTTCTCCGGTGACACTGGTACAGAGTAGTCTGTTGACCCGAGATCGTCATAGAGTCTTGTGTGATTCCTACTGTGCTTTGATTTCCATCATACAACATCCAAGAGGGCGTGCAAAAAGGTGGCTTTTGAGTACAGTCCCGAATCACTTGGAGGCAATGAGCGATAGGAGGGGATTCGTCTCTCCCGGTATAGGGAGTTGATGTTGTGCTGTGTTCGATTGGCTATAACCGGAAATCCCTGGCCAGGGTTGCTGAGATTTACTGGTAAGTGTTATCAGTAGTTTCTCGAACTGTTATAGACCTCATATCGACACGACTTATCGAGCTACTGGGGTCTGACGTTTACCACCCCTAGGAGAGATATGCAACATATCAGACGACGAGACCGGACTGTACGGGAGTGTTACTGTTTGGATTCACAGGAGAAGTTACAGGCTTGCTTGTTGATCTTCTGAGCGCTCAATACCTGGGTAGCTGTCACGTTTAGCTGACCGCTTGCAGCTTGTGAGTGTTTGATATGATCATCACCTACTGCCGGCGTATTGACGATTCTTTAGAGTCCTACACAGAGGTTTCTTGGCTCAGGCAAAATGGAGTAGGAGCACATATGTGATATGTGCGGGACCGAGGATAATGCGATATGTGATACTGTGTTATATTCTCGCGATATTTGATATCAGCCGGGTCATCGGATCAAGTGTTGATTCGATGAATCGGTACTTATAAATATTAGTCTGTTATATGCGATATAGCTGGATTGTCGGTTCAAGTGTTGATTCGATAATTTAATGTACAATAATATATATGATATATTAAATTACATTATCTAATATTAGCTCACTAAAAGATTCTTTTTCTCACTCGGGTAATACATTGATATATATGCGATATATGTTAATTGTATTATTTTATTTTGTTACGATAAATATTATATATGTGATATATAATATTGTAACATGATATGATAACTAATGCAACATGTTTAGTGGAGTTTAAACATGATTAGGGTTTGGATTAGGGTTAAGCTTTCTAGATGATTCTAGAAGGTTTTGGTTTTGTTTTCTGAAAGATATTTTCAAGTGACTCATGCTTTAACCTAACCCAAACCCTAACCCTAGTTAATTCTCTACATGAGTTTTCTTGACCATGGTTGCATTATTTATCATATTAATTCTTTCTATTCATCACAAAAGAAATTGAATCATATTGTTCATCTTCTTCCTTCATTCTTTTGATAGAAAAAGCTTACTAGTTTTCTTCAAGTGATGAATAAATATGAGGAAAAGATAAATAAAGAGAGCAAAAATCCTACTTCATCATCCTCATCTTCCCTTGCCATTTAGATGAGGGTGTTCACATCATTTCATGAGTGTTATCTTGTGTTAACGAAACTTCAAGGTAGATCATCTTAGTATCGAAGATCGGAAGCAAAGGTTGCATCTTTCTCTTCGTGGAACCTCTCGAGAGTTCGGAACCCGATGATCGCAGCGAAGGGACCACAACACGGAGCATATGAAGTGAAGGACCGGATCTACAAAGGTTATAATCCCTCTCACTTAGTGTTAAAGTTGTTAACATGTTAGTTTTCGCCTAATCTCTAGTTTAAAGATCTGTATCCGGGTTGTTCGGCATGGCTAAATTTATAATCGGGCATGGTTGATGCCTCGTAGACCCTTGTACGCGTGCCTAGCAACCCTACAGCCCTCTGGCTGTGTACTTATAGATGCTCTTTTCTAAAACATCATTTAGAAAAGCAGTCATGACACCCAACTGCCAGATATCGTAGTCATGGTATGTAACCGTGGCAAGTAGGATCTGGATGGACTTAAGCATAGCTTTGAAAGTCTCAACTTTTCCATGTACACCAAGTAATCTTCTCAAGATATACTCGCTCCTGATGGGGATTTAACCCTTCAAATAAAGCAACCAAAGTCCATACTTTGTTGGTGTATAAGGATTCCATCTCAGATCGATAAGCATCCAGCCATTTTTACAGAGTTTCACTCCTGATGTCCAGCTCGAAACTAATTGGGTGATCATCTCATGATGCAATCCTCACTCCCACCATCATAGAGAAACCAAAGTATCTCTCAGGTGGGTGAGGAACCCTACTAGATCGGCGGAGAGGTTGAGGTTCGTTGGAAACTATTGAATCCTTTGGTTCCACCAAATTATCAGCTGTAGTTTGTATAGCTGGAACATTTCCAGTTCTACATAACAGACCTTGCCTCGAGCTTGTCCGAATTTTGCTTTTAGACATAGGCCGGACAACCCCAAATCTTAACAAACTTAAGATATGGGCTCTTCCCTTTCCATATCACATATGAAGTGGTAGGCAACTGATTTGATTTGAACCCTATTCAATAGGTATGCAACTTCACAAGTGCATAACTCCCTAAAGGAAATAGAAAACTCAGTAGTACTCATCATAGAGCACACCATATCACATAGGGTGCTATTGCTCCGCCCCGATACACCGAGATGTATACGGAGGAGTAATGCTGAGAGAGAATCTCATTCTCTTTTAGAATAGTCCAGGAATTCCGTGCTCAAGTATTCTCCTCCTTGATCACATCAAAGGACATAGTACTTTTACCCGTATTTTTGGTTCTCTACTTCTAACTCATATTCTGTGAATATCTCAAAAGGTTCGGACTTGTGTTTCAATAGGAACATATGTCTGAATCTTGAAAGATTATCAGAGAATGGAATGAAGTACAAAGAACCCGTCCTGGCATATGTAGACAGGGGACTTTCATACATTAGCATGTATCAATCCCAAGAGTTCACTAACTCTTTCTCTGTTTCCAATAAACAGAGCTATGGTCATCTTATCTTTGTGACATGACCGGCAAGTTTCATAAGATGTAAATTCAAACAGATTTAAATATGCATCTTAATGTAACTTCAACTAGTCGGGTCGCATTGATATGACCTAGTCTACAATGAATCAAGAAGGATTCGTTCATTTCTGAACTCTTCCTCTCATGTGTGTTCTGTATACTAAGAACTGTAATTTGATTTAGAACGTCAATGCTTTTAGATAACGTGCCTGAACCGATCAACTCTTGATATAGGAAATGTTCAAAACATTATTCAACAATAAAAAATTATATCCTTTCTTTACTAATAAAAAGAGTGATATGATGTTGTATATCAGGTTCGGTATCTAATAACATTCGTTCAGAATCAATGTATTCTGGTAATATAGGGTGGCAGTGATCAACAGACTTGGCTGCAACATTTGCACCGTTTCTATCTCATGAAACTTATCACCCGTTCTCAGTTCTCTACCTATCTGTAGCCCATATAACAGATTACATATGCGGGATCCTGATCCGGTATCACATACCCAGGACATAAAGGATACTGAGAAACAGTTCTCTGTAATGAACACACCCGAAGATGATGCATCAACATGCACTTTCTTCGTTTGGGCGGCACGGGAAATCTGGTATTCCCCAATTTCCTGCTCTGTCTTATAACAATTATAAGTTGGAGCGGGACCAACGTTCCCCAGCTCAGTATAACAAGCGGGTTCGGTTTATATATCCGTATTATTATCTTGATTAAGGCGTGATATGGTCGCTACCTGGAGAGAGAGAGAAGAAAACACTCAGCGTATGCTCTTGCAAGATTAGATTGGTTATCTAATATATCTAATCAGGATGTCTCCCACTGTTTTAATCAAATCTTCCTTCAAACCCAAAAAGGAAAGACTAGCCGGGATTAATTACACTATATAAGTTCGCCAATCTTTCAGCCAGGCCAGTGTCGGTACTTTGAGGGAGGTTCCCCATGCTTTCCCACGAACCTAATTAAAGTAAACCTCGTTTTCCCAGGGGCTTAATCCCGTTGACACCTTTCTAGACACCTACTTGATCAGCTAATTGTAATGTATAAAACTCTCCCAGGAGTAACTCTTACTCGCAGCGGGTATCGGGATCCAACTATCTCATAGAAGGTATGCAATCTCATTGCAAATTTCAACACTTGAAATTCCCAATAATATTTTACCCCTAGCGTCCTATGACCTTGACGAAGGCCAAACTACCCATAGTCCGCTAGTCAAGTTCAACCCGTTCATTTCTTGATTGAATTAAACCCACCCGCACGACCCTTGACGAAGGCCAAACTATGCCGTACGAATACCCTAATCCAATCGCATCGTATGCTAGCAGATAAGCACTAGTTAGCTACCGTACACTACGCCTTGACGAAGGCCAAACTACCGCAGCACGAATACTAAGTAGTGCTTATCTGAAATGACAGAGGGCTACGATAGGTTTTTAAGAAAACCCTTTGCGTAATGAAATTGATATCATTGTAGAATTGAGTGATAAGGGTCTAATTGGGAAATCAGTTTATAATTAACAATGCACAGTTAAACTGAAACATGAAAATGTTTCGTAGGGATATCTTGGTATTCCTAGTAATGCCTCTTCCATAATCCAATTCATGACTTTAACCGTATATCTCTTTGCCATCTTCCAAATCCCATTATTTGTCTTTATTCATTACCTTCTGTACACCCCTTAGGCTAAGTGGTTTTCTTCCTTCCCTACCGTTCGGCACCAGCCTATGGTTTGGAAGAAGACTATCCAGTAAGCATAATAGGTGTACCCTCCTAAACCAAGGAGTACTCGTAACTTGAGAGAATGTGATGATAAAAGACAACTGAATAATACCTTATTCTATTAAAGGTAAAATAAGAGTGGCGATAAAGTACGCGGTTTGGTCGTGAATGATAACAGTCGCAATTTACTTTGCCCTCTTTCTAATCCCTTTATTTTTGTCTTTACATATTACCTTCTGCACACCCTACTTAGGCTAATTGCTTTTCTTCATTCCCTACCTTTCGGCACCTACCTATGGTTTGGAAGAAGACTATCCAATAAGCGTAATAGGTGTACTCTCCTAAACTAAGGAGCCCTCGCAACCAGAGAGAGGGTGATAATAAAGGACAACTGAATAAACCAATTCTAATTTTCCTGAACCTGGATCCATCCTTGAAGAAGTCCCTTCGAGTTCGTATATAACCATACGATGGATCTATCCAATGGAAGTGGATGTCCGTAGTAATACGGGGTGTTATGAGAAATACAAAGGGTAAAAGAAGGAGCGGCAATGACTTATGCAACTTCCAAAAGCCAGTATTTTAAGAAGGTTCGGTCAACTTGGTCACTGAGTCATAGTCTAGGGTCGGTCAAAGGTCGCTGCCAAAGAGAGAGAGAGAAAAGAAACACTCTGCGTGCACTCTAATCTAGATCAGAATGGTTATCACTTTATCTAATCAGGAAACTTATTTGAATGATTTAGCGTGCTTGCGCTTTCTAAAAGATAGATCAAAAATATTTGTAACCGCAATCAAGAACGGCGTCGCTTTGCAGCTAGCCGGTGAGTACGGGTCGGTCCACAGGGATGTTGTGAATTTCCTAATAGCGCTAACGAGTTAATTCCGAAGGGTGTTTGGATTAATTATTAAATCTAAAAATTGAAGTTGTATGATACTAGGATTAGAAACTTGCTAGGATTAGGTTTAGGGAAAGTTTGGTAAACAAAGATCTACATCTCTTTCCATTGCCTTTAATTAAAGATATCATATTAGTGTTATGGTAAATCTTAACAAAGGGGATTAGGATGATTGGGAAGATTGATTCTTCCTCTAGATCCTTGTCCTTCCTTTCTTAATCTTTACCTTAACCTCCATGGAAAACCATAAAATCCGGGCCTTTAGACTACGGAATCACCGCTACCTCGAGGGTAGAGTGCCTAGGGAGCGGAATAAGAAGGTATGCATGGAGTTCTAATGTTCATAAAAGTTTGGCAACGAAAAGAGATGAGAGATCTTCATCTCTCAAATCCTTCCCTATTCTTAACCCTAACAAGCGAGGAAACTACTCGCTCATTAGAGAATTGAAGAACATTTATCTAGGGCAGAGAATAAAAATTACCTAGGGCAAGAATTGAAATCTAAACTAGAGCAAGGAATTAAATCTACTTACAGATGCATCTCTCCAATCATCAACGCAGGGTTGTCAGATCTGAATTCATGAATTGAAAAGAAACACCGATGCTCTCTAAAAGAATTCGAAAATTTATTAATGAAGGGAGGCATAAGAAAAATACAATGGTTAGAGTTCCTATTTATAAAGAATAGGAAACCCTAGGGTTACATCTGATTCGCATGTCTACAATTACAAGAATAGCCCTAGAAAGACCAGTCAACGCCGCCATGGAATTATGGTAAAAACCATTTTGCATTTGGGCCTCTTCTAGCCGCGGAACCGCGGCCTGGGTAGGGATTGGGCCGCGGTTCCGCGGCCCATTAGTGTGCTCAGTCGATAATTTTTCCTGGGCCACTTTATGTTCTTCTGGGCTTTCTGGTTCTTTGTTCCTTTTATCAATTGGGCTCTAGGTTAGTTCCAGATTTCTAGTGAACAATTCGCAATGGATTTTTAACCGTTCGCTTTGAGTCGATGTCTTGAATCTTGCTTTGTGAACTGATCTTTATGTAGGCTTGATCAAGATTCTCTGTTTGTTGGTTAAAGTCCACTTTTGCATCATCTTTTCATCATTTTCACTGTTTCCTGTCCAAGAACCTGTAACCTGTAATATGTAGCAGACATGCGTCAAAAGCACCTGTTTTCATTGTAAAATGCATAAGAATGGGGAATAGAAAATGCAATATTATGGTATGAACAAATACCCCCAAACTTATCTTTTGCTCGTCCTCGAGCAAACTTATTTTTTTATTCTCTACAAAAACCTAACCGCACTTTCGCAGGGAAACGCGATTGCACTGAGCTCGTGCAACAAGCCGTTAAACCTCTAGGTGTCCCTAGTAGGAGGAGTGTTGTCTCCTGAGGGTTTTCAGCGGATTACACCCACAAAATCCTATCAATTTGGTTTTTCGACTTTTGTTCTCCAATTAGGTTTTCTAACAAGAAATTCTATTATCGTCGACCCGCAAATTATCCACCCATATTCTTCACATTTCCTCATCATTTAACTTAAGATTATATATATCCTGTAGAATTACCTAGCTTTCGGCATTTTTAAGTTTTCCTTCTAGGGTTACATCTCCACTTAGGAATTTTCATCAACTCTACTAAAGATACAAGTTCTATTTTTCATTCCTTTCTCTTATCTAAACTCTAATCACATATCCCTACGTGTGTGTCAATATCACCCCTACACTTGGAAATTCAAATCAAGCAATCGTACTCCCGTCCATTATCCAAAGCACTTGTGAAATTTCGCTTTCACATCCTTCATGCGACTGTTAATACTTCTTGAGGTACCAACAACCGATTACAAGATGCGTTGGCACTTTTAAGGCGTACTTCCTAGTTTTGCAACACCCAAGGCTTTTAGCAGTGGCTCCCAAACCAGTTGGTCTAAGGCACTAGGTGATGAAGCACCCTCGCTAAATATTTTTCTATTTTTACAGCCTTAAGTAATCACAAAAACCAGTGTCCATTTTTTTCTTTATCCACTTTTTTTTTCTTTTTCATTGTGCTAAGGACGTTAGACAAGAGTATTTCAAGGTCTCTTCTACTAATCCAAGTTTCAAGGTGCGTGTTTGTGCATTTTGTAGGGTACATGTTTTCAGAATCTAGACTTAAACTAGGAACTATTTTTCAAACTTATACTCTAATAAGAACATCAATACTTTTCCCTTGTTTCGACTTAGCCCAAGAAGTGAACCCAAAATTTGCCTATTTCTAAATAAACTACAAGGCATATACTTTCTACTGTTCAACTTTAAGGAATGTTATTTTTAGGGTTTTTAATTCACTAAGTCTAAGATCTAGTTGTTCCTAGCCAGTTGACCTATCTATCAAACTCAAGTCAATTAGCCAAAATTGAATACAATAATTTTTATAATTTTTGAAATTTTTCAAATTTTTATGGGTTTTCAAATAAGCATGCAAATGCAAAAATATGTACAAATGAATGCGAAGGAAGAAGACGTACCGAGCATACCCCCAAACTTGAACTTGACAGTGTCCTCACTGTCATGCTAAACCAAGAGGGTCAAAATACCGGCACTCCCCTGTTTATTTATTTATAATTTTTTTTTATATTTTTAATGTTTTGAATTTTTTTTTTATTTTTTATAGAAAAAGAAATAAAATATATATACATATATACAAAGGTTCCCCCCAAACTTAAGCTTGGCCTTACACAAGCCAAAGGTTAGCACCAACCATTCAAAAATTCTATCGTGGTAATGGTAGAGTTGGTGAAAGAATGGAGTGGAAAGAAAAGAAATGAGAAGCACACGAGACCGTGTGGAGAGAAAGGGATAATATAGTCTCGGTGGAGGAGAATGGCGGAGGGGAAGAAGAAATGGTAGGGGTTCTACTTCTTCGAGTGGAGGTTGATTAATCACAAAATCCATATCATTTAAGAATGCGAGTTCGTCGGCGAAAATATCTTCGAAACTTTCCTCGAAGGTCCAATTGAAAATTATCGAACTCGAAATGTCGGATTGTGATTCATCAACACTCGATATCATTAAAGGAAGATTAGAAGAACCAAAGAAAGTGGGAATACGAATTTGAGGGTGTGGATGGAGCGTATAGATTAGCACAATTTGTAATGACCGATGTGTAAAAAGCGATTGTGCTAATCTGTCAACCCGCGAAAAAATGAGATTAAATCCCTCAAGAGTCGTGAGCAAACATGGGTACGTCGAACTAGGTATTGGAGATGAAAGCGTAACGGTCTTTTGCACAGTCGAAACGATAGGAAGGACTGAAGGAAGTGAGTGAGGAAGGGTATCAGTTAAGGATTTAGGAGGGTGTATTGGAAAATTCGACACATCAAAGAAAAATGGTTCAACCTCAATATGATTCTCACTACTCTCCTCAATATTATCCTCATAATTCTCCACAATATTCAACTCATCCATGCCATTATCATCAAAATCAAGACGCATATGAGATTCGGGAGAAACATTTAATAACTCGGGATGATGATTTGAACATAAAATTTCAATTAAATCGACAGGTTCATCATCCGAAATATTCCCGGTGTCTATATCCTCAATCAAGTGAAAATCAATTTCTTTAGACACCTCATCAAAAGCATGGATATTTATCGATTTAGGTTCTAGAGTGGAGGTGTAAAGATCGAAAGGATTAGGTGCGGTTTCACTCGAAAGGGGTTCTTCACAATTTGGCAAATCAAGCACTACAAAATCACACAACTCATTTTTATTTTCAACAGGTGAACTATTTAGGGCAATCGATGGCAAACAGGAGTTGTGGGCTTCAATTGGGTAAGGGTAGGTTTGATTTGAAAATCCTCTCTCATTCTCACTCTGTCCAACTGCCGCCTCATACATTGAAAAATTTGGATATGTGAAACTAGCTACCGGTTCACTAGGTTGCATAAGGGTGGCCACGGACGCTTCCATATTCCTAACCATTTTGTTTGTTGCTGCGATATATGCCTCCAACGCTTCTTCCAAACTAGACTTGGGTGGTAAGGGGGTTTCGGTAAAAGATTCGAAATTGTTTGGATATGTGAAACTCCCTAATGGCTGTGTAGAAGCAGTGTCTAGTGAAGGTGGAAAGGTCGGGTAGGACTGGTAGGAAGTGGGTAATTGGACTCGGGTACGGTCAACATGTGGATAAAAAGGTGAATAGTCTTGTTGATCCCTAGAACTAAATATGTGGAGAGGGGTGAAAGATCGGCTACGAGATTGAGCAATATGCTCAGCAATGGACATCGGCCTAGGAGTGACAGAAGGACTTAAAGAAGTGGTGTCAACATATGTAGGTGGTGAAGGTTGACTTGGTTGACACAAAGTGAGGTTGAAAAGTCAAACTATTTCTCCTAGACTCCTCTATGTAATCTTTCAAAGATTTTTTAGGCATGGAAGGATCGTCTTTAAATTGACCGAACACATTGACATATGACGCAAAATTAGGTTCGGGATACCGAGGTGCTTGGACTGGGGTAGGGTCAACATGTGGATAAAAAGGTGAATAATCATGCGGATCCCTAGAACTAGATGTGTGGAGAGGGGTGAAAGATCGGCGGCGAGATTGAGCAATATGCTCAGCAATGGACATCGGCTTAGGAGTGACAGAAGGACTTGAAAAAGTGGTATCAACATATGGAGGTGGTAAAGGTTGACTTGGTTGACAAAAAGTGGGTTGAAAAGTCGAATTGTTTCTCCTAGACGCTTCTATTTGATCTTTCAACGAAATTTTAGGCAAGGAAGGATCGTCTTTAAATTGACAGAACAAATTGCCGAACGACGCAAAATTAGGTTCGGGATACCAAAGTTCAGCTAATGATTTTTTATGTGGGGTACCCATGTTAGAAGAAAGGATGAAAGAAAGAAAGTTGGGTGATGGTGCAAGGATTTATTTGCGGCAAAAGTTTGCAAGTTCTTGTAACAAAAATTTTCCTTTTTCTTTTTCTTTATTTGAAAATTGTTGCAAAAAGATTTTTAATTAAAGATATGCAACCGAAAATATATTACCTGCAATCAGTTATTATCTTAAGCATATCACAAGAATCTTTATTTGGAAAAAATTGTTGCAAAAAGATATTTGAGAAAAGACATGCAACTAAAAAGATTACTTGCAATCAATTTCTATTTTAAACTAGGCGCAAAAATCCTGCACAAGATTTGTTATTTTGGAAAGGAAAAGATTTTTAAAGCGCACATAATCCAGCAGAATTTTTTCAGAAGATATATTGAAATTTTTGCAGAGGAGAGAGACAGGAAACTTACAGTGCAAATTTCACACGAAGAGGCACCAGGCCCACCGCGTTTCCGCCGCACTATGGCCCTTCAGACCGCGTTTCCGCGGTTATTTCAGAGGCTCGGTTCCCCAAAATTTTTCCCGTGAGATGATCCGTCAAGACGGCCGCGTTTCCGCGGCCTAAAGCAGGTTTTGGCCGCGGAAACGCGGCGGGGTGGGGGATTTGGGGCTCCAAATTTTTTCTGCTTCTCTGTTTTGAAAATCCCCCTCTGTTCCAATCTTTTGATTTATGTTTCGCTTCCTGGATTTTTCCAGATCCGTCTCGATTGTTCCTGCAAAATTCACACAACAAAGTACCCTTTCCAAAAAAAATAACAATTGATATATTTTTATAATTTTTTTGATTTTTTCAGATTTTTATGATTTTTTAAATTTTATGATTAACCCGAAATTGCGAAAAGAAAATTCTACGCCATCCCCGGCAACGGCGCCATTTGATTTGAATGATTTAGCGTGCTTGCGCTTTCTAAAAGATAGATCAAAAATATTTGTAACCGCAATCAAGAACGGCGTCGCTTTGCAGCTAGCCGGTGAGTACGGATCGGTCCACAGGGATGTTGTGAATTTCCTAATAGCGCTAACGAGTTAATTCCGAAGGGTGTTCGGATTAATTATTAAATCTAAAAATTGAAGTTGTATGATACTAGGATTAGAAACTTGCTAGGATTAGGTTTAGGGAAAGTTTGGTAAACAAAGATCTACATCTCTTTCCATTGCCTTTAATTAAAGATATCATATTAGTGTTATGGTAAATCTTAACAAAGGGGATTAGGATGATTGGGAAGATTGATTCTTCCTCTAGATCCTTGTCCTTCCTTTCTTAATCTTTACCTTAACCTCCATGGAAAACCTTAAAATCCGGGCCTTTAGACTACGGAATCACCGCTACCTCGAGGGTAGAGTGCCGTAGGGAGCGGAATAAGAAGGTATGCATGGAGTTCTAATGTTCATAAAAGTTTGGCAACGAAAAAAGATGAGAGATCTTCATCTCTCAAATCCTTCCCTATTCCTAACCCTAACAAGCGAGGAAACTACTCGCTCATTAGAGAATTGAAGAACATTTATCTAGGGTAGAGAATAAAAATTACCTAGGGCAAGAATTGAAATCTAAACTAGAGCAAGGAATTAAATCTACTTACAGATGCATCTCTCCAATCATCAACGCAGGGTTGTCAGATCTGAATTCATGAATTGAAAAGAAACACCGATGCTCTCCAAAAGAATTCTAAAATTTATTAATGAAGGGAGGCATAAGAAAAATACAATGGTTAGAGTTCCTATTTATAAAGAATAGGAAACCCTAGGGTTACATCTGATTCGCATGTCTGCAATTACAAGAATAGCCCTAGAAAGACCAGTCAACGCCGCCATGGAATTATGGTAAAAACCATTTTGAATTTGGGCCTCTTCTAGCCGCGGAACCGCGGCCTGGGTAGGGATTGGGCCGTGGTTCCGCGGCCCATTAGTGTGCTCAGTCGATAATTTTTCCTGGGCCACTTTATGTTCTTCTGGGCTTTCTGGTTCTTTGTTCCTTTTATCAATTGGGCTCTAGGTTAGTTCCAGATTTCTAGTGAACAATTCGCAATGGATTTTTAACCGTTCGCTTTGAGTCGATGTCTTGAATCTTGCTTTGTGAACTGATCTTTATGTAGGCTTGATCAAGATTCTCTGTTTGTTGGTTAAAGTCCACTTTTGCATCATCTTTTCATCGTTTTCACTGTTTCCTGTCCAAGAACCTGTAACCTGTAATATGTAGCAGACATGCGTCAAAAGCACCTATTTTCATTGTAAAATGCATAAGAATGGGGAATAGAAAATGCAATATTATGGTATGAACAGAAACCTCCCACTATAATCTCAAATTCTCCTCCAAACCTGAAAGAAGAATTAGTCGGGATCACCCGAAGAGTAAACCAACTCATCAGTGAGAATCGGGAATCTAACTATTATCGCATGATAACTTGATGGAATCCACTCAAGTTATCACACTCCAGAAGGTATGTACATGCCTGGCAAGTTTGCTGTATATTTAAAACTCCCGATGTGATTTTTGCCTCATGCTCTTATGACTTTGACTAAGGGCCAAATATGTCATAAGTCACATGTCAAGTTCTATCCCTCATTATCCAGGTCAATTTGAACCCACCCGTACATACTCTTGACTAAGGGCCAAAAACAGTAATACGACTGTCCCAAACCAACGCATCTATCTATGCAACATGTGAACACCCCAGCAGCTACCAATCACTATGTTTTGACTAAGGGCCAAATATACATAGCTTGAATACTACTGAATATCCAAAAGAAATGACGGAGGGCTACGGCTGTTTTTTGGCGAAAAACCTTTAACGTAATGAACTTGATATCGCTGAAGGAACCTGATAGCTTTTTATAAAAATATAGTGGCGAAAAACTTTTGCTAAAGAGGTCACTCCCGGTGAAGGGATCTCAGCTCTTTCCACGTGGAATGAGGTGCAGGATATTCCAACTGAATACCGCGATGCAAAGCAACTTGTAATTGACTATATTGAAGTTATTACCCTGACGTAAACTTCTGCCCAAGGGGTCTCTCCCGGTGAAGGGATATCAGCCCTTGCCTCGTCGAATGAGGTGCAGGATATTCCAACTGAATATCCCTATGCAAAACAAAAGGAAACATCTTTGTAATAACACTTTTTAAAATTGTTCCAACAACATCAAATATAGATTTGTTTTATCCTTGCATTGATAAGAATCAATGCAGTCCCATCAATCAATCACACCAGAAAAGAATGAAAAATAAAATGTACGTATATGCCATCTGCATTCGTCACTGGGTCCCGTCATCACTCGTTAGGTTACTTAACTAACGACAGAGCAGGGAATAGACTAGCGCGGGTGTAAAACATATACAACATCTAATAGTATATATACCAATATACAATAATCGCTCCAGGCGTAATAATATGCAACATTACAGAAAAGTAATAAGCATCACAGAACAATACAGATAATCTGGGATCCCCGGGTTTCACAGAGCCGCTACTGAAACCCGACGTTCCCCTGGTCGTGTGGATAGCCTATGCAATGAAACCTAGACCCCTACGGGTGCGGCAAGTTACCCGCCAAAACCTGAAGCGAGGCAGCCCCCTATAGCATAGTGAATGGACCACCCGGCACTTCATGGAATCCGGTAACTTGAGCACCCCTCCTTGGGTCATCCTGTACCCCCTATGAGTGCGGCGAATAGTCTGCCAATTCTGGAGTGAGGCCCCTTTGCCTCTCAAAGCCATGAGATACGGACATGTTGCCTTCCAGAACCCGGTTATCCGTGCACTCCGTCGCGGGGTAATCCTAGTACAAAAAAGAAAATATATACAACGGGTACATCGACCTTAACCCGGTCATGCCCCAAAAGAATATTATACAAACAGGCAGTGACGGCAGTCCACATGTTGGACGCTCGCCCCGCAATAACAAATGTACAAATAAATCCAAACAGCACTACCATTGCACACTGCTATCCACCACGACAAAACCGCAACATCACAGCACAACACAGAACATCAACGCGAATGTCACGTTCGCAAACCCGTCTAAAAGGACTATAGCAATTAGACGCAATTTACCGCTCAAATGACATTCCCGGTCGGAGATATAATGTAAATACTATATACTAACAAGTTTAAAATTTCGATCGACAAAACTTCCCGAAGTGGGCCCCACAAACATCTGTTGTACAGTAACAAAATATGGGCCCAAAAGAAATATTCCAAAAGCCACAATTTTCCATGTAGAACATACTGTAGAAATTTGGCTCACTGTTCCCACAAAAGCGCGGCGGATCCGCGGCCAAACCCTGGTTTAGGCCGTGGATCCACGGCCGTTTTATGGGATCACATGACCAAATTTCACCAGTTTGCTTCAAAAAGCCTGCACAATTTTATGTGATATGCAAAATAATTTTTAGAGCTGATTTAAAATCGACAGAAACTTTGTACGGAAAAATTGTAGTTTTCGAAATTCCGTTCGATCGATCTTTTAAACACGTTAGCAAAAGTTAGTAAAGCTTAATGGTGAGGCTCTGAAACCACTGTAAGTCCACGGTAGCGCCCCGGCCGTCTAAACAGACGCCAAATGCGGAACAAAAACTTTTACAACTGGCGCTATCGCGTACTATAACCCGGATATGCCATTAAAGCTAAACTAACAAATTACAAAATGGGTAGAAATGTTATACCGAATGACCCGAGTCCTTCGGTCTTCAACCATCATCCCACACTTTGTTGCGGCTGCTCCGATCTCCTGAATCTCCAGTTTTCTCGTCCAGGTGGCACCACGTCGACGGATCTTTAAACGGGCTCCCGCCTCTGAACCGAGGCAACTCGGTCATCAAGTTTGCTAAAAGAGACGACCAAGATGATGTAGAGAATGAGTAGAACACTTTGTCTCATTACGTCCAAAGTCACGGACGAACGGTTAATGAAGTTGCCTTTTGAATCGGGAAATGAGAAATGGGTATATGAAATTTCCATGAACCAAAATACTATCATAATCTTTTTACAAACAACAAGTGAGAGTGAATGAAGAGAAGGGGAGGGGCCGGCCATATATAGAGCAAGGGAGGTGAGTGTAGGAGCTAGGAGAGTGACCATTAGCACTAATACAAATGAATGAGTCACAAAATACATATAATGCAAAATGGTGACTTTTTAAACCTAGTCACCACAAACATTAACTCTCATTAAATGCTAACTATGAATCACTAACCTAGTCACCATTCAAGAACCTTCCACACTCATGACTCACTCTCATGAAGAAAAGATAAATCCGCATTTAACCGAATGTTAAATACGGCCGATAGAAAACTGGAAACTGGCAACTTCCAAAAGTGATCCAGAAACGAATTTCAGGATAACCCCGTATCAGTATAAACATACCCGCATTTGTATTACGACCGAATACAAATGCATCTGACACAAAGATATTATATCTACACAGTATAATACTCGGATCCGGCTTAAACCAAAGCCGACCAGTATTATCTGCCCGAAATATGACACGTGCGTAAACGCACGTGCATTTTCCGAACCTTTCCATAAAACCATACGGCCTCTATAACGTTTCGCCCGAACTTGGGAAACTGTCTGTGGGGGACTCTAATGACTCATCAACACACCGGCACTGGGTATAACCACTAGCACGTCAGAGATACGAGCTGTACGTAACGGTTGTCTATGTATTGGTTGGAAGGGAAGCTGACGAGTGAACTCATCCATAAACCCTACAGAGCCTAACAGTGACAATAAACATATAGCCCGGTCCGTTCGTCTAAAGAGTATCGCATATCGAGTCTGGGGGGTGGATAAAGTCAGACCCCTAATAACGCGATAATTCGTGTCGGTATGAAGCCCATCACCACCTGAGAAACTACTGATCCAAATCAGTAATTCTCCACTACCTCGGCCGAGGATTCCTAGTGATGGACACCCATGCACTGTGCGACATCAACCCCCAATACCGGGAGAGACGAATCCCCGACGATCCGCTCACTGCCTCCATGTGGCTCGGGACTGTACCCAAAAAATACCTGTTTGCACGTCTCCTTTGAGCGTGGTAGGGTATAAATCAAAGCACAGTGGGAACTCACATGAGACACATGACGATCTCAGGTCGACAAACTAACCTGTACACATGTCACCAGGGAACTGCTATCTGACGATATGTATATTACCAACTAGCATGTTCCCAGCAAGTCCTGTTCGGTATACTCATAACCCAATGAGCACCTGTATACATCTTAGGTGAACTAACTGACACCAATGGCTTGTGAGACCGGCCACCGCCCCTCGTCGGGGTCTCGACTGTATACACTAGTCTACTCTGGAGTATTGATGCCCTGTCTCGAAACTCCCACGACTAGGGATGCTTTAAGGATGTGCTTACAGACTCCAGCTCCCACGTATATGATCTCCATCATACTGCTGGCAGTCAAGCAAGAATCCTATGGGCTCTATTAACATGCAATAGCGAACTAAAACATGTAAACTATGATAAAGACAAACTAGATAGCATACTATCATCTCGAGCAAGACTGTCATATCGGTATAGGTCCCGCCTCAATCATTGTAATCACGTACCTGCGATCCAATAATTGACTTTGAGGGCACTATATCCCAACACTCATTGCAAATTTCAACAATTGAAATTCGCGATAATATTTTTTCCCTGGCAACTCATGACCTTGGCTATGGTCAATAAATCATAAGTGCTAGTCAAGTTCAACCCATCATTTCATGATTGAATTAAACCCACCCGTATGACCCTTGGCTAAGGTCAACAAAGTCGTACCACTACTCTAACTTAATCACATCATATGCTGCAGATAAGCACTAATTAGCTACCGCACACTACGCCTTGGCTAAGATCAACAAACGCATCACGAATACTAAATAGTACTTATCTGAAATGACGGAGGGCTACGACAGGTTTTTAAGAAAACCTTTTGCGTAATGAACTTGATATCGTTGTAGAATCGAGTGATTTGAAAAGGAGTGGTTTAAGCTCCGCTTTTAATATCATGTATTTTTCAAAATAAACCGAGTGGGTGTAGCATCTTCTAGCTTTTGCTAAAGAGGTCATTCCCGGTGAAGAGATCTCGGTTCTTTCCTCATCGAATGAGGTGCTGGATATTCATCAAGGAATACCGCTATGCAAAATAAGAACTAGAGCTACCTTTTTAAAAATTTGATTTTACAATACCTTTAGGTTTCTTTCCTTTTCATTAATCTCATTAATGAAGTCCCATCATTTATGCTTCCTAAGTATCACAGAAGAAATGAAAATACAACGTTCGCTTATGACATCCGCATTCGCCACAGTGTCCCGTTATGCACCGTTAGGTTACTTGACTAACGGAATAGCGGGTCGGGACTGGCGCGGGTGAAAAATATAAGAAATGTTTATTATATATCATATATATAATAACAACATTCATCTTATCATATAAAGTGATCACATCACAGAATATCAGCAGTAGAAGTCCACATATGAAATATTGGATATACTAGGAATTCCGTGTTTTAAATTAAGCCAGTAAAAAAACATGGATTCCACGGTCGTGATGAATAGCCTATCCCACATCCCTAGACCCCTACGAGAGCGGCAAGCAACCCTACCAATTCTAGAGTTAGGAGACCCGGTCTCGACTCCTCGAGATGGTCTCCCACTGGACTCTAGAACCCGGTCACTTGTGCTCCCCTCCTTGGGTCTATCATAATACGGAAAAGTAAATAATATATATCAATGGTGACAACATCCTCAACCCAGAAGTGCCCCATTAAAAGAATATTACATATAAGTTTTTACATGAATGAACATAAAAAAACTCTCATCTCACGCAAAACCCCGCGGCTATTCAAACACAACGATCCAATATAACATATCACAGCAACACATAACATTGCATGTCATCAACGTAAGTAAATATGCGTATCCCAATTGTCGTTGACATATAGCAATGAAACCGGCAATACACCATATATTACACTTACGGTCGTAAAAAAGAAAGTGAAAACTATAACAATTGGAATCCGCAACCACCTTAGACATCATAAATCCGAAATATCACATACTTCGGATTTCATGCCTAACCATATGAATTCCTTAGACATCTCATGCCTAACAATTATAAACCCTGCATTTTAGTCTCAATATTGAAAACACTTTTCAACAACAAGTCGGGCAATTCAACAAGATTCCCGACAAGCTGATCGAATGCTCGTCGGAAACATTAGTAGACGGCCGCACCCCCGATACCGTCGACGAAGTGCACTTAGGCGGAACACCGCGGCCGCGAGCACCCGGACGGATGCTTTAGGCAACGGGGTTCTTCTAATGTCACTTGGTCGGGGCTATGGGGCGTGTCTATCTAGTAATGTTACCCGACGAGTATCCGTGTATACTACGTGATTGCGACAGAGTTTTGATCCATATCAAAACCCCATGGCAACCGATCATATGAGACTAAATTGTTAGATCTATAAAATTCAAATTAGTTTTCACAAAACTAAATATTGTGGATTCTAAATATTGTATCACAATTCAGAGATAGTTTGACGATGTTAAACATTTCGATCGAATCAACAAACACCCAAAATATCCTAGAGAGCTCAACACTTGAGCATAGTTTAAAAAATACCCAGAACATGCCACAACACCTATGGACCAACCGTAGAAGAGCCGACCCATGCCTGACTCATAGCGCCGTGGAACTGCCGCAAACCCTAAGGTTTGGTCGCAGTTCCGCGATCCAAAAGTTGAGTTTGGGTATTGTTCTTCTAGAGGGTCCATAGAATTACTTGCATGATTTTCTGAAGATTTTTAAACCCAAAAAATTTCCAACTTTTGGAAAATTTCCAGAGAGGGGTGAAAAATGGGTTATTGATATTCGTTCGATCTTTTTAACGTCATCTAAATTACCCGAAACGATGTTAAAATTATGACTACGAAACACTCCGAATTGTCACTATAGAAAGATAACATCACATGTAATCTTTATCAAAAGCAAACAATACCTGAAACACCAAACCCCAGAGCCTGGAGCACCAAACAAAAACGAAGCCAAACCATCAAAGGAAAATCGGCCAGGCCGGTTTTATGGAGCTTTTCTCCGGGTCAAATCCGGCGGATGGGATTTGTTTTTGTCTGTGTTCATGTTACATCTCATGTAACATTCTGCAATTGCTTAAAAAAAATTTAGAGGACTTATAAATTTCGACAGAAACTAGGGTTTTGTTTCGGTTTCGTAATTCTACTAATATCGCCTAATTATCTAGCTTGGCTCTGATACGACTGTAGGGTTCTCTAGCACGACTACTGGGTTTCGGAATGCATCAGCCAAGGATCTAACTAGAGGAATTACGAAACCAAGGATCTAACTAGAGGAATTACGAAGCCAATTTAAAAATTTAGTGTGCTAAGTAACCCAAACCAAGGATCTAACTAGAGGAATTAGGGTAAGCATGCATGTAATCAAACATTATACTAAGTGAATGAGGAATACAACCTTTGTAGACCGGTCCTTCACTTCAAAAGCTCCGTGTAGTAGTCACTTCGATTCAAGTAGTGGTCTTCCGGATTCTCGCTAGACTCCACTAGGCAAAAGGAACAAGCTTGCTTGAAGTCTTCGAGGCCGAAGATGATCTACGTCGAGAAATATCCAACTCAAGCTACCTCTTCTCTAATTGGGAATTAGTGAAGCAAATAACCTACACTAGATGGCTAATCTAGTGTAGGTTAATGAAGTAAAATTTTTGCTCACTTTAGAATTCTTTTTCTTACTAATTTTCTTCACCTCCTAAAAACCTAGAGAACGCTTTGAGATGAAGAAGAAGATGAAGTAGAGAATCTTATGAGCGAGAATAGCAACCATGGGTGAGATAATATCTCATACTAACTCTTGTAGAGACTTAAGCATGGCTAAAAATAATGGTTGGATTAATAAATATCTTAAGTAAAACAAAATTAGTGGACTAAGTCAATGGTTCCACAAGCTTCCACAAGCTTCAACCATGTGCTAATTTCCAACTAATTTTGATTTACCTTAAATAAATAAACACCCTTAATTATCCATGTCATGGTGTGAGTCTCATACACCCATGTAGGATGTAGTAACAAGCATGACACAATAATATATATCGCATATATATTAAATGTGCACAAGTGAGAAAAAGAAATGCTTAAGTGAGCTAATATTAGTTAATGTATGTTAATATATCAAATATATATTTGTACATTAAATTATTAAATCAACACTTGATTTAATAATCCGGCTATATCACATATAACCGACTAATATCATTTGTATCAACTTATCGAATCAACACTTGATTCGATAACCCGGCTATATCACATAAAACCGACCGATATCACATATCGCGAGAATAGAATACGGTATCACATACACGTATTAATCTCGGTCCCGCACATATCACATACGTGCTCCTACTTTGTTTCGCCTGAGCCAGGAAACCTCTGTGTAGGACTGTAAAGACTCGTCAATACGCCGGCAGTATGTGATGATCATATCAGTCACCCACAAGCCATCAGCGGTACTAGCTGGACGTAACGGCTACTCGGATATTGAGCGATCAGAAGATCAACAAGCAAGCCTGTTCATACTCATATGAATCCAATAAGTAACACAACCGTACAGTCCGGTCTATTCGTCTGATATATCGCATATCAAGTCTAGGGGTGGTAAACGTCAGACCCTAATAACTTGATAAGTTGTACCGATATGAGGCTCATAACGGGCCGAGAAACTACTGATAACACTTACCAGTAAATCTCCATATCATCCATGGCCAGGGACTTCCTGTTATAGCCAATCGAGCATAACGCAACATCAACCCCCAATGCCAGGAGAGACGAAACCCCTCCTATCGCTCATTGCCTCCATTTGACTCGGGACTGTACCCAAAAACCACCATTTTGCACGTTCTCTTGAACGTGGTAAGGTGGAAACCAAAGCACAGTGGGAATCACACAAGACTCTATGACGATCTCGAGTCTACAGACTAATCTGTACCAGTGTCAAATGCTATCTGACGTGAGGTATAATACCATCTAGGAGTTTTCGGCGAGTCCTGTTCAGTGTACCCAGTCTCCACAGGCACCCATATACCATCTTTGATGATAAACACCAATGGATGTGGGATCATCCATCTCCCATCATATGGGTCAAGAAACGTATATGCTAGTCTACTCTGGAATATCAATGCCCCATCTCAATACACCTTCAACTAGGATCAATTAAAAGATGAACTGATGGACTACCCTAACCCCACTAGTATAATCTCCATCATAGTCGTGGTAGTCAAGTACACATCCTAAGGGCTTTATCAACATGTGAGAGAAAGACAGTGTCACGACCCGAAAGTACGGAACATGACCGGCACTTAAACTGCGAACGTCTCGAGGCGTACGTAATCTAAGTAAACCGAAAACCCAGAAATCCAAACCAAGAAAAGTAGTAGAGTGAAGGAAAACCAATTTAAAACAAGTAGTTTTAATAGCATAAGCCGAATTATGCGGTTTTTAAGAACATCAAAATTTACTGAAAATTTCGGCAGAGTCTCCTTTGTAAATACTGGCTCCCAAACGGGATACAACATGAATAGTATACGAAATCACTAAAAAGGCATCCCCAAGCGGGAGCTAGCTCTTCGTCAATCGACGGTCACAACCATACAAGCAATATAATATACAACGCCAACGGCGATGATCAAAACTCAAAACCACCAGAAATATAACGAGCGACTCTAAGGTCGAAAGAATAAACAACACTGGTCTCTATCTCAAAAATACATGTTTGGTTGATGGAATTTACTAGATACAACGGAATAATATCATACAAGGTAATATGATGGGTACGATACAAGAAAAACCCACCTACTAGTAAGTCACCCGAATGAAACTGAGCCCGCAAAGCCGTAATTAAACCTGTACGGCAAAACCTGCAAGAAACTGGGGCACAACGGGGGTGAGTTGCCAACTCGTGAATAGAAAAACATCTACGCACAGAAATCGCATAAATAACGCAACCTAGGTCAATGATCATAATATATCCTCAAAAATATATATAACATGCAGCCTATAACAAGGCTAGGGTAAATATCTAACCCGAGTGTAATCTCATATGCCCGTGTCAGTGCCTCAGGTAGCAATATATCATATGAATGAGGTATGAATGCATGAAGATAGAATACATGCAAATGAAGAAACTATTTTCATAAATTAGTGAGATTTCCTTTGTATATTTTCAAAATGAGGTATCATAATGAAATCAGCATAAAACAGTGCCTAGCATCGGCACAAAACGTAATCCCAATATCTCGGTATCATAGTCTCTGTACCTCAATCACAATATCTAGGGCTCCGTCAGTCCAGACCGGCCCCTACCATCCATCTCAAGACCACGACGGTATCCTCCGGATATCCGACGCGTCGGGTAAAATCACCGGTAGGTAATGCTCCCTTGCCAGGCTCACATCGTCATCATCACGCGCTTCTTGCCCCGGGGTACCTTACCGGGTCCACCATGTACCCGAAACGGTTCATCCATCTCCTCGAATCGGGTCTCGAAATCCATCAGCAAACTCATGGTGGACGACTCATACATCATAGGAAAAAACCGCACTTTTATTTAAAAAGAGAGAAATCAGTTTATATATGTTTTGCGGTTTCCTCCAAATCCAGAAAATATCATGGAAATCCGAATCATCAATAGCATGTAGAACCATGAATATAAGCATGAGAATCCATGAATACGGCATAACAATGAATAACAGTATGTATGAAGCGACAAGTAATAACTACAATGTCTAATATGGCATATAAGGGAAGTGCACTAATATCATGTCAAAACTACTAGCTAACAAGCTAAGTCAAGCAAATATATCATCTAAAGTGTACGTGACATGGCAATTACCGATGAAGATGTGTGTGAGCCGGCAAGTAGGTGTACGTGGTACATACGCATCATCGGTAATGGTGCAGGTGTCCTAACAGCATGATATCAATAATGGAATATGCAGCAAAATAAGTATGCGAGGCAGAGCGAACAGCAATAATGAGCGGAAGCTGAAAACTAGACGCAACTATAACTAATCTGCATTAATCTAATATAAGTCCTACAAATGGTGCCATTTGAAATAACACGAACCGCGGGGTTTTGAAAATAGGGCTACGGTGGTTTTTAAGAAAGGATACGTCTTTTGAAATATCCGTAGATCCCTTGACCTGTCTTTTAAAATACCCACGATCCGCTAGTTTTGAAATATGTAGGAGTCTAATCTAATCTAACAACTACACTAAACTATACGGCTGAACTAACAAGCTGAACTACAGGTAAGGAAACCGCCTATCATCTGAGTCGATACATATACATACCTGTATATATACGGTCGGTGATCCCGCCTCAATAATATCATATCCATAACCAGACATCCCAAGTCAAGAGTGTGGATCAATCATCAAAATATAGCTCGTACGTAAATCCGTCGTACGGCATCCCCAAATCTGGGTACGGTCAATATCACATTCATTATACTATTCATCTGATATCCTCTTTATCAAATATCATGATCGGGGTACTGATCTACGTCTAGTACCATATTGATACCATCTATGTATGCATGCATGTATAAGAATCACTACGTCAAAAGACCCGCTAAAACATCATGTCGTATCTCAATACGAACCAAAATACATCACCGATCTCCTGGCCTCAAGCCCAATCTTATCGACTCATCTCAAATTCCAAATACTATCCTCAAATCCAGTATATGAACACATAGTCCCATACCCATGTGAACACATAAATATATATTCCCATACACGCACATATAAAATAAGGAATGTATGCAAGTATGTATATGTGTGTATGTGTAAGTGTAGTGCACCCACTACCTAAGGTTTCGTAACCATGCACCAATCCAACACCAATATCCATATAAAATCATCAATAATAAATCCTAACAACATATCATAAATTGTTGGTGTGTATACGCATCCGTATACATCACCACGGACTGCGGGGGTGCTATACGCCATCCACCCGACTTCTCCCCGTAGATATAAATCTACTCACCTGGTCCTCGCTTGCCGGTGCCGACGTCGCCACACGCTTGCTTGTCGTCTCGAAGTCCGCATGGGGTACCTACATATCATAACGCACCGTGTCGCATTAAAACTAAATTCGAAATCGAAACGGCATACGAAAATCAAATCGGCACGCGTATCACGCATAGGTCCAAATCTATCGCCTACGCATGCAAGAATAGTCAAACCAACCCTCGATGTCGATGTACAACGTCAAACCATCGAGAAAAATCCAATCACACTCATTTGCACATTCACGAACACTAATTTTAATATAAACTAGGTTAAAACTCATAAAAACCCCGATTTCACTTAAAAAGCCATTTTTCCGAAAATCTAGCAAGCACAATTCGCCGTTTTTGTACAAAACATGATGTTTAAATGAATGTAGCAGCCAATATACTTATTAAATATCTTAAATAAGTCATAGAAATAATTTCCGGAATTTAATCTCATTAAATTCCAAAAACCCTAATATTCTAGTTTACAAAAATACCCTTTTTAACAATTTCAAAGCAAAAATGCACAAACTACAATCTAGCTTAGATTTGCATGATCTAAAGCATTAAACCACACTTAATAAAGTTAATGAAGTCATGAAAAACCTAAACACATTTTTAATCCCAAGTATTTAACCAAATTCAAAAATCTAGTAGGCAAATTAGCACATTAACACAATTTTTTAAACTAACCATTAGCACTAGCTACTAATCTTGTATTAACATGACAAAAAGCCTAATATAACACACAACCATACACTAATTCTACAAAACCCTAACTTGCATTCAAATTCATAACTTGAATTCCAAAACTTGCAATTACACTCACATATCCAAATTAACACTTAATTAAATTAGCTTAAGAAATTAGTAACAAATTAAGCAACAAAAATGTTTAGAATTATACCCAAAACATACGAAGATACACAAGCACACATAGCCCTCCAAAATGCTCCCTTGCCACCAAAATCACTCTCTCTCCTCCCTCACCCAAAACTTGGATTTTTGCTTGATTTTTTGTGGATTTTTCTTCGGATTTTCTTTGATGGAACAAAGAGAGGAGAAGAGGAAAATGGGGCTGTTAGGGGGTTGCTGATTTCGGCCAGGTTGTGGGGGGTTTGGGTGAGGGAGGAGAGAGAGTGAGGTGGAGAAAATAACAAGTAAGGAAGTCCAAGTCAACACAAAGTCAAAAGTCCAACTCATTTATCCATTTTCTTTTCTTTTCTTTCATTTCTTTTCCTTGAAATCCAAGTGGGGACAAAAGAGGGGGCTGCTGAATTCTTCAAGGGGATAAGTGAATGGGGGTGTGTGGGTGTGGGTACGGGTGTGGGGTGATGAAAAATGATAAATACAATACCCCAAACATCCATTTACGCTAAAAAAGCCTTTTTTTCTTCAATAATTTCTAAACCGTTTTGGCAAATGATTTCGTTCCAAAAACCACATGATAAAATTTTATTTAATGTTTTATGATGCACAAAATTTGTTTCAACTCATTCCAATTTGTAATGTTCCCTAATTAAATGTATTAGTGACGGCTTAAAATAATAATAAAATAATATTTTTTCAGAAAATTTGAAATTTCACCAGCGGCTCAATAAACACCAAATAATAGCAATTACATAGCTAGAATATGTATATTTAATTTTTATAATAAGATATTTGCATTTTGACTTTTTTACAGAAAACCCCCTTATTTTACCGATTTTTCGAAATTTCACCGAAACGATTTTCAAAACGTTACAGACAGTATCACAATACAAGTCTACATGTTAAGATAAATAGCAACCATATAGCATACTATCACGTCGAGCAAGAAAGTCCTCTCTATATATGTACAAGTATCTACTATAATATACAATCATGTACAATAATGGCCTCTAGGGCATACATACAACTAACAACAATAATGTACAATAACGGCCTCTAGGGCATACATATCCCTAACATACACAAAGTCTCTGGTCAGGGCAAGCAAGATTTACTGGTAGGTACACTAGTAGTTTCTCAGGGTGTATTGGGCTCTACACCGACACGACTTATTGTACTATTAGAGGTCAGACGTTTACCATCCCTCTAGGCCCGATATGCGATACTCTTAGATGAACAGACCGGACTGTATGTAGATAGTTACAGATAGGCTCAGTAGGAGTTTGGATGAGTTTTCTCTTTGGCCCTCTTATCGACAGATACCTGGGTAGTCGTTATGTACAGCTAGTGCCACTGACGGACTTGTGGTTAAATCCACTGCCAGCGTACTGTCGAGTCTTTAGAGTCCCACACAGAGGGTTTCCCTGGTTCAGGTGAAACGATGCATGTTAGTTATATGTATGCCCTAGAGGCCATCACTGTACATACGCTGTATATTGTAATGGATGCTTGGATATATATAGGGAGGACTTTCTTGCTCGACATGATAGTATGCTATCTGGTTGTACTTTATCTTAGCATGTACTTTGATTGTCTCTATATTACATGTTGATAAAGCCCTTAGGATATGTACTCGACTACTGGGACTATGATGAGATCATACTAGTGGGGCCACGACAGTCGACGAGTATATCCTATAACTGTTCCTAGTCGAGGGTGTATCGAGACAGGGCATCGATGCACCAGAGTAGACTAGCGTATACGCATCTTGACCCATATGATGGGCGATGGATGATCCCATATCCATCGGTGTTTGACATCAAGGATGGTATACGGGTGCTCAGTAGAGACTGGGTACACTGGACGGACTCGCCGAGAACTCCCCGATGGTATTATACCTCACGTCAGATGGCAGTTCTCCGGTGACACTGGTACAGTGTAGTCTGTTGACCCGAGATCGTCATAGAGTCTTGTGTGATTCCCACTGTGCTTTGATTTCCATCATACCACGTCCAAGAGGGCGTGCAAAAAGGTGGCTTTTGGGTACAGTCCCGAATCACATGGAGGCAATGAGCAATAGAAGGGGATTCGTCTCTCCCGGTATAGGGAGTTGATGTTGTGCTGTGTTCGATTGGCTATAACCAGAAATCCCTGGCCAGGGTTGCTGAGATTTACTGGTAAGTGTTATCAGTAGTTTCTCGAACTGTTATAGACCTCATATCGACCCGACTTATCGAGCTACTGGGGTCTGACGTTTACCACACCTAGGCGAGATATGCAACATATCAGACGACGAGACCGGACTGTACGGGAGTGTTACTGTTTGGATTCACAGGAGAATGTACAGGCTTGCTTGTTGATCTTCTGAGCGCTCAATACCTGGGCAGCTGTTACGTTTAGCTGACCGCTTGCAGCTTGTGGGTGTTTGATATGATCATCACCTACTGCCGGCGTATCGACGATTCTTTAAAGTCCTACACAGAGGTTTCTTAGCTCAGGCAAAATGGAGTAGGAGCACATATGTGATATGTGAGGGACCGAGGATAATGCGATATGTGATACCGTATTATATTCTCGCGATATTTGATATCAGCCGGGTCATCGGATCAAGTGTTGATTCGATGAATCGGTATGGATAAATATTAGTCGGTTATATGCGATATAGCCGGATTGTCGGATCAAGTGTTGATTCGATAATTTAATGTATAATAATATATATGATATATTAAATTACATTAACTAATATTAGCTCACTAAAAGATTCTTTTTCTCACTCGGGTAATACATTGATATATATGCGATATATGTTAAATGTATTATTTTATTTTGTTACAATAAATATTGTATATGTGATATATAATATTGTAACATGTTATAATTATTAATGCAACATGTTTAGAGGAGTTTAAACAAGATTAGGGTTTGATTTGGGTTAATGATTTCTAGATGTTTCTAGATGGTTTTACTTTGTCTTTGTTAAGATATTATGATAGATATTTCTTTGTGACTCACCCTTTAACCCAACCCAAACCCTAACCCTAGTAAACTCTCTACAATGGTTACTACAACCATGGTTGCATAAATGATTATGATAACTTTTTATTATTCATCACAAATGATTCTTCATCTTCTTCCTTCTTCTTCTTTGCTTACAAAGCTTTCTTGCTTTAATATTTGTGATGAAAATATGTGACAAAAAGATAAATAAAGAGAGCAAAAATCCTACTTCACCATCCTCATCTTCCCTTGCCATTTAGATGAGGGTGTTCACATCATTTCATGAGTGTTAGCTTGTGTTAACGAAACTTCAAGATAGATCATTTTTGTATCGAAGATCGGAAGCAAAGGTTGCATCTTTCTCTTCGTGGAACCTCTCGAGAGTCCGGAACCCGATGATCGCAGCGAAGGGACCACAACACGGAGCATATGAAGTGAAGGACCGGATCTACAAAGGTTGTAATCCCTCTCACTTAGTGTTAAAATGTTTAGCATGTTAGTTTTCGCCTAATCTCTAGTTTAAAGATCCGTATTCGGGTTGTTCGGCATGGCTAAATTATTAATAGGGCATGGTTGATGCCTCATAGACCCTTGTGCGCGTGCCTAACAACCCTACAATGCAGAGGCCGTACGGTTTTACGTGGAGGGGTCCGATCATATACGTGTACTGGCTACACGGATGTTGTTCAGGCGGATAATACTGGTAGGCTTTGGTTTAAGCCAGATTCTAGTTTTATATTATTAGATTATTGTTATCTCATTGTATTCGTATTTTTGCAGTACGAATACGGTTATGTATATACAGTGATGGTATTCTTGTAATTTCATAAGAGATGCTTCTAGAAGGGGACACCTCATTATTTGGATTTATCTATTTTTAGAAACAGATTAGTGAGGTGGAAAATGGAGATATTTGAGGCATGGAGTGAAGCATGGCTTATTGTTTTGTTTATTGGTTTGGCCTCACCATTCAAGCATGGATGATATTTTCAATTGGAAAATATTGCATGCTTGATGTGAGAAAGAGTATGAGCCATTCTTCACTTGCCTTAACACTAGCTCATTTGTGTTATTTCCTTTCTCTTTCCATTTTTCCTCTACTTCTTATTCAAGACCCTAAACCCTCACATGAGTTGTGAACCCTATCCCTCACATGAGTTGTGAACCATAGGGTCAATTGAGATTTAATAGTCCAATTAACATTCTACATCTTCTAAGCTACCTAGTTTAGCAAACTAGGTAACTTAGTTACCTCGGTTTAAAGGTTGGAGCTTGAACCATTGACACTCGGGTTGATCATATTTGACACGAGGAGACCGACGATCAAGCGTGATCCAGACCTTCGAGGATCTCAAAAGAGAGGAGAAGAAGACCCGAAGGACAAGTATCTAGGAGGTATAAAACTCTTACCGGGTAGTTAAAACCTCCTAGTAGTATATATAGTTAAGGTTTCCACAAAGATCCTGGAGTTTAAGTCGGTGTTGCAAGTCATGAAAATCATTTTTTTGTAAATTCCGCCTCCCCACAAGTGCGTGGAGTGTGCGACATCGAATTAGAACTAGGAAACCTGGCCACCTCCTATGAAACATTTTCATCTTTCAAATTTTCCGTGTACTTGTTACCGAGAACTATTTTCCCAATCAATTATGACTCTAGGGTATGTATTTACCGGATTTAGATCTCACATTACTACGGTGTTATAGATGATGAGTGGGAGTAGAATATTGGGAAATGGACGATTTGATCCTCAATATTAGAATTCGTTGCAATTGGTGATATTAGATTAAATCGCCTGGCTTTGCCTAACGGCAAATATTTGTTTTCGAATAAACGTTGTCATGCACCAAATTTTAAAATGTAATATATGTACCTTTATTTTATAAAGTGAGATATACATTTTTGAAAATTGTGTTATAAACATTTACCTTTATCAGTTGAAGATAAGGTAAGGTGCATTGAATAACGGTGTAAGACATTCTAGACTAAAATACAGTTTTCAACTTACAAAACACGGAATTTGAGTTAGTATACTCTTGGAAAATATACATGAAAATGTATGTTGTCCAGTGTTCTTTAGGACAAGGGGTTGGTACTCATACTTCATTCAGGTTTACCTACGAGTTCTCTGGTTTTAGACACGCATTCGTTCTAATGCAAGGTGTAAAGATTTTGAGAATTTTATAGGTATAAGAATAAAGTAGAGAACCATACATTGGTGTTAGTTATGTATATGCCCTAGAGGCCATTAATGTACATATGATGTATATTATAGTGGATGCTTGAAAATAGGGTTTCTCCTTCATCATCCCTTATCCTTTCATTGATTATCATTCAAATTCTAGCCTCTAGCAAATTAAATCACCGATCGTTGATTTCTAATTTGGAGCGAAAACATTCAAGAAAGCAATCTCGCTCAAATTAGGTCTTCGATGATTCAATTTCCTAAAGTTTACAAAACTCATAAGACTTAAGAATCGTTCAAGAATTTCATCATCATCGTCTACCTATTTTCTCGATTCCGCTACATGCAGAGATTTCACTCACACATCATGAAAAAGGAAAGAATCAAGAATCGATAACCTTTCATAATGCAAGAATGTAAAGAAAAGCAAGATTTATAATTTTCACCTTTATTAATCGATGATTGGGTACAATTCACTTAAGTCGAGGTTACAAGATTTGAGGAGGTAACTAAATCGTCGAAATTAGCTTCGCATCGATCTCCTTGAGTCGTGGATCGTCGTGGATCTCTTGCTCGGATGAAAATCGGCGTTGCTTCAATGGCTCGTTGAAGGATTTCATGAGACGCTTCTCGATGAATCTTGATTTGGCTTTTGAATTTTGATTTGGGCTAGGGTTTTGAGTTGCAAGTTGTGTCACTCAACTTGTGGGTGAATTGATGTATAATGATCAACAATCGAACCCTTTGTAATGAAGCCATAGGTCCCCTTTTATAGTTTTCCTCTATCTTCTCCTAGAAGCTAGGTTGTTATGAAGCTTGCATAGGAAGCTAGATAGTTGTAGGGAAGTTTCTAGATTAAGGTAATTATCTAGCTTACAAGAGAAGACTTGTTGTTGGAGGGAAGCTTCTAGAGAATTCGAGGAACTGAAGCGTCTTGAAGAAGTTTGGCCGTTGAAAAGAAGCCACGTATGAACATTTCTGCTACCGATGAGTCAGAACGGCCGTGGATCCGCCTGACTCGACCGCGGATCCGCGGCCATCTGGTGGAGTTGCCGCATGAAATCTTCAGGGTATTCTGGTGTTGGCTTTATGGCCTTTTTCTGATGTCTGGAATCCTATAGTTATTTCTTGTTTACTGCCAGATCTTAAGTCTTTGACTTGATGTGTTTTATCAACACTTTTGTGATTCCGGTTCTTTGACCCGGAGAATTTCTGCACAAAATCTTAAGACAAGTGTTTAAATATATAAAGATCATGTGTATCATAATAAACACTCAATTTCCCTCAAAATGCTGGTTATAAAGTATAACACATGTTATTTGATATTTTGCAGACAAATTGCTAATATGTGCTATATTTATATCAAACACCTTTACATGATTAATAAGAATAGGAAAATTGACGTGTTGAGAATTCAATATTTTCGACTGATCAAATTCCCCCAAACTTAATTTTGGTTATCTCGAGCAAACGTCTTTTATTTTTATTTAAGAGAAGGAGAAAATATAAGAAAAAGAAAAACTAACTAGCACACTTTCATAGGCAAACACGATTGCACTGAGCACGTGCAACAAGCCTTTAAACCTCTAGGTGTCCCTAGTAGGAGGAGTGTTGTCTCCTGAGGGTTTTCAGCGGATTGCACCCACAAAATCCCATAATAAAAGGAAGACTGTGAAAGTTACATATAAAGATAAGAATTATAAAAGAAACACTTTGAAAATTAGAGTTTCCAACTACACTAGCTTTTCAGTTATCATGAGCCCTATCTTAATAGTCATGAAAAGATGTTAAAAATCACATCATCCCTCAATAAAACATCGCCTTTATTCTTCATTCCTACATTTCTTCCAAACATTGATCATATACTCCTACGTGTGTGAACTGGACATCCCTACACTCGGAGAATCAATTCAAGCTATCATACTCTTGTCCATCTGCTTCATTACATTTTAATCGATATTTAGATGGATTTGCTCACACATTTTTCATGCGACCATTAATACTTCTTGAGGTACTATCCGACCGATTACTCATGTGCGTGCTGATTAGGCATATTAGTATTTTTCTCGTCTTGCAACACCTAAGGCTTAGCAGTGACTCCCAAACCAGTTGGTCTAAGGCACTAGGTGATGAAGCACCCTCGCTATATTTATTTTATGCTGCCTTGGTGATAACAAAACCAGTGTTCATTTTTTTCTTCACCATTTTATCTTTTTATTCTTCAATTAATTTCCTTCATACTTTTGCTTTTAGACAAGAGCATTTCAAGGTATCCTCTACTATCCCGAGTTTCAAGACGTGTGTAAGTGCGTATAGTAGGGTATAACATTCAAATGTTTGGCTTCCAGAATAGAAACTATTTTTCAGACTTATTTTTATCCTCAGATTAGTGACTTCTTTCATCTTACTAACTCTTGGGACAACGGCTCATAACTACTTATTACTTGTTTCGTTTAAGAAAACTTCTAACTTTCTAGGTTTTCTTAAACTATTCTAATCTTTTAGATTTAATTTTTCACTTTCAAATCTTTTATTATAAAATTAAATATTAGATATTTTTATCTTTTAAATTTTTAAATTTTTTATATGTTTTAAATGTTTTGTGCTTATGCAAAGTATGATGCCAAATGATGCGAAAATAAGCACAAACCTCCCACAAACTTGTTTTCAACAGTGTTATCACTGTTGCTATCTATTAAAGCTCAGAACCTGTAAACTTGGGAGAAAAATTTGTTGAAGGGGACATGAAATATGATCGTGAAAATCTCCCTCAAACTTTTTCTTTATTTATGTAAAAAAAATTATTATTTTGTTTTGTATATTTTTTATTTTTATTTTTATTTTTATCAAATGTATGTACAAGTTGACCACCTCCATTCTAAAAATGTGACAAAATTACAAAGTCATGGAGGTGAGGTGGAGGAAAATTAGTCATTATAAAGCGGCCCCTGTAAAAATAGGAGCTCTTCCGAGGGGTCAGTGGAAAAATACGGTTTTAGCCTATGTCCATTTACTTTAAAAATTGTACCGTTTTCAATATTTTCAAGCTCAACTGCCCCGTGCGGGTATACATACTGCACAACAAAAGGTCCTTTCCACCAAGATTTTAGTTTTCCCGCATGAAGATGGAGACGTGAATCATAAAGAAGGACTTGTTGACCAGGTGTAAAAGTTTTTCTCAAAATATTTTTATCGTGAAATACCTTATTCCGGTTCTTTACAATTACAGCATTATCGTAAGCTTCATCGCGGAGTTCGCTTGGCTCCTTTAATTGCAGCTTCCGAAAGTTGCAGGCTTGATTTAAGTCAAAATTAAGTTCTCTAATGGCCCACATTGCTTTGTGCTCAATCTCGACCGGAAGGTGACGAGCCTTTCCAAACACTAGTCGGTAAGGAGACATACCTACGGAATGCCCAAAGAGCATCAATCAATTTGGTTGACCAATCTTTTCGATTTTTTGAAACAGTTTCCTCCAAAATTTGTTTGATTTGTCTATTTGAAACCTCAGCTTGCCCGCTCGTTTGGGGATGATAGGGTGTGGAAAGTTTGTGGTTGATTGCATATTTCCGCATCAAAGTCTCGAAAGACCGATTGTAGAAATGCGTCCCGTTATCGCTAATGATTGCGCGTGGGTGTCCAAATCGCGAAAAGATGTTTTCTTTTAAAAACTTAATGGCAACCTTTTTATCATTAGTGCGACAAGGAATAGCTTCCACCTATTTCGAGACGTAATCAACCGCAAGCAATATGTACAGATTCCCAAAGGAGTTGGGAAAAGGACCCATAAAATCAATACTCCAAACGTCAAAAATTTCAACCACCAAGATGGGTTAAAGTGGCATCTCATTTCTCCGGGAAATCCTACCCGTGTGTTGACACTGTGTACAGATTTTGCAATGATCAAATGAGTCTTTGAATAATGCCGGCCAATAAAAACCGCATTGCAAGACCTTCTCTGCCATCTTTCAAGGACCAAAGTGACCCCCACATGCCTGATCATGACAAAAAGATAGAACACTCTTGAATTCATCGTTGGGGACACATCTGCGAATGATCTGGTCAGGACAATATTTAAACAGATAGGGTTCATCCCAGTAAAAATGTTTTACTTGGGATAAAAATCGATGTTTGTCCTGTTTCGACCATTCACGGGGAATAAGTCCTGTAGCAAGATAATTCACAGTATCCCCGAACCAAGGTTCAGTGGATACTTTCAAGAGTTGTTCGTTTGGAAAAGAATCATTGATCGGCAGGGTCACAGGTGAAGAAGATATGCGCGACAGATAGTCGGCTACAACGTTTTCACATCCTTTCTTATCTTTAATAACAAGATCAAATTCTTGTAATAGAAAGATCCAACGTATTAGCCTACCTTTAACATCCTTCTTCACCAAAAGATGTTTCAAGGCGGAGTGGTCAGTGTACACAACGATTGGTGAGCCGATCAAGTAAGGCCTGAATTTTTCTAATGCAATTACAACCGCCAAAAGTTCTTTTTCGGTAGTTGTATAATTAATTTGAGCATCATTCAGGGTCTTACTTGCATAATAGATCACGCGTGGCATCTTTTCAATGTGCTTTCCTAAGACTGCACCAACTGCAAAATCTGAAGCATCACGCATAAGCTCAAAAGGGTGGTTCCAATATGGAGAAGATAGAACGGGGGCTGTAGTGAGAGAGTTTTTAAGTGAGTCAAATGCAACCTCACAATCCGAGTCAAAGTGGAAGGCTGTGTCCTTGGCCAAGAGAAGAGTTAAGGGTCTAGCAATTTTGCTAAAATCCTTAATGAATCTCCGATAAAAGCCTGCATGGCCAAGAAAAGATCGTATATCCTTGACGCATTTGGGATGAGGAAGGTTATGAATGACATCTATTTTAGCTTTGTCAACCTCAATACCTTTCCGTGAAATAACATGTCCAAGCACAATTCCCTCTTAGACCATGAAATGGCATTTTTCCCAATTCAAGGTTAAGTTCTTCTCTTTACAACGAGTAAGAACTGCGTCAAGATGAGACAGGCAGTCAGCAAAAGAATCTCCAAATATCGAGAAATCGTCCATGAAAATCTCCAGAAAATTCTCGACCATGTCCGAGAATATCTCCATCATACACCGCTGAAATGTAGCAGGAGTATTGCATAACCTAAAGGGCATGCGTCTGTAAGCAAAAGTATCAAAATGATAAGTAAATGTGGTTTTGTCTTGATCCTTTTTGGCAATAGGGACCTGGTTATAGCCAGAGTATCCGTCCATGAAGCAATAGTATTCATGTCCAGCTAAGCGTTCTAGCATCTGGTCAATAAAAGGTAGAGGAAAGTGGTCTTTCCTCGTTGCGGCATTGAGTTTTCTATAATCAATACATACACGCCACCCAGTTTGAGCGCGTGTCTGGATTAACTCATTTGCCTCATTTGTTATGACCGTGATGCCCGATTTCTTAGGGACTACATGAATTGGACTTACCCATTGGCTATCAGAGATTGGGTAAATGATACCACTGTCAAGGCATTTGACGATTTCTTTCTTTATTGCCTCCTTCATGACGGGGTTTAACCGTCTCTGTGGTTCTCGGTTTGGCTTGGCTTCATCCGTCAGATTTATATGATGTTCAACAATCAAGGGACTAATCCCTTTGATGTCAGCCATAGTCCAACCAAACGCCTGCCTATTAGATCTCAATACCGTCAAAAGAGCATTCTCTTACTCTGAGGCTAGAGAAGCTGATATAATAACAGGTAAAGACTCATTCTCACCTAAATATGCATATTTAATATGAGAAGGTAAAAGTTTGAGATCTAATGCTGGCGGAGAAACCATAGAAGGTGCGGTCAGCGAATGATATTCGGATTCAGGAAGAAGCTCGTAGCCTGCAAAAGATACAGGCTCGGAAGGTGAAGAGTCAAGAGTGTCAGACTCAGGAGTGGAAAGAGTGTCCTCACTAAGATGTGAAAGATCAAATATTGATGTGCTAGTGTCGTCGATATTTTCAAAGCAAAGTTCATCAACTTTGAAACTTTCGAAAGCAATCTCGTGGATAGAACATACATCAAGTATGTGAGCAGAGGGTTCAGACGGCTGACTTCCAATTTTGTAAATGTTCAGTTCAATTGTCATTTTTCCAAAAGATAGGTTCATTGAACCGTTTTGACAGTTAATGACAGCATTGGAAGTGGCAAGGAATGGTCGACCAAAATCACCGGAATTTGGTTCTGTGGGTTTACTACAGGTTGTGTATCGAGAACAATAAAGTCCATAGGGAATATAAATTCCCCGACTTTTATCAACACGTCCTCCAGTTCACCCCTAGGTTTGGTGATTAATCGGTCTGCCATTTGGAGAGTGCAATGAGCTGGTTTCAACTCTCCAATCCCTAACTGCTCGTAAACAGAATATGGAAGCAGGTTAAAATTTGCGCCAAGGTCAAGTAAAGCACGGTTAATGTTTTTACCCCCAATAGAAATCGATATTGTAGGACATCCTGGGTCCTTACGTTTCTTTGGTAATTGTGGGGTAAAAGGAGTGCTAACATTATTAGTCATGAAAACCTTTTTGGGCACTTGAGTCTTCCTCTTCCTAGTGCACAAGTCCTTTAGAATTTTCTCATATGACGGAACTTGTTGTATAGCATCTAGGAGAGGGATGTTGATGTTAACTTGTTTAAACATTTCCATATTCTTCTCCATATGTGGACTTGATTTGTTACCCCTTAACCGATTCGGATAAGGAGCTTTAGCAATCATAGCTGGGTCCAACATTGGAGAAGGTGGTGTATGTGGATGTGATCCCAGAATATAAGTGGGGATCGTCTTTGGTGGACTAGAAGTAATATGTTGAGGGTTCGAGCCTTGAGGAAAACGAAGAATAGGCTTGCAAGAAAATGGTGGGATAGATAAAGTAGGATCAGAAGTAGAAGTGGATGTGGAAGGAAAAGTGGAAGTGGAAGCCGGGGTGTTATTGATTAATTCATCATGATTATCGATCTCTTCACCGACTTGATTATTCAGCACTCTTTCAGATCTCAATGTTGTAATGGCATTTACATTGTAGTGTTATGAATGCCCAGGATTCGGTAGGGATTGAGATGGAAGTTTCCTTTTCTCTCTAGCACTCATCTCGGCATTTAATCGAGCAATTTGTGCTTCCATCAATTTAATACTCTCACTTTGGGAGTCAGAGTTTTTCTGGATCTTATCGAGGGAAGACTTAAATTCAGCCGACATTTGAATGGAATGTTTCATAAACATTTCAAAAGTCCGTTCAAGTGAAGAGGAATTATCAGTATCGGTCAACTGCAAAGGATTATACGGTGCAGGTGTGTTGACCGGATTTTGAAAGTTTTGTGATTGGTAGGGGTGCTGACCTATTTGAAGTGGTTGCTGTTGTGGTGGAGGACCCCTTGGGAAATTGTTTTGATTTGGAACCGTGTTTTGAGTTTGTGATTGGTTCCAAGCAAAATTAGGGTGATTTCTCTAACCCTGATTATAAGTGGAAGAATACGGATCGTTTCTAGGTCTTTGTTGGAAAGCAGTGTTGGTATGCTCTTGACCTTGAAACGGAGAATTTAATGGACATTCTTCCGTAAGATGAGATGGATCAGAACAACATCCACAGACATTTTTGGAGAGTAACATCTGATTTAGGGAGGCTGCTAAAAATTTATGTTCCATAGCTTCGAGTTTCTTTTGCATTGCTGACATTTCTGCTCTAACTCTTATGGAAACATCAAGTTGATGAATACCACCCCGAGACGATGACTGGTTTACACTCTCCCACTGTAAAGTTTTCTCAACGAAATCTTCTAAAAATCTCCAGGCTTCACCATCATCTTTATTCATGAAGGTGCCTTGACACATGGATTCAAGATTCTGTTTTGTTGTAGGATTAATGCCCTCATATATGATTCTGCACAGATCCCATCTAAGAATTCCGTGATGAGGACATTGAACTAACCGATCCTTGAAGCGTTCAAAACACTTCGAAAATGATTCATTTGGAAGCTGGGTAAATTGATTTATTTCGCTACGGACTCGAGCTATTTTATGATTAGGGTAGAATTTCTTTAGGAAAGCTGTTACGAATTCTCCCCAGTTTGAAATAGAATATGCGGCTGTGTTATAAAACCACTTCTCGGGTATATCGCACAGAGTGAATGGGAGAATACGTAATCTCATAGCATCCATAGAAAGCTGTGAAATACCCATCATAGCGCATACATTTTCAAATTTGGTAATAAAGACGTATGCGTCCTTAGACTCGAGACCGTGATATTTCGGTAAAGGATTGATGTATTGTGGTTTTATTTCAAAGTTTTCCCCATTGGTTGGTGGAATGGTGAGACAGGTTGAAAGAGGACCTCGCATAGGGTAGCATCTCTCTTGGAGAGAGATGCGGGGTAGATTCTGCACACCTGCAGACGGTGGCAGAGTAGTGTTAAAGATGTTTGATGGAGAACCGTCCATCGAAGTGGGTGTGGTAGTGGGTGAAGAAAAAGTAGATGTAGAATTACCGACTTCGGAGTCGATAGGAGGAACGCTGACAAGGCGAGCACTAGAATCCCGTGTCCAGCCGAGCATGCACTAAATGGTTTAGCACAAGTGGCAGCGTTAGTAAATTAGAGAAAAGATGGATTGGTGTTTGGTTTTTTGGAAAAAAAAATACGGATTTTTGAAAATTTCACACAAATAATGCACAAGCAACCCTAAATCTAGTGGTCACCTAGGTCAAGGCTCTAGACCGCTCCTAGACTTCTAGAAGACAAGTCGCAAGATAGATCCTCTACTGCCTCTTTGCCCCTTCTGTGGTTAGGTAAGTGGAAGGTTCTCCACTACGTATGTAGTGGGCCTAATTAAGTAACCACTTGCCTTAGACACACTTGCCTAGACACCACAAAAGAAACGCGGATAAACAGTAGATTACCCACGATCTCCGTCTGTCCTAAATGAGCGCGACGGTCCTTAGAGTCTTGTCTAGATTTCTTTTAATTAATGAGGGTGATGCGGATGCAGTTTTGTGATTTTTGGGGCTTAAGAAGGGTAATGAAATCCCCACCTAATCTGAATTTGGTCTTTGCCCCTTAATTGCCATATTAAAAGTGCAAACAACTAAGATCAAACACGCAACAATTTCTTTTTGCGGCTCTGCGAATTTTTGCAAAGAATCCTGCAGAAATTGGTTAATGGAACAGAGCAGGGAAAAGATAAGAAAGTCAGAGATGGACCTAAAAAAGTTGGTGCACTGAATCCCTCAATTCACCGCGCTTTCACCGCACAAACAGCAGTAATGCCGCCGATCCACAGTCAGTTCATGAGATCCCTGCACAAAAATTGGTGCAGATGCTCATGTCCCTTCACTGAGCTCTCTGAGATGACCTGAAATTTTTTTCCTTCGCTCCAGAGATTCCAGATTCACAACATATCGTTAAGCACTTGATGCGAATTTTGATCTAAAAATTCTGATGTAATAATAAAATTTTTCAACTCAAATTGCAAAAACTAACAAATTAGCATACGATCCCCGGCAATGGCGCCATTTGATTGATCATCTTTGTGTGTATTTGGAAAGTTTTAATAGATCACAACCAAAGAAATTTATACCGCAATCAATAACGGTGTCTATTGTAGTTTCGTTAGCGAGAGCGGATCGTCCACTGAGATTGTGTGAATTTGTTTTAGTTGAGTTAAAAAAAAAGATAAAAGAAAATGATTCAATATTAGTGAGATTTAGTTTCAAGAATCCTAAAGAAATAGATCTAAAATCGAAAAAATAATAAAGATCAAGAAAATGTCCAAACCAATTGAATTATCAAGATTTGTAAAGTAGCTTATAGGAATCGTTCAAATTGATAGTGATGATGAATACTAATGATTACGAATTCTTATCTATTGAGGATTTGTTGCTAGATCGATGATGATCAACGAGATTTAGGGATCTATTGAAGAAACTAGGGTTTCTCCTTCACCATCCCTTGTCCTTTCATTGATTATCATTCAAATTCCAGCCTTTAGCAAATTAAATCACCGATCGTTGATTTCTAATTTGGAGCGAAAACGTTCAAAAAAGCGATCTCGCTCAAATTAGATCTTCGATGATTTAATTTCCTATAGTTTACAAAACTCATAAGACTTAAGAATCGTTCAAGAATTTCATCATCATCATCTACCTATTTTCTCGATTCTGCTACAAGCGGAGATTTCACTCACACATCATGAAAAAGGAAAGAATCAAGAATCGATAATCTTTCATAATGCAAGAATGTAAAGAAAAGAAAGATTTATAATTTTCACCTTTATTAATCGATGATTAGGTACAATTCACTCAAGTCGAGGTTACAAGATTTGAGGAGGTAACTAAATCGTCGAAATTAGCTTCGCATCGATCTTCTTGAGTCGTGGATCGTCGTGGATCTCTTGTTCGGATGAAGATCGGCGTTGCTTCAAAGGCTCATTGAAGGCTTGCTTGAGATGCTTCTCGATGAATCTTGATTTGGCTTTTGAATTTTGATTTGGGCTAGGGTTTTGAGTTGCAAGTTGTGTCACTCAACTTGTGGGTGAATTAATGAATAATGATCAACAACCGAACCCTTTGTAATGAAGCCATAGGTCCCCTTTTATAGTTTTCCTCTATCTTCTCCTAGAAGCTAGGTTGTTATGAAGCTTGCATAGGAAGATAGGTAGTTGTAGGGAAGTTTCTAGATTAAGGTAGTTATCTAGCTTACAAGAGAAGACTTGTTGTTGGAGGGAAGCTTCTGGAGAATCCTTACTCCCACTGTCATCGAGAAACCTAAGTATCTCTTAGGCGGATGGGGAACCCTACCAGATCGGCGGAGAGGATGAGGTTCGTCGGGAAATATTGAATCCTCCGGTTCTACCAAATCATCAGCTGTAGTTTTTATAGCTGGAACTCCTTACAGTTCTACAGAACTGATCTTGCCTTGAGCTTGTCCGGATTTTGGTTTTAGACATAAGCCGGAAAACCCCAAATCTTAACATGCTTAAGACATGGGTTCTTCCCATACCATATCTCATATGGAGTGGTAGGCACTGATTTGATTGGAACCCAATTCAATAAGTACGCAGCTTCTTTAAGCGCATAACCCCAAAAGGAAATAGGCAACTCAGTAGTACTCATCATAGAGCACACCATATCTTATAGGGTGTGATTGCTCTGCCCCGATACACCATTGTGCTGTGGTGTATACAGAAGAGTAATGTTGAGAGAGAATCTCATTCTCCTTTTGAATAGTCCAAGAATTTCATGCACGAGTATTCTCCTCCCTGATCACATCATAGGACATAATACTTTTACCCATTTTGGTTCTCGACTTCTGACTTACATTCATTGAATTTCTTAAAAGCTTCAGACTAGTGTTTCAATAGGAACATGTGTCCGAATCTTGAGAGATCATCAGTGAATGTAAGGAAGTACAAAGAACAGTCCTGGCATGTGTAGACAGGGGACCATATACATCTTTATGTATCAGTCCCAAGGGTTCACTAACCCTTTCTTTATTTCTTGTAAACGGAGCTATGGTCATCTTATCTTTGTGACATGACTGGCAAGTTTCACAAGATGTAAATTCAAAACTGATTTAAATATGCATCTAAATATAACTTAGCAAGTCGGGTCGCATTGATATAAGCTAGTCTACAATGCCTCAAGAATGATTCATTCATTTCTGAACTCTTTCTCTTGTGTGTGTTTTGTACGTTAAGAACTGTGGTTTGATTTAGAACATATATGTTTTTAGATAACGTACCTGATCCGATCAACACTTGATATAGGAAATGCTCAAAACATTATCTAACAATACAAAATTATATCCTTCTTTAATAAATAAAGAGACTGATATAATGTTGCATATCAGGTTCGGTATCTAATAACATTCGTTCAGAATCAATGTATTTTGTAATACAAGGTGATATTTGCCAACTTCTTGGCTGCAACAATTGCACTGTTTCCAACTCTTGAAATTTTTATCACCCATTCTCAGTTCTCTACCTCTCTGTAGCCCATATAACATATCACATATGCGGGATCCTGATCCGGTATCACATACCCAGGGCGTAGAGAATGCTGAAAAACAGTTCTCAATAATGAACACACCCGAAGAAGATGCATCAACATGCACTTTCTTCATTTGGGCGGCATGGGAATCCTGGTATTTCCCTATTTCCTGCTCGGTCTTATAACAATTATAAGTTGGAGCGGGACCAACGTTCCCCAGTTTAGTATAACAAGCGGGTTCGGTCAATACATCCATATTATTATCTTGATTAAGGCATGACATGGTCGCTACCTGGAGTGAGAGAGAAGAAAACACTCTGCGTGCGCTCTTGCAAGATTAGATTGGTTATATATTTTATCTAATCAGGATGGCTCCCACAGTTTTTATCAAATTTTCTTTCAAACCTTAAAAGGAAAGACTAGCCAGGATTAATTACACCCTACAAGTTCGACAATCTTTCAGCCAGGCCAGTGCCGGTACTTTGAGAGAGGTTCCCCGTGCTTTCGCACGGACCTAATTAAAATAAACCTCGTTTTCTCAGGGGCGTAACCCCGTTGACACCTTTCTAGACACCTACTTGATTGGATAATTGTAAAGTGCAAAACTTTCCCAGGAGTAACAATTATTCGCAGTGGGTATCAGGATCCAACTATCTCATAGAAGGTATGCAATCTCATTGCAAATTTCAACACTTGAAGCTCCTGATAATGGTTTTTACCCCTAGTGACTTATGACCTTAACTATGGTCAACAAATCATAAGCACTAGTCAAAACCCGTCATTTCATGATTAATTATTCCCGCCCACATGACCCTTAACTATGGTCAACAAAGTTACATGACTGTCCTAACTAATCGCATCATATGCTATGTAAGAAGACATCACTTAGCTACCGTACACTGTGCCTTAACTATAGTCAAGAAACACAGCACGAATACTAAGTACTCTACTTTCTAAAATGACGGAAGGCTGCGGTGTGTTTTTAAGAAAACCTTTGACGCTTTGAACTTGATATCGTTGTAGAATCAAATGGTTTTAAATGGAGTGTTTTTTAGGCTTTTGCTAGTTTCGCTAAAGAGGTCACTCCCGGTGAAGGGATCTCGGCTCTTTCCTCGTCGAATGAGGTGCAGGATATTCACAATACCACTATGCAAAGCAAGAACTAGAAAAGCAATCAAAAGACAAACCGAGGGTTATAGCATCTGTCAGTTATTGTTAAAGAGGTCACTCCTGGTGAAGGGATCTCGGCTCTTTCCTTATCGAATAAGGTGCTGGATATTCTGCAAGGAATACCGCTATGCGAAGCAACAACTGGAGCTACCTATGTTTGAAAATTCGATTCCACAACAACTTTAGGTTTATTTTCTTTCATTAATCTTATTAATGAATGTCCCATCATTTTAAGTTACCTAACATCACAGATAAATACACCGTACGCTTATGCCATCCGCATTCGCCTCGATGTCCCGTCATGCTCCGTTAGGTTAGGTAACTAACGGCAGAGCGGGGCAGGGCTAGCGCGGGTGTAAAACATAAGCAACGTCTATATAATATATCATATATACTATATACAGTATCTATCTCAACATATCAAATGATCACATCACAGATATCGCAGCAGAAAACAACATATGAAATATTGGATATACTAGGATTTCTGGGTTTTATATTAAGTTTTTTAAAAAATACGAATTCCACGATCGTGATGAATAGCCAATCCCACACCCCTAGACCCCTACGAGAGCGGCAAGCAACCCAACCAATTCTAGAGTTAGGAGACCTGGTCTAGACGCCTCGAGATGGTCTCCCACTGGACTCTAGAACCCGGTTACTTGTGCTCCCCTCCTTGGGTCAATCCTAATGCGGAAAAGTAAATAATATACATCAACGGTGACATCTTCCTCAACCCAGAAGTGCCCCAATAAAAGAATATTACATACAAGTTTTTACATGAATGAAAATGAAAAACTCTCATATCACATAAAACCCCGTGGCTATTCAAACACGACGATCCAATATAACATATCACAGCAACACATAACATCACATGTCACCAACGTAAGTAAATATGTGTATCCCAATTGTCGTTGACGTATAGCAACGAAACCGGCGATACACCACATATTACACTTACGGTCGCAGAAAAGAAAGTGAAAATTACAACAGTTGGAATCTGCAACCACTGTAGACATCATAAACCCGTAATATCTCATATTGCGGATTTCATGCCTAACAATATGAATTCCTTAGACATCGCATGCCTAATAATTATAAACCCCGCATTTTAGTCTCGATATTGAAAACACATTCCAATAACAAGTCGAGTAATTCAACAAGATTCCCGACTTCTCGGTCGAATGCTCGTCGGAAACTTTAGTAGATGGCCGCACCCCCCGATATCGACGACGAAGTGCACTTAGGCGGAACACCGCGTCCGCGAGCACCCGGACGGATGCTTTTGGCAACGGAGTTCTCCTACAGTTACTTGGTCGGGGTTATGGGGCGTGGCGATCTAGTAATATTACCCGGCGAGTATCCGCATAAACAACGTGATTGCGATGGACTTTTGATCACATCAAAGTCCCGTGGCAACCGATCAAAAGAGACTAAATTTCTAGATTTATAAAATTCAAATATTGTTGATTCCAAGTATTGTATCCCATCACAAATATCCGGACGACGTTAAACTTTTCGATCGATTCATCAAAGTCCTACAATTTCCCGACAGCTCAATAAGTGAGCAGAGTTTTAATAATACCCGGAACATGCCACAGTACCTATAGACTAGCCGTAGAAGGGCAAACCTAAGCCTCACTCATGTCGCCACGGAACTGCGGCAAACCCTAGGGTATGACCGCGGTTCCGCGATCCAAAAAGTCGAGTTAGGGTTTCATTCTTCTAGAGGTCCACATAATTACTTGCATGTTTTTCCGAATACGTTAAACTTGGAAAAATGGGTTTTTTATAATCGTTCGAACTTTTTAACTTCGCCTAGATAACTTGTGAAAAAACAAATACAATATTAAACTATGAATACGAAGCACTCCGAATTAGCCCTTTAACAAATTAACATCACATGAAATTTTTGGACCAAGCAAACAATACCTGAAACACCAAAATACAGAGATAGGAACATGAAAAAAATTTGAACACATTCAGCCTAAATGTGGCCGGCCACAATACCCATGAGCTCGGCCAAAATCCGAGCTCTGGGTCCCAAATTTTTTCCATGTTCTTGTAATCTCTCATATATCATTTTGCACTTGTTTGAAAAAATTTTAGAGCTCATTTAAAAATCGACAGAATGCAGGTTTTGATGTTTAAAGTTTCGGAGCAGTTTCGGTTTCGTAATCTAACAAGCATCGTCTAATACTCTAGCTCGGCTCTAATACTACTATTGGGATTCCTTAGCACCCTACTGGGTTTTCACAGCAAATACCATGCCACATTTAAAAATTCTAAGGTGCTAATCAATCCTAAGCTAGGATCAAGCTAGAGTAAATAGACAAAATGAAACATGTAACCTAACATTACAAGTAGTGAACAAGGAATACAACATTTGTAGACCGGTCCTTCACTTCTAAAGCTCCGTGTTGACGTCCCTTCGCTGCGATCATGGATCTCCCAAACTCTAGTATGGTTTCCCTCGGAGAAATGAACAAGCTTGCTCGTAGTCTTCGAGGCTGAAGATGATCTACGTCGAGGAGACTCAAACTCAAGCTAACCCTTCATTAGGTCATGAACTTTGTGAAGAGAACACCCTATAATACCCAAGAAAGTGTATAAGATGATGAAATAGGAAGCGGGCTCACATTAGATTTTATTTTCTCGCTCATTTTCACCATTTTCCAAAAACCTAGAAAGCTTTTGGGTTTAGATGAAGAAGAAGAAGAAGAATGAACTAAAGAAAATCAAGTGGTGAATGAGGCAACCATGGGTGAGTTAATATCATATATTAAATCCTTGTAGAGACTTAACCATGTGTTGGGATAATAGTTAGGTTTGTAAATATCTTAAGCAAGACAAATTAGTTGACTTAGTTAATGGATTCTACAAGCTTCTCCAAGCTTCATCCATAAACTAATTTCCAACTAATTTGATTAACTTAAAATAAATAAAACCCTCCATTATCATATAACATGGTGTGAGTCTCATACACCCATGTTGCATGTGGCATCAAGCATGACACAAACATGTATACAAGTATATATCACATATATACTTAATACATGATTAAGTGAGAAAAACAATCTTAAGTGAGCCAATACTAGTTAATATAAAGTAATATATCAAATATATAATTATACATTAAATCATTAAATCAACACTTGGTTTAATGATCTGGTCATATAACATATAACCGACTAATATACGTTATCAATTTATCGAATCAACACTTGATTCGATAACCCGGCTATATCGCATATAACCGACCGATGATACAAATCGCGAGAATAGAATACGGTATCAAATACACGTATTAATCTTGGTCCCGCACATATCTCATATGTGCTCCTACTCCGTTTCTCCTGAGCCAGGAAACCTCTGTGTAGGACTCTGAAGACTCGTCAATACGCCGGCAGTGGGTGATGATCATAACAAACACCCACAAGCCTCAAGAGGCGTGCTAAACGTAACGGCCACCCAGGTATTGAGCGATTAGAAGATCAACAAATAAGCCTGTTCATACTCCTGCGAATCCATTCGGTAACACTTACCCTACAGTCCGGTCTGTTCGTCTGATATGTCGCATATCTCGCCTAGGGGTGGTAATGTAAGTCCACGGTAGCGCCTCGGCCGTCTAACAGATGCCAAATGCGGAACAAAAACTTTTACAACTGGCGCTATCGCGTACTATAACCCGGATCTGCCATTAAAGCTAAACTAACAAATTACAAAGTGGGTAGATGTGTTATACCGAACGATCCGAGTCCTTCGGTCTTCAACCATCATCCCACACTTTGTTGCGGCTGCTCCGATCTCCTGAATCTCCAGTCTTCTCGTCCAGGTGGCACCACGTCGACGGATCTTTAAACGGGCTCCCGCCTCTGAACCGAGGCAACTCGGTCGTCAAGTTTGCTAAAAGAGACGACCAAGATGATGTAGAGAATGAGTAGAACACTTTGTCTCGCTTCGTCCAAAGCCATGGACGAACGGTTAATGAAGTTGCCTTTTTGGATTGGAATGAAATGAGAAATCTTTCTATCTAATTTCCATGAATCCCAAACTATAATCTTTTAATCAAGCAACCATCATTTTTGAATGAATGGTCGGCCACAAACTAATAGGAGGGAGGTGAGTGTAGGAGAGAGGAGGGGGTGACCACAACATTAATGAAAGAATGAGTCATAAATAACATTAAATACAAACCAATGAACATTAACCTAGTCATTAACCTAGTCACCATTCAATTAATGTTATCTATGAATCATCAAGCCTTGTCACCAAATCTAGAACCTTCTAGAATCACGACTCACCCTCATCAAGAAAAGATAAATCCATCTTTAACCAAATGTTTAAGACGGGCGATAGAAAACTGGAAACTGGCAACTTCCAAAAGCGATCCCGAAACGAATTTCAGGATAACCCCGTAACAGTATAAACATACCCGCATTTGTATTACGACCGAATACAAATGCAACTGAGGAAAAGATATTATATTTACACAGTATAATACTCGGATCCGGCTTAAACCAAAGCCTACCAGTATTATCTACCCGAAATATGACACGTGCGTAAACGCACGTGCATTTTCCGAACCTTACCATAAAACCATACGGCCTCTACAACATTTCGCCCGAACTTGGGAAACTGTCTGTGGGGGACTCTAATGACTCATCAACACACCGGCACTGGGTATAACCACTAGCACGTCAGAGGTACAAGCTGTACGTAACGGTTGCCTATGTATTGATTGGAAGGGAAGCTGACGAGCAAACTCATCCATAAACCCTACTGAGCCTGACAGCGACAATATCCGTACAGTCCGGTCCGTTCGTCTAAAGAGTATCGCATATCGAGTCTAGGGGGTGGATAAAGTCAGACCCCTAATAACGCGATAATTCGTGTCGGTATGAAGCCCATCACCACCTGAGAAACTACTGATCCAAATCAGTAATTCTCCACTACCTTGGCCGAGGATTTCTAATGATAGCCACCCGTGCACTGTGCGACATCAACCCCCAATACCGGGAGAGACGAATCCCCGACGATCCGCTCACTGCCTCCATGTAGCTCGGGACTATACCCAAAAAATACCTGTTTGCACGTCTCCTTTGAGCGTGGTAGGGTAGAAATCAAAGCACAGTGGGAACTCATACGAGACAAATGACGATCTCAGGTCGACAAACTAACCTGTACACATGTCACCTGGGAACTGCTATCTGACGATATGTATAATACCAAGTAGCATGTTCTCGGCGAGTCATGTCCGGTGCACTCATAATCCAATGAGCACCTGTATACATCTTAGGTGAACCAACTGACACCAATGGCTTGTGAGACCGGCCACCGCCCCTCGTCGGGGTCTCGACTGTATACACTAGTATACTCTAGAGTATCGATGCCCTGTCTCGAAACTCCCACGGCTAGAGACACTTTAAGGATGTGCTTACAGACCCCAGCTCCCACGTATATGATTGCCATCATACTGCTAGTAGCCAAGGAAGAATACTATGGGCTCTATCATCATGCAATAGTGAACTAAAGCATGCATACGATGATAAAGACAAACCAGATAGCATATTATCATCTCGAGCAAGACTGTCATATCGGTATAGGTCCTGCCTCAATCATTGCAATCACGTACCTGCGATCCAATAATTGACTTTGAGGGCACTATATCCAACAATATCCCACTTGCACTTAAGGCTAATTATTGCGATGTCGCATACTCACAGCCCATGTGATACCGAACACCCAACTCCTCTACTAATCAGTTTCACAAAGCTAGTTTGTAAAACTCTTGTGTTCGAGAAATAGCCTCAATGAGTGGATCTACTATTCCCCTCCGAAAGACGGCGCGACGTGAGGACGTCTTGCCTGAGATTCGGGGCAGATGCTATTTGGTTTTATCCGTCCACCTCTCCGTAGATGCCAAGTTGATTTATCGCACCATGTATCGGAGGTTTAGACGGATGCGACCGATGTAGCAAACTTCGTCAGATTCCCCCTCGCTTGAGGGGTTTTTGATTATGGGGACGCTCTTCCCTGCAGGCGCAAGCCCCTGCAGTTAATTACGCTAACGCATGGCGGTAATAACTTTCTCCTTCTCCAGAATTTCACTTCGTGTCATGTGTGTTTGTTTTGTTTGTGGTTGCCCGTGGATCGTATACGGAGACTAAGTGATGTCGTCGCCCGTAGGACGTGGATTAGTCCAAATTCGTATTTACATAGATTTGGGTTTGGTGTTTTAGTTTTGTTAGTGTATATGCCCTAGAGGCCATTACTGTATCATACTAGTATGTATATTACTTGATGGAAGCTTGGGATATTCACAGTTGTACAGACAATCTTGCTCAATATAGTAGTATGCTACTTGGTTTGTCTCTGCTTTAATGTGTACATGTGTGTTTATTTATTATATCACCTATACGCATTAGTAGAGCCCTTAGGATCTTTGCTTGATTACCGGCGTTGTGATGGCAATCACATTCGTGGGGGCTGGGTAATCTACAAGCACATCCTTATACACGTCCCTAGTCGTGGGAGTATCGAGAAAGGGCATCGATGCTCCGGAGTAGACTAGCGTATGCGCTTCTCATCCCAGCACGGGAGACGGTCTGTCCCACAGCCGTCGGTACGTCGTACTTGAGATAGTATGCGGGTGCTCGTTAGGTTACGAGTACACTGGACAGGACTCGTCGGGAACTGATGGTTGGTATTATACCTATCGTCAGTTATCAGTTCCCAGGTGACATGAGTACAGCTTAGTCCGCTGACTTGACACTGCCACTTCGCCTCGAGTGTGTTCCCACTGCTCTTTGGTTACTACCCTACCACGGCTCTACTGAGTCGTGCAAACAGGTAGTAGTTGGGAGTAGTCCCGAAGCACTTGGAGGCAGTGACGGTTAGACAGGATTCGTCTCTCCCGGTATTGGGGGTTGACATCGCGCTGTGTCTAGGAGAGCCATTACACAAGTAGTCCCTGGCCAGGGCAAGCGAGATATACTGGTAGGTTCCAGTGTTATCTCAGGGTGTTCTGGGCTTCACTCCGACACGACTTGTACCGCTATTAGGGGTCTGACGCTTGCCCCCCTAGGCCCGACATGCGATGTATCAGACGAACAGACCGGACTGTACGGAGATTGTCACATACAGACTCAGTAGGAGTTCGGATGGGTTTACCTCATCGGCCTTCTTATCGACATCTACCTGGGACCATTACGTACAGCTAGTGCCGCTTGCGGCCTGTAGTTAAACCCACTGCCAGCGTAGTGTCGAGTCTTTAGAGTCCCACACAGAGAGTTTCCCTACACTGAGCGAAACGTGTAGAGGCCATATGGTTTTACGGCAGGGCTGCGATCACTTACGTACACTTGTGTGCGTATGGTGTTCGGGCAGGCAGTACTAGTAGGTTTTGGTTTAAGCCGGATCCTAGTATTGCACGGATGGATTTGTTTTGTCTTCTGCGGAATGCGGATGCAGGTGTGTATGCACAGTTTTCCGGAGTGATGAAGGAGGAGGTGCCTCATTAGGGTTTTGGCAGTTGGTTCGGCCAAAACCGTTATGTGGCGGGCTCTTAGGGTTTTTACAGTTGATTCGGTCAAAACCATTTTGAGGCGAACTCATTAGGGTTTTGACAGTTCGTTTGGTCAAAACCATTATGAGCCGGGGACATTATTTACTAATCCTTTCATTGATAATTATGTTATGGCTAATTACATTGACCATTTGACTATCTTGACTTTGTTGACCATTTGACCAAAGTTGACTAGGATCTTCTTGAAAGATCTAAAGTATTCTTTGGTTTTCTTTTTCTTTTTGGTTATGATAATGGTCATGTCATTTGTAGCCATCACCTTTATCTTGATGTGATTAGTAATGATAATGTTTTTGCATTATTGCAACCATGGTTGGGTTTTCTCTTGGTTAAGCTTTTCATTTACTCATTCTCATTCTCTCTCTTGAAATGAGAAGCTCCATGGTTGCTAGCCAGCTCCTCCTTCTTCCTCCTCTTGATTTATCTTTTGATCTCATGTGTTGAGAGATAAAGATCCCACAAAGACAAAACCATTCATCTACCACTTCTACACCACCTAGGGCTTCTAGATTAGCAATCTCCTTGCCCTAGTTACCTCGGCTCGAGGTGGAGCTCGGTGTACATCTCTCGGGTGGATCGTCTTCGACTCAAGGAGGCCGCGGAGGTGACCAAAGTCCGGATCAACCATTGAGCAAGCAAAGAGAAGAACAACAAGAAGAGAAGAACAACAAGAAGTGAAGAACAAAAAGAAGAGAAGGAGTTCAAGTTGAGGTATAACCCCTAACCGAGTAGATAACATCTCAAGTTAGGATGCTAGTGTATTGTTTAGCAAAGATCCGGCTTTTACGGTCCATGTTACCAAGTCCATAAAAATTTTTGTTTTACCGTTTCCGCAACCCCGAAAGTACCGGGAGAGGTAACGTGGACCTAACAGTGGTATCAGAGCCTAACTAATCATAAACTAGCTAGGTAGTGAAGTGTATCGAAGTTCGAAACGAAAAAATCGAAAAACCGAGTTACGAAAACCCCAAGTTTCTGTTAAAATTTTTTCTGGTCAAAACAAAATTTGTCATACTCCAAAAATCATCTCAGGGTTTTTAGAAGAAAGCCACAAAAAAAGAGCCAGCAACTCGACCAAAGAGCCGCGTTTCCGCGGCAATAGCAAGCTATTGCCGCGGAACCGCGGCCATCTTGGTGAGTCACTGGGTCGATTTTGGTGCAGTGTATTTCTGACTTGGTTTTAGGATTTTTAAGATGGTTTATATGTGCCCAGATTTTTCAGAATAGAAATTTGTTTTTGGGGGCCTATAAATCCGTATTTTTTCCGAACTTCAATATACTTTGACTATAAAGGTTATATCTGTGATGTTCATATGTATTGAACGTCGGCTAATCGCTATATGTCGATTAGTCGGGGTTATACATATCTGTGATCTGTGTTGTTGATGGTTTGTGTATATGAACTCGTTGGATTGTCGCGGATGAATAGCCGGGATGGATGTGAGATGAGAGTTTCTTTTTCTTTCATTCATGTAATAATTTGTAAATTGATGTAATATTATTTGTTTGGCCGCACAACCGGGTCGGGGTTGTAGCCGTCATTGTATAATTCTTTTTACTGTTTTTGCTCCTAGGATAGACCCATGGAGGGGGTGCACAAACTACCGGGTATCTCAAAGTGCCGAGTGGCCTACTCATGGCGTTGAGGGAGGTTGCTTCGCTTCGGGTACTTGGCGGGTAGTTTGCCGCACCCGTAGGGGTTTTGGGTGGGGTTTTGGCTATTCATCGCGACCGTGTAATCCGCTTTTCGTTGCAGGCTCGAACGAATCGCGGGTTCCTAGTATATCCAAAGTGTTCATCTGTGATCTAGATTGGCTGTCATTGCCTTTATATCTATATATAATAACTATTTAGGCATTGCTTATGTTTTACAGCCGCGCTAGCCCAGCCCCCGCTCTGTCGTTAGTTAAGTAACCTAACGGGTGATGATGGGGCCCAGTGGCGAATGCGAATGGCATAAGCGTACGTCATATTTTGGTTGTTTTCTGCAATGGTAGGATTTAAATGATGGGACGCATTAAAAGAACTAATGCAAGAAAATAAACCTAAAAGACGTTGTTGGAACATGTTTTTCAAAAAGCTGTTATTGCAAGGACGTTCATTTTTGTTTTGCATCGCGGTATTCGGTTGTGAATGCCCAGCACCTCAGTCGACGAGGCAAGGGCCGAGATCCCTTCATCGGGAGTGACCCCTTGGACAAAAGTTTGCGTCAGGGTAATAACTTCACTATAGTCGATTATTCTTGCTTTGCATCGAGGTATTCAGTTTGGAATATCCTGCACCTCATTCGACGAGGAAAGAGCCGAGATCCCCTCACAGGGAGTGACCTCTTTAGCAAAAGTTTTCGCCACTATATTTTCAAAAAGATTACCAGGTTCTTTCAACGATATCAAGTTCATTACGTTAACGGGTTTTTCGCCAAAAACCCAGCCGTAGCCCTCCGTCATTTCCTATAAGTAACACTTAGTATTCGTGCTGCGTTTGTTTACTCCGTCAAGGCGTAGTGTACGGTAGCTAAGTGCTGCTTGTTTGTATCGGTATATGGGATTGATTAGGACAGTCTTATAATCTTGTTGACTCCGTCAAGGGTTATGCGGGTGGGTTTAATGCAATCCAGATAATGACAGATTGAACTTGACTAGAACTCTTTGATTTCTTGACTCCGTCAATATCACTTGGGTCCTAGGGGCAAAAACCACATCGGGAGTTTCAAAAGTACTGAAACTTGCAGATTTAGCATACCTTCTAGAGTGTGGTGGCTAGAGTGGATCCCATCTAGGTCATCACACAGCGATAGTTGGATCCCGATCCCACTGATGAGTTGGATTACTCTTGTAAGTCTACGCTAGCGCCCCGGCCGTCTACAGACGCCAAATGCGGAATAAAAACTTTTTATCTGGCGCTATCGTATACTTTAACCCGGATCTGCCATTATTGCTAAACTAACAAACTGTAAAGAGTGTAGAAAGGTTATACCGAACGATCCGAGTCCTTCGTTCTTTAACCATCATCCCACGCTCCGTTGCGGCTGCTCTGATCTCGTCGATCTCCGATCTCCTTGTCGAGGTGGCACCACGTCGACGATCCTTTAAACGGGCTCCCGCCTCTGACTTGAGGCAACTCGATCGTCAAGTTTGCTAAAAGAGACGACCAAGAATGATGTAGAGAATGAGTAGATGACTTTGTCTCACTTCGTCCAAGTCCGTGGACGATCGGTTAATGAAGTTGCCACTCGGATCGGGTGATGGAATGAAAAAGGCAATGAAATTTCCATGCACCCCAAATACTATCATAATCTTTTCTACAAATGAAACATCAAGTGAATGAGAGAGAGGAGGGGGCCGGCCACTTATTGGAGTGGGGGGTAAGTGTAGGAGGAGGGGGAGGTAACCATAAGAGGAAGAAGCTTATCTTGATCATAAATGGAAGCATGAGTCACTAAAAGCCATTAATGCATACAATGAATCTAATAACCTAGTCATTATGCATTAATAGAATTATTAAAAAGCACAAATGAGTCACAAGACACCTCACCACTTCTAGAACCTTCTAGAAGAATCCACACTCATCTCAAGAAAAGACAAATCCGTCTTTAACCGAATGTTAAAAGACGACTGATAGAAAACTGGAAACTGGCAACTTCCAAAAGTGATCCTGAAACGACTTTCAGGATAACCCCGAAACTGTATAAATATACCCGCATTTGTATTACGACCGAATACAAATGCAACTGAGACAAAGATATTATACCTACTCAATATAATACTCGGATCCGGCTTAAACCAAAGCCGACCAGTATCATCTGCCCGAAAAATAACACGTGCGTAAACGCACGTGCATTTTCCGAACCCTGCCATAAAACCATACGGCCTCTACAACGTTTCGCCCGAACTTGGGAAACTGTCTGTGGGGGACTCTAATGACTCGTCATTACCATGGCAGTGGGTTTAACCACAAACCGTCAGCGGCACTAGCAATGCGTAACGGCTGCCCATGGACTGACCTCAAGGGAGGCAGATGAGCGAACTCATCCAGAAACCCTACTGAGCCTAACAGTGACAATGTATATACAGTCCGGTCCGTTCGTCTATGAGTATCGCATATCTGTCTAGGGGGCTAGTAACGTCAGACTCCCAATAGCAGTATAAGTCGTGTTGGAGTGAAGCCCAATAACACCCTGAGATACTACTGGAGTACCTACCAGTTAATCTCCTGCCACGGCCGTGGGCTTTGTGTAATGGCTCTCCTAGACACAGCACGATCTCGCCCCCAATACCGGGAGAGACGAATCCCCTGCCGATCCGCTCACGTGCCTCCATATGGCTCGGGACTGTACCCAAAAGCTACCTGTTTGCACGACTCCTTTGAGCCGTGGTAGGGTAGAAATCAAAGCACAGTGGGAACTCACACGAGACAAACAACGACCTCAGGTCGATGAACTAACCTGTACACATGTCACCAGGGAACTGCTATCTGACGATAGATATAATACTAACTAGCAGATTCCCGGCGAGTCCTGTCCGGTGTACTCATAACCCAATGAGCACCTGTATACATCTTAGGTGATCCAACTGACACCAGTGGCTTGTGAGACCGGCCACCGCCCCTCGTCGGGGTCTCGACTGTATATACTAGTCTACTCCGGAGTATCGATGCCCTGTCTCGAAACTCCCACGACTAGGGACCATAATTAAGGATATGCGTATAAACCACCCAACTCTCACGTATATGATCGCCATCATACTGTTGGTGGTAAAGCAAGATCCTAAGGGCTCTATCAAAGTGTAACATGTAATCAGCCACCTGAACATGTATACGACTGATAAAGTCAAACAAGATAGCATACTATCATCTCGAGTAAGACTGTCATACCGGTATAGGTCCTCCGCAATCATTGCAATCACGTACCTGCGATCCAATAATTGACTATGAGGGCACTATCTCCAACAATCTCCCACTTGCACTCAAGGCTAATTATTGCAATGTCGACTACTCACAGCCCGTGTGAAACCGAACATCCAACTCCTCTACTAATCAGTTTCACAAAGCCCGTTTGTAAAACTATTGTGTTCGAGAAATAGCCTCAGTGAGTGGATCCGCCTAGAAGTTTTTTTCTATATCTCTCTAAATCTCAAGTTCGCGGAGAAAGCCATCTCCCGAATTGAGTAATACCTGTCTTAGAATATGTCTGGATATCTGATGGGACCTAGTTCATAAATGAACTCCAAATCCAAACTTCTTAGACTGTATCGATCACTGAACCTAATCAGTATCCGGCACCATGCCTCCCACAGTATTCTCTTGGACCACCTGTCCATAATACTGTCCCTCGTCAGAGGGAAAAACTATAACTCTGACAATCACTCTGTCAACCATGTCACCTTTGAAGCCTGGAATGGTAACTGTCTCCCGAAGGAGGCTGCCATTATCAAATCCGTAGAACATGTACTTATGTTCTATAACTGCTTCCTTATGTTTCTCCAGGATTGGATTAATACAAACTTATTGCATCTAGTGCAAAAACAACATTTGGTGTGGTACTTGACATCTCATGATTGACTCAATTGCCTAAGCAAGTGATCTGCCAATCATGCACATCTCTCTCCACTTTAGTCTGTAAGACACCTTTAGAGAGGGTGACTCCATCACCTGCAGGTACACCACCATGCTAGGAGTCATCTATTCTAAAAACCATTAGAATACTGTCAAAGTACCCACATTGGGAAACTACCCAATTCCAGATCTAAAACCATAGATCTAGAAACCAGAATGTCAAATATTATATCCATATCCTGTCTGGAGAAACAACTGTGTGACGACCACAGTACAACCGATCGGAGTATAGGAATTTTACTTCCTACTATGTGTATGTCATTCAGATACCATGACATCACACCCTACTACCTTCTTAACAGATCCATCCCCTATTCTGATTGAAGTCAAACCCATGACTGTCACATCAAAATTAGATGATCTATCTCCGCTATAACTGCTCAAGTCTATAAATAGATATAAGCATCTTGCCCACTATGCTTCCACTGCTCCCACTGACTACGACAACCCTCCTACCGGGTCTCATAACCGGGAACAACAGTAGTGTCAAGTCTGGGTAGATAAGAACCTCCCTGTCACCGTCCTTGAGGCTACCGAAGTACCTCTCGGGTGTCTGAGGTTACCCACCATATCTGCGGAGTGGCTAATGGAATGTCAAACCTGATTGAATATATAGGTCCTATTAAATTTTCCGTAATCGTTCGCGGTTCTGGAATCACTTCCAGTTCTACCATACTCCCACTACTGTTTTCTGAAAAAGATCCATTTTACTAAAACTGTGGCGAGTCAAGAACAATATCACTATTGATCTTCCAAATGGTAGAATATCAACCCTCTGTAAGTCCACGTTGCCCACCCCGGTGCTTACGGGGAGGCGGAAAACATAATAAAAATTGGATTTTTAATGACTTAGGCAACATGGACCTTTCTTGTGAGGATCTTTACTAAACTAAAACTAGCTAAAGAAAACTTACAACTAGTTAAGTTGTAGAAAGGTTATACCTTGAGCTCGAACTCCTTCTCTCCTTGCTCGCCGGAATGGTAGAAAGATGTCACCTTGCTTGTCTTCTCCCGTCAAAGAACGATCCACCCGAAAGCCTCGACCTTTAGCTTCAACTCCAAGCTAGGAGTAACTAGAGTGCAAGAAATGCTAAGACTTGAACCCTAGAAGTGAGTAGAGAAGATCAAGTGAAGGTTTTTCTCAAGCTTTTTTGTTTCTCAACACATGAGAGGGAGAGAGCTTGAGGGAGAGGATGAGCAAGAGAGAGAAAGAATATGATAGAATGAATTATTAGTGAGCCATTCTCACTAATATGTGTGTGTTATTTTAATTAATTAATTAGCAAGAAAATTGTCATGGTTTAATCAAGAGGTGACCATTATCATTTCACTTTTAATGCAAATTGCAAGGATCAAAGAGCATCTTCCAAATGAAATGATCATGGTCAAATTGTCAACTTGGTCAACAAGTCAACGAAGTCAAAGGGTCAACAACAACAGCCATGCACAATAATTAAGCTAATTATTAATTAACAATAATACACACAAAAGCAATAGGGTTAATAAAATGACAATAGTCATTAACCCTAAACAAGGTCCTCTCCCTCAATCTCAAGCAACTGTGCATACGCACCCGCATTCGTGATCCGAGGAACACGAATACTCTGAGAAAAACCAATCTCAAATCATATACTAGGATCCGGCTTAAACCAAAGCCCGCTAGTATAAACTGTCCGGACAGCAAACGTGCACAAGTGCGCGGATGCGAACGAACCCTGTCGCAAAACCATGCGACCTCTACTCATTTTGCCTAAAGGCGAATAGCTCTCTGTGTGGGACTCTAAAGACTCGACACTACGCTGGCAGTGGGTTTAACCACAGACCGCAAGCGGCACTAGCTGTACGTAACGGTCCCCAGGTAGATGTCGATAAGAAGACTGACGAGGTGAACCCCATCTGCACTCCTACTGAGCCTGTATGTGACAGTCTCCGTACAGTCTGGTCTGTTCGTCTGATACATCGCATGGCGGGCCTAGGGGGGCGGTGAACGTCAGTCCCCTAATAGCAGTACAAGTCGTGTCGGAGTGTAGCCCAGAACACCCTGAGATAACACTGGAAGCCTACCAGTATATCTCGCTTGCCCTGGCCAGGGACTACTCGTGTAATGGCTCTCCTGGACATAGTGCGATGTCAACCCCCAATACCGGGAGAGACGAATCCTGTCTAACCGTCACTGCCTCCAAGTGCTTCGGGACTGCACCCAAAAACTACCTGTTTGCACGACTCCTCTGAGCCGTGGTAGGGTAGTAATCAAAGTGCAGTGGGAACACACTTGAGGCGAAGTGACAGTGTCAAGTCAGCGGACTAAGCTGTACTCATGTCACCTGGGAACTGATAACTGACGATAGGTATATTACCAACCAACAGTTCCCGACGAGTCCTGTCCAGTGTACTCGTAACCTAACGAGCACCCGCATACTATCTCAAGTACGACGTACTAACGGCTGTGGGACAGACCGTCTCCCACACTGGGATGAGAAGCGCATACGCTAGTCTACTCCGGAGTATCGATGCCCTGTCTCGATAGTCCAACGACCAGTGACCTGTATAAGGATGTGTACCCAGCTCCCACGAGTGCGAGCGCCATCACAACGCTGGTAATCAAGCAAAGATCCTAAGGGCTCTACTAATATGTATACCAGCAATATGCTAAAAGAAACACATGCACATATTAAAGCAGAGACAAACCAAGTAGCATACTACCATTTCGAGCAAGATTGTATATACAACTGTGAATATCCCAAGCTTCCATTAAGTAATATACAAACTAGTATGATACAGTAATGGCCTCTAGGGCATATACACTAACAATCTCCCACTTGCACTAAGGCCATGTACTGGCGTATCGAAGACCTATCATCTCGATCAGCCGCTCGAACTGAGTCTGGGGCAAGGCCTTGGTGAATGGATCTGCTGTGTTATCCTCTGATGCAACTCTCCGGACCTCGATCTCCTGGCGATCCACAATCTCCCTGATCAGGTGATACCGCCTTAAGATGTGTCTGGATTTCTGATGGGACCTGGGTTCCTTCGCTAAAGCTATAGCCCCGTTGTTGTCGCAATACAGAGGTATTGGGTCAACAATGGACGGAACCACCTGAAGTTCTTTCAAGAACTTCCTCATCCAGACAGCTTCTTTTGCGGCATCAGATGCAGCGATGTATTCCGCTTCCATAGTCGAGTCAGCAACGGTTTCCTGTTTGGAGCTCTTCCAACACACCGCCCCTCCATTGAGGGTAAAGACAAAACCCGACATGGACTTGGAATCATCCTTGTCACTCTGGAAGCTGGAGTCAGCAAAGGCCTCAATCTGCAGGTCTTTTCCGCCATACACCAAGAACATCTCCTTAGTCCTTCTCAGGTACTTGAGAATGTTCTTTACTGCTATCCAATGTTTCTCCCCAGGGTTTGACTGATACCTGCTTACCACACTCAGTGCATAAGCCACATCCGGTCTGGTACATAACATCGGATACATTATAGAGCCTACCGCAGAAGCGTAGGGTATAATAGACATGCGATCCCTCTCCAAATCAGTCTTGGGAGACATCTCTTTGGAGAGGGTGATCCCGTGACAAGCCGGTAGATTACCGCGCTTGGAATCTTCCATACTGAATCTCTTCAGTATGGTGTCGATGTACCTGGACTGAGAAAGTCCTAATATCCTCTTGGATCTGTCACGGTAGATCCGGATACCCAGAATGTATGAGGCATCACCCAGGTCTTTCATGGAGAACCTGTGTGACAAGAACCCCTTGACAGATTGTAGCATAGGAATGTCATTTCCTATTAAGAGAATGTCATCCACGTATAAAACGAGGAATACTACAGTTCTCGCTACAAATCTACTATAGATGCATGGTTCATCTGGATTTTTGATAAAGCCAAATTCTTTGACCGTCTCATCAAAACAGATGTTCCAACTCCGCGATGCCTGCTTGAGTCCATAAATGGACTTGAGCAACTTGCACACCTTTCCGCTGCTCCCACCCTGAATGAAACCCTCTGGCTGGTCCATATAGACACACTCCTCTAAATGACCATTTAGAAAAGCTGTCTTTACGTCCATCTGCCAAATCTCATAATCGTGGAAAGCAGCGATGGCAAGAAGGATCCGAATGGATTTCAGCATAGCTACTGGAGAAAAGGTTTCGTCATAGTCCAAACCAGGTCGCTGACGAAAACCCTTTGCTACCAGTCTAGCTTTATAGGTCTCAACCTGTCCATCTACACCAATCTTCCTTTTGAAGATCCACTTGCATCCTACGGGTTTTACCCCGTCTGGAGCAATGACCAACGTCCATACTTTGTTGGTGTACATGGACTCCATCTCGGTCCGCATTGCATCCAGCCATTTTACCGAGTCGACGCTCTGAATGGCTTGCTGGAAGCTAGTAGGCTTATCACAATCTAGGATGCAGTCTTCTCTATCCCCGTCAATGAGAAAACCGTAGTATCTCTCGGGCGGATGAGACTGCCTACTACTCCTGCGGAGCGGCATAGGAATGTCCTGTTCTTTCGAACCTTCTGGTTCCTCTAAGCTTTCAGTAATAGCTCGCGGTTCTGGAATTTCTTCCAGTTCTATCGCGCTCCCACTTAATTCTTTTTCTAAAAACTGATGTTCCAGAAAATGGGCATTACGAGAAACAAGGACTTTTTGTTCCTCTGCGTAATAGAAAAGATACCCCCTGGAGTTCTTTGGGTATCCCACAAACTTGCACAGTACTGAGCGTGCCTCGAGCTTGTCCGTATGCTGCTTTTTGACATAAGCTGGACATCCCCAAATCTTCAAGTATTGAAGATAGGGTTTCTTCCCACTCCATAACTCATATGGTGTGGTAGGCACAGTCTTAGTGGGAACACGGTTCAAAAGATATGCAGCTGTTTCTAGTGCATATCCCCAGAACGATCGCGGTAACTCAGCGTTACTCATCATGGACCGTACCATATCCAATAGGGTCCGGTTCCGTCTCTCCGATATACCGTTATGTTGCGGAGTGTATGGAGGAGTAAGCTGAGAGAGAATTCCATTCTCTTTTAAGTAGTTCAGGAATTCGGCACTTAAGTATTCTCCTCCTCGATCCGATCTTAGGATCTTGATACTTTTGCCGGTCTGTTTTTCTACTTCATTCTTATATTCCTGGAACTTATCAAAAGCTTCGGATTTATGCTTCATTAAGAAGATGTGTCCGAATCTTGAGAAATCATCCGTAAAAGTAATGAAGTAAGAAAAACCGCTTCGCGCATGTGTAGACATTGGACCGCACACGTCGCTGTGTACGAGTCCCAAGAGCTCGCTCGTTCTTTCCCCGTGTCCAGAAAACGGAGCCTTTGTCATCTTTCCTTTGAGACAGGATTGACAAGTTGCATACGATTGATATTCGAACGGATCCAAATATCCTTCAGTATGTAACTTAGTCAATCTTCTCTCATTGATGTGACCCAGTCTACAATGCCATAAGAAAGTTTTATTAACTTCTGGAGACTTTCTTTTGTGTGTATTCTGGATATTGAAAACCTGCGGTTGGTTTAAAACGTAAATACCGTTGTTTAATGTACCTGACCCAATCAAAACTTGATTAAGGTGAATGTTCACTACATTACTTACAAATGCAAATTCATAACCTTCTTTAGATAATAAAGATACAGAAATGATATTACAGGTTGCATTTGGTACATAATAACAACTACGCAAAACCAAAAAGTGTCCATCTGATAATCCCAGGTGATAGTCCCCCACGGCCTCTGCATCCATGCTAGCACCGTTCGCAACTCTGAGGGTCATGTCACCTGCCTTCAAAACTCTACGCTTTCTCAACGCCTGCAAAGAATTACAGATATGAGATCCTGATCCGGTATCCAATACCCAGGATGTAGAGTTTATTGATAGACAGTTTTCAATAACATACACACCTGAAGCTGAAGCTGCAACTCGCTTCAAATCCTGTGTTCTGGCTTTCCAAGCCTTGCAATCCTGTTTCCAGTGACCACTTTTGTGACAATAGAAGCATTCTTCCTTCCCCACCATCTTCCCCGCTACTTTTGTTGCTTTACCCTTTCCCTTCGTATCCACTTTACCGACACCGCCTCTTGGTTTAGCGGGGGCTTTCTTCTTCTTGCCCTTGGCTTTCGCCCTGGACCTATAAGAGGAAGATCCTCCTACAAACAAAGTGGATGTCTCCCTACCCTTCTGTAGGGTGCCCTCAGCAGTCCTCAACATGTTCAGAAGTTCGGCAAATTCAACCTCCTTTCCTTGCATGTTGAAGTTAAGAATGAACTGGGCGTAAGTGGAAGGAAGGGACTGGAGAATCAAATCGGTATAGAGTTCATTCTCCAACGTGGTCCCTAGGTCCGCGAGCTCCTCTATGTAGCCGATCATCTTAAGCACGTGGTCCGCTACAGATGATCCGACAGCCAACCTTGCCGAAAAAAGCTTCTTCGACACTTCGTATCTTGCGATACGAGACTGCTCTCCATACAGTTCTTTTGTATGGAGAAATATGGACTCTAGGTCCATATTCTCGTGCCTCCTCTGATGTTCGTTGTCCATCGAGGCTAGTACGAGGCATCTGGCCCTCGCGCAATCTATCTCCCATGTCTTATGGATTTCTACATCCGCGACGCTGGAGGTGGGACCTGGGACAGGGGGAGCTTTGGTGGTAAGTATATACCCCAGCTTGTCATAAGTGATCGCCATCTTGACATTCCTGAGCCAATCTTTGTAGTTTGGCCCTGTCAATATATTTTTATCTAACAGTAACTTAAGTTCGGTCATGTTGAATGGTCGCTGCAATTAGGAGAGAGAAAAGAAACACTTTAGCATGATGCTCTTGCAAGTTTAGAGTGGTTTTTAGTTTGTCTAAACTGGATGGCTCCCACTGTTTCTCGAATCCCTTCTCAAACCATAAAGAAAAGGATTAGCCGGGATCATTCTCACCGTACAATACTTGCTTAACCGTTCAGCCAGGCCAGTGTCGGTACTTCGAGGGAGGTTTTCCAACGCTTTCGCGAAGTTCCTTAATTAAATAACCTCTTTTCCCTGTGGGCGTAACCCCGCTAACACCTTTCTAGGTACCTACTAGGTTTATAGCATTGATCGTTAAGTGAGAGTTTTCCCGAGGAGTAGCATATACTCACAGTAGGATCGGGATCCAAATATCATCGCGTGATAAAACCGAAGGAATCCTACCAGAATCATCACACTCCAAATGGTATGCAACGCTAGCAAGTTTCAGTACTTATGAAACTCCCGATGTGGATTTTTGCCCCATGCTCTTATGACCTTGGCGTGAGGTCAAAATGTCATAAGTCACATGTCAAGTTCTTCCCATCATTATCCTAGTTAATTTGAACCCACCCGTACCTACCCTTGACGTAGGCCAAAATGGCAGTACGACTGTCTCAAATCAACGCATTCTATCTATGCAACGGATAAATATCCGGCAGCTACCAATCACTATGCCTTGGCGTGAGGTCAAAATACATAGCTTGAATACTACCGAATATTTAACCGAAATGATGGAGGGCTACGGATGGTTTTGGCGAAACCGTGAACGTAGTGAACTTGATATAATCGATGGAACGAGATAGCTTTTAAAAGGAGTGGTTCAAGCTCCGCGTTTAAAAGTTTAGTTTTGAAAAGAACCGAGTGGTTTTCAAAGTGTTCCAATCGACTTTTACTTGGTTTATTTCTTGCATTAGTTCTTTTAATGCGTCCCATCATTTAATCCTACCATTGCAGAAAACAACCAAAATATGACGTACGCTTATGCCAGTCGCATTCGCCACGGGGCCCCGTCATCACCCGTTAGGTTACTTAACTAACGACAGAGCGGGGGCTGGGCTAGCGCGGCTGTAAAACATAAGCAACTCCTAAATAGTTATTATATATAAATATATTGCAATGATAGACATTACAGATCACAGATGAATACATTGGATATACTAGGAATCCGCAATGCGTTCGAGCCTGCAACGCAAAGCGGATTACACGGTCGCGGTGAATAGCCAATACCCCACCCAAGACCCCTACGGATGCGGCAAACTACCCGCCAAGCACCTGAAGCGAAGCAACCTCCCTCACCACCGTGAGTAGGCCACTCGGCGCTTCGAGATACCCGGTAGTTTGTGCACCCCCTCCATGGGTCTATCCTAGGAGCAAAAACAGTAAAAAGAATTATACAATGACGGCTACAACCCCGACCCGGTTGTGCGGCCATACAAAGAATATTAATACATCAATTTACATGTTACAAATGAATGAAAGAAAAACAACGCTCATCTCACATCCACCCCGGCCATTCACCCGCGACAATCCAATCCATTCATATCCACAAACCAATAACAATCACAGATCATGTATAACCCCGACTAATCGTCTTATAGCGATTAGCCGACGTTCAATACATGCAAGCATTACAGATATAACCGATGTAGTTAAAGTGTAGTGAAGTTCCGAAAAATACGGATTTATAGGCCCCCAAAAGTAAATTTTAGTTCTGGAAAATCTGGGCACATATAATATATCCTAAAAATCCCAAAATCAACCCAGACAGACACTGCACGAAAAACGATGCAGAGAAGACGACAAACCGCGGCGCTTCCGCGGCACATGCCTACCTCGTGCCGCGGAAGGGCGGCGGTTTGAACGAATCACTGTACCGTATTTCGTGGCTGTTCATAAAAAACCCTGAGCCGAATTTACAAATATAAAGTTTTCCATTTTGAGCAGAAAAAATTTCAACAGAAACTAGGGTTTTTCAAAAGTTTGGTTTTTGGATTTTCCGGTTTCGAAACTTCGTTAAACTTCACTACCTAGCTAGTTTGAGTTTAGTTAGGTTCTGATACCACTGTAAGTCCACGTTGCCCACCCCGGTGCTTACGGGGAGGCGGAAAACATAATAAAAATTGGATTTTTAATGACTTAGGCAACATGGACCTTGCTTGTGAGGATCTTTACTAAACTAAAACTAGCTAAAGAAAACTTACAACTAGTTAAGTTGTAGAAAGGTTATACCTTGAGCTCGAACTCCTTCTCTCCTTGCTCGCCGGAATGGTAGAAAGATGTCACCTTGCTTGTCTTCTCCCATCAAAGAACGATCCACCCGAAAGCCTCGACCTTTAGCTTCAACTCCAAGCTAGGAGTAACTAGAGTGCAAGAAATGCTAAGACTTGAACCCTAGAAGTGAGTAGAGAAGATCAAGTGAAGGTTTTTCTCAAGCTTTTTTGTTTCTCAACACATGAGAGGGAGAGAGCTTGAGGGAGAGGATGAGCAAGAGAGAGAAAGAATATGATAGAATGAATTATTAGTGAGCCATTCTCACTAATATGTGTGTGTTATTTTAATTAATTAATTAGCAAGAAAATTGTCATGGTTTAATCAAGAGGTGACCATTATCATTTCACTTTTAATGCAAATTGCAAGGATCAAAGAGCATCTTCCAAATGAAATGATCATGGTCAAATTGTCAACTTGGTCAACAAGTCAACGAAGTCAAAGGGTCAACAACAACAACCATGCACAATAATTAAGCTAATTATTAATTAACAATAATACACACAAAAGCAATAGGGTTAATAAAATGACAATAGTCATTAACCCTAAACAAGGTCCTCTCCCTCAATCTCAAGCAACTGTGCATACGCACCCGCATTCGTGATCCGAGGAACACGAATACTCTGAGAAAAACCAATCTCAAATCATATACTAGGATCCGGCTTAAACCAAAGCCCACTAGTATAAACTGTCCGGACAGCAAACGTGCACAAGTGCGCGGATGCGAACGAACCCTGTCGCAAAACCATGCGACCTCTACTCATTTTGCCTAAAGGCGAATAGCTCTCTGTGTGGGACTCTAAAGACTCGACACTACGCTGGCAGTGGGTTTAACCACAGACCGCAAGCGGCACTAGCTGTACGTAACGGTCCCCAGGTAGATGTCGATAAGAAGACTGACGAGGTGAACCCCATCTGCACTCCTACTGAGCCTGTATGTGACAGTCTCCGTACAGTCCGGTCTGTTCGTCTGATACATCGCATGGCGGGCCTAGGGGGGCGGTGAACGTCAGTCCCCTAATAGCGGTACAAGTCGTGTCGGAGTGTAGCCCAGAACACCCTGAGATAACACTGGAAGCCTACCAGTATATCTCGCTTGCCCTGGCCAGGGACTACTCGTGTAATGGCTCTCCTGGACACAGCGCGATGTCAACCCCCAATACCGGGAGAGACGAATCCTGTCTAACCGTCACTGCCTCCAAGTGCTTCGGGACTGCACCCAAAAACTACCTGTTTGCACGACTCCTCTGAGCCGTGGTAGGGTAGTAATCAAAGTGCAGTGGGAACACACTCGAGGCGAAGTGACAGTGTCAAGTCAGCGGACTAAGCTGTACTCATGTCACCTGGGAACTGATAACTGACGATAGGTATATTACCAACCAACAGTTCCCGACGAGTCCTGTCCAGTGTACTCGTAACCTAACGAGCACCCGCATACTATCTCAAGTACGACGTACTAACGGCTGTGGGACAGACCGTCTCCCACACTGGGATGAGAAGCGCATACGCTAGTCTACTCCGGAGTATCGATGCCCTGTCTCGATAGTCCAACGACCAGGGACCTGTATAAGGATGTGCTTATAGATTACCCAGCTCCCACGAGTGCGAGCGCCATCACAACGCTGGTAATCAAGCAAAGATCCTAAGGGCTCTACTAATATGTATACCAGCAATATGCTAAAAGAAACACATGCACATATTAAAGCAGAGACAAACCAAGTAGCATACTACCATTTCGAGCAAGATTGTATATACAACTGTGAATATCCCAAGCTTCCATTAAGTAATATACAAACTAGTATGATACAGTAATGGCCTCTAGGGCATATACACTAACACCCTCGTCATAGCTAGGGTCAACCCACAAACAACCCTTACAGAAACGTGCCCTGAGTTATCCAGAGTCTGGTTTTAAGCATAAGCTGGACAACTCCCCGTACCTTAATATCTTTTAAGGTACGAACTATTCTATATCCAATATAGAAACTTTGGCACTAATTTAATTGGAAACATATTCAAATCATGCAACTGTCTCCAGTGCATATCAACTTAATGGAAAAGAGGCTAATCAGCATTACTCAACTTAGGAATCCTTTCCAATTATGAGTAACCTGAAAGAGAAACACGTTTCTCAAAACCATCACTATCATCTGAATACCAATCACAAGAATCTACATCTTCGATCTCTTTGAAGAATCCCGATACTTGTGATACCTGGTTCTCTACTTTATTCTTATACCCACAACTTCTCAAAACTTAGACCTTGTATTTCTACGAAACACTTGTCTAAAAACTAGAGAAGTTATAAGTAAACAGAACATAGTACGAGGACCTACCTCTTTGTCCTGAAAGACACTGGACAACATACAATACTCTGTATAAGTCCGCTGAGTTAAACAACTCAAAACCTGTGCATCGTAGGTTGAAAACTGTACCCTGGCGATCTTCTCAAATATCACCAATTACAACGAATTCCGATATAATGAGGATGATCACCTTATTCCCAATATCTTACTCCCACTCATAATCTGTAAAACCATACAGATATGAGAATGAAACCTGGTAAATACATATCCCGGAGTAAGTATCTAATCGGGAAAACAGTTTTCCTTTAACGATGCACTGAAACATGAAAATGTTTCGTAGGGGTATCCTGGTATTCATAGCAATGCCTCTTCCATAATCCAATTCATGACTATAACCGTATATTTCTTTGCCATCTCTCCAAATCCCTTTATTTGTCTTTAGTCGTTACCTTCTGTACACCATCGTTAGGCTAACTGGTTTTCTTCCTTCCCTACCGTTCGGCACCAGCCTATGGTTTGGAAGAAGACTATCCAGTAAGCATAATAGGTGTACCCTCCTAAACCAAGGAGTACTCATATCTTGAGAGAAGGTGATGATAAAAGACAACTGAATAATACCTTATTCCTTTAAAGGTGAATTAGGAGTGGCGATGAAGTACGCGGTTTTGGTCATGAATGATATCAGTCGCAATTTACTTTGCCCTCTTTCTAATCCCTTTATTTTGTCTTTACATATTACCTTCTGCATACCCTACTTAGGCTAATTGGTTTTCTTCATTCCCTACCTTTCGGCACCAGCCTATGGTTTGGAATAAGACTATCCAATAAGCGTAATAGGTGTACTCTCCTAAACCAAGGAGCTCTCGCAACCTGAGAGAAGGTGATAATAAAAGACAACTGAATAAACCAATTCTATTTATCCTGAACCTGGATCCATCCTCGAAGAAGTCCCTTCGAGTTTGTATATAACCATACGATGGATCTATCCAATGGAAGTGGATATCCGTAGTAATACGGGTGTTCTGAGAAATTCAAAGGGTAAGAGAAGGAGTGGCAATGACTTATGCAACTCAGACAATCCAAAAGCCAGTATTTTAAGAAGGTTCGGTCAACCTGGTCACTGAGTCATAGTCTAGGGTCGGTCAAAGATCGCTGCCAAAGAGAGAGAGAAAAGAAACACTCTGCGTGCACTCTAACCTAGATCAGAATGGTCATCACTTTATCTAATCCGGAAACCTCCCACTGTCCTGTCAAATTCTCCTCCAAACCTAAAGAAGAATCAATCGGGATCACCCGAAGAGTAAACCAACTCATCAGTGGGAATCAGGATCCAACTCTCATCGCATGATAACGTGATGGAATGCATCCACGTTACTCATACTCCAGAAGGTATGCGCATACTTGGCAAGTTTCAGTTTCTTTAGAAACTCCCGATATGATTTTTGCCCCATGCTCTTATAACCTTGGCTTTGGTCAAAATGTCATAAGTCACATGCCAAGTTCTACCCGTCACTATCTTGTCAATTTGAACCCACCCGCACATGCCCCTGACTTTGGCCAATCGGCAGAACGACTGTCCCAAACTAACTCATCTATCTATGCAACAATTGAATACCCAGCAGCTACCAAACACTATGCCTTAACTTTGGCTAAAATACATAGCTTGAATACTACTGAATACTCAAAAGAAGTGACGGAGGGCTACGGCTGGTTTTTGGCGAAAAACCTTTAATGTAGTGAACTTGATATCGCTGAAGGAACCTGATAGCTTTTTAAAATATAGTGGCGAAAACCTTTTGCTAAAGAGGTCACTCCCGATGAAGGGATCTCGGCTCTTTCCTCGTGGAATGAGGTGCAGAATATTCCACTGAATACCGCTATGCAAAGCAACTTGTAATCGACTATAGTGAAGTTATTACGCTGACGCAAACTTCTGCCCAAAGGGTCAGTCCCGGTGAAGGGATATCGGCCCTTGCCCCGTCGAATGAGGTGCAGGATATTCCACTGAATACCGCTATGCATAATAAAAGAAAACGTCTTTGCAATAACACTTTTTAAATTTGTTCCAAAAACTGTAAACAGGTTTGTTATCCTTTGCATTGATCAGAATCAACGCAGTTCCATCAATTAATCACACCAGAAAAGAACGAAAATAAAATGTACGTATATGCCATCCGCATTCGTCACTGGGTCCCGTCATCACTCGTTAGGTTACTTAACTAACGACAGAGCGGGGACTGGACTAGTGCGGGTGTAAAACATATACAACATCTAATAGTATATAAACCAATATACAATAATCGCTCCAGGCGTGATAATATGCAACATTACAGAAAAGTAATAAGCATTACAGAATAATACAGATAATCTGGGATCCCCGGGTTTCACAGAGCCGCTGCTGAAACCCGACGTTCCCCTGTCGTGTGGATAGCCTGTGCAATGAAACCTAGCCCCCTACGGGTGCGGCAAGTTACCCGCCAAAACCTGAAGCGAGGCAGCCCCTACAGCATAGTGAATGGACCACCCAGCACTCCACGGAATCCGGTAATCTTGGGCACCCCTCCTTGGGTCAACCTGTACCCCCTACGAGTGCGGCGAATAGTCTGCCAATTCTAGAGTGGGGCCCCTCTGCCTCTCAAAGCCATGAGATGCGGACCCGTTGCTTCTCAGAACCCGGCTATCCGTGCACTCCGTCTCGGGGCAAAACCTAGTACAGTAATGAAAAATAGTACAATAGGTACATCGACCGCAACCTGGTCGTGCCCCAAAAGAATATTATACAACAGGCAGTAACGGCAGTCCACAAGTTGGACGCTCGCCCCGCAAAATCAAATGTACAAATAAACACAAACTGTACTACCATTGCACACTGCTATCCACCACGACAAATCCGCAACATCACAGCACAACACAGAACATCAACGCGAATGTCACGTTCGCAAACCCGTCTAAAAGAACTATAGCAATCAGACGCGGTTTACCGATCAAATGACATTCCCGGTCGAAGATATAATGTAAGCACTGTAAACTAACGTGTTTAAATTTCGATCGACAAAATATCACAAAGTGGGCCCCACGCAAATCTGTTGATCAGTAATAAAATCTGGACCCAAAAGATATATACCAAAAACCCCAAATTCCAACAGAGAATCCACTGTAGAAATTTGAGTGAGTGATCCCACTTTCATACGGCGGATCCGCGGCAAAACCCTGGCTTTGGACGCGGATCCGCGGCGGAACAGTGGAATTACTTGCTCGAATTTCTACAGTATTCTTAAAAAACCCTGCTTGATTTTCTGGTATGGTCAAAATGACATTTGGACCAGTTTGAAAATTAACAGAAACTGTCAAATTGAAAAATTGCGATTTTTGATTTCCGGTTCGATCGATGTTTTAAACGCGTTAGCATAAGTTAGTATAGCAAAATGGTGAGGCTCTGATACCACTGTAAGTCTATGCTAGCGCCCCGGCCGTCTACAGACGCCAAATACGGAATAAAAACTTTTTATCTGGCGCTATCGTATACTTTAACCCGGATCTGCCATTATTGCTAAACTAACAAACTGTAAAGAGTGTAGAAAGGTTATACCGAACGATCCGAGTCCTTCGTTCTTTAACCATCATCCCACGCTCCGTTGCGGCTGCTCCGATCTCGTCGATCTCCGATCTCCTTGTCGAGGTGGCACCACGTCGACGATTCTTTAAACGGGCTCCCGCCTCTGACTTGAGGCAACTCGATAGTCAAGTTTGCTAAAAGAGACGACCAAGAATGATGTAGAGAATGAGTAGATGACTTTGTCTCACTTCGTCCAAGTCCGTGGACGATCGGTTAATGAAGTTGCCACTCGGATCGGGTGATGGAATGAAAAAGGCAATGAAATTTCCATGCACCCCAAATACTATCATAATCTTTTCTACAAATGAAAAATCAAGTGAATGAGAGAGAGGAAGGGGCCGGCCACTTATTGGAGTGGGGGGGGTGAGTGTAGGAGGAGGGGGAGGTAACCATAAGAGGAAGAAGCTTATCTTGATCATAAATGGAAGCATGAGTCACTAAAAGCCATTAATGCATACAATGAATCTAATAACCTAGTCATTATGCATTAATAGAATTATTAAAAAGCACAAATGAGTCACAAGACACCTCACCACTTCTAGAACCTTCTAGAAGAATCCACACTCATCTCAAGAAAAGACAAATCCGTCTTTAACCGAATGTTAAAAAACGACTGATAGAAAACTGGAAACTGGCAACTTCCAAAAGTGATCCTGAAACGACTTTCAGGATAACCCCGAAACTGTATAAATATACCCGCATTTGTATTACGATCGAATACAAATGCAACTGAGACAAAGATATTATACTTACTCAATATAATACTCGGATCCGGCTTAAACCAAAGCCGACCAGTATCATCTGCCCGAAAAATAAAACGCGCGTAAACGCACGTGCATTTTCCGAACCCTGCCATAAAACCATACGGCCTCTACAACGTTTCGCCCGAACTTGGGAAACTGTCTGTGGGGGACTCTAATGACTCGTCAGTACCCTGGCAGTGGGTTTAACCACAAACCGTCAGCGGCACTAGCAATGCGTAACGGCTGCCCATGGACTGACCTCAAGGGAGGCTGATGAGAGAACTCATCCAGAAACCCTACTGAGCCTAACAGTGACAATGTATATACAGTCCGGTCCGTTCGTCTATGAGTATCGCATATCTGTCTAGGGGGCTAGTAACGTCAGACCCCCAATAGCAGTTTAAGTCGTGTCGGAGTGAAGCCCAATATCACCCTGAGATACTACTGGAGTACCTACCAGTAAATCTCCTGCCACGGCCGTGGGCTTTGTGTAATGGCTCTCCTAGACACAGCACGATCTCGCCCCCAATACCGGGAGAGACGAATCCCCTGCCGATCCGCTCACGTGCCTCCATATGGCTCGGGACTGTACCCAAAAGCTTCCTGTTTGCACGACTCCTTTGAGCCGTGGTAGGGTAGAAATCAAAGCACAGTGGGAACTCACACGAGACAAATGACGACCTCAGGTCGATGAACTAACCTGTACACATGTCACCAAGGAACTGCTATCTGACGATATATATAATACTAACTAGCAGATTCTCGGCGAGTCCTGTCCGGTGTACTCATAACCCAATGAGCACCTGTATACATCTTAGGTGATCCAACTGACACCAGTGGCTTGTGAGACCGGCCACCGCCCCTCGTCGGGGTCTCGACTGTATACACTAGTCTACTCCGGAGTATCGATGCCCTGTCTCGAAACTCCCACGACTAGGGACCACAATTAAGGATATGCGTATAAACCACCCAACTCTCACGTATATGATCGCCATCATACTGTTGGTGGTAAAGAAAGACCCTAAGGGCTCTATCAAAGTGTAACATGTAATCAGCCACCTGAACATGTATACGACTGATAAAGTCAAACCAGATAGCATACTATCATCTCGAGTAAGACTGTCATACCGGTATAGGTCCTCCGCAATCATTGCAATCACGTACCTGCGATCCAATAATTGACTATGAGGGCACTATCTCCAACAACTCTCGGGAGATTGTTTTACTTAACAATCAATGCTATAAACCCAGTAGGTGTCTAGAAAGGTGTTAGCGGGGTTACGCCCCCAAGGAAAAGAGGTTCTTAAATTAAGGAACTTCGCGAAAGCGTTGGAAAACCTCCCTCGAAGTACCGACACTAGCCTGGCTGAAAGGTTAAGCAAGTATTGTGACGTGAATTAAAACCCGGCTAGTTCTTCTTTTAAAAAGGTTTTAAGAAGAATATGAGTAAACAGTGGGAGACATCCTGGTTAGATAAATTAATAAACCAATCTAATCTTGCAAGAGCATACGCTGAGTGTTTCTTTTCTCTCTCTCCAGGCAGCAACCTTTTTACGCCCTAATCAAGATAATAAAATGTATCGCTTAACCGATCCGAATTCTTATTCGGGACTGGGGAAAGTTGGTTCAGCTCTAACTTGTGACAACAGTCATGAATATGAGAATGGGAAAGGGGATTATATGGATTTCCAGGATACCCAGTTGAAGAAGAAGCATGGTTTTGCATCTACTTCAGGTGTTCTTGTAATTGAGAACTGTTTTACGGTCAGCCCTACCTCTTGGGTACTTGATACCGGATCAGGATTTCATATCTGTAATTTATTGCAGGGACTGAGAAAAAGTAGGAAAGTTGCACCGGGTGATATGTCGCTCAGACTAACGAACGGAGCACAAGTTAATGCGGCAGCCGTCGGTGAATATCACATAGTATTGCCAAATGGCAAGACTATGATTTTGAACGATTGCTACTATGTACCCTCCATGGTTTGCAACATCATATCAGTTTCTTTACTCGATAAAGATGGATATAACTTTGTTCTTGAAAAGAATATCATGAACATTTACCTTTATAAGGTACTGGTTGCAGAGGGTACACTGTGTAATGGTATCTACGTTCTAAATCAGAATACAGTTCTCAATATACAAAACACACGCAAGAGGAAGAATTCAGATACGAATGAATCCTACTTGTGGCATTGTAGACTTGGTCATATCGGAGAGAAAAGACTGAGTAAGTTGCATAAAGATGGACTCTTGAATGCGTTCGAGTTTTCATCTTATAAAACTTGTCAGTCTTGTCTCAAAGGGAAGATGACCAAATCTCCGTTCACCGGACATGGAGAAAAAGCAACAGAGCTCTTGGGACTCATACACAGTGATGTGTGTGGTCCGATGTCTATACATGCAAGGGGTGGGTTCTCCTACTTCATCACATTCACTGACGATCTCTCTAGGTTCGGATATGTGTATATGATGAAACACAAATCTGAAGCTTTTGAGAAATTCAAGGAATTCAGAAAGGAAGTAGAGAACCAGATTGGCAAAAGTATCAAGATCCTCCGGTCTGATAGAGGAGGGGAGTACTTAAGCACGGAATTCCTAGATTACTTAAAAGAGAATGGTATTCTCTCTCAGCTTACTCCTCCTTATACACCACAGCACAACGGTGTTTCGGAGCGAAGGAATCGTACCCTATTGGATATGGTTCGCTCCATGATGAGTAGTGCTGAGTTGCCTCTTTCATTTTGGGGACATGTGCTTCAGACAGCGGCATACCTATTGAATTATGTTCCATCTAAATCAGTGCCTAAGACTCTATATGAAATATGGAGTGGAAGAAATCCGTATCTTAAGCGATTTCAGATATGGGGTTATCCGGCCTATGTGAAAACACAGAAACCGGACAAGTTAGAGGCACGGTCTGTTCTCTGTAAATTTGTGGGATATCCTAAAGGCTCACTAGGATATCTGTTCTACCACACTGAGGAACAGAAGGTGTTTGTATCTCGCCACGCTACCTTCTTAGAAAGGGAGTTTCTTGCAAAAGAAACTAGTGGGAGTTCGGTAGAACTGGAAGAAAATCAGCGACCACAAAATGTAACTGAAAATTTGGAGGAACCGCTAGATTCAATAACCACAAACGAACCTCAGCCACCCCGCAGATCTGGTAGGATTTCTCATCCGCCTGAGAGATGTAGGGTTCCTAGGCACCCTAGTGAGGTTTCACAAGGCATCGAACATGCCAATTTCTAAAATTAACGGTGCCTACAAACCCTAACAAGATCGTTGGCTAGATATTTAAGCGAAAATGCAAACTAGTTAACACTTAACTAAGGGATACGGATATACAACCATTGTAGATCCGTTTGTCCACCTCCATAGCTCTATGAAGAAGTCATCTCCGCTGTACAAATCCGAAATCCGGGCTCTTGTGTCGGCTTCATCGGAGAAGAAGCGGGCTAGGTCATCGACGACGTGCCGAAGATGATCTACGTCGAGGCATCGTTAAATCAAGCTCCGACTTTACCAAGTCAAGAAACTTGTGAAGTAAACACACTCTACTACTTGGCAAGAGGTAGAGGATGAAGAAATAGGAAGTGGGTAGACTTTAGAATTGAATTTCTCACTCTAATTCTCACTTTGCCATTAAAGCTTGTGAAGCTTTTTCTTGAAGTGAAGAAGAAGAAGAAGATAAAGAGTATGATATGTTATTTTATAAATAGAAAATAAAACAATACTTATCATAATCTTACCTTAGTTAAGTGTAGAGAATTGACTAAGGTTGGGTTGATGGTTAAGGTTAAGGATGAGAACAAAAAAGTCATCAAGTCAAAGCTTCATGAAGCTTTAACTAAAAACAAAAGAAGCCACCATTCATTTATCTTTCAATTTATTCAAAATGAATAAATAAATAAGATGAATGAATAAGTAAAACCCTAATCAACAACTTAACCTTGGTTTAATTCTTTACACTTAACCATAAAGCATGTATCATCAAACATGATACAATCAAGTGCACAAAATCATATTGCATATGCAATGCGCACAACCGAGCGAGAAAATCCATTTAAAGTGAACCGATACTAGTTAATGCAAAGTAATATATCAAATATATAATTATGCATTAAATCATTAAATCAACACTTGATTTAACGATCCGGTCATATCGCATATAACCGACTAGTAACCTATGTATCGGCTTATCGAATCAACGCTTGAATCGATAACTAGGTTGTATCGCATACAACCATTCGACACATTGATCGCGAGAATGAAATACGGTATCACATACACGCATTATTCTCGGTCCCTCACATATCTCATATGCGCTCCTATTTCGTTTCGCTTGAGCCAGGAAACCTCTGTGTAGGACTCTAAAGACTCGTCAATACGCCGGTAGCAGATGATGATCATATCAAACATCCACAAGCCGCAAGCGGTCTGCTAAACGTAACGGACACCCGGGTATTGAGCGATCAGAAGATCGACGAGCAAGCCCGCTCACACTCCTGTGAATCCAACCAGTAACACTACCGTACAGTCCGGTCTGATCGTCTGATATGTCGCATATCTCGCCTAGGGGTGGTAAACGTCAGACCCCAATAGCTCGATAAGTCGTGTCGATATGAGGTCTATAACAATTCGAGAAACTACTGGTAACACTTAACAGTATATCTCAGCAACCCTGGCAAGGGATTTCCTGTTATAGCCAATCGAACACAGCGCAACATCAACCCCCTATACCGGGAGAGACGAATCCCGTCCTATCGCTCATTGCCTCCATGTGACTCGGGATGTACCCAAAAACCACCGTTTTGCATGCCCTCTTGGACGTGGTAAGATGGAAATCAAAGCACAGTGGGAACCACACAAGACTCTATGACGATCTCGGGTCAACAGACTACTCTGTACCAGTGTCACCAGAGAACTGCCATCTGACGTGAGGTATAATACCATCTGGGAGTTCTCGGCGAGTCCGTCCAGTGTACCCAGTCTCTGCTGAGCACCCGTATATGATCTCTGATGTCAAACACCGATGGATATGGGATCATCCATCGCCCATCTGTATGGGTCGAGAAGGTATACGCTAGTCTACTCTGGTATGTCGATGCCCCGTCTCGATACACCCACGACTAGGGACTTTGAAGGATGTACTTATGGACTACCATGTCCCCACTAGTATGATCCGCATCATAGTCCAGGTAGTCAAGTACACATCCTAAGGGCTTTACCAACATGTAACAGAGAGACAATCAATGTACACGTTAAGGTAAAGAGTAACTAGATAGCATACTATCATGTCGAGCAAGAAAGTCCTCCCTATATATGTCCCAGCATCCACTACAATGTACATCCTATGTACAGTAATGGCCTCTAGGGCATACATATAACTAACAATCTCCCACTTGCACTAAGGCCATCTGTAGCAGTGGTCGAAGTATCTCATACTCAACCATCCCATAAAAGTCTCTCTCTGGGAATAGGCCTTCGTGAGTGGATCCGCTGCGTTATCCTCTAAGTCTGCTCTCCTTGCCTCGATCACCTTGGAGATCAACCATCTCCATGATCAGGTGATACTGCCTTAGAATAAGTCTGGATCACTGATGGGACCGGCGTTCCTTGGCATAAGCCACAACTCCATTGTCTCATAATGGTAGGAACGTAGTTCATCTCATGAACTAATATACACCCAAACATCCTCTTAGGTAGCATCTTAAGTAGCGATGTATCCTGCTTTTATCATCTAGTATGTCACGGTATCTAGCTTGGAACTCTTCCAACATACCGTCCCTTTACTGAGGGTAAAGACAATGCCTGCGGCTGACATTCAGTCGTCTTTATCACTCTGGAACACTTCCAGTGATTCTCCCCAGGATCGATTGATACCATCTCACTACTACTAGTGAGTATCCTAACATCCAATTAGATCTATCTCATAGATCCAAAATCCAGGATTTAGGAGGTATCACTTTGATCCTTCATGGAGAATCTTTGTGATAAACGGAGTTGATCGAGCGTAGCATAAGAAACTCCTTTCTTATCAAGAGTATGTCATCCACGTACTCTACGAGGATCACCACCATACTCCCTACTACCTTTTTGTTTATACAAGGTTCATCTACCATTTTGATGATGTCAACTTTTTTGACTACTTCATCAAAACAGATGTTCCAACTCCGCGATGCCTGCTTTATCCTATAAAGCATCTTGCACACGTTTCCGCTGCTCCCACTGTCTACGAGGCCCTCTGGCTGTGTACTTATAGACACTCTCTTCCAAAACATCATTTTAGAAGAGCTGTCATGACACCCAACCACCAGATATCGTAGTCATGGTATGTAGCCGTGGCAAATAGGATCTGGATGGACTTAAGCATAGATCCTTAGAAAAGGTTTCAACATAATCCATACCTGGTCAATGATGCAAACCTTTAACAAGTCTAGCTTTGAAAGTCTCAACTTTTCCATGTACACCAAGTAATCTTCTCAAGATATACTTGCTCCTGATGGGGATTTAACCCTTCAGATATAGTAACCAAAGTCCATACTTTGTTGGTGTATAAGGATTCCATCTCAGATCGCTAAGCATCCAGCCATTCTTACAGAGTCCCTACTCTTGATGGCCAGCTCGAAACTAGTTGGGTCATCATCTCATGATGCAATCCTCGCTCCCACTGTCATAGAGAAACAGAAGTATCTCTCAGGTGGGTGAGGAACCCTACTAGATCGGCGGAGAGGCTGAGGTTCGTTGGTTTCTACTGAATCCTTTGGTTCTACCAAATCAGCTGCTGTCATTTGTATAGATGGAACCTTTCCAGTTGTACTTAATAGACCTTGCCTCGAGCTTGTCCGGATTTTGCTTTTAGACATAGGCCGGACAACCCCAAATCTTAACTAACTTAAGATATGGGCTCTTCCCCTTCCATATCACATATGAAGTGGTAGGCACTGAATTGATTCGAACCCTATTCAATAGGTATGCAACTTCTCAAGTGCATAACCCCCTAAGGAAAAAGGTAACTCAGTATTACTCATCATAGAGCACACCATATCAAATAGGGTGTATCTGCTCCGCCCCGATATACCATCGTGCTATGGTGTATACGGAGGAGTAATGCTGAGAGAGAATCTCATTCTCCTTTAGAATAGTCCAGGAATTCCATGTACAAGTATTCTCCTCCTTGATCTCATCATAGGACATAATACTTATACCCGTATTTTGGTTCTCTACTTCTAACTTATATTCTGTGAATATCTCAAAAGGTTCGGACTTGTGTTTCAACAAGAACATATGTCTGAATCTAAAGAGATCATCAGAGAACGTAATGAAGTATAAAGAACCAATCTTGGTATGTGTAGACAGGAGACCTACATACATCAACATGTATCATCCCAAGAGTTCACTAACTCTTTCTCTGTTTCCAATAAACAGAGCTATGGTCATCTTATCTTTGTGACATGACTGGCGAGTTTCACAAGATGTAAATTCAAACAGATTTAAATATGCATCTAAATGTAACTCCAGCTAGTCAGGTCGCATTGATATGACCTAGTCTACAATACCTCAAGAAGGAATGGTTCAATTCTGAACTCTTCCTCTTGTGTGTGTTCTATATACCAAGAACTGTAGTTTGATTTAGAACATTAATGCTTTTAGATAACGAGCCTCAACTGATCAACTTTTGATATAGGAAATGTTCAAAACATTATCCAACAATACAAAATTTTATCATTTCTTTACTAATAAAGAGACTGATATGATTTTGTATATCAGGTTCTGTATCTAATAACATTCGTTCAGAATCAATGTATCGGTAATACAGGGTGACAGTGACCGACAGACTTGGCTGCAACACTTGCCCCGTTTTCTGCCTCATGAAACTTATCACCCGTTCTCATTTTTTCTACCCTTTTGTAGCCCTATGTAACATATTACATATCTGGGATCCTGATCCGGTATCATATACCAAGGATGCGGAGGATACTGAGAAACAGTTCTTTATAATGAACACATCCGAAGATGATGCATCAGCATGCACTCTCTTCGTTTGGGCGGCATGGGAAATCTGGTATTCCCCAATTTCCTGCTCTGACTTATAACAATTATAAGTTGGAGCGGGACCAACGTTCCCCAGCTCAGTATAACAAGCGGGTTCGGTCAATAATCCGTATTATTATCTTGATTAAGGCGTGATATGGTCGCTACCAGGAGAGAGAGAGAAGAAAACACTCAGCATGCGCTCTTACAAGAATAGATTGGTTATTATTTTATCTAATCAGGATGGCTCCCACTGCTTTTCATCAAATCTTCCTTCAAACCCTAAAAGGAAAGACTAGCCGGGATTAATTACACACTACAAGTTCGCCAATCTTTCAGCCAGGCCAGTGTCGGTACTTTGAGGGAGGTCCCCCGTGCTTTCGCACGAACCTAATTAATGTAAACCTCGTTTTCCCAGAGGCGTAACCTCGTTAACACCTTTCTAGACACCTACTTGATCGGCTAATTGTAATGTATAAAACTCTCCCAGGAGTAACTCTTACTCGCAGCGGGTATCGGGATCCAACTATCTCATAGAAGGTATGCAATCTCATTGCAAATTTCAACACTTGAAATTCCCGATAATATTTTGCCCCTAGCTCGCTATGACCTTGACGCATGCCAAACAACCCATAGTCTGCTAGTCAAGTTCAACCCGTCATTTCCTGATTGAATTAAACCCACCCGCACGACCCTTGACGCATGCCAAACAACGCCGTACGAATACCCTAATCCAATCGCATCGTATGCTAGCAGATAAGCACTAGTTAGCTACCGTACACTACGCCTTGACGCATGCCAAACAACCGCAGCACGAATACTAACTAGTACTTATCTGAAATGACGGAGGGCTACGACAGGTTTTTCTGAAAACCTATTGCGTAATGAACTTGATATCGTTGTAGAATCAAATGATTTTTAAAATGGAGAGCTTTTGAGGCTTTTCTAGTTTTGCTAAAGGAGTCACTCCCGGTGAAGGGATTGTCGGTCCTTTCCTCGTCGAATGAGGTGCAGGATATATCATATATATCACTGTGCAAAGCAAAAACTCTTAAAAGCAATCAAAAGACAAACCGAGTGTGTAGCATATGCCTGTTATTGCTAAAGGAGTCACTCCCGGTGAAGGGATCTCGGTCCTTTCCTTATCGAATAAGGTGCAGGATATATCACATATACCGCTGTGCAAAGCAAGAACTGTAGCTACCTGTTTTTATTTTGAAATTCGATTCTACAACATCTTAGGATTCTTTTATTTCATTAATCTCATTAATGAAGTCCCATCATTTAAGATACCTAAACATCACAGATAGATATGACGTACACTTATGGCATCCGCATTCGCCTCGATGTCCCCTCGTGCACCGTTAGGTTAGGTAACTAACGACAGAGCAGGGCAGGGCTAGCGCGGGTGTAAAACATAAGTAACGTCTATATAATATATCATATATACTATATACTGTATCTATCACAGAACATCACATGATCACATCACAGATATTGCAGCAGAAGAATCATATGAAATATTGGATATACTAGGACGTCCGTGTTTTGAATACGAGCCAGTATAAAACACGGATTCCACGGTCGTGATGAATAGCCAAACCCACACCCCTAGACCCCTACGAGAGCGGCAAGCAACCCTACCAATTCTGGAGTTAGGTGACCCGGACTCGACTCCTCGAGTTGGTCTCCCACTGGACTCCAGAACCCGGTTACTTGTGCCCTCCTCCTTGGGTCTATCCTAGTGCGGAAAAGTAAATAATATACAAAGGGCGACAACTTCCGCTACCTGGAAGTGCCCCAATAAAAGAATATTACGTACAAGTTTTTACATGAATGAAAATGAAAAACACTCATCTCACATAAAAACCCCCGGCTATTCAAACACGACGATCCAATATAACATATCCAGCAACACATAACATCACATGTCATCAACGTAAGTAAATATGCGCATCCCAATTGTCGTTGACATATAGCAACGAAACCGGCGATATCACATATTACACTTACGGTCACAGAAAAGAAAGTGTAAAACTACAACAGTTGGAATCCGCAACCACCTCAGACATCACATGCCTGACCAAATGAATTCTTTAGACATCGCATGCCTAACAATTATAAACCCCGCATTTTAGTCTCATTATCGAAAACTCTTTTCAATATCAAGTCGGGCAATTCAACAAGATTCCCGACAACCTGATCGAATGCTCGTCGCAAACTTCAGTAGACGGCCGCACCCCTGATACCGTCGACGAAGTGCACCAAGGCGGAACACCGCTGCCGCGAGCACCCGGACGGATGCTTTCGGCGACGGGGTTCTCCTACAGTCACTTGTTCGGGGCTATGGAGTGAGGCTGTCTATTAAGTTTACCCGGCGAGTATCCGCGTACGCTACGTGATTGCGACGGACTTTTGATCACATCAAAATTCCGTGGCAACCGATCAAGTGAGACTAAATTGCTACGTTTATAACATTCATTCAGTTATCTCATAACTTATTGTGAATTCCAATTATTGTATCCCATTCCGGATAAATAGAAAATGTCAAACTTTCCGATCGAACAATCGAACACCCAAGTTTTCCCGATACAGATCAACACATGAAATAAGTCTAACAATATTCATTTCGTGCCTCAGTACCAACGGTCCAGCCGTAGAAGGGTCAAGCCAACGCCTCACATGTGGCACGCCGTACTGCCCCAAACCCGAAGGTTCAAAGGGCAGTTCAAGACGGTCACATAATCGAGTTAAGGTTTGTTGTCTTCTAGAGGGTCCATCGCGTTACTTGCACTACTTAGAAAGTCGTTAAACTACGGAAAAATCCAACACTTGGAAATTTCCCGACAGGGGAAAAATTGGGTATTTATATCCGGTCGAACTTTTTAACATATTCTAAAATTTATCCGGAAAGCCACACAGACAAAATTTGATATTCCAATCGAAACACCGAATCCCCAAAACAACTCCAGAAAATTCAACTCTTGAAAACATATTAAAAATTCCCAGAAAACTCAGCATATTATAATAGGAATTACTGTGCAAACAGTAGTCAACGAGTCAACAATATCGCCGCGGAACCGCCGCGCCACGTGGGCTTAGGCCGCGGTTCCGCGCCGTTATGACGGAGTTAGGTCTCCGGTTTTCACAGTATTTCATTAAAATCCCTGCTGAATTTTTTAGCACTTTTTAATATGGAAAAATCCACGATTTTACAAAATGTCCAGAGAGCATGATTGTGATCGGGATTCGGGTTCGTTCGGACTTCAAATTCCGTCTGGACTTCGCCTAAGGCTCTAGCTAGGCTCTGATACCACTGTAGGGTTCCTAGGCACCCTAGTGAGATCTCACAAGGCATCGAACATGCCAATTTCTAAAATTAACGGTGCCTACAAACCCTAACAAGATCGTTGGCTAGATATTTAAGCGAAAATGCAAACTAGTTAACACTTAACTAAGGGATACGGATATAGAACCTTTGTAGATCCGTTTGTCCACCTCCATAGCTCCATGAAGAAGTCATCTCCGCTGTACAAATCCGAAATCCGGGCTCTTGTGTCGGCTTCATCGGAGAAGAAGCGGGCTAGGTCATCGACGACGTGCCGAAGATGATCTACGTCGAGGCATCGCTAAATCAAGCTCCGACTTCACCAAGTCAAGAAACTTGTGAAGTAAACACACTCTACTACTTGGCAAGTGGTAGAGGATGAATAAATAGGAAGTGGGTAGACTTTAGAATTGAATTTCTCACTCTAATTCTCACTTTGCCATTAAAGCTTGTGAAGCTTTTTCTTGAAGTGAAGAAGAAGAAGAAGAAGAAGATAAAGAGTATGATATGTTATTTTATAAATAGAAAATAAAACAATACTTATCATAATCTTTACCTTAGTTAAGTGTAGAGAATTGACTAAGGTTGGGTTGATGGTTAAGGTTAAGGATGAGAACAAAAAATTCATCAAGTCAAAGCTTCATGAAGCTTTAACTAAAAACAAAAGAAGCCACCATTCATTTATCTTTCAATTTATTCAAAATGAATAAATAAATAAGATGAATGAATAAGTAAAACCCTAATCAACAACTTAACCTTGGTTTAATTCTTTACACTTAACCATAAAGCATGTATCATCAAACATGATACAATCAAGTGCACAAAATCATATCGCATATGCAATGCGCACAACCGAGCGAGAAAATCCATTTAAAGTGAACCGATACTAGTTAATGCAAAGTAATATATCAAATATATAATTATGCATTAAATCATTAAATCAACACTTGATTTAACGATCCGGTCATATCGCATATAACCGACTAGTAACCTATGTATCGGCTTATCGAATCAACGCTTGAATCGATAACTAGGTTATATCGCATACAACCATTCGACACATTGATCGCGAGAATGAAATACGGTATCACATACACGCATTATTCTCGGTCCCGCACGTATCTCATATGCGCTCCTATTTCGTTTCGCTTGAGCCAGGAAACCTCTGTGTAGGACTCTAAAGACTCGTCAATACGCCGGTAGCAGATGATGATCATATCAAACATCCACAAGCCGCAAGCGGTCTTCTAAACGTAACGGCCACCCGGGTATTGAGAGATCAGAAGATCGACGAGCAAGCCCGCTCACACTCCTGTGAATCCAACCAGTAACACTACCGTACAGTCCGGTCTGATCGTCTGATATGTCGCATATCTCGCCTAGGGGTGGTAAACGTCAGACCCCAATAGCTCAATAAGTCGTGTCGATATGAGGTCTATAACAATTCGAGAAACTACTGGTAACACTTACCAGTATATCTCAGCAACCCTGGCCAGGGATTTCCTGCTATAGCCAATCGAACACAGCGCAACATCAACCCCCTATACCGGGAGAGACGAATCCCCTCCTATCGCTCATTGCCTCCATGTGACTCGGGACTGTACCCAAAAACCACCATTTTGCACGCCCTCTTGGACGTGGTAAGATGGAAATCAAAGCACAGTGGGAACCACACAAGACTCTATGACGATCTCGGGTCAACAGACTACTCTGTACCAGTGTCACCAGAGAACTGCCATCTGACGTGAGGTATAATACCATCTGGGAGTTCTCGGCGAGTCCGTCCAGTGTACCCAGTCTCTGCTGAGCATCCGTATATGATCTCTGATGTCAAACACCGATGGATATGGGATCATCCATCGCCCATCTGTATGGGTCGAGAAGGTATACGCTAGTCTACTCTGGTATATCGATGCCCCGTCTCGATACACCCACGACTAGGGACTTTGAAGGATGTACTTATGGACTACCATGTCCCCACTAGTATGATCCGCATCATAGTCCAGGTAGTCAAGTATACATCCTAAGGGCTTTACCAACATGTAACAGAGAGACAATCAATATACACGTTAAGGTAAAGAGTAACCAGATAGCATACTATCATGTCGAGCAAGAAAGTCCTTCCTATATATGTCCCAGCATCCACTACAATGTACATCCTATGTACAGTAATGGCCTCTAGGGCATACATATAACTAACAAGAGATACTACGGTTTTCTCATAGACGGGTATCGAGAGGATTGCATCTTGGAAGAAGATGACCCTACCAGTTTCAGGTAGGCCATTATCAGTAGGGACTCTGATAAGTGGCAGGAAGCAATGCAATCCGAAATGGAGTCCATGTATGCCAATAAAGTGTGGACCTTGGATATTGCTCCACCTGGGGTAAAACCCGTTGGATGCAAATGGATCTACAAAAGAAAACTTGGTGTAGATGGGCAGGTGGAAACCTATAAAGCTAGACTCGTTGCAAAAGGTTTTCGTCAAAGACCTGGTTTGGACTATGATGAAACTTTTTCTCCGGTGGCTATGCTCAAATCCATTCGGATCCTACTTGCTATTGCTGCCTTCCATGACTATGAAATCTGGCAGATGGATGTTAAAACGGCTTTCCTAAACGGTTGTTTGGAAGAGTGCGTTTACATAGATCAACCAGAAGGTTTCGTAGACAGTGGGAGCAGCGGAAAGGTGTGCAAGTTGCTTAAATCCATTTATGGATTAAAGCAGGCATCGCGGAGCTGGAACATCTGTTTTGATGAGGCAATCAAGGAATTTGATTTCATCAAGAACGAAGATGAACCCTGTGTATATAAGAAGATTGTAGGACGAATTGTCGCATTCCTAGTCTTGTACGCGGACGGCATTCTTTTGATAGGAAATGATATTCCTATGCTACAATCGGTCAAGCTATTTTTGTCACAAAGGTTCTCCATGAAGGACCTGGGTGATGCCTCGTACATTCTGGGGATCAAGATCTATAGAGATAGATCCAAGAAACTATTGGGACATTCACAGTCCAGGTACATAGAGACCGTACTAAAGAGATTTAGTATGGAGGATTCCAAGCGCGGTAACATACCCGCATTGCACGGAATTACCCTCTCCAAGAAGATGTCTCCTAAGACTGACGAGGAGAGGGTTCGCATGAGCACTATACCCTACGCTTCGGCGGTAGGATCTATAATGTATGCGATGCTATGTACAAGACCAGATGTAGCTTACGCGTTGAGCGCGGTAAGCCGGTATCAGTCAGACCCAGGGGAGGACCACTGGACAGCAGTGAAGAATATTCTCAAGTACCTAAGAAGGACTAAGGAGATGTTCCTGGTTTACGGTAATGGAGACCTCAGGGTCGAGTCCTTTACCGATTCAGGCTTCCAGAGTGACAAAGATGACAGCAAGTCTGTCTCGGGTTTTGTGTTTACCCTCAACGGAGGGGCGGTATGTTGGAGGAGTTCCAAGCAGGATACCGTCGCAGACTCGACGATGGAGACTGAATACATTGCTGCAAGCGATGCCGCAAAAGAGGCGGTCTGGATAAAGAAGTTCATTAGTGAACTTCAGGTGGTTCCGTCCATTGTTGACCCAATACCTTTGTATTGCGATAACAATGGGGCTATAGCTTTAGCGAAGGAACCAAGGTCCCATCATAAATCCAGGCACATCATAAGGCGGTATCACCTGATCAGGGAGATCATTGATCGACAGGAGATCGAGGTGCGGAGAGTGGACACAAAGGATAACACTGCGGACCCATTCACGAAGGCTTTACCCCAGACTCAGTTCGAGCGGATGATCGAGATGATAGGTCTTCGATACGCCAGTACATGGCCTTAGTGCAAGTGGGAGATTGTTAGTGTATATGCCCTAGAGGCCATTACTGTATCATACTAGTATGTATATTACTTGATGGAAGCTTGGGATATTCACAGTTGTACAGAGAATCTTGCTCAATATAGTAGTATGCTACTTGGTTTGTCTCTGATTTAATGTGTACATGTGTGTTTATTTATTATATCACCTATACGTATTAGTAGAGCCCTTAGGATCTTTGCTTGATTACCGGCGTTGTGATGGCGATCACACTCGTGGGGGCTGGGTAATCTACAAGCACATCCTTATACACGTCCCTAGTCGTGGGAGTATCGAGATAGGGCATCGATGCTCCGGAGTAGACTAGCGTTTGCTCTTCTCATCCCAACACGGGAGACGGTCTGTCCCACAGCCGTCGGTACGTCGTACTTGAGATAGTATGCGGGTGCTCGTTAGGTTACGAGTACACTGGACAGGACTCGTCGGGAACTGATGGTTGGTATTATACCTATCGTCAGTTATCAGTTCCCAGGTGACATGGGTACAGCTTAGTCCGCTGACTTGACACTGCCACATCGCCTCGAGTGTGTTCCCACTGTTCTTTGGTTACTACCCTACCACGGCTCTACTGAGTCATGCAAACAGGTAGTAGTTGGGAGCAGTCCCGAAGCACTTGGAGGCAGTGACGGTTAGACAGGATTCGTCTCTCCCGGTATTGGGGGTTGACATCGCGCTGTGTCTAGGAGAGCCATTACACAAGTAGTCCCTGGCCAGGGCAAGCGAGATATACTGGTAGGTTCCAGTGTTATCTCAGGGTGTTCTGGGCTTCACTCCGACACGACTTGTACCGCTATTAGGGGTCTGACGCTTGCCCCCTAGGCCCGACATGCGATGTATCAGACGAACAGACCGGACTGTACGGAGATTGTCACATACAGACTCAGTAGGAGTTCGGATGGGTTTACCTCATCGGCCTTCTTATCGACATCTACCTGGGGACCGTTACGTACAGCTAGTGCCGCTTGCGGTCTGGTTAAACCCACTGCCAGCGTAGTGTCGAGTCTTTAGAGTCCCACACAGAGAGTTTCCCTGCACTGAGCGAAACGTGTAGAGGCTGTATGGTTTTACGGCAGGGCTGCGATCACTTACGTACACTTGTGTGCGTATGGTGTTCGGGCAGGCAGTACTAGTAGGTTTTGATTTAAGCCGGATCCTAGTATTGCACGGATGGATTTGTTTTGTCTTCTGCGCATCCGCATTCTGCGGAATGCGGATGCAGGTGTGTATGCACAGTTTTCCGGAGTGATGAAGGAGGAGGTGCCTCATTAGGGTTTTGGCAGTTGGTTCGGCCAAAACCGTTATGTGGCGGGCTCATTAGGGTTTTGACAGTTGATTCGGGCAAAACCATTTTGAGGCGGACTCATTAGGGTTTTGACAGTTCGTTTGGTCAAAACCATTATGAGCCGGGGACATTATTTACTAATCATTTCATTGATAATTATGTTATGGCTAATTACATTGACCATCCTGACTTTGTTGACCATTTGACCAAAGTTGACTAAGATCTTCTTGAAAGATCTAAAGTATTCTTTGGTTTTCTTTTTCTTTTTGGTTATGATAATGGTCATGTCATTTGTAGCCATCACCTTTATCTTGATGTGATTAGTAATGATAATGTTTTTGCATTATTGCAACCATGGTTGGGTTTTCTCTTGGTTAAGCTTTTCATTTGCTCATTCTCATTCTCTCTCTTGAAATGAGAAGCTCCATGGTTGCTAGCTAGCTCCTCCTTCTTCCTCCTCTTGATTTATCTTTTGATCTCATGTGTTGAGAGATAAAGATCCCATAAAGACAAAACCATTCATCTACCACTTCTACACCACCTAGGGCTTCTAGATTAGCAATCTCCTTGCCCTAGTTACCTCGGCTCGAGGTGGAGCTCGGTGTACATCTCTCGGGTGGATCGTCTTCGATTCAAGGAGGTCGCGGAGGTGACCAAAGTCCGGATCAACCATTGAGCAAGCAAAGAGAAGAACAACAAGAAGAGAAGAACAACAAGAAATGAAGAACAACAAGAAGAGAAGGAGTTCAAGTTGAGGTATAACCCCTAACCGAGTAGATAACATCTCAAGTTAGGATGCTAGTGTATTGTTTAGCAAAGATCCGGCTTTTACGCTCCATGTTACCAAGTCCAGAAAAATTTTTGTTTTACCGTTTCCGCAACCCCGAAAGTACCGGGAGAGGTAACGTGGACCTAACAGTAGTTTAAGGATACGTTAGTCATATTGAGGCTAAGATCAACTTAAACGTTCGTTAAGGATACGTTAGTTTGATTTGAGACTAAGATCAACTTAACGGGATCGTTTAGATCCGACAAAAGAGCATTTGGGGGCTCTATTGTTCCAGTTTAGGGACATAGTGGTCCATAGGTAGTTTAAGGACATTGCGGTCCATTGCCAGTTTAGGGACATGGTGGTCCATAGGTAGTTTAAGAACATTGCGGTCCATTGCCAGTTTAGAGACATGGTGGTCCATAGGTAGTTTAAGGACATTGCGATCCATTGGTAGTTTAAGGACGCTTAAGTCCGCGGGTTTAAGGACCCCACAGTCCGTGTCTTAATTTAAGGACGCTTAAGTCCGCGGGTTTAAGGATCCCACAATCCGTCTTTTGGTTTAAGGACGCTTAAGTCCGTGAGTTTAAGGACCCCACAGTCTGTGTTGATGTGTGGTTGTCGGGACCCATCACCTCTCTGACGTCGTTGAAGGATTACAACGATAGGAGTCAAAGGAGTTCGGAGACGTGCCCTCGAACCAGATGTAAATTGATTAAGAGAGCAACTGTGCTCGGTCAATTTAATTTGAGGACTTACGGCCGTGATTGGGCTAAGTCCAGTTGAAAAATGTTCAACACTTTTATTTGTTTTTGGCCTATTAGGCCTGTGCTAGGGCTTTGCCCGTGTTTAAGTAATGCATTGCATTACTTTTTATTTTGTTTGGGCTCTGCCCATTTATAAATGATGCAGAGCATCAATTTTGTTTGGGCTCTGCCCTTTCATTGCATTTTTGTTTGGGCTCTGCCCATTTATAAATGATGCAGAGCATCAATTTTGTTTGGGCTCTGCATTTTATTTTGTTTTGGCTCTGCCCTTTTATAAATGAGGAAGAGCATCAATGTTGCTTGGGCTCTGCCCTTTTATTGCACTTACAATTTATTTTGGCCTACTAAGCTTTTCTGATTTGGGCCTGGCCCTTTAGTGAACAATGCATTGCATTTGTCAGGCGCTTTGCGCCAATTACTGAGCGCAAGCGCCTATGGTAATGACACGTGTCACGCAAGCGCAGTGCGCTGCGCCAGTGCGCTGTGCTTGCGCTGCTGACACGTGGCGCGATCTGGTAAGTTGCGCCAATTTCATAGAGCAAAGCTCTTTCTTAAAAGCACATAGCGCAAGTGATTCAGATGTTGTGTAACACCTTAGGATAAGGGTTAGTGAATAACTATAATTAAATAATGAGTTTTAATAAAAAGTTTACCAAATTGTGTTTTAAATATTTTTCCTAATTTAATAAACATTTTTCCAAAATTTTCCTAGGCTTGCACACACATGTGCATGTAAACTAGGGTTTTTAAATCAAGTAAATACAATAATTATTAACCATGGTGGGTTAATTATAGGATTAAGTCCTTTGGGTTTAAATTAAGTTGATTAGTAAACTAAAGGTTGCTTTATTTTGGATTAGTTTCTTTGTGTGTTGACTTGTGAGTGAGAGAGAGGGAGAGTGCATCATGGCAAGCCATGCTTGCAATTAATGATGAGAGAGAGAGAGAGGGTTGACAATTGGAAGCAATTATTTCCTCTCATTTCTCTTCTTTGTTTCTCTCATAACCCTCACACTCACACACACACACACACACTCTTACCTGAACCAAAAGCAGCAGCAGCAACATGGAAGCAGCAGCAGCAGCAGCATGAGAGCAGCAGCAGCAGCAAGAAGTAGCAGCAGCAGCAGAGATCAGTAGCAGCAGCAGCAGTGAGACAGCAACAGCAACAACTGCAGCTTCTTCCCTCCACTTCTTCATCTTCCTGCAGCTCCCTAGGGTTAAGTATGAGGTATATTCCTATCTTGCTTCCCTAGTTTGCCTTGTTAGTGTAGTTTTGCATCGGTTAAAGGATTTTTGTGTGTTTTAGTGCGATATGGGGTGTTTTGTGTGAATCTTGTGCAAACGATGTAAGTTGTGGTTTCAGTAGCTTGTTAGTGTGTTAGTGAGGCCATTGTAACCTAGTCCAACCCCGATTTCACTAAAATACCACCAGTTTTCCTATGTGATGCAAAATGTCGTTTTTGGGCAAAATCTGAGTTTTCTGGAACTGCTATTGACCCGGTGAGTGCAGAATGATTTTGGGAAGACTGTAGTGTAGTGGAGTGGAGATGATGCACCAGGTGAAACCCGACCCCCTAACTCCCCCCTTTAGCCGCCAAAACCGCCATTCTGGCCGCAATTTGCGGCCAGACAGGGGGTGTTTTGGTGGTTTTAGGGTTCTGTAGGTGTGTTTTTGTGTGTAGGGTATTTTAGTATATTTATATTTTTAAGATTAGTTCTGTGGAAAAATCTGGGACCAGTTACCTGTTTTGCCGTTTTTCTAAACCTTCGCGACACGCGTGATACGTGAGTAGGTTTGGGTTCTGCGTATCGCGGCGCGTCGGGGTAGTTTTGTGGCGCGTGAGTACATGTTTTAGCGTATCGCGCACACGCGCGATTAGTTTGCGACACGAGTTTCTAGTTTGACCGTGATATCGCGTTTTTGACGAATTTGAGCTTATATGTGTGATATGTGTTTATGATTCTAGGTTCGCAGGCCAGTGAGACGGACGCCGCAAAGAAGGGCAAGCAAGTGGTTGGATACACTTAGCGCGAGACACGGTGAGTAGATTTCACATCTACGGGGATATCGCCCGCATGGCGTTATGCGTCAGGGCTGATAGGACTTATTTACTATATGTTGCATGCACCCCATAGACTGTCATCGCATATTGCATTCTCTGCTGTGTTGATATATATATAGTGCTTAGAACTGATAGAACACCGCACTATTACTAACGGTTTATGTTGCACGGGCACTATTTACATGCTACACACACACCGTTAGAAATTGCCATGTCACACTCACTATAGAGCTGCCATGATTATATTGCTATAGTTCGCCTCATATGTGACTTGATATGACCTTCATGCATATTGGGAGCCGCATGACACCTTTTAAAACCGGAAATGAAACTACTTTAAAAAGCGGTTTTCCCCTTATACCCATACAATGGATTGATGTATATTGTACCTCGCATTGAATTTTACTATTGGTATTGGATTTTCATGTGATTTCTGTTTTGAGGACCGTGGAATTATTTAAGGAAAGATATGCTATTTTGAAAAACCCGGTACCTCGTGGTATGATATTTTGGTGTGTCCACCACGCGTTTTCTCGGTGCTGAGACGTGTGCTTGAAACCCGATTCGAGGAGTGGATGTTCCGTTTGCGGGTTCGTGGTGGGCCCGGTATGGTTCCCCTCGGCGAGATGATCGATGGGATTTGCCGATTGAGCCTAGAGGCGGGCGAGTACCTACCGGTGATTGGTTGGACCTGGCAGTTGTCCGGAGGATACTGACCAGAGTCGAGTGATGGATGCGGGATGATCCGTGCTGCCGGGGCCGAGGGCCGATACCGCAGACAGACTCCGTGGGGCCGGTCCGGACAGACGGCGCCCGATGTTCGAGGATTTACGTGTCGATGCTGGACACGGGTATTTTATGATGTTTTGGGTGCCGATGTTGGGCACTCGTGATTCCTCCGAGATATACAGGATTTGAGGGCCGATGGGTGTGCCGGCGCCTGAGTATATGTGGGATTTGGGTGCAGTTTGAGGCACCGATTATTGCTTTCCATGTTGACATAGTCCATGTAGATATTATTTATCCCATACTCAGTATTGATTACTATACATCTCATCCTGTGGCATTTACCTGTTAGAGTACATGCATTACTACTGTATCCACTGTTGACATGCATTGATATCATCTGCTGGCATTAGTAGAGCCACGCTATATGTGCATGCTTGCGATCACCTTTATATGTTATCTCTATTCACGAGTTGGCAACTCACCCCCGTTGTGCCACAGTGTTTGCAGGTTGCCCTTGGGAGTAGTCACGGCTGGCTGTTACCTCACCTTTTGGCACAGATACCCCTTTTGAGCAGAGATAGCCCTTTTGCTGTTTAGGTGGGTTTTGTACGGTATCTGTTATCATTTCAGTTGTATATTGATGTATCTAGTACTCTCCATCTACCTTCTGTATTGACTTAGAGACAGTTGTGAGGACGATATGTATGGTTTTATATTCTGGTGTCGAGCTCGCATGTGAGCCGACTTTACTTTATGCAGTTTCATCTTTTATGATATTGTCCTTGTTTTACTGTGTATTCTTCGCTACGGCGTCGTATATCATATTGTGATGCTTTATTCATGTCACTTGTTATTTCCGCTACACCTTACTTTTACCCGACTTGCGGGGCTAATGTTTTTAAAAAGGAAATGTTACCAAAATTATAAAACTCATAACTTGTGAACTAAAAAGGGATTTCTACTAAATAAATGGAAGTTTTTCAGACATTTACTATTGCTTTTTACAAAACGTTTTAAATCACTCTATTTATTGGTTTTGATTTCTGGGTTCGGCTTACTTAGCCGCGTTGCGCCTGTAGACGTTGCGTGGTTAAGTGCCGGTCACGAGTCGAATTCTCGGGTCGTGACAAAGTTGGTATCAGAGCATAGGTTTTACCTTCGGAGTGTAGGATGACCCTGGTATGATGGAGTAGGTAGCTGCGGCAGGGTAGCGTAGCGTGCGTATGTTCCGCGGCATACTCACGACACGGTACTCCGCTTACGCGACCTTAGGACTTGTTGATTTGATTCCTCCGTATATTCTTGTGATTCGATTTCCGTGTTCTTATCGAATCCAAATTTTCTTTCAGCCATTATGCCGCCTAAGACTACGAGGGCACAGAGAGCGGCCGCGAGGGCCGAGATTCGTGTTGACTCGTCCGAGACGAGGACTGATCCGGGCAGTACGCCGGTGGTACCCGAGCAGGCTGTTCCTGCCGTGACAGAGCAGATCGCCTCGTTAGGGGCTGGTATGCAGGAGATGCGCCAGATGATAGGATCGCTAGTTGAGACGCTTCGAGCGCAGCGACCAGAGGTAGCTCCACCAGTTCCAGAGACCGCGATGGTGCCTACCGCACAGCCAGTTGCCCCTGCAGCCACGGAGGTGATTACAGTATCGCTATCAGAGTTCATGAGGCTGAAGCCTCCAGTTTTCACAGGCACCGATACAGCCGAGGACCCACAGTCTTTCATAGACAGGATGGCCAGGATATGCCGTTCCCTCAGATGTGCAGATGCGAGATGGGTTGAGTTTGCGAGCTTTCGCCTGGAAGGTCTTGCGCAGAAATGGTGTGATTCAGTGGAGAAGGGCAGAGCAGCAGGTCTTCCTCCTATGACCTGGACGGAGTTCGTGACCATATTTCTAGCCCGTTTCCTTCCCCGGAGTGTTAGAGATGCCCGCGCACGCAGGTTTGAGTCTTTGCGCCAGACGCCAGGGATGACAGTGGCAGAGTATGACGTACTGTTTACAGAGCTAGCAGTCTACGCCCCACATCTAGTGGCCACCGAGGAGTTGCGAGTCCGGAGATTTGTTCGAGGCTTGATTTCACCAGTGTTCCTCGCGATCAGCGCGCAGCACTACGAGACCTATGCAGCAGCCGTAGACGCAGCCCTAGTGGTCGAGGAGCACCTTGTCGAGACTTCGGTACTTCCAGAGCCGAAGAGAGTTCGTACCAGTATTTCCGCACGGAGGCAGTCATTCAGACGCCGCGACAGGTATCGTTCCGGTACGAGGGGTAGCAGAGATTCGGGGCGGGGTCGGATGTTTAGGTCGTATCCCCAGGACGGTCAGCAGTCGCCGCGGGGTTGCTACAGATGTGGCAGCCTACTTCACCTCGTTCGAGATTGTCCAGAGACACACCGGAGGGAGGCGGCAGCACCGCATGTTACCTTACCACCTTCACCACCCCAGAGGGCGTTGCCCGTTGTGCCTACCGTTGCTCCGCGCCAGACTTATGCACCGAGAGGTCGCGGGCGTGGAGGAGTTGCTCAGAGAGGACGAGATGACCGAGGCAGAGGTCAGTCAGTTACAGGTGGTGGACAGGCGAGGGTCTTTGCTTTGACACACCAGGACGCACAGGCGTCCAATGCAGTGGTTTCAGGTATCCTTCCTGTATGTTCGGTTGATGCACATGTATTGTTCGATCCCGGATCCACACACTCGTACGTATCCACGCACTTTGTGCCGAGTTTGGGTAGAGAGTCCGGCTTACTTGATCAGCCGCTTGTGGTGACTACTCCTGTGGGAGAGTCGTTTGTGGCTAGGCACGTGTTCCGATCCTGTATCGTCTGTATTGGCGAGAGAGAGTTGCCTGTCGACTTGATCCTTCTGGAGATGTTGGATTTCGACGTTCTTTTGGGCATGGATTGGTTAGCCACATGCTATGCTTCTGTGGACTGCCGCGAGAAGACAGTTAGATTCTGTTTCCCCGGTGAGTCGATTTTTGTTGTGTTGGGGGACCGTGGTGCCGCCCCTCACAGTGTGATTTCTTCTTTTCGCGCTGGACAGCTTTTGAGGAAGGGATGTCAGGGATTTCTCGCTTATGTTCGCGATGCTCGCGCTACAGAGGTTCCATTGGATCAGGTTCCGGTTGTTAGCGAGTTTCCTGATGTGTTCCCTGACGAGCTTCCTGGGTTGCCGCCCGAGCGCGACATTTCTTTCTGTATTGATTTGGTTCCTGGTTCGGGGCCTATTTCTATACCGCCCTATCGGATGGCCCCGGCGGAACTTAGTGAGCTGAAGGGTCAGTTACAGGATTTGCTGGACAAGGGACTTATTCGACCCAGTGTTTCTCCTTGGGGTGCTCCAGTCCTGTTCGTCAGGAAGAAGGACGGCAGCTTACGTCTTTGTATAGACTACCGCCAGCTGAACAGGGTGACAGTGCGGAACAGGTATCCTTTGCCGCGTATCGACGATTTGTTCGACCAGCTTCAGGGGGCAGGGTACTTTTCGAGGATCGATTTGCGATCGGGCTATCATCAGCTGCGGGTTCGACAGGAGGACATTCCCCGGACAGCCTTCCGTACGCGCTACGGCCATTACGAGTTTTTGGTGATGTCGTTCGGACTCACCAATGCGCCAGCAGCCTTCATGGACTTGATGAACCGCATTTTCCGGCCTTATTTGGATCTGTTCATCATAGTCTTCATTGACGATATCTTGGTGTATTCCCGGAGTAGTGAGGAGCACGAGCAGCACCTGCGGGTTACATTGCAGACATTGAGGGAGCACCAGCTCTATGCGAAATTCTCCAAGTGTGCTTTTTGGTTAGACAGCGTGGACTTCTTGGGTCACGTGATTTCACGAGACGGTATATGTGTTGACCCGAGGAAGATCGAGGCCGTTCAGCGTTGGCCCAGACCCACATCAGTGACGGAGATTCGCAGCTTTTTGGGATTGGCCTGTTACTACAGGCGTTTTGTGCAGGACTTCTCCCGTATTGCTACACCGTTGACCGGGTTGACCCGGAAGGGAGTTCCTTTCATTTGGACGGAGGAGTGCGAGCACAGTTTTCAGCAGTTACGGACACGGCTGACGACGGCACCGGTGTTATCCTTACCTTCCGGATCGGGCGGATTTGTGGTCTTTTGTGATACTTCTCGAGTGGGATTGGGATGCGTTCTGATGCAGCATGATAGGGTGATCGCGTATGCCTCGCGACAATTGAAGAAGCACGAGCAGAACTACCCCACTCATGATTTGGAGATGGCAGCAGTGGTCTTCGCACTTAAGATCTGGCGACATTACCTGTACGGCGAGTCGTGCCAGATATTTACGGATCACAAGAGTCTGAAATACATATTCCAGCAGCGGGACCTGAACCTTCGACAGCGTCGATGGATGGAGTTAGTGAAGGATTACGACTGCGAGATCTTATATCACCCGGGCAAGGCAAATGTGGTGGCGGATGCTTTGAGCAGGAGGCCCGGGAGTAGTTTATCTTGTTTGAGCGCAGTACAGGAGCAGTCATCCGCAGATTGGCAGATATTATGCGACAGTCGAGTACAGTTCGAGTTCACGCCGATTGGAGGACAGATAGCGCACGTCCGTGCACACCCACAGTTGATTGATCGTATACGTGAGGCACAGCTCAGTGATGACCGATGTTCAGAGATCATGGCACAGATGGGACAGGACCGATTTTCCGAGTTCGTGATCGACGATCAGGGGATACTACGGTTTGGAGTCAGACTGTGCGTACCTGATGTTGAGGGACTGAGGCGTGAAATTCTTGAGGAGGCACATCGATCGGTGTATAGCGTCCATCCCGGTTCCACCAAGATGTACCATGATATGAGAGATGTTTACTGGTGGGACGGAATGAAGAGGGACATTGCAGATTTTGTATCGAGATGCCTGACTTGTCAGCAAGTCAAGGCTGAGCACCAGAGGCCCGCGGGAGAGCTACAGCCGTTACCCATCCCGGAGTGGAAATGGGAACAGATTTCGATGGATTTCGTGGTAGGTCTACCCAGGACTAGTAGGGGGTATGACTCCATCTGGGTGATCGTGGATCGTTTGACGAAAGCGGCTCACTTCTTACCGGTGAAGACGACTTTCGGATTTACTCAGTATGCCCAGATCTATATTGACGAGATAGTGCGACTACACGGAGTCCCGACGTGCATTGTGTCCGACAGAGGCACCCAGTTTACTAGTAGACTATGGCAGAGGCTTCAGGAGGCTTTGGGCACTCGCTTGAGTTTCAGCACGGCTTTTCATCCGCAGACCGACGGACAGTCAGAGCGGACCATCCAGACTCTCGAGGACATGCTCAGAGCTTGTGTACTAGATTTCGGAGGTAGCTGGGATCATCATTTGCCCTTGGTAGAGTTTTCCTACAATAACAGCTACCAGGAGACTATTCAGATAGCACCGTTTGAGGCTCTTTATGGGAGGAGATGCAGGTCACCTACGTGTTGGACAGAGCTCAGTGAGAGCAGTATCTTCGGGCCACAGATCGTTGAGGAGACGACCGCGAAGATCCAGTTGATTCGCGATAGGATGAGAGCAGCGCAGAGTAGGCAGAGGGCTTATGCAGACCGTCGACGACGCAGACTTGAGTTTTCGGTTGGTGATCATGTTTTCTTGAGGGTCTCCCCAATGAAAGGTGTGATGAGGTTTGGGAAGAAGGGAAAGCTCAGTCCCAGGTATGTGGGCCCCTTCGAGATCCTCGAGCGTGTCGGTGCAGTAGCTTACCGATTAGCCCTTCCGCCCAGCTTTCCAGACGTGCACCCCGTATTCCATGTTTCGATGCTCCGCAGATATCTACATGATCCTTCGCACGCGATTCAGCATCCGACGATCCAGCTTGAGCGTGATCTTTCCTATGCAGAGCAGCCAGTGATGATCTTAGATCGACAAGTGAAGAAATTGAGATCGAAGGAGATTCCATCAGTTAAAGTACTTTGGCGTGGTCAGAACCGTGAAGAGGTCACTTGGGAGACCGAAAGCGAGATGATGAAGACGTATCCCCATCTTTTTGAAGGTAACCTTAGTTAGATTTTTGAAATTCGGGGACGAATTTCTTTAAGGGGGAGAGATTGTAACACCTTAGGATAAGGGTTAGTGAATAACTATAATTAAATAATGAGTTTTAATAAAAAGTTTACCAAATTGTGTTTTAAATATTTTTCCTAATTTAATAAACATTTTTCCAAAATTTTCCTAGGCTTGCACACACATGTGCATGTAAACTAGGGTTTTTAAATCAAGTAAATACAATAATTATTAACCATGGTGGGTTAATTATAGGATTAAGTCCTTTGGGTTTAAATTAAGTTGATTAGTAAACTAAAGGTTGCTTTATTTTGGATTAGTTTCTTTGTGTGTTGACTTGTGAGTGAGAGAGAGGGAGAGTGCATCATGGCAAGCCATGCTTGCAATTAATGATGAGAGAGAGAGAGGGTTGACAATTGGAAGCAATTATTTCCTCTCATTTCTCTTCTTTGTTTCTCTCATAACCCTCACACTCACACACACACACACACACTCTTACCTGAACCAAAAGCAGCAGCAGCAACATGGAAGCAGCAGCAGCAGCAAGAAGTAGCAGCAGCAGCAGAGATCAGTAGCAGCAGCAGCAGTGAGACAGCAACAGCAACAACTGCAGCTTCTTCCCTCCACTTCTTCATCTTCCTGCAGCTCCCTAGGGTTAAGTATGAGGTATATTCCTATCTTGCTTCCCTAGTTTGCCTTGTTAGTGTAGTTTTGCATCGGTTAAAGGATTTTTGTGTGTTTTAGTGCGATATGGGGTGTTTTGTGTGAATCTTGTGCAAACGATGTAAGTTGTGGTTTCAGTAGCTTGTTAGTGTATTAGTGAGGCCATTGTAACCTAGTCCAACCCCGATTTCACTAAAATACCACCAGTTTTCCTATGTGATGCAAAATGTCGTTTTTGGGCAAAATCTGAGTTTTCTGGAACTGCTATTGACCCGGTGAGTGCAGAATGATTTTGGGAAGACTGTAGTGTAGTGGAGTGGAGATGATGCACCAGGTGAAACCCGACCCCCTAACTCCCCCCTTTAGCCGCCAAAACCGCCATTCTGGCCGCAATTTGCGGCCAGACAGGGGGTGTTTTGGTGGTTTTAGGGTTCTGTAGGTGTGTTTTTGTGTGTAGGGTATTTTGGTATATTTATATTTTTAAGATTAGTTCTGTGGAAAAATCTGGGACCAGTTACCTGTTTTGCCGTTTTTCTAAACCTTCGCGACACGCGTGATACGTGAGTAGGTTTGGGTTCTGCGTATCGCGGCGCGTCGGGGTAGTTTTGTGGCGCGTGAGTACACGTTTTAGCGTATCGCGCACACGCGCGATTTGTTTGCGACACGAGTTTCTAGTTTGACCGTGATATCGCGTTTTTGACGAATTTGAGCTTATATGTGTGATATGTGTTTATGATTCTAGGTTCGCAGGCCAGTGAGACGGACGCCGCAAAGAAGGGCAAGCAAGTGGTTGGATACACTTAGCGCGAGACACGGTGAGTAGATTTCACATCTACGGGGATATCGCCCGCATGGCGTTATGCGTCAGGGCTGATAGGACTTATTTACTATATGTTGCATGCACCCCATAGACTGTCATCGCATATTGCATTCTCTGCTGTGTTGATATATATATTGCTTAGAACTGATAGAACACCGCACTATTACTAACGGTTTATGTTGCACGGGCACTATTTACATGCTACACACACACCGTTAGAAATTGCCATGTCACACTCACTATAGAGCTGCCATGATTATATTGCTATAGTTCGCCTCATATGTGACTTGATATGACCTTCATGCATATTGGGAGCCGCATGACACCTTTTAAAACCGGAAATGAAACTACTTTAAAAAGCGGTTTTCCCCTTATACCCATACCATGGATTGATGTATATTGTACCTCGCATTGAATTTTACTATTGGTATTGGATTTTCATGTGATTTCTGTTTTGAGGACCGTGGAATTATTTAAGGAAAGATATGATATTTTGAAAAACCCGGTACCTCGTGGTATGATATTTTGGTTTGTCCACCACGCGTTTTCTCGGTGCTGAGACGTATGCTTGAAACCCGATTCGAGGAGTGGATGTTCCGTTTGCGGGTTCGTGGTGGGCCCGGTATGGTTCCCCTCGGCGAGATGATCGATGGGATTTGCCGATTGAGCCTGGAGGCGGGCGAGTACCTACCGGTGATTGGTTGGACCTGGCAGTTGTCCGGAGGATACTGACCAGAGTCGAGTGATGGATGCGGGATGATCCGTGCTGCCGGGGCCGAGGGCCGATACCGCAGACAGACCCCGTGGGGCCGGTCCGGACAGACGGCGCCCGATGTTCGAGGATTTACGTGTCGATGCTGGACACGGGTATTTTATGATGTTTTGGGTGCCGATGTTGGGCACTCGTGATTCCTCCGAGATATACGGGATTTGAGGGCCGATGGGTGTGCCGGCGCCTGAGTATATGTGGGATTTGGGTGCAGTTTGAGGCACCGATTATTGCTTTCCATGTTGACATAGTCCATGTAGATATTATTTATCCCATACTCAGTATTGATTACTATACATCTCATCCTGTGGCATTTACCTGTTAGAGTACATGCATTACTACTGTATCCACTGTTGACATGCATTGATATCATCTGCTGGCATTAGTAGAGCCACGCTATATGTGCATGCTTGCGATCACCTTTATATGTTATCTCTATTCACGAGTTGGCAACTCACCCCCGTTGTGCCACAGTGTTTGCAGGTTGCCCTTGGGAGTAGTCACGGCTGGCTGTTACCTCACCTTTTGGCACAGATACCCCTTTTGAGCAGAGATAGCCCTTTTGCTGTTTAGGTGGATTTTGTACGGTATCTGTTATCATTTCAGTTGTATATTGATGTATCTAGTACTCTCCATCTACCTTCTGTATTGACTTAGAGACAGTTGTGAGGACGATATGTATGGTTTTATATTCTGGTGTCGAGCTCGCATGTGAGCCGACTTTACTTTATGCAGTTTCATCTTTTATGATATTGTCCTTGTTTTACTGTGTATTCTTCGCTACGGCGTCGTATATCATATTGTGATGCTTTATTCATGTCACTTGTTATTTCCGCTACACCTTACTTTTACCCGACTTGCGGGGCTAATGTTTTTAAAAAGGAAATGTTACCAAAATTATAAAACTCATAACTTGTGAACTAAAAAGGGATTTCTACTAAATAAATGGAAGTTTTTCAGACATTTACTATTGCTTTTTACAAAACGTTTTAAATCACTCTATTTATTGGTTTTGATTTCTGGGTTCGGCTTACTTAGCCGCGTTGCGCCTGTAGACGTTGCGTGGTTAAGTGCCGGTCACGAGTCGAATTCTCGGGTCGTGACATGTTGACACGTGGCGCTCCCTGGTGGCTTGCGCCAATCCAGGAGCGCAACAGTGCAGTTTTTTGCAAGTGCAAGGCACCATTTGATTTCTTGATCTAATTTAGATCAAAGAAAACAAGTTTTTCTTATTTTTCTTGTTTTCAGAGAACCAGTGGCTCATAAAAAAGTGCAAAGCACTTATTATTATTTGAAGATGATTGATCTTGTTCTTAGATCAATGATCTATTAGAAGAAATTCTTCTATTTTGTGAAGGTTTTTACCTTTATCTTGAACTTTCTTCAAAGTTCTCTCTGTTTTGAGGTTCTTAATCTCTCACAATGTTGATGATTTTTTGAATTGGGGCCTAGGGGTCTTTATATTGTGCCCATAGGTTTGTTAAGTTTGTTAAAGAGACCATTCTCTGAGTGATTTGGGGAATTTTCCCCACCGTTGGATCTTTGATCCAAGGGCTTCTGTTTTACGGAAGGCAATTTTCTTGTTTTAACAAGAACAGAAGAATCTTACTAGGATTTAATTCTGTTTGGCGCAAATGCCCCAGTGCGTGACACGTGTCAAGCAGTGCAGAGCGCAGCGCAATTGCGCTTGCGCAACTGCGCTAACACGTGTCGTGCAGCGCAACTGCACTTGAGCAACTGCGCTGACACGAGTCGCGCAGCGCAGCGCTTACACAACTGCGCTGACACGTGTCGCGCAGCGTAGCCCTTGCGCAACTGAAGCGTTGCTTGCTTTAATTTTGTTTTAAATAGAGCCTTGCTCTGATTGGGCGCGCTGCCTTGGGCGCTGCGCTGGCGTATCAGCTTTTGACACGTGGCCCGTTGCGCGCAGCGCAAAGAATTTGAAGCGTTGCTTCGAATTTTGAATTTTGAAATTCAAACATGTTGGAGATAGTGCCCTCAGAGTCAATTATTGGATCACAGGCACGTGATTGCAATGATTGAGGGAGGACCTATCCCGGTAGGACAGTCTTACTCGAGATGATAGTATGCTATCTGGTTTATCTTTATCATCGTGTACTGCTTTAGGTGACCTGGCATGTCGCTATTACACGTTGATAGAGCCCCTAGGATTCTTGCTTGACTGCCGGCAGTATGATGGCGATCATATACGTGGGAGCTGGTAGTCTATAAGCACATCCTTAAAAGGTCCCTAGTCGTAGGAGTTTCGAGACAGGGCATCGATACTCCATTAGTAGACTAGTGTATACAGTCGAGACCCCGACGAGGGGCGGTGGCCGGTCTCACAAGCCACTGGTGTCAGTTGGTTCACCTAAGAAGTATACAGGTGCTCATTGGGTTATGAGTACACCGGACAGGACTCGCCGGGAACCTGCCAGTTGGGATTATACCAGACGTCAGATGGCAGTTCCCTGGTGACATGTGTACAGGTTAGTTCATCGACCTGAGATCGTCATTTGTCTCATGTGAGTTCCCACTGTGCTTTGATTACTACCCTACCACGGCTCAAAGGAGTCGTGCAAACAGGTTTTAGTTGGGTACAGTCCCGAGCCACATGGAGGCAGTGAGCGGATCTGCAGGGGTTCGTCTCTCCCGGTATTGGGGGTGAGGTCGCGCTGTGTCTAGGAGAGCCATTACGCAAAGCCCTCGGCCGAGGCAGGAGATTTACTGGTAGGTATTCCAGTAGTATCTCAGGGCGTTCTGGGCTACACTCCGACACGACTTGTACCGCTTTTGGGGGTCTGACTTTTACCAACCCCCTAGGCCCGACATGCGATGCTCATAGACGAACGGACCGGACTGTACGGATATTGTCACTGACAGGCTCAGTAGGGTGTCAGGATGAGTTCGCTCATCGATGTCCCTTTTGGTCAATAGCTGGTGGCCCGTCATGTATTGGCTAATACCTCTGACGTGCCAGTGGTTAAATCCACAGCCATAGTATTGACGAGTCTTTAGAGTCCACCACACTTACAGTTACTCAAGCTTTCAGGCGAAACGCTGTAGAGGCCGTATGGAGATATGGCAGGGTCCGATCAGATACGTGCGGTATTGCACGGATCAGGATCGGACAGTTTTGTACTAGTGGCCGTATAGTTATATGGCAGGGTTCGATCAGATACGTGCGGTATTGCACGGATCAGGATCAAACGGTTTTTACCAGCCGGTACTAGTTTAGTACAATGTAGATTTTGTCTCATTGCATTTGTATCCGGTCGGAATACAGATGCGGGTGTGTATGCACAGTATCGGGGTTTTCCTATAATTTATTACGGGACCAGTTTTCTGGAGTTGCCAGTTTGCATTCCGTCCCGGCCGGTTTTCCTTTGTTCTTTCCCGGCCGGACTTTTCTGATGGAGGGAGTAATTTGCAGTTTTGCAAATTACATTTGGTGGAGGTTTTATTTGTAAGATGATTAATTATGATAGCATCTTTTTATTCCATTCTTTTCTATCATCTTGTCTTGCTTTATGAAGATTAGATATGAGATGAAGTTTGATGTAAGTTTGATGATGATTATGTCTTGATGTGGTCACCACTTGCTTTACCCTACACTCACCTCCCTTCATGCTTCATATTCCCTCCTCCACCATTCTCTTTTGGATGATAAGTTTTTTCATAAGTAAGAAGGAGAGAAAAAAAGAAAGAGAGAAGAAGAAGAAGAGAGCTTCATAGTTTCTTTCTTGATCTCATTTACTTGCTAGAAAAATGCAAGCACCATTTTTCTAATCCTTGTTTCCTCCATCATCCTCAATGGCAACTACATAACCCCAAAGAGACAAGCATCTTCTACACCATATTCTACAGCATATCTTGAGCATGTCGAGTTGCCGGCTTCATGCTCGAGTTGCCTTGGTATTGAGGCGGGAGCCCGTAAAAGACGCAGGCGATGTGGTGCCCTTTCCGGCGAGGAGGCGACGATATGAAGACTACACTTTCCGCGGGAGATCGGGACGATGACGAGAAGACCGGAGGACTCGGATCACTCGGTATACTTCTCACCCTATCTCTTGATTGCTAGCATTAGGTTAATGGTTACGATCCGGGTTTTCATTGTCCGCGGTAGCGCCGGTTTCCGAGTAAGGAAAAAAAATTTGATTCCGCATTTTGGCCTCGAGTACGAGGCTGGGGCGCTGCCGTGGCGCAACATGGTATCAGAGCCACGCCATTAACCTTATCTAGCTTCGTTTGATGTGTTTGCGTTTCCGATCGACCAAAATTTCCAAAAACCGTATTTTTCTAGCACAATCAGTTTCTGTCGAATTTTTTTGGAGTCTAAAAATTTTTCAGGTTGTCTCAGAATGATGTGCAGGGAGTTCTAAGAATACTGCAAAAAATTTGGTAAAGTGATCATGCCGTACGACCGCGGAAGAGCGGCCTGAGCCCCTCATTGGCCGTGCTTCCGCCGCAAGAATTAGGCTTCACTTCACCAATTTTTCTCAGTGGGCTTGTGGGCTTAAATTATGGGTTTTGGAATATTAAAAATGGGCCCAGGTTTTCTGTGAGTGCTACAGTTTTGATTGGGGGCCCACTTGTTAAGGTTTGATCAATCGGAAAATTTTAAACACATTATTTCACAGTATTTACATTATATCTGCGACCGTGAATATCACTTGATCGGTAAATCCCGTCTAACTGCTATAGCCCGGTTAGACGGATTTGCGAACGTGACTTTCACGTTGATGTTCTATGTTTATGCTGTGATGTTGCGGATCGGTCATGGGGGATAGCCTGGATGCAATGTTAGTACAGTTTTGTTGTATTATGTACATTTGATATTGCGGGGCGAGCGTCCGACATGTGGACTGCCGTCACTGCCTGTTTGTATTATTCTTTTGGGGCACGACCTGGTTGCGGTCGATGTACCCGGTGTATGTATATTTTACTTTCTGTACTAGGATTACCCCGTGGAGGGGTGCACGGATAGCCGGGTTCTAGAGGGCAACGGGCCCGCATCTCATGGCATTGAGACGGAGGGCGCTTCACTCTAGGATTGGCGGGCTATTCGCCGCACTCGTAGGGGGTACAGGTTGACCCAGGAGGGGTGCCCAAGTTACCGGATTCCGTGAAGTGCTGGGTGGTCCATTCACGGTGCTGGAGGGGGCTGCCTCGCTTTAGGTTTTGGCGGGTGACTTGCCGCGCCCGTAGGGGTCTAGGTTTTCATTGCACAGGCTATCCACACGACCAGGGGAACGTCGGGTTTCAGCAGCGGCTCTGTGAAACCCGGGGATCCCAGATATCTGTATTGTTCTGTGATGCTGTACATTTCTGTGATGTTGCATTCTTATCACGCCTTGAGCGAAATATAATATATTGGTATATATATTAGTAGATGTTGTATATGTTTTGCACCCGCGCTAGTCCAGTCCCCGCTCTGTCGTTAGTTAAGTAACCTAACGGGTGATGACGGGACATAGTGGCGAATGCGGATGGCATATACGTACATCAGTATATTTTCGTTCTTTGTGGTGTGATCAATTGATGGGACTGTGTTGATTCGGATCAATGCAAGATAAACAAACCTATTCTGATGTTGTTGGAACACTTTTCAAAAAGCTGTTATTGTAAGGACGTTCACTTTTGTTTTACATCGTGGTATTCATTTGGAATATCCTGCTCCTCAGTCGACGAGGCAAGGGCCGAGATCCCTTCACCGGGAGTGACCCCTTGGACAGAAGTTTGCGTCAGGGCATTAACTTCACTATAGCCGATTACTTTTGCTTTGCATCGTGGTATTCAGTTGGAATATCCTGCACCTCATTCTACGGGGAAAGAGCCGAGATCCCTTCACCGGGAGTGACCTCTTTAGCGAAGGTTTTCGTCACTATATTTTTATAAAAGGCTATGCAGTTCCTTCAACGATATCAAGTTCATTACGTTAAAGGTTTTTCGCCAAAAACCATTCGTAGCCCTCCGTCATTTCCTATGAGTATTATTTAGTATTCGTGCTGCGTTTGTTGACTCCGTCAAGGCGTAGTGTACGGTAGCTAAGTGGTGCTTGTTTGTTGCATAGATGGGATTGGTTAGGACAGTCGTGCGGCCTTGTTGACTCCGTCAAGGGCTCGTACGGGTGGGTTTAATGCAATCCAGATAATGACGGGTTGAACTTGACTAGGACTCTTTGATTTGTTGACTCCGTCAAGGTCACTTGAGTCCTAGGGGTAAAAACACACATCGGGAGTTTCAAAAGAACTGAAACTTGCCAGGCATGCGCATACCTTCTGGAGTGTGGTGGCTTGAGTGGATTCCGTCAGGTTATCATGCGATGATAGTTGGATCCCGATTCCCACTGATGAGTTGGTTTACTCCTCGGGTGATCCCGACTAATTCTTCTTTCAGGTTTGGAGGAGAATTTGACGGTACAGTGGGAGGTTTCCAGATTAGATAAAGTGATAACCATTCTGATCTTGGTTAGAGTGCACGCTGAGTGTTTCTTTTCTCTCTCTCTTTGGCAGCGACCATTGACCCGACCCTAAGACTATGACTCAGTAACCAAGTTGACCGAACCTTCCTAACACAGGCTTTTGGATTATCAGAGTTGCAGACCTCATTGCCACTCCTACTTTTACCCTTTTCACCAGGACACCCCGTATTACTACGAACGTCCACTTCCATTGGACAAAACCATCGTATGGTTAGATACGAACTCGAAGGACTTCGAGGATGGTTTCTGGTTCTGGAGAAAACGAATAGGATTATTCAGTTGTCTTTTCTTTTCACCTTCTCTCATTGCGAGTACTCCTTGGTTTAGGAGATAGTACACCTATTACGCAAATTGGATAGTCTTATTCCAAACCTTAGGCTGGTGCCGACCGGTAGGGAATGAAGAAAACCAATTAGCATAACGATGGTGTACAGAAGGTATTAAGTTAAGACAAAGCAAGGGATTAGTAAGAGGGCAAAATAAATTGCGACTGCTATTCACGACCGAACCAAGTATTTCTTCGCCAATCCTAAATCACCTTTGTATTTCTCCAGGACACTCCGTATCACTACGAAGATCCACAATTTATTGGATACTCCATCGTATGGTTATATACGAACTCGAAAGGAACTTGTTCCAGTTCGGGGATGGATTCTGGTCCAGGAGAAATAGGAATACAGTTTATTCAGTTGTCTTTTATCTTCACCTTCTCTCGCTTTGCGAGTGCTCCTAGGATTAGGACAGTACACCCATTATGCTTATTGGATAGTCTTCTTCCAAGCCATAGGCTGGTGCCGAACGGTAGGGAAGGAAGAAAACTAATTGGCCTAAAGGGGTGTGCAGAAGGTAATGACTAAAGACATATAAAGGGATTTGGAGAGGTGGCAAAGACTTATACGGTTATAGTTGTGAATCTGGATAATGGAAGAGGCATTACTAAGAATACCGGAATACCCCACCGAAACATTTCAATGTTTCAGTTTCACTGTGTAATGTTAAAAGAAAAACTGATTTCCCGATTAGACACTTGCTCCAGGGTATGTATTTACCAGGTTGGATTCTCACATCTGTATGGTTTTACAGATGATGAGTGGGAGTAAGTTATTGGGAATTAGGTGACCATCCTCATTATATCGGGATTCGTTGTAATTGGTGATATTTGAGGAGATCATCTGGGCTGTTTGCCGGTCGACAAATATTTGGTTTTGAATATCCGCTGTTGTGCACCAATTTCAAATTGATATATCTGTACGTCTATTTTTATAGAGTGAGATATACCCTTTGATATTATGTCGATGACATTTACCTATATCAGTGGATGGTTAGGTAAGGAGCATCAAGCAGCGGTGTAATTCTTCTTAGCCATAAGTACAGTTTTCAACCTACGACGCACAGTGAAAGAGTTGTTAGACTCAGCGGACTTATACAGAGTATTGTATGTTGTCCAGTGTCCATTAGGACAGAGGGGTTGGTCCTCGTACTATATTCAGTTTACTTATGACTTCTCTAGTTTTTAGACAGGTGTTTCGTGGAAACACATGGTCTGAATTTTGAGGAGTTATAGGTATTTGAATAGAGTAGATAACCAGGTGTAGCAAGTATCGGGATTCTTCAAAGTGATCGAAGATGTAGATACTTGTGTATGGTGTTCAGTTGATAGAAATGATAAAGAGAAATTGCTTCTCTTTCAGGTTACTCATAAATGGAAGCATTCCTAAGTTGAGTAACGCTGATTGGCCTCCTTCCATTTAGTTGACATGCACTGGAGATAGCTGCATGATTTGAAACTGGTTCAATTAAATCAGTGCCTCTGGTTCTATATTGGATATAGAACAGTTCATATCTTAACGATGTTAAGGTACGGGGAGTTTTCCGGCTCATGCTTAAAACCAGACACTGGACAACTCAAGGCACGTTTCTGTAATGGCTGTTTGTGGGTTGACCCAGGCTATGACGAGGGTTGACTTTCTACCATCTGGAAGATCAATAGAAATATTGTTCTAGACTCGCCACAGTTTTATTAAAAATGGATTTTTTCAAAAACAGTAGTGGGAGTATGGTAGAACTGGAAGTGATTCCAGAACCGCAAACGATTACTGAAGATTTGATAAGGAACCTAAAGATTCGATCTGGTTTGACATTCCATTGGCCACTCTGCAGATATGGTGGGTAACTTCAGGCACCCGAGAGGTACTCCGGTAGCCTCAAGGATGGTGACAGGGAAGTTCTTGTTTACCCACACTTACCATTGCTGTTGTTCTAGGCTGCGAGACCAAGTGGGAGGATGAGTATAGCGTCGTTCTAAACTAGCTTTGGAAGTGCACGTCTATATGACTCTGCCAGAGGGTTGTTGTAGTCAGTGGGAGCAGCGGAAGCATTGGTGGACATCAGGCTTATGTCTATTTATAGACTAAAGCAGATGTAGCGGAGATAGATCATCTATTTCTGACGCGACAGTCATAGGTTTGACTTCATCAGAATAGAGGATGGATCTGTTGAGAAGGTAGTAGGGTGTGATGTCATGGTATTTGGATGACATACACAGAGTAGGAAAGGAAATTCCTATACTACGATCGGTTATACTTTGGTCGTCACACAATGGTTTCTCCACATGGGACTTGGACATAATATCTGACATACTGGTTACTAGATCTATGGTTTTAGATCTAGATTTGGGTGGTTTCCCAATCTGGGTACTTAGACAGCATTCTAAGAGTATTTAGAATGGACGACTCCTGACACGGTAGTGTACCTGCAGTTGATGGAGTCACCCTCTCTAAAGGTGTCTTATAGACTAAAGGGGAGAGGGATACTCATGATTGGCAGATCACTTGCTTAGGCAATTGAGTCAATCATGAGATGTCAAGTACCACACCAGATGTTGTTCTTGCACTAGATGCAATAAGTTGATATTGATCCAATCCTAGAGAAACAGTCGGAAGCAGTCTTAGAACATAAGTGGATGTTCAAGGGATATGATAACGACAGCCTCATTTGGGAGACAGTTATCATTCCAGGCTTCCAAGGTGACATGGATGGCAGAGTGGCTGTCAAAGTTGTAGTTTTCCCTCTGACGAGGGGCAGTATTTTGGACAGGTGGTCCAGGTGGATACTGAGGGAAGGCATGGCGCAGGATACTGATTGAGTTCAGTTGACGATACAGTCTAAGAAGTTTGGATTTGGAGTTCATTTATGAGCTAGGTCCCATCAGACATCCAGACATTCTAAGACAGGTATTGCTCATTTCGGGAGATGGCTTTCTCCGCGAACTTGAGATATAGAGAGACATAGAAAGAAACATCACAGCGGATCCACTGACTGAGGCTATTCCTCGAACGCAATAGTTTCGCAAACGAGCTTTGTGAGACTGACTAGTAGAGGAGTTGGGTGTTCGGTATCACACGGGCTGTGAGTATGCGGCATCGCAATAATTAGCCTTGAGTGCAAGTGGGAGATTGTTGGAGATAGTGCCCTCAGAGTCAATTATTGGATCACAGGCACGTGATTGCAATGATTGAGGGAGGACCTATCCCGGTAGGACAGTCTTACTCGAGATGATAGTATGCTATCTGGTTTATCTTTATCATCGTGTACTGCTTTAGGTGACCTGGCATGTCGCTATTACACGTTGATAGAGCCCCTAGGATTCTTGCTTGACTGCCGGCAGTATGATGGTGATCATATACGTGGGAGCTGGTAGTCTATAAGCACATCCTTAAAAGGTCCCTAGTCGTAGGAGTTTCGAGACAGGGCATCGATACTCCATTAGTAGACTAGTGTATACAGTCGAGACCCCGACGAGGGGCGGTGGCCGGTCTCACAAGCCACTGGTGTCAGTTGGTTCACCTAAGAAGTATACAGGTGCTCATTGGGTTATGAGTACACCGGACAGGACTCGCCGTGAACCTGCCAGTTGGGATTATACCAGACGTCAGATGGCAGTTCCCTGGTGACATGTGTACAGGTTAGTTCATCGACCTGAGATCGTCATTTGTCTCATGTGAGTTCCCACTGTGCTTTGATTACTACCCTACCACGGCTCAAAGGAGTCGTGCAAACAGGTTTTAGTTGGGTACAGTCCCGAGCCACATGGAGGCAGTGAGCGGATCTGCAGGGGTTCGTCTCTCCCGGTATTGGGGGTGAGGTCGCGCTGTGTCTAGGAGAGCCATTACGCAAAGCCCTCGGCCGAGGCAGGAGATTTACTGGTAGGTATTCCAGTAGTATCTCAGGGCGTTCTGGGCTACACTCCGACACGACTTGTACCGCTTTTGGGGGTCTGACTTTTACCAACCCCCTAGGCCCGACATGCGATGCTCATAGACGAACGGACCGGACTGTACGGATATTGTCACTGACAGGCTCAGTAGGGTGTCAGGATGAGTTCGCTCATCGACGTCCCTTTTGGTCAATAGCTGGTGGCCCGTCATGTATTGGCTAATACCTCTGACGTGCCAGTGGTTAAATCCACAGCCATAGTATTGACGAGTCTTTAGAGTCCACCACACTTACAGTTACTCAAGCTTTCGGGCGAAACGCTGTAGAGGCCGTATGGAGATATGGCAGGGTCCGATCAGATACGTGCGGTATTGCACGGATCAGGATCGGACAGTTTTGTACTAGTGGCCGTATAGTTATATGGCAGGGTTCGATCAGATACGTGCGGTATTGCACGGATCAGGATCAAACGGTTTTTACTAGCCGGCTTTGGTTTAAGCCGGTACTAGTTTAGTACAGTGTAGATTTTGTCTCATTGCATTTGTATCCGGTCGGAATACAGATGCGGGTGTGTATGCACAGTATCGGGGTTTTCCTGTAATTTATTACGGGACCAGTTTTCTGGAGTTGCCAGTTTGCATTCCGTCCCGGCCGGTTTTCCTTTGTTCTTTCCCGGCCGGACTTTTCTGATGGAGGGGGTAATTTGCAGTTTTGCAAATTACATTTGGTGGAGGTTTTATTTGTAAGATGATTAATTATGATAGCATCTTTTTATTCCATTCTTTTCTATCATCTTGTCTTGCTTTATGAAGATTAGATATGAGATGAAGTTTGATGTAAGTTTGATGATGATTATGTCTTGATGTGGTCACCACTTGCTTTACCCTACACTCACCTCCCTTCATGCTTCATATTCCCTCCTCCATCATTCTCTTTTGGATGATAAGTTTTTTCATAAGTAAGAAGGAGAGAAAAAAAGAAAGAGAGAAGAAGAAGAAGAGAACTTCATAGTTTCTTTCTTGATCTCATTTACTTGCTAGAAAAATGCAAGCACCATTTTTCTAATCCTTGTTTCCTCCATCATCCTCAATGGCAACTACATAACCCCAAAGAGACAAGCATCTTCTACACCATATTCTACAGCATATCTTGAGCATGTCGAGTTGCCGGCTTCATGCTCGAGTTGCCTTGGTATTAAGGCGGGAGCCCGTAAAAAACGCAGGCGATGTGGTGCCCTTTCCGGCGAGGAGGCGACGATATGAAGACTACACTTTCCGCGGGAGATCGGGACGATGACGAGAAGACCGGAGGACTCGGATCACTCGGTATACTTCTCACCCTATCTCTTGATTGCTAGCATTAGGTTAATGGTTACGATCCGGGTTTTCATTGTCCGCGGTAGCGCCGGTTTCCGAGTAAGGAAAAAAAATTTGATTCCGCATTTTGGCCTCGAGTACGAGGCCGGGGCGCTGCCGTGGCGCAACAAAACAGAGCTTTGCTCTGATTGGGGGAAACAAATGCCCCCCTACCGTTGCGCTCACGTGGCGCGCACGTAAGTGTAGCGGTGGCAAGATCCTGGCCATCGGATCAACTCAGGAGTTGAAGGGGCGCAAGCGCCTTATAAATAGGACCCCTGGCCCTTAGAAAATCTTCACCATTTTCCAAGATTTTGATTTTCAGTGCTTTGCTGTAACGCTTTGAAAATCGTTTCGGTGAAATTTCGAAAAAATCGGTAAAATAAGGGGGTTTTCTGTAAAAAGTCAAAATACAAATATCTTATTATAAAAATTAAATATACATATTCTAGCTGTGTAATTGCTATTATTTGGTGTTTATTGAGCCGCTGGTGAAATTTCAAATTTTCTGAAAAAAATATTATTTTATTATTATTTTAAGCCGTCACTAATACATTTAATTAGGGAAAATTACAAATTGGAATGAGTTGAAACAAATTTTGTGCATCATAAAACATTAAATAAAATTTTATCATGTGGTTTTTGTAACGAAATCATTTGCCAAAACGGTTTAGAAATTATTGAAGAAAAAAGGCTTTTTTTAGCGTAAATGGATGTTTGGGGTATTGTATTTATCATTTTTCATCACCCCACACCCGTACCCACACCCACACCCCCCTACTTACTCCCCCCATGGCTGAATTCATCAGCCCCCCTCTCTTGTCCCCACTTGGTTTTCAAAGGAAAAGAAATAAAAGAAAAGAATAGAAAATGGATAAAGTAGTTAGACTTTTGACTTTGCATGACCTTGACTTTGCCCCCCCCCCCCCCATTTTCTCTACCTCCCTCTCTCTCCTCACACCATTTCTGGCCGAAATTCCCTGCATCCCACAGCAGCAGCCCCCCTCCAATTTCCCCTCTCTTTTCTCTTCAAAACTTCATGAAAAATTGCTTCTAAATCCATCAAAAAAATCCCAAAACCCAAACCCGACTCCTACCCATTTTAGCTTAGCCCGTATAGCATGGATCCTTGTGAAAAGAGAGCATTTTGGGAGGCCATGGATGCTTGTGGACCTTCATATATTTTTGGGTATAATTCTAAAAATTTTTGCTTAAATTGTTACTTGTTTCTTAAAGCTAATTTAAATTAAGTGTTAACTTGGATATGTGAGTTTAATTGCAAGTTTTGGATTTCAAGTTAGGGTTTGTTGTGAAAATGAGTTTTGTTTGATTGTGCATGGTTTAGTGAAGTGGTTTAACGTAATTAGTTTTGTAGAAAACTAATCTAGTTGTTAATTACAAGTTGTTACTTGAAAAATTGTGTTAATTTGCTAATTGCTTACTAGGTTTTTGAAATTTGTTAAATTCTTGGGATTAAAAATGTGATTAGGGTTTTCTTGGCTTCATTAACTTTATTAAGTGTGGTTTAATGCTTTGGATCATGCAAATCTAAGCTAGATTGTAGTTTGTGCATTTTTGCTTTGAAATTGTAAAAAAAATGGTGTTTTTGTAAACTAGAATATTAGGATTTTTGGAATTTAATGAGATTAAATTCCGAAAATTGTTTATACGACTTATTTAAGATATTTAATAAGTTTATTGGCCGCTACTTTCATTTAAACATCATGTTTCGTACAAAAACGGCGAATTGTGCTTGCTAGATTTTCGGAAAAATGACTTTTTAAGTGAAAATGGGGTTTTTGTGAGTTTTAACCTAGTTTATATTAAAATTAGTGTTCGTGAATGTGCAAATGAGTGTGATTGGATTTTTCTCGATGGTTTGACGTTTGTACATCGACATCGAGGGTTGGTTTTACTATTCTTGCATGCGTAGGCGATAGGTTTGGACCTATGCGTGATACGCGTGCCGATTTGATTTTCGTATGCCGTTTCGATCTCGAATTTAGTTTTAATGCGATATGGTGCGTTATGATATGTAGGTACCCCCACGTAGACTTCGAGACGACAAGCAAGCGCGTGGCGACGTCGGCACCGGCGAGCGAGGACCAGGTGAGTAGATTTATATCTACGGGGAGAAGTCGGGTGGATGGCGTATAGCACCCCCGCAGTTCGTGGTGATGTATACGAATACGTATACACACATATATATATATATATTGACTATAATTTGTTTGATATTATCGATGATATAGATATTTGGTGTTCTTGGATGATTTAGTGTCGCGAAACCATAGAGTAGTGGTCGCACCACACATGCACACACACACCCATACTTGCATACTTTCTTCTTTCATTTGCGCTTATACGGGATTATATAGTTATGTGTTCACATGGGTATGGGACTATGTGTTCACATACGGATTGAGGATGATAGTACTTGGGATTTATAATGAGTCGATGAGATTTGATTTGAGGCTGTGAGATCGGTGATATAGCAGGGTTCGTATCTTAGATACGACATGACGTTGTAGCGGGTCCTTGACGTAGTGTTTCACACACGTCCATGCATACGTAGGCGGTATCAGTATGGTACTAGACGTAGATCAGTACCCCGATCATGATATTTGATAAAGAGGATACCAGGTGAATAGTATGATGAATGTGATATTGACCCGTACCCAGATTGGGATGCCGTACGACGGATTTACGTACGAGCTATATTGATGATTGATCCGCACTCTTGACTTGGGATGCCTGATTATAGATATGGTATCGGATATGATATTATTGAGGCGAGATCACCGACTATACATATACAGGTATGTATATGTATCGACTCAGATGATAGGTGGTTTCCTAACCTGTAGTTCAGCTTGTAGTTCAGCCGTATAGTTTAGTGTAGTTGTTAGATTAGATTAGACTTCTTACCTATTTCAAAAACTAACGAATCGTGGGCATTTTAAAGACAGCTCAAGGGAATCTACGGATATTTCAAAAACGACGTATCTTTTCATAAAAAAAAACACCGTAGCCCCTATTTTCAAAACCCCATGATTCGTGTTATTTCAAAAGGCACCATTTGTAGGACTTATATTAGATTATTGCAGATTAGTTATCGTTGTGTCTAGTATTCAGCTCCCGCACATTATTGCTGTTCGCTCTGCCTCGCATATTTATTTTGCTGCATATTCCATTATTGATATCATGCTGTTAGGACACCAGCACCATTACCGATGATGCGTATATACCACGTACACCTATTTGCCGGCTCACACACATCTTCATCGGTAATTACCATGTCATGTACACTTTAGAGAATATAATTGCTTGACTTAGATTGTTAACTAGTAGTGTTGACATGATATTAGTGTACTTCCCTTATATGCCATATTAGACATTGTAGTTATTACCTACCACTTCATGCATACTGTTATTCAGTTGTTCATGCCTAGTTCATTATCATTGACATATGCACTTGTGATGATTTCTTGAGATTTATGATATTTCTGGATTTTGGGGAAAGCTGCAAAATTTACAACTTATGATCTTTTAAAATATAAAATGTTGCGGTTTTCTAGTGATGTAAAGTGTCGTCCACCATGAGTTTGTTGTGGTTTTGGAGATCCGTGTCGAGGAGTGGAGGAACCGTCACGGGTACATGGTAGGCCCGGTATGGTATCCCGGGGCAAGAGGAATGTGGTGTTGACGTTGAGCCTGGCTGGGGAGCACTACCTACCGGTGATATTACCCGACGCGTCGGATATCCGGAGGATACCGTTGTGGTCTTGAGATGGATGGTAGGGGCCGGTCTGGACTGACGGCACCCTAGATATTGAGATTGAGACATTGATATTTCGAGACAGTGAGATTTATGTTTTGTGTCGATGCTAGACACTGTTGATACTGATTTTAATTATGATACCTCAGTTTAAAATATGAAGGAAATCTCACTAATTTATGAAAACAGTTTCTTCATTTACATGTATTCTGTTTTCATGCATCCATACCTCATTCATATGATATATTGCTACCTGAGGCACTGACACGGGCACATGAGTTTACACTCGGGTTAGATATTTACCCTAGCCATTGTTATAGGCTGCATGTTATATATATTTGAGGATATATTGTGATCATTGACCTAGGATTGCGTTATTTATGCGATTTCTGTGCGTAGATGTTTTTCTATTCACGAGTTGGCAACTCACCCCCGTTGTGCCCCAGTTTCTTGCAGGTTGCCGTACAGGTTCATTACGGCTTTGCGGCATAGTTTCATTCGGGTGATTTGCTAGAAGGTGGGTTTACTTGTATCATACCCCCATTATTTATCTTGTATATCTTTATTCTGTTGTATCTAGAATTCCATCAACCAAACATGTATTTATTGAGATAGAGACCAGTGTTGGTTATTCTTTCGACCTTAGAGTCGCTCGTTATTTTTCTGGTGGTTTTGAGTTTTCTTTTGAGTTTTGATCCTCGCCGTTGGCGTTGTATATTATATTGTTTGTGTGGTTGTGACCGTCGATTGACGAAGAGCTAGCTCCCGCTTGGGGATGCCCTTTTCTTGATTTCGTATACTATTCATGTTGTATCCCGTTTGGGGGCCAGTATTTACAAAGGAGACTCTGCCGAAATTTTCAGTAAATTTTTGATGTTTTAAAAACCGCATAATTCGTCTTATGCTATTGAAATTACTTGCTTTAAGTTGTTTTTCCTGCACTCTACTATTTTCTTGGTTTGGATTTCTGGGTTTTCGGTTTACTTAGATTACGTACGCCTCGAGACGTTCGTAGTTTAAGTGCCGGTCATGTTCCGTACTTTCGGGTCGTGACAAAGTTGGTATCAGAGCGTTAGGTTTTCACCTTCGGAGCGTAGGATGACCCTTGGTTGATGGAATAGGTGACAAAAGTAGAGTGACGTACCGTTGGTATGTTCCGCGGCATATTTACGACACGCCACTCCACTTATGAAGCCATAGGATGTACATTTCCTTGTTCAGTATTATATTCCTTCCTGATCTAGCCTCATCGGTACCAGTTTGGTTTTGCTGCTACGGTTACGGGCAGGGAGAGCTACGGCTAGAGTTGCGGTCAGCACGAACTCGTCACGAACGGGGACTGACCAGGGCATGATTCCGGCGACACCCGATTGTAGAGAGGTGTCTTTTGACTGTGTTTCCGCGCCACGAGCATTTGGCGGATCGCCTTTATGAGGTTACTCGGATGTGCTGATCGACACTAGAGGATTGAGCCAATGATAGAGGCCAGCCAGATCTTGATGACCGTTGGTGTGTTGCTTACTCCTGATGATTGAGGCACGGTTCAGCATGCAGACGAGTGAGCCAGTTATTGCTGCGAACGACGAGATATCGCCCCAGATGTTGGAGCTATTGCAGTATAAGTTGTACTAAGAGATGATAGAAGGTCGCTAGTCATCGAGGATGAATGACTAGGACATGTGGATCGTTCGCCTACCCCGATGCGAGGTCATCAGATAGATTGATTCCAGCTAGAGACGACTTCACGCGGAGACGTTGGGAGTCGACAGAGATGATCGAATGTCAGAAACCTATTATTCCAAGTTTAAAGTAGTCGGAAAGACATGCAGGCAATTCTATGGTCCCTCTAGAAGAATGAAACCCTAACTCGACTTAATGACCGTTTGAAAGCCTTTGAACCTTCGGGTTTACGGCAGTTCTGCGGCGCCATTAATGAGGCTTGGGTTTGCCCTTCTACGGCTGGACCACCGATGCTGTGGTATGTACTCGATACTATTAAACTGTGCACAGGATGTTGAGCTCTTGGGGGATTATGAGGTTTTGACGACTCGATCGGATGGCTCGACTTAATTCAGATGCTAGGTGGTGAGATGCATTTCTTGGGAGACTCCAGATATGAGGATAGCCGTTGGAGCTTAGTCCATGCAGCCGCGACGAGACGAGTCCAAAGCAGACGACATTAGAGAAAAGTGGAGTAAGAGGTTCGCACCAGATCTAGATGAGATGATATTCCACTCCGCCGACATCAGAGAGGCGATGCGCATGCCGAGGCATGGTACTTGGACTTACCTTCCAGAAGGAGTCGCGATGACTATGCAGTCGTTCCAGAGCAAGATGCAGATATAGGAAAGGACAATGACTTCCGGACAGTTGGCAGAGACGAGACATGGAAGAGACCGTGAGCAGGATTCCTTCCAGGACACTGCTTCAATGATACTTGCACTCAGGATCAGATGTGTCACGTACATTCAGAGAGCCAGAGGCCGACGCCAGTGATATGCTGTCTTACGAGTGGTCGCGATGATTGACCAAGAGATGACCAGAGAAGTGCCAGAACGGAATCGTCCCCGTTAGCACACCTGACAGGGACGATGAGCCGATGGACCGAAAGATTGGTAATTCACAGTGAAGACCTTGACCCAGGAGTGGTCATGGTTACGCACACCAGCAGGACAGAGTTCATGATCATCGACGAGACGTCCCACTAGTGACCACGACAGTTGGCCGAGATTCTTAGAGGATGCACTTGAGCGGTACTATTCCGCCATTATTGATTACGATGTTTTGGGTGATTTATTCGTATGATTTGATTTTGATGATTGAGGATTTACGACCTTTGCACAGTGTTGCACTTGATATCGTTTTCGTGCTTTAGTTTCACATGTTTGTGATATTACGGTTTTAAACAGTTGAGTTGGTTTTGTGCGTATGCATACACACGATTTCGTTCCTGCACTCGGTATAGTTTATATATGCTTGCAGTGCAGTGATACGCCTTATGTGCACTTAGATGCACTGGACTTCGATTTCGATTATGATACTAGATATTTATTTTGTGCACCTTGTGCACCCGATTGATTTTGCGCACGTTCGGCGCTTGATATTGGATTTCATGATTTCGTGCGCGATGGATGCACCTGATTTGGATTTTCGCGCATGTTGAGCGCATGTCTTGAGATGCGATTTTGGTGCACACCAGATGCACTAAATTGAGATTTTTCGTGCATGTCAGATGCACCTGATTTTGCTGTCAGGCACACATGTTGCCTACGACAGATATTTCGTGCACACCCGATGCACTTAGATGTTGTTTCTGTGCGCATGTATGGCACATTCATGGATTTTGATTTCCGTGCGCACCAGACGCACGTAGCATTCATGTGCATATTTTGGGGATTGATTTCGTATAGAGCAGTACGTTTTTTATGATATTATGTGTTTTCGTACTGAGCAGGACTAGTCAGAGGACAGTACCTGAATATATTTTGCATGCATTGATAGTTATTGAAGGGATTTCCAAAAAAAAGGCGAGCTATAGCCTCAGTATTTACCTACGTGTCTGATATGACACGAAATGTTTAAAACAGGGAGACCCTTCTAAATTGTTTCCAAAACGGCGGAACGTACATTTCAAACAAAGGTATATATGTATATAGTTATTTCCTTATGTTAGACGTCCGCCACTGTGCAGTGTTATACGCGTGCACAGCGACATAAAGAGATTTGGCATGCATTTCCTTCAGATACTTACATATATAGATTCGATATTTACATGTATAGTTTCGAGTTATGTCATATTGGTTTTGATTTGGATTTGGCATTGATGTCTTCTCCATGACTCCGATGATTGCGGGATGCTTGACGGAGTTTTGATTTGAGTTATATGCTCATTTTTCAAGCGCATGCGCTGCGCTACGATTTGTTTTATGTATTTACTATTTCGGAGCCCCGACGACTTGATGGGTTTTCTTAGATGTTTTAGTATTTGGGGGAGTTTGAATTTAAATTCGGGGGCCGAATTTCTTTAAGGGGGGAAGATTGTAACGCTTTGAAAATCGTTTCGGTGAAATTTCGAAAAAATCGGTAAAATAATGGGGGTTTCTGTAAAAACTCAAAATACAAATATCTTATTATAAAAATTAAATATACATATTCTAGCTATGTAATTGCTATTATTTGGTGTTTATTGAGCCGCTGGTGAAATTTCAAATTTTCTGAAAAAAATATTATTTTATTATTATTTTAAACCGTCACTAATACATTTAATTAGGGAAAATTACAAATTGGAATGAGTTGAAACAAATTTTGTACATCATAAAACATTAAATAAAATTTTATCATATGGTTTTTGGAACGAAATCATTTGCCAAAACGGTTTAGAAATTATTGAAGAAAAAAGGCTTTTTTTTAGCGTAAATGGATGTTTGGGGTATTGTATTTATCATTTTTTATCACCCCACACCCGTACCCACACCCACACACCCCCACTTACTCCCCCCATGGCTGAATTCAGCAGCCCCCCTCTCTTGTCCCCACTTGGTTTTCAAAGCAAAAGAAATAAAAGAAAAGAATAGAAAATGGATAAAGTAGTTAGACTTTTGACTTTGCATGACCTTGACTTTGTCCCCCCCCCCCCATTTTCTCTACCTCCCTCTCTCTCCTCACACCATTTCTGGCCGAAATTCCCTGCATCCCACAGCAGCAGCCCCCCCTCCAATTTCCCCTCTCTTTTTTCTTCAAAACTTCATGAAAAATTGCTTCTAAATCCATCAAAAAAATCCGAAAACCCAAATCCGACTCCTACCCATTTTAGCTTAGCCCGTATAGCATGGATCCTTGTGAAAAGAGAGCATTTTGGGAGGCCATGGATGCTTGTGGACCTTCATATATTTTTGGGTATAATTCTAAAACTTTTTGCTTAAATTATTACTTGTTTCTTAAAGCTAATTTAAATTAAGTGTTAACTTGGATATGTGAGTTTAATTGCAAGTTTTGGATTTCAAGTTAGGGTTTGTTGTGGAAATGAGTTGTGTTTGATTGTGCATGGTTTAGTGAACTGGTTTAACATAATTAGTTTTGTAGAAAACTAATCTAGTTGTTAATTACAAGTTGTTACTTGAAAAATTGTGTTAATTTGCTAATTGCTTACTAGGTTTTTGAAATTTGTTAAATTCTTGGGATTAAAAATGTGATTAGGGTTTTCTTGGCTTCATTAACTTTATTAAGTGTGTTTTAATGCTTTGGATCATGTAAATCTAATCTAGATTGTAGTTTGTGCATTTTTGCTTTGAAATTGTAAAAAAAAGGGTGTTTTTGTAAACTAGAATATTAGGATTTTTGGAATTTAATGAGATTAAATTCCGGAAATTGTTTATACGACTTATTCAAGATATTTAATAAGTATATTGGCCGCTACTTTCATTTAAACATCATGTTTCGTACAAAAACGGCGAATTGTGCTTGCTAGATTTTCGGAAAAATGACTTTTTAAGTGAAAATGGGGTTTTTGTGAGTTTTAACCTAGTTTATATTAAAATTAGTGTTCGTGAACGTGCAAATGAGTGTGATTGGATTTTTCTCGATGGTTTGACGTTTGTACATCGACATCGAGGGTTGGTTTTACTATTCTTGCATGCGTAGGCGATAGGTTTGGACCTATGCGTGATACGCGTGCCGATTTGATTTTCGTATGCCGTTTCGATATCGAATTTAGTTTTAATGCGATATGGTGCGTTATGATATGTAGGTACCCCCACGTGGACTTCGAGACGACAAGCAAGCGCGTGGCGACGTCGGCACCGGCGAGCGAGGACCAGGTGAGTAGATTTATATCTACGGGGAGAAGTCGGGTGGATGGCGTATAGCACCCCCGCAGTTCGTGGTGATGTATACGAATACGTATACACACATATATATATTTTGACTATAATTTGTTTGATATTATCGATGATATAGATATTTGGTGTTCTTGGATGATTTAGTGTCGCGAAACCCTAGAGTAGTGGTCGCACCACACATGCACACACACACCCATACTTGCATACTTTCTTCTTTCATTTGCGCTTATACGGGATTATATAGTTATGTGTTCACATGGGTATGGGACTATGTGTTCACATACGGATTGAGGATGATAGTACTTGGGATTTATAATGAGTCGATGAGATTTGATTTGAGGTCGTGAGATCGGTGATATAGCAGGGTTCGTATCTTAGATACGACATGACGTTGTAGCGGGTCCTTGACGTAGTGTTTCACACACGTCCATGCATACGTAGGCGGTATCAGTATGGTACTAGACGTAGATCAGTACCCCGATAATGATATTTGATAAAGAGGATACCAGGTGAATAGTATGATGAATGTGATATTGACCCGTACCCAGATTGGGATGACGTACGACGGATTAACGTACGAGCTATATTGATGATTGATCCGCACTCTTGACTTGGGATGCCTGATTATAGATATGGTATCGGATATGATATTATTGAGGCGAGATCACCGACTATACATATACAGGTATGTATATGTATCGACTCAGATAATAGGCGGTTTCCTTACCTGTAGTTCAGCTTGTAGTTCAGCCGTATAGTTTAGTGTAGTTGTTAGATTAGATTATACTTCTTACCTATTTCAAAAACTAACGAATCGTGGGCATTTTAAAGACAGCTCAAGGGAATCTACGGATATTTCAAAAACGACGTATCTTTTCATAAAAAAAAACACCGTAGCCCCTATTTTCAAAACCCCATGATTCGTGTTATTTCAAAAGGCACCATTTGTAGGACTTATATTAGATTATTGCAGATTAGTTATCGTTGTGTCTAGTATTCAGCTCCCGCACATTATTGCTGTTCGCTCTGCCTCGCATATTTATTTTGCTGCATATTCCATTATTGATATCATGCTGTTAGGACACCAGCACCATTACCGATGATGCGTATGTACCACGTACACCTATTTGCCGGCTCACACACATCTTCATCGGTAATTACCATGTCACGTAAACTTTAGAGAATATAATTGCTTGACTTAGATTGTTAGCTAGTAGTGTTGACATGATATTAGTGTACTTCCCTTATATGCCATATTAGACATTGTAGTTATTACCTACCATTTCATGCATACTGTTATTCAGTTGTTCATGCCTAGTTCATTATCATTGACATATGCACTTGTGATGATTTCTTGAGATTTATGATATTTCTGGGTTTTGGGGAAAGCCGCAAAATTTACAACTTATGATCTTTAAAAATATAAAATGTTGCGGTTTTCTAGTGATGTAAAGTGTCGTCCACCATGAGTTTGCTGTGGTTTTGGTGATCCGTGTCGAGGAGTGGAGGAACCGTCACGGGTACATGGTGGGCCCGGTATGGTACCCCGGGGCAAGAGGAATGTGGTGTTGACGTTGAGTCTGGCTGGGGAGCACTACCTACCGGTGATATTACCCGACGCGTCGGATATCCGGAGGATACCGTCGTGGTCTTGAGATGGATGGTAGGGGCCGGTCTGGACTGACGGCACCCTAGATATTGAGATTGAGACATTGATATTTCGAGACAGTGAGATTTATGTTTTGTGTCGATGCTAGACACTGTTGATACTGATTTTAATTATGATACCTCAGTTTAAAATATGAAGGAAATCTCACTAATTTATGAAAACAGTTTCTTCATTTACATGTATTCTGTTTTCATGCATTCATACCTCATTCATATGATATATTGCTACCTGAGGCACTGACACGGGCACATGAGTTTACACTCGGGTTAGATATTTACCCTAGCCATTGTTATAGGCTGCATGTTATATATATTTGAGGATATATTGTGATCATTGACCTAGGATTGCGTTATTTATGCGATTTCTGTGCGTAGATGTTTTTCTATTCACGAGTTGGCAACTCACCCCCGTTGTGCCCCAGTTTCTTGCAGGTTGCCGTACAGGTTCATTACGGCTTTGCGGCATAGTTTCATTCGGGTGATTTGCTAGTAGGTGGGTTTACTTGTATCATACCCCCATTATTTATCTTGTATATCTTTATTCTGTTGTATCTAGAATTCCATCAACCAAACATGTATTTATTGAGATAGAGACCAGTGTTGGTTATTCTTTCGACCTTAGAGTCGCTCGTTATTTTTCTGGTGTTTTTGAGTTTCCTTTTGAGTTTTGATCCTCGCCGTTGGCGTTGTATATTATATTGTTTGTGTGGTTGTGACCGTCGATTGACGAAGAGCTAGCTCCTGCTTGGGGATGCCCTTTTCTTGATTTCATATACTATTCATGTTGTATCCCGTTTGGGGGCCAGTATTTACAAAGGAGACTCTGCCGAAATTTTCAGTAAATTTTTGATGTTTTAAAAACCGCATAATTCGGCTTATGCTATTGAAATTACTTGCTTTAAGTTGTTTTTCCTGCACTCTACTATTTTCTTGGTTTGGATTTCTGGGTTTTCGGTTTACTTAGATTACGTACGCCTCGAGACGTTCGTAGTTTAAGTGCCGGTCATGTTCCGTACTTTCGGGTCGTGAGGCCCTTTTCATCGAACGTGGGAGTCGCGGAGTCAGCTTTGAGGATTTCATCGCTCGGTTCCTTTACCCAAGCGTCCTCTCGGTAGAAGCTGCCAAGTTTGCCACCCTTGATGACCCTTTCGGTCTAGGTTTGGATAACCTGCCGGCGAAGGAAATAGACCAAAAGGGTTTTTTCCTTCCTAACTCCTCGACCATGTCTTTTGCGGAAGTTGCAGCCCCTGGGATGGACGAGGAGGCCTTCTTCTCAGGATTTCTTGGGCTATGGCTGAGTTGGTTTGCGCTCCCGATGCATTCTCGCCATATGCGGCCTTCTGTCTTTTACCCAGCTCACCGGATGACCATCGGGGTAAAAGTGGCCGTTGGGATTGCCGGCTTGGCACACTTATATCATGGCCTCAGTTAAGCGGCGGATGCTAATGAGCCTGGGGTACTGCACGTGATCTTCCCGATGTACTACTTCGTATCGTGGCTTGAGCTACACACATCGGGCGTCTTTGGCATGCACAAAAGGCCCTCGTTCTATGACAGGTGTAGTTTCCCTCGCATCATACAGTTGATTGGCGCATCAATTGTGACTCCATCGCCACGGAATGCCAAGGGGTTACTCCCTCTCCCCCACACCGTTGGAGACGGGGTGTCTTTCATCGACAAGGTGTTGACTATTGGAAAGGCATCTACCACTGCAGTGCAGCCATTGCAAGACGCTTTCAAGGATGGAGCCTCAGTTTTGACAGCCCGCAAGACCCTCCATTTATATTCTATCAGGCCGGGCTTCTTGGTGTTAAGGCAGAACGGTGCGGCGATTTTCATGAGATACAACCCGCATCGTTTCGCCCAATAACTGAGCTACAATCAAGGGGTACCACTGGAGGCTTTCCTGCTGGAACCCGTTGCTACTGAAGAAGGGATGCGGAGCGCGCTTCACCACTTCATGCGTCTTAATACGGGTTCTCATTTTTTTATCAGTGAGCCGACTTGCGCCCCACGACTCCTCAAGGTATATACAGAATGGTACAGTCATTCGACGGGAGCCGTCATAAAGGAGGAAAAGCGATTGCTGGTCGACCGTAAGGGTGTGCCTCCAGGTAGAGACCGCAATGCTCCTTTAGTGCCAAGGACCCCGGTAGTTCCCCCGCTAAAAGATGTTAGAGCCGGACTACCGTGTGCGCAAAGTCCTCCACGCGGATTGCCGCTTCCCGATATTGCGGATGCACCACCAACGCCCTGTGCTCCAGTGGAGACAGTGGTTGTAGCCTCGCCGGAATCTGGTGTGGATGCGGATATCGGGACCCGCCGCCCCAAGGTGCCTGCAAAGCGTAAATCGATCTCGGGTGCACCCAGGGCTGGTGGGCAGAAGAGGAAGAAGAATTCGATCCTCTCTGCCGACGTTGTGTTTGGTCAGGAACCTCACGCTCCCTATGCGAGGGCTTGGGTGAGTATGGGACCAATATAGGATTGGTTATGCCACCAGATGACACTGATCTGGCGGCCGCCATCGCAGCTTCAGAGCGGTTGGCGAGGTGCGACGCGTGGCTGGCTAAGCTTACGGAATCAGGTAATCACTAGTCGCATTTTTTATTGCATCATACCTTTATTATTGCCTTTGACTAATGTTTTTCCTTCTTTTCTTCCAACAGGCATCACCATTGAAGAAGCCATTGCCGCTTCCCTCAAGACTTTCCAAGAGGAGGAACGCCTTAGAGCGTCTTTAGGCCTTAGTAAGTTTCGATTCATCAAGTTTTCGTTTTCCTTGCGTTATGGTCGATCTAACCTCTCCCTTTTTATAGCAGGAACCACAATGCTGATCCCGCCAGGTGACGCGGAGACTCTGCCAACTGCCGATGTTCCTGCTTCCTCAGGGCTACCGCGGGAGGTTCGTCTTGAAGAGCCGATGAGAGATGCCTTAAAGGCTCTGGAGGCGACTCTAAATGAGGACGACGACACCTTAATTAAGGAAGCGTCGAAGAGGTCTATCGCGACGGCCCGGGAGGAGAGGAAGCGGTTGAGGCGCGAAGCGAAGGCACGCAGGGCTGCCTTGGCCATTGGAGCGGGCCCAAGCACCATCCCTCATGCCGATACTCCGTCAGAAGAGCCCCCGGTCGCCTTGTCTACAGCTCATAGACAGGCGGTGCGCGCTAATAGGGAGGCTAACGATAAGTCCACCTTAGGTAATATTTCTTTCAGAATTTTGTTGTAAGAATTATGAAGTTGTCGGTTCTTATATATTCTGTCCTATAGGGCCAAGTCCAACCGAGGGGGAGGCGGAGACCATCGAACCTGAGGGGCCGGAGGAAGAGGCATTGGTCGAGCCCGAGCTGATGGCGGATGATACAACCAGGATTGCTGGGCCCGAGCTAGTGGCTGACGAAATGGTCACGTCCACTATGCCTGAGCAAGTAGTTGCTGCCGAGCTTGAGGTAGCAGCAGACGGAGCGCCTGAGACCGATGACCTCATGGCGACGGTGAACGAGACAACCGCGACTGCTGAGCCCGAGGGAGTCGCGGGTGAGGTGGACATGATTCCTGAGGACGAGCCGACCGCTCTTTCTCAGGAGTCTGGAAACGCTCCAGTCATCGCTCTCCCCGCCTACGGCCCTCTGCCGTCTCCTGGCCTTACGAGCATGACGACGGCCCCCGTGGAGTCTGGGGATGAGGCCACGGGTGGTGGACTCATGTCGATGGAGGAGGGAGACGCCTCCGTCTCAGCTAGAGGCTCATCAGGTAAATTTCGAATTACCGTCCCCTTTTTTATCTTGCAATCTTTCCTGACAGGTTTACCCTTGTTTTTTAACGCAGGTGCGGCCAGTGCCGATGCTCCATTTCTCGAGGGAGCGCCATCAACTACTGCCTTGGCGGTGGTCACTTCTCAGCCCTCTCTTATACCATCGAAGATGTTGGAAGGTATGGATTTGCAACCTATTAGTTTCGTCTTTCAGCCGCATAATTTATGTACTAAAGTCGTACTGTTGTGTCTTTTCAGGAGTGCTTTTTGATCATCTTTATCAAGTGTTGCTCCCACACTTCTTCTTCCCGTCTGAATTCGCTTCTCCTTCTGGTGGCGCTGGTGAGTATGGTTTCCAATTGATATCTTTCTTTTTCAGTGATGGAATTATTTCTAACTTTTTCTTATCCCGACTATAGTGCTATAAATTGAAGGAGGGGATGAAAGATCGGCCGCGCCACCGGCCTAGCCACCTGCCACAGCTGGTACAGCAACTATCACATTGATAACTCCCTTTCTTTTTTTATTTCTTGAACTGTTATCTGATCATATCTTGTCTTTTCAGCTGTCATTCCAGTCTCGACGCCCTTCGAGCCTCGTGTCATAATGCCGGCGGGCCCTTTCCTAAGACGTCCGTCCTCGAAAGGCGCCGCGAATAGTCTGCGCATGTTGAGCGACTATATCGAGGAACTCGACTTCGAGACTCCTACATCTGCTGCAGACTTCGCTATGGCGGTTAACCTGATGCTGGTGATACTCGTAAATTTCCATGACGATGGCATCGTTGCATCTTGGGTTAACCACTGCAGAGAGATCGAGGCTCGCCTGCATCAGCTGGAGTCGATGCGTCCTGCCCCTGAGGTTTTGGCCGTGAGCACTCAACGGGCAGCATGGCTCGAGCAAAGCGCTTCTCATTTCCGCCATTTGGAACAAGAAGCAGCTTTAAGGCTGAAGGAGTGTCACGAGTCTTCAAGAGAAACTGCTCGCCTACGTGCCGAAGTTGAGGCAAACGCTGCTGAGATGAAGGCTATCTTTGAGGGCCTCCTGGAATGCATCTCTCATGGGCTAAACTTGAAGCGAAAGCTTGATGTCGCCGAGCGTGACACCCCAGGCCGTGAAGTCGCTCATCAGGCCGTTAGGGAGCAGCTTGCATCTGTCTTGCAGCAGCGGGCTCAAGTAGAAGCAGAACTGGCGGTGGTGGCCGATCAGGAAAAGGCATGGAAGGAAGTGTGCGAACAACTGATAAAGCTATTTAAAACGCTTCCTTCCCAGTAGCTGCCTTTGTATCAATGTATTTGTAAAATTTTCCTTTTAAATAATATGTATCCATTCTTTATTCTTTTGTACGCTTCCCCTTGTACTTGATTAAATTCAATAAATAAAGATACACATTTTTCTTTGCAATGTCTTGTACTATTTCTTTGCTTTCTCCCTTCTCTTATTATCAGCAGGCTGTCTTGATAAACAGATAATAGAGTAAGCATCTAGATTTCTCCAAGAGATAACGATGGATTAGGCCGCAGGTTCAGATTTGCTGCCTAAGACTTTTCAACTCTATGAGCCGTGAGGGTCTTATAGAGACTTTTCTCCCTACGGATCGAGAGGATCTCGTAGGTGGATTTTCTCCTTAGGAATCGTGAGGATTCCTAAGTGTGTTTTCCCTTATAAGTCGTAAGGATCGTATAAGAGAATTTTCTCTCTTACAAGTCGAAAGGACTCGTAAGTGGTTGGTGAGTTGACTTGTTTCCGAGTCGAAGTATTGCTCCGACGGGGAGGTCGTTGGCTGACTTGTTTCTGGGTCAGAGGTCGTTGGTTGACTTTTTTCCGAGACGGAGGTCGTTGGCTGAATTGTTTCCGCTACGGAGGTCATTTGCTGACTTGTTTCGGAGATGGAGGTCATTGACTGACTTGTTTCCAGGATGGAGGTCATTGGCTGACTTGTTTCCGGGTCGGAGGTCGTTGGTTGACTTGTTTCCGCGACGGAGGTCGTTGGTTGACTTGTTTCCGAGACGGAGGTCGTTGGCTGACTTGTTTCCGCGACGGAGGTCGTTGGTTGACTTGTTTCCGAGACGGAGGTCGTTGGCTGACTTGTTTCGGCGACGGAGGTCGTTGGCTGACTTGTTTCCGCGACGGAGGTCGTTGGCTGACTTGTTTCCGCGACGGAGGTCCTTTGTTGACTTGTTTCCGCGACGGAGGTCGTTGGTTGACTTGTTTCCGCATCGGAGGTCGTTGGTTGACTTGTTTCCGCGACGGAGGTCGTTGGTTGACTTGTTTCCGCGTCGGAGGTCGTTGGTTGACTTGTTTCCGCGTCGGAGGTCGTTCGTTGACTTGTTTTCGCGACGGAGGTCCTTTGTTGACTTGTTTCCGCATCGGAGGTCGTTGGTTGACTTGTTTCCGCGTCGGAGGTCGTTGGTTGACTTGTTTCCGCGTCGGAGGTCGTTGGTTGACTTGTTTCCACGACGGAGGTCATTTGTTGACTTTTTTCCGCGACGGAGGTCATTGGTTAACTTGTTTCCGCGTCGGAGGTCGTTGGTTGACTTGTTTCCGCGACGGAGGTCATTTGTTGACTTGTTTCCGCGTCGGAGGTCGTTGGTTGACTTGTTTCCACAACGGGGGTCACTTACTGACTCTAGGTTGTCTGTGAACCGTAGAGTCTTGGAACTGGGGACTTTGCCGTAGCTCCGATTGGTGATGTCACATCCATGTCCTGCTGGAATGAGGAGGAACGCCGCTGTTGGTCTCCAGGCTGTAGATGTGGTCTTCGAGATCTGACTTCCCTTTGACGCAGCCTGGTGGGGAGATGTAGCCCCCTTTCTTTTTGTTTGTGCCCTTGGATTGTATACAGGGATCGATGTAATCTCAACTGTAGGGAAAAAGTATCATTTATTTGTATTGTTTTATTTCTGCGATGCTCTATCATTTCAACTTTTATATCGCGAAGGTAGCGATTGCCCAATCATTTCGGCTATTTTTTCGCGGTGCCCAATCGGCTATTTATTTTATTTTTACTCGCTGCTTTTTATTGCGAGTTGCCTAATCATTTCAGCTGTTTTATATGCATACGTTTTTACTTGCTGCTTTTATTGCAAGTTACCCCATCATTTCGGCTATTTCGTATGCATGTGCGGCCTACCGGCTTTTCACCGTAAACCTGAAATTAGACACCGATTTCGGCATCAGCACTGCTACAACTGGGATGTTGCCAGGAGCGAATCATCATTTGCTTCTATCGATGTCGAACAAAGGTGGCTTAGCGAACAGGGTTAAGGTCCTGTCCACTAAGGCTTTTAACTTCATGAGCCGTAAGGGTCTCACAAAGGTATTTCTCCCTACAAGTCGTGAGGATCTTGTAGGTGTATTCTCTCCTTAGGAATCGTGAGGATTCCTAAGTGTATGTTCCTCTGTAAGTCGTAAGGATCCTACAAGAGGGTTTTCTCCTTGTAAATCGAGAGGACCTACAAGGGTTGTTCACCATACGAACATATCCCCAGTCACGGATGGGACTTAGTTAGGGAAATGTTTATTAACGCCCGTGGATTGTATACAAGGGTCAGTACTGAGCCTCTTTTAGGGAAATATCGAAGGTTATGACGTTTGCTTAAGCACAGGTTTAGGTCTTTGTAACTTAAGACTTTCAAATCTTATGAGCCGTGAGGGTCCCATAAGAGAGTTCTCCTTACGAGTCGTGAGGATCTCGCAAGCGTATTTTCTCCTTAGGAATCGTGAGGATCCCTAAGTATGCTGATCCCTTATGAGTCGTAAGGATCTCACGCGGGTGGTTTCTCCTCACAAGGTCGAGAGGACCTTGTAAGTGTCCTTTAACGAGGTTGCGCCCTTTCGGATTTTCACAAACACTCGCCGGTAGTCCTGCTGTTTTTACTCACGGAGCCCTTTCGGGTTTTCATCCGTGCCCTTTTTGCTTATGGACATACCTCTTATTTTTTATTCTTTTTATTTTTATATGTTTTTCTTACGAGGTCACGCCCTTTCGGGTTTTCACGAACACTCGCCGGTAGCCCTGCTGTTTTTACTCACGGTGCCCTTTCGGGTTTTCATCCGTGCCCTTTTTGCTTATGGACATACCGTTTATATATATATATATATATATATTTCATTTTTATATATTTTTTTCTTCTTTTTTTTTCTTTTTCTTTTATTCACCTCGTCAGCCTGAAGATGCTGCGGTATTAGTTTAAGGACGTTTCGGTCCGTCATTAGTTTAAGGACGTTTCGGTCCGCCGTTAGTTTAGGGACGTTTCGGTCCGCTGTTAGTTTAAGGACGTTCCGGTCCATCCAGGAGAAGGCTGGCTACTGCTTATGAAGTTTGAGCTTAGGAAGATAGCGAGCGGACATAGTCGTCGTCATCTATCATTGACCTAGGCAATAACTCGCTAAGCATAGTATTTCTTAAGGAATCGGCCATTTATTGGCCTGTAAGGCCTTTCACCGTGCATATCCATGAGTAGATAGGCTCCACCTTGGTAGAACTTGTCTATGATGTACGGGCCTTCATAGTTTGGCTCAAATTTTCCCCGCTTGGCGCGATTGGGGATCATAGGCCTTTTGACCACTATCACGAGTTCGCCTTGGCGGAATGCCCTCGGCTGGGTCAATCTTTCATATAAGCGCGTCATCTTTGCTTTATAGGCCTCCAGATTTTGTTGCGCTATGAGCCGAGTCTCATCTAGGGCATCAAGCTCCTCAAGCCGAAGGTGAGCATTTTCTTCGTCCGTCAGCTCATAATGGACTGCCACCCGTAGAGAGGGTAACTCTATCTCGAGGGGGAGTACCGCTTCTGTACCGAATACCAACGCGTACGGCGTTGTGTTCGTGGCCGTCTTGAACGTAGTTCGATACGCCCAAAGAGCTTCTTGCAGCCTCTCATGCCAGTCCTTCTTATTTCGGGACACCGTCTTTTTCATGATCTTTGTCAAGGTCTTATTGAAAGCCTCAGCTAGACAGTTAGCTCGCGGATTATAAACCTAGGAATATCTCCAGTCTATATTGTGTTGTTGCGCGAAGCGACTGATCTTGTGGCTTCTATAAGCTGGCCCGTTATCGGAGATGATCCGTCACGGAGTTCCAAACCGATATATGACGTGCGTTTTGAAGAAATGGAGGATATTCTCCGTCTTCACTTTTCTTAACAATACTGCTTCTGTCCATTTGGAGAAGTAGTCAGTCGTCGCCAGGATGAAACGATGTCCCCTGGACGATGCTGGTTCGATGGGGCCGACTATGTTAGTTCCCCACATTTCGAACGGCCAGCTAGCAACTGTCGGGTGTAGCGGATTTGGATGCTGGTGGATGAAGTCCCCATGGATTTGGCATGAGTGGAATTGCTTCGCGTATTCGAGGCAGTCCTGAATCATCGTGGGCCAATAGTAACCCATCCGTTTGATCTTCAACTTCATCTTCGGGCCCGTTTGGTGAGAACCGCAGAGTCCGCCGTGAACTTCCTGAACGACTCTTTTCGCTTCGTCGGGTCCCAGACATCTCAACCACAAAGAATCGAACGACCTCTTGTATAGAGTATCATTGACGAGGGCGAAAGACAGAGCTCGTTTCATAAGCTGATGTCTTGAGGACGCATCTTCGGGTGTTCGACGGTATTTGAAGTAGTCTATAAAGACTTCCCTCCAATCCTCGGCCTTTTCCCGGTCTTTTATTTGCATAGCCATTTTCTCAGTCGCTTCCTTCTCCTCGGATGATTCCGGAGATATTTCTGCTGGGGCGAGCACCCGACGGCTCTGTACCACAATTCTGACGTCATCGAGGTTCTCGTCAGCCAATTCTTTAGCGAGCTTGGCCAACGCGTCCGCTTTGCTGTTTTCCGTGCGAGGTATGTTTTCCAAAGTATAGGAGGGAATTTAGGTCAACAGTTGCTGCACCTTTTCGCCGTACTTCACCAACTCTGGTTTGCATGTCTGGTAGTCGCCATATACTTGACTGACGATCAGTTGAGAATCTTCGTATATGATGAGGTTTTCAATTCCCATGTCGATGGTGTTGGAGATAGTGCCCTCAGAGTCAATTATTGGATCACAGGCACGTGATTGCAATGTTGAGGGAGGACCTATCCCGGTAGGACAGTCTTACTCGAGATGATAGTATGCTATCTGGTTTACCTTTATCATCGTGTACTGCTTCAGGTGACCTTACAGGTCGCTATTACACTCTGATAGAGCCCCTAGGATTCTTGCTTGACTGCCAGCAATATGATGGCGATCATATACGTGAGAGCTGGTGGTCTATAAGCACATCCTTAAAAGGTCCCTAGTCGTGGGAGTTTCGAGATAGGGCATTGATTCTCCAGAGTAGACTAGTGTATACAGTCGAGACCCCGACGAGGGGCGGTGGCCGGTCTCACAAGCCACTGGTTGGTTCACCTAAGATGTATACAGGTGCTCATTGGGTTATGAGTACACCGGACAGGACTCGCCGGGAACATGCTAGTTGGTCTTATACTTGACGTCAGATAGCAGTTCCCTGGTGACATGTGTACAGGTTAGTTCATCGACCAGAGATCGTCATTTGTCTCGTGTGAGTTCCCACTGTACTTTGATTACTACCCTACCACGGCTCAAAGGAGTCGTGCAAACAGGTTTTAGTTGGGTACAGTCCCGAGCCACATGGAGGCAGTGAGCGGATCTGCAGGGGTTCGTCTCTCCCGGTATTGGGGGTGAGGTCGCGCTGTGTCTAGGAGAGCCATTACACAAAGCCCTCGGCCGAGGAAGGAGATTTACTGGTAGGTATTCCAGTAGTATCTCAGGGTGTTCTGGGCTTCTCTCTGACACGACTTGTACCGCTTTTGGGGGTCTGACTTTTACCAACCCCTAGGCCCGCCATGCGATACTCATAGACGAACGGACCGAACTGTACGGATATTGTCACTGACAGGCTCAGTAGGGCGTCAGGATGAGTTCGCTCATCGACGTCCCTTTTGGTCAATAGCTGGTGGCCCGTCACGTATGGCTAATACCTCTGACGTGCTAGTGGTTAAATCCACAGCCATAGTATTGACGAGTCTTTAGAGTCCACCACACAGACAGTTACTCAAGTTTCGGGAGAAACGCTGTAGAGGCCGTATGAAGATATGGCAGGGTTCGATTAGATACGTGCGGTATTGCACGGATCGTGATCGGACGGTTTTTACTAGCCGGCTTTGGTTTAAGCCGGATCCTTGTATTAGACAGTGTAGATTTTGTCTCGTTGCATTTGTATTCAGTGGGAATACAAATGCGGGCATGTATATGCAGTAGCGGGGTTTTCCTGTAATTTATTACGGGATCAGTTTTCTGAAGTTGCCAGTTTGCATTTCGTTCCGGCCAGTTTTCCTTTGTTCCTTTCCGGCCGGACTTTTCTGTTGGAAGGGCTAATTTGCAAGTTTGCAAATTAGCTATTGTGGAGGGTTCTTTGTGGCTTTTGACATTATGATGGTTCATAATATTTCTAGCATCTTTAGATGCTTTTCTTATTCTCATTATTGTTTTGCATTAATGAGATTGGAATTGATTTGATTTGGGGGTGACCTTTTCTCCTCATTATCCTCACATCTCTTATGGTTACCAATATACTCTCTTGTGCTCACCCTCTTTGAAATTTCCCTGCACATTATGGCCGGCCACATTTCTGGTGGAGGAGGGAGGCAATTGATTTGGTGTTGTTCTCATTTTTGGCTTGCTAAAAATTGCATTTCTCATCTCTCCAAAGTTCATTCTCTTCTCCAACATCAAAGGCAACTTCACAAACCCCAAAGAGACAAGCCACTACACTACAATCTACAGCAAACCTTGGGCACGTCGACTAGCCAGCTTCGTGCCCGAGTTGCCTCGGTATTGAGGTGGGAGCCCGTAAAAGATGCAGACGATGTGGTGCCCTTTTCGGCAAGGAGGCGACGACCGGAGTTTCCGCGGGAGATCGGGACGATGACGAGAAGACCTGAGGACTCGGATCGCTTGGTATATCTCTCTTCCCATCTCTAGTTAGCTAGTATCGGTTAATGGTTACGATCCGGGTTTATTGTCCGCGGTAGCGCCCGTTTAAAAGTTAAGAAATTTTTGATTCCGCATTTTGGCCTCGGATAGACGGTCGGGGCGCTGCCGTGGCGCAACATGGTATCAGAGCCACGCCATTAACCTAGTCTAGCTTGCTCTAGTATGTTTAAAGACCCGATCGAACAAAAATCCCAAAAACCGTAATTTTCTTCACATCAGTTTCTGTCGAAATTTTTTGGAGTCCAAAAATTTTTCAGGTTGTTGCAGAATGATGTACAGAGAATCCTAAGAACACTGAAAAAATTTGGTAACCTAATCCTTCCGTACGACCGCAGAACCGCGGCCTTAACCCCTCTTTGGCCGCGGTTCCTCCGCAGGAAGTTGGAATCACTTCACCATATTTTTACAGTGGGCTTGTGGGCTGAAAATAAGGGTTTTGGTATATTTTATTTGGGCCCAGATTTTCTGTAAGTGCTACAGTAATGATTTGGGGCCCACTTGGTATATTTTGTTCGATCGCATATTTTAAACTTGCTAGTTCACAGTATTTACATTATATCTGCGACCGTGAATGTCACTTGATCGGTAAATCCTGTCTAACTGCTATAGCCCGGTAAGACGGATTTGCGAACGTGACTTTCACGTTGATGTTCTGTATTTATGCTGTGATGTTGCGGATCGGTCGTGGGGATAGCCTGGTTGCAGTGGTAGTACAGTTTTGTTGTATTATGTACATTTGATATTGCGGGGCGAGCGTCCGACATGTGGACTGTCGTCACTGCCTGTTTGTATTATTGTTTTGGGGCACGACCAGGTTGCGGTCGATGTACCCGTTGTATGTATATTTTACTTTCTGTACTAGGATTACCCCGCGGAGGGGTGCACGGATAGCCGGGTTCTAGAGGGCAACGGGCCCGCATCTCATGGCATTGAGACGGAGGGGGCTTCACTCTAGGATTGGCGGGCTATTCGCCGCACTCGTAGGGGGTACAGGTTGACCCAGGAGGGGTGCCCAAGTTACCGGATTCCATGAAGTGCTGGGTGGTCCATTCACGGTGCTGAAGGGGGCTGCCTCGCTTCAGGTTTTGGCGGGTGACTTGCCGCGCCCGTAGGGGTCTAGGATTTCATTACATAGGCTATCCACACGACCAGGGGAACGTCGGGTTTCAGCAGCGGCTCTATGAAACCTGGGGATCCCATATATCTGTATTGTTCTGTGATGCTGCACTTTTCTGTGATGTTGCATTTTATCACGCCTTGAGCGAAATATTATATATTGGTATATATATTAGTAGATGTTGTATATGTTTTACATCCGCGCTAGTCCAGTCCCCGCTCTGTCGTTAGTTAGCTAACCTAACGGGTAATGACTGGACCCAGTGGCGAATGCAGATGGCATATACGTACATCAGTATATTTTCGTTCTTTGTGGTGTGATCAATTGATGGGACTGCGTTGATTCGGATCAATGCAAGCTAAACAAACCTACTCTGATGTTGTTGGAACATTTTTCAAAAAAAAACTGTTATTGCAAAGGCGTTCTCTTTTGTTTTGCATCGTGGTATTCAGTTGGAATATCCTGCTCCTCAGTCGACGAGGCAAGGGCCGATATCCCTTCACCGGGAGTGACCCCTTGGACAGAAGTTTGCGTTAGGGCAATAACTTCACTATAGCCGATTGCCTTCTGCTTTGCATCGTGGTATTCATTCGGAATATCCTGCACCTCATTCTACGGGGAAAGAGCCGAGATCCCTTCACCGGGAGTGACCTCTTTAGCAAAGGTTTTCGTCACTATATTTTTATAAAAGGCTATGCAGTTCCTTCAACGATATCAAGTTCATTACGTTAAAGGTTTTTCGCCAAAAACCAGTCGTAGCCCTCCGTCATTTCTTACGGGTATTATTTAGTATTCGTGCTGCGTTTGTTGACCTAGTCAAGACGCAGTGTTCGGTAGCTAAGTGGTACTTGTTTGTTGCATAAATGGGATTGGTTAGGACAGTCGTGCGGCCTTGTTGACCTAGTCAAGGGCACGTACGGGTGGGTTTAATGCAATCTAGAATAATGACGGGTTGAACTTGACTGGCGGTTTATGGTTTGTTGACCTAGTCAAGGTCATAAACCGCTTGGGGTAAAAACATACATCGGGAGTTTCTAAAGAAACTGAAACTTGCCAGGCATGCGCATACCTTCTGGAGTGTGGTGACTTGAGTGGATTCCGTCAAGTTATCATGCGATGATAGTTGGATCCCGATTCCCACTGATGAGTTGGTTTACTCCTCGGGTGATCCCGGCTAATTCTTCTTTCAGGTTTGGGGAAGAATTTGACGTTACAGTGGGAGGTTTCCTGATTAGATAAATTGGTAACCATTCTGATCTAGGTTAGAGTGCACGCTGAGTGTTTCTTTTCTCTCTCTCTTTGGCAGCGACCAATGACCCGACCCTAGACTATGACTCAGTGACCAAGTTGACCGAACCTTCTTAACACTGGATTTTGGATTGTCAGAATCGCTAACCTCATTGCCACTCCTACTTTTACTTTTTTCTCCAGGACACCCCATATTACTACGAACGTCCACTTCCATTGGAAAAAACCATCGTATGGTTAGATACGAACTCGAAGGAATTTATTCGAGGATGGTTTCCGGTTCTGGAGAAAACGAATAGGACTATTCAGTTGTCTTTTCCTTTTACCTTCTCTCAGGTTGCGAGTACTCCTTGGTTTAGGAGATAGTACACCTATTATGCAAATTGGATAGTCTTCTTCCAAACCTTAGGCTGGTGCCGAACGACGGGGAATGAAGAAAACCAATTAGCGTAACGATGGTGTACAGAAGGTATTAAGTTAAGACAAAGCAAGGGATTAGTAAGAGGGCAAAGTAAATTGCGACTGCTATTCACGACCAAACCAAGTATTTCTTCGCCAATCCTAAATCACCTTTGTATTTCTCCAGGACACTCCGTATCACTACGAAGATCCACAGTTTATTTGGATAATCCATCGTATGGTTATATACGAACTCGAAAGGAACTTGTTCCAGTTCGGGGATGGATCCTGGTTCAGGAGAAATAGGAATAAGGTTCATTCGGTTGTCTTTTATCTTCACCTTCTCTCGCATTGCGAGTGCTCCTAGGATTAGGACAGTACACCCATTATGCTTATTGGATAGTCTTCTTCCAAACCAGAGGCTGGTACCGAACGGTAGGGAAGGAAGAAAACCATTTGGCCTAAAGGGGTGTACAGAAGGTAATGACTAAAGACATTTAAAGGGATTTGGAGAGATGGCAAAGAATTATACGGTTACAGTTTTGAATCTGGATAATGGAAGAGGCATTACTAGGAATGCCAGGATACCCCATCGAATCATTTCAATGTTTCAGTTCATTGTGTACTGTTAAAAGAAAACTGATTTCCCGATTAGACACTTGCTCCAGGGTATGTATTTACCAGGTATGATTCTCACATATGTATGGTTTTACAGATGATGAGTGGGAGTAAGTTATTGGGAATTAGGTGATCATCCTCATTATATCGGAATTCGTTGTAATTGGTGATATTTGAGGAAGTCACCTGGTTTGTTTTCCAGACGGCAAATATTTGGTTTTGAATATCCGTTGTTATGCACCAATTTTAAATTGATATATCTGTACGTCTATTTTCATAGAGTGAGATATACCTTTTTGAAATTATGTCTATGACATTTACCTATATCAGTGGATGGTTAGGTAAGGAGCATTGAACAGCGGTGTAATTCTTCATAACCATAAGTACAGTTTTCAACCTACGACACACAATGAATGAGTTATCAGACTCAAGGGACTTGTACAGAGTATTGTATGTTGTCTAGCGTCCATCAGGACAGAGGGGTTGGTCCTCGTACTATATTCGGTTTACTTATGACTTCTCTAGTTTTTAGACAGCTGTTTCGTGGAAACACAGGGTCCGAATTTTGAGAAGTTATAGGTATTTGAATAAAGTAGAGAACCAAGTATTGCAAGTATAAGGATTCTTCAAAGTGATCGAAGATGTAGATACTTGTGAATGGTATTCAGTTGATAGTAATGATTAAGAGAATTAGCTTCTCTTTCAGGTTGCTCATAATTGGAAGTATTCCTAAGTTGAGTGACGCTGATCGGACTTTTTTCCATTTTAGTTGACATGCACTGGAGACAGCTGCATGATTTGAATCTGGTTCCAATTAAATCAGTGCCTCTGTTTCTGTATTGGATATAGAACAGTTCATATCTTGGCATTGTTAAGGTACAGGGAGTTGTCCGGCTTATGCTTAAAACCAGACTCTGGATAACTCAAGGCACGTTTCTGTAATGGCTATTTGTGGGTTGACCCGGGCTATGACGAGGGTTGACTTTCTACCATCTGGAAGATCAATAGTGATATTGTTCTTGACTCGCCACATTTTTAAAAGAAATAGATTTTTCAGAAAACAGTAGTGGGAGTATGGTAGAACTGGAATGATTCCAGAACCGCAAACGATTACTGAAGATTTGATAAGAACCTGAAGATTCAATCTGGTTTGACATTCCATTAGCCACACCGCAGATATAATGGGTAACCTCAGGCACTCGAGAGGTACTTCGGTATGCTCAAGGACGGTGGCAGGGAGGTTCTTGTTTGCCCAGACTTGCCATTGCTGTTGTTCCAGACTGTGAAACCCGGCATGAGGATGAGTATAGCGTCATTCTAAACTGGCTTTAGAAGTGTACGTCTATATAACTCTGCTAGAGGGTTGTCGTAGTCAGTGGGAGCAGCGGAAGCATTGGTGGACAGTTGGCTTATGTCTATTTACAGACTGAAGCAAATATAGCGGAGATAGATCATCTATTTCTGATGTACAGTCATAGGTTTGACTTCATCAGAATAGGGGATGGATCTGTTAAAGAAGGTAGTAGGGTGTGATGTCCTGGTATTAGGATGACATACACAGAGTAGGAAGTGATATTCCTATACTACGATCGGTTATTCTTTGGTTGTCACACAGTGGTTTCTCCACATAGGACTTGGATATTATATCAGACATTCTGGTCACTAGATCTATGGTTTTAGATCTAGATTTGGGTGGTTTCCCAATCTGGGTACTTTGACAGCATTCTATGAGTATTTAGAATGGACGACTCCTGGCACAGTAGTATACCTGCAGGTAATGGAGTCACCCTCTCCAAAGGTGACTTACAGACTAAAGGGGAGAGGGATACGCATGATTGACAGATCACTTGCTTAGGCAATTGAGTCAATCATGAGATGTCAAGTACCACACCAGATGTTGTTCTTGCAGTAGGTGCAATAAATTGATATTAATCCAATCCTGGAGAAACAGTCGGAAGCAGTTTTAGAACATAAGTTGATGTTCTAGGGATGTGATAACGACAGCCTCTTTTAGGAGACGGTTATCATTCCAGGCATCCAAGGTGACATGGATGGCAGAGTGGCTGTCAGAGTTATAGTTTCTCCTTCTGACGAGGGGCAGTATTTTGGACAGGTGGTCCAAGGCAATACTGAGGGAGGCATGGCGCTGGATACTGATTAAGTTCAGTTATCGATACAGTCTAAGAAGTTTGGATTTGGAGTTCATTTATGAGCTAGGTCCCATCAGATATCCAGACATACTCTAAGACAGGTATTGCTCATTTCGGGAGATGGTTTTCTCCGCGAACTTGAGATATAGAGAGACATAGAAAGAAACATCACAGCGATTCCACTCACTGAGGCTATTCCTCGAACGCAATAGTTTCGCAAACGAGCTTTGTGAGACTGACTAGTAGAGGAGTTGGGTGTTCGGTATCACACGGGCTGTAAGTATGCGACATCGCAATAATTAGCCTTGAGTGCAAGTGGGAGATTGTTGGAGATAGTGCCCTCAGAGTCAATTATTGGATCACAGGCACGTGATTGCAATAATTGAGGGAGGACCTATCCCGGTAGGACAGTCTTACTCGAGATGATAGTATGCTATCTGGTTTACCTTTATCATCGTGTACTGCTTCAGGTGACCTTACAGGTCGCTATTACACGCTGATAGAGCCCCTAGGATTCTTGCTTGACTGCCAGCAATATGTTGGCGATCATATACGTGAGAGCTGGTGGTCTATAAGCACATCCTTAAAAGGTCCCTAGTCGTAGGAGTTTCGAGACAGGGCATCGATTCTCCAGAGTAGACTAGTGTATACAGTCGGGACCCCGACGAGGGGCGGTGGCCGGTCTCACAAGCACTGGTGTCAGTTGGTTCACCTAATATGTATACAGGTGCTCATTGGGTTATGAGTACACAGGACAGGACTCACCGGAAACATGCTAGTTGGTCTTATACTTGACGTCAGATAGCAGTTCCCTGGTGACATGTGTACAGGTTAGTTCATCGACCTGAGATCGTCATTTGTCTCGTGTGAGTTCCCATTGTACTTTGATTACTACCCTACCACGGCTCAAAGGATTCGTGCAAACAGGTTTTAGTTGGGTACAGTCCCGAGCCACATGGAGGCAGTGAGCGGATCTGCAGGGGTTCGTCTCTCCCGGTATTGGGGGTGAGGTCGCGCTGTGTCTAGGAGAGCCATTACACAAAGCCCTCGGCCGAGGCAGGAGATTTACTAGTAGGTATTCCAGTAGTATCTCAGGGTGTTCTGGGCTTCGCTCCGACACGACTTGTACCGCTTTTGGGGGTCTGACTTTTACCAACCCCCTAGGCCCGCCATGCGATACTCATAGACGAACGGACCGGACTGTACGGATATTGTCACTGACAGGCTCAGTAGGGCGTCAGGATGAGTTCGCTCATCGACGTCCCTTTTGGTCAATAGCTGGTGGTCCGTCACGTATGGCTAATACCTCTGACGTGCTAGTGGTTAAATCCACAGCCATAGTATTGACGAGTCTTTAGAGTCCACCACACAGACAGTTACTCAAGTTTCGGGCGAAACGCTGTAGAGGCCGTATGGAGATATGGCAGGGTTCGATTAGATACGTGCGGTATTGCACAGATCGTGATCGGACGGATTTTACTAGCTGTCTTTGGTTTAAGCCGGATCCTTGTATTAGACAGTGTAGATTTTGTCTCGTTGCATTTGTATTCAGTGGGAATACAAATGCGGGCATGTATATGGAGTAGCGGGGCTTTCCTGTAATTTATTACGGGATCAGTTTTCTGAAGTTGCCAGTTTGCATTTCGTTCTGGCCAGTTTTCCTTTGTTCCTTTCCGGCCGGACTTTTCTGTTGGAAGGGCTAATTTGCAAGTTTGCAAATTAGCTATTGTGGAGGGTTCTTTGTGGCTTTTGACATTATGATGGTTCATAATATTTCTAGCATCTTTAGATGCTTTTCTTATTCTCATTATTGTTTTGCATTAATGAGATTGGAATTGATTTGATTTGGGGGTGACCTTTTCTCCTCATTATCCTCACATCTCTTATGGTTACCAATATACTCTCTTGTGCTCACCCCCTTTGAAATTTCCCTGCACATTATGGCCGGCCACATTTCTGGTGGAGGAGGGAGGCAATTGATTTGGTGTTGTTCTCATTTTTGGCTTGCTAAAAATTGCATTTCTCATCTCTCCAAAGTTCATTCTCTTCTCCAACATCAAAGGCAACTTCACAAACCCCAAAGAGACAAGCCACTACACTACAATCTACAGCAAACCTTGGGCACGTCGACTAGCCAGCTTCGTGCCCGAGTTGCCTCGGTATTGAGGTGGGGGCCCGTAAAAGATGCAGACGATGTGGTTCCCTTTTCGGCAAGGAGGCGACGACCGGAGTTTCCGCGGGAGATCGGGACGATGACGAGAAGACCGGAGGACTCGGATCGCTTGGTATATCTCTCTTCCTATCTCTAGTTAGCTAGTATCGGTTAATGGTTACGATCCGGGTTTATTGTCCGTGGTAGCGCCCGTTTAAAAGTTAAGAAATTTTTGATTCCGCATTTTGGCCTCGGATAGACGGCCGGGGCGCTGCCGTGGCGCAACAGATGGCGATCTCGAGGACTGCTATCAAAGCTTCGTATTCGGCTTCGTTGTTCATCCTCGGCTCTGTTAAGGAGAAAGCAAAGCGCAATATTCCTCCTTGTGGGGTCACGAAGATGAGGCCTACCCCCGATTTGATTATAGGGGTGCTTTGTTTGCGCTTCTTCACGGAAGGTGCTCCATCGAAATAAAGCTCCCATCGGATATCACTGCCGTCAATCGCATCAAACGCATGTTCGCCTGGAAGATCGTAATTCAAAGATGAATCAGCGGGTATCGGATGCTCAGCGAGGAAGTCGGCGATGGCCTGACCTTTCACTACCTTAAGAGGTTGATACGTTATCGAGAACTCCATCAAGAGCAGGGCCCATTTAGCGAGTCGCCCTGTCAATATGGCCTTCGACATCAAATATTTAAGGGGGTCCACCTTCGAAATGAGACGGACTTCATGTGCCAACGCATAGTGTCTGAGCTTTGTTATCGCAAAGATCAACGCCAGGATGTGTTTTTCAATGGGGGAGTAATTGCTTTCTGCCCCCGGTAGAACTCGACTTAAGTAGTAGAGTGATCTTTCCTTCCCTTGGTCGTTCTCTTGCGCCCATAATGCACCTAAGGAACCTTCAAGGGCGGTTGTATAAAGAATGAGGGGCTTTCCCTTGACCGGAGCAGCCAACACTGGCGGGTTCTGTAGGTATTGCTTGATCTCGTCTAGCGCGCTTTGGCATTTTTGGTCCCAGACGAACGGGATTCCCTTCTTCATCAGGTGGCTGTAAGGATGGCACTTGCCTGAAAGGTTGGCTGTAAATCGTCGTATATACACGAGCTTCCCTTGGAGAGACCGCAGCTGTTTGAGAGTCCTTGGCGGAGGCATTTCCATGATCGCCTTGATCTTTGACGGATCTATCTCAATATCTCGATGTCGGACAATGAATCCCAGGAATTTGCCCGAGGAAACTCCGAATACACACTTGAGAGGGTTCATCTTCAAGTTGTATTGTCGAAGGCGTTGAAATACGGTCTTCAGATGCTCGAGATGTTCCTCGTATAATTTTCTTTTAACCACGAGATCGTCGATATAGCATTCGACGATGTCGTGTATAAAGACATCAAAGATCTGCGTCATGGCTCTCTGATAAGTAGCAGCGGCGTTCTTTAAACCGAAGGGCATCACTTTATAGCAGAATATACCCAAAGGGGTCCTGAAAGCAGTGTGCTTTTGGTCTTCGGGATGCATCTTTATCTGATTATACCCTGATGAGCCATCCATGAAGGAGAAAACCTCATGAGTGGATGTGTTGTCTATCATCAGTTCGGTGACTGGCACTGGGAAATCGTCCTTCGGGAAAGCTTTATTGAGATCCCGGAAGTCCACGCATATGCGCACCGTTCCATTTTTCTTCATCACGGGGACAATGTTGACGATCCATTCAGGATATTGAACCTCCTGGATAAAGCCGGAGTCGATCAGCTTCTTGACCTCGGTGTTGATGCTCATCTCAAGCTCGAGCCGCATTCTTCTTGGTGCCTGTTTGACTGGCTTGACATTCGGGGATATCGCCAATTTATGCACGACAATTTCTGGATCTAGTCCCGGCATTTCGGAATAGTTCCATGCGAAGCAATCTTTATGCTGCATAAGCAAGTCTTTTAATGAAGTTACCCTTTCTTCGGATAGCAGCTCACTAATGAATGTCGGTCGCGGGTCGTTCGCCGTTCCCAACTCAATTTTCTTGAGGTTATCTGCAGTGGTATGGATTCCATCTTCCAGCTCTTTTGGCGCTGGTGGGAATTCTGAGATCACCTCGTCGTTGCTGTTTTCGAAGCACCAGGGAAGGTCATCCATGTTCTCGGGTTCTTCTTTTGATATTGTTATCATATGACAAGTACGAATTCGCTTCCAATCCCAATGTGGAACTGGTTCTTCTTTCGTGGCCTTGGGTTCGTGCTTCTGTGGCGGCATTACCCTCCAGTTGTCAGACAGAGCGAACTTACCAAGCTGATACTGATCTTCGACCCAATTCTTGAAGGTGAAGCAGTCCTCGAGAGGGTGCCCTATCACTCGGTGATAAGGGCAATAGTCCGGGCGAGAGACTTCGCTTGCTTGTTCGGGGTGTTTAGAATCCGGCAGCGTAAGCATCTGATGTTTTAGAGCGAGGTCGAGTATTTTCTTCGTCTTGTCCCGAGGAAAAGAGTATGCCCGACCCATTTTTCCTTTGAGGGATAGATCGAAACCGTTTGATTTTCGCTTGCGTGGCCTCTTAGTCCCGCTTTGTTGCTTTTGAGCGCCTTTTTCGCGTTTCGACTTGTTTCTGCCTCTGCGTTGAGCCTTTTTTACAACAGGTTGACATGAAGTGGCATCTTCATCCTTCACAGCTTGTTGGAGGAGGCGTTGCATTTTGGCTTTCTCGTAGATGGCCATTTCGCGGTTATGGCCGTCTCAGACTTTTAGACCAGCTTCCCTTATAAGTTTGTCCATTTGTTCTTCGAATGACGGACTGGGCACTTTTGCATCTGGAACTTTCACTGGTTCAGGATTAGCGTCCTCCCACTGAGCGTCCGCTTCTTCATCGAAGTCATATACGACATAGCAACCGTGGAGTAGCTCTCGTTTCTTGGACCGAATGTATCCAAGCCCGATTGTTTCCATTCTCCCATTAGGCAATTTGTGTTGAGTCCCGGGGACGTTCCAGACCCTGTCATAGAACTTGGCTTTTCGAGCAGTCTGTTTAAAGGATATCCTCTGGCGCTTCAATAGCCTTTTCAAGCCTTCTGTATAATACCTGGGGAGACGGATGGGCTGAAGCCTGTCAAGCGTAGGATCCGCACCGTGCCAGATTTCTTTCTCCACTTTGGTTTCCTCAGAATGGTAGAATAGAATTGCCTTTTCGTCTTCTCGCCTGGGAAGGATATAGAACGTCCGCAGCTCCTCTACACTGTAGGTAACGAGCGCATCCAGTTCTTTATAATGTTTAAGCGGCACCATGGCGACTTGCAGACTTTGCTCTTCGTTAGCGGACGTTTGTATTGAAGGCCGAGCAGAGAATACAGCATGGACCTCATCCTCCGGGTCGCTACCAAAGATCAACGTGGGAGCGGACTGTCCTGGCCTGTTGTGTTGGGGCAGACCCGAATAAACCATCTCCTCTTCCTCCTCGGTATCACTGCCGAAGACAGGGATGGTGGCATTAGCTTTGTTCTCTGGCTTGTGACACCTCTTTGTGTCTTCGAAATCCGGTAAGAAGTATTTGGCATCTTCATATTTGCAGACCTCATTCACAGAGAACGGGTTCAGTTCTCCCGTCACGGTATACTCGAGACCATCCTTAAAATACTTTATACACTGTTGTTGTGTAGAAGGGATGATGTTATACTCGTGTAACCATGGTCGACCGAGCAGAGCATTGTAGCATTTCTTGGCGTCTATGACATGGAACTTAATGTCTGTGACGAGTAGCCCAAAGCGTAACGTCAGTATCACAGACCCGAGAGTTCTTGATGATTGGGAGTCGAACCCGGAAATGGTGATCTTGTCCCGAGCAAGGTGCTGGACGCTCATGCAGATTTCTTTTAACACCCGCACATTGAGGAGATTAACGGAGGATCCATTGTCGACCAGGATTTTGCCTATCTTTATATCGTGGCTGTATCCTGAGACATAGAGGGGGCGATTGTGTTCGCACGTCCCAAGGAGAAGGTCCTCGTTGCCAAAAGTGACGTCGGCCGTGTGCACTTTCTCCAATTCATCCTTCATCTTTTCTTCAGCCAAGAAAGCTTGGAACTGCTCCGGCTCCTGTAGTGCCTTAATTAACGAATCTCTCACCTCCTTTGATAGCAAAAGGGTGTCAAGAATGCTGAGCTGCGAGGGTAGTTTTCTCAGATGCGCTAAGATGTTGTAATCCACCTTATTTCTCTCCGGCGGGTCCTTGGCACTTAGCTCCTCCACCGCTTGGTCATCTAAGACGATATCTTTAGAGACCTTTTCTTTCCCTTTATCTTTTTTATTTGAGGGCCCGAGATTCTTTCCAGGTAGCGTGCGATTACGCAGCCGGATATTTTCACAGACCTTCTGCCCTTCTTCTTTTCTCGAAGTGGACTCTTTAAAGAGAGGGCCAAGCTCCAGCTCTTCATCAGAATCACTCCCGAATGTAAGCACTTTTGACCCGCCAGTGTTAACCATGCGACAATCGCCGGTAGTTCTTTTAAGCCCTTCGGTCGTATTTTTCCGCTCTCGACGAGTTTTGCGCTTCTCCCGCTTAAAATGTTGTCGATGACCAACATATCCTTGCCACCATCTATCGAAAGCTTTGCATTCTTCAGTGGGGTGCGAAATCTTCTGATGATATAAGTAATAGGAGGGGTGCATTTCCACTTCACCAGTAATGTTTCCTTCGGAGGATGGTAGCTTCATGCCCATTGATATGGCCTTAGCAAAACTTTTCCACATCTTGAATTTTCTTTTGTCGGTAGTGGAGGTATTTTGCTCCAGCGGGAGCGTCTCGGCTTTGTAGGTCAGGCAGCCACCCCATCCAATGGGGTCGCCGTGGCACCAACGGGTCCCTCAGCCGCGACTTTTTATGCATGCCCCCTCGCGAGGACTATAACCCGCCGGAACACCTTCCGGTCTTGGGACACCCTAGGGGTAAGAGCCTATGCTTCGCCACACTGTCACACAGTGAGAACCCCCCATAGGTCGACATCCAATGCCTAGTAGCTCATCTCCCACTTGCACTAAGGCCAGTTATTGGCGTATCTCATACCCAACATCTCAAAAAGTCGCTCATGCTGCGGCTGAGGGAGGGCCTTGGTGAATGGATCCGCGGCGTTATTCTTTGTGTCTACCATCCTAATCTCGATCTCGCGGCGATCTACAATCTCCCGGATCAAATGAAAACTCCTCAGGATATGTCTGGACCGCTGATGGGATATGGGCTCCTTGGCTAACGCCATAGCCCCATTATTGTCACAATACAAAGGTATTGGATCAAGAATGGTTAGAACTACTCCCAGCTCCGAGACGAACTTCTTCATCCAGACGGCTTCCTTGGCGGCATCATTTGCAGCAATGTACTCAGCTTCCATCGTAGAGTCTGCAACGGTATCTTGTTTGGAACTCTTCCAACTGACCGCCCCTCCATTGAGGGTAAATACAAACCCAGAGATAGATTTGCTGTCGTCCTTATCACTCTGGAAGCTCGAATCGGTAAAGGCCTCCATTTGGAGATCTCCATTACCATACACCAAGAACAATTCTTTAGTCCTTCACAAGTACTTAAGAATGTTCTTCACAGCTGTCCAGTGATTCTCCCCTGGGTTGGATTGATACCTGCTTATTACACTAAGTGCATAAGCTACATTTGGGCGTGTACATAACATCGCATACATTATAGATCCTACTGCCGAAGCATAGGGTATAATACTCATGCGAGCTCTCTCTTCATCGGTCTTTGGACAAGAATCCTTGGAGAGAGTGACCCCATGGCAAGCGGGTAAGGCACCCCGCTTAGAGCCTTCCATACTAAACCTTTTTAGGATGGTGTCAATGTACCTGTTTGGGACAATCCTGATAACCTTTTGGATCTATCCCTATAGATCCTTATGCCCAGAATGTATGTGGCATCACCCAGGTCCTTCATGGAGAACCTCAGTGATAAGAAAGATTTGACCGACTGTAGCATAGGAATATCATTTCCTATCAGAAGAATGTCGTCCACGTACAATACGAGGAATGTGACAGCTCTCCCTACAGCCTTCTTATAAACACAAGGTTCATCTGGATTTTTGATGAAATCAAACTCTTTGATGACATCATCGAAACAGATGTTCCAACTCCGTGATGCCTGCTTTAACCCATATATGGATTTAAGCAATTTACATGCTTTCCCGCTGCTCCCACTGTCAATGAAGCCCTCTGGCTGATCCATATAAACGCATTCTTCTAAATTTCCATTTAGAAATGCGGTTTTAACGTCCATCTGCCAGATTTCATAGTCGTAGTGAGCAGCAATAGAAAGTAGGATCCGAATGGATTTAAGCATGGCTACGGGAGAGAAAGTCTCGTCATAGTCCAAACCTGGTCTTTGACAAAAACCCTTCGCCACAAGTCTTGCCTTATAGGTCTCTACCTGCCCATTTACACCAATCTTTCTTTTAAAGATCCATTTGCACCCCACAGGTTTTACCCCAGGGGGCACAACGTCCAAAGTCCATACTTTGTTGGTGTACATAGACTCCATTTCGGATCTCATGGCATCCAGCCACTTCACAGAGTCTTTACTCGTGATAGCTTGCTGAAAACTGGTAGGATCATCATCATCCATGATGCAATCTTCTCCGTTACCATCAATGAGGAAACTGTAGTACCTCTCCGGTGGGCGAGAAGTCCTACCAGACCTACGGAGTGGCCGAGGTTCTTCAGTTTCTGCTGCAACAGCCGGTTCAACCAAATCGTCATTTGTAGTTTGTGTCTCTAGAACCTCTTCTAGATCTACCACCTTGCCATCATCTTTATCTGTGAAAAACTCTTTTTCTAAGAATGTGGCATACTGAGAAACAAACACTTTTTGTTCCTCTTTGTGGTAGAATAGATATCCATAAGAATTCTTTGGATATCCTACAAAGTTACACATGACTGACCGTGTCTCGAGTTTGTCCGGATTCTGCTTTTTAACATAGGCCGGGCAACCCCAAATCTTAATTCTTTTAAGAGATGGTCTCTTCCCATGCCATATCTCATATGGCGTGGTAGACACGGCTTTGGTTGGAACCCTGTTTAGCAGAAACGCTGCAGTCTCCAATGCATGCCCCCAAAATGAGATGGGTAACTCAGCGTCACTCATCATGGACCGGACCATATCTAATAGGGTCCTATTCCGTCGTTCTGACACACCGTTGTGCTGTGGTGTATAAGGAGGAGTGAGCTGAGAGAGAATCCCATTCTCTTTTAGGAAGTTTGCAAATTCTGTACTGAGATACTCACCACCTCGATCTGATCGAAGCATCTTGATACTCAAGCTGGTTTGTTTTTCTACTTCTTGTTTATATTCAATGAATTTCTCGAAAGCTTCGGACTTGTGCTTTAATAAAAATACATGACCGAATCTTGAGAAATCGTCAGTGAATGTAATGAAGTATGAAAAACCGCCTCTAGCCTGTGTAGACATTGGCCTACATACATCACTATGTATGAGGCCCAGGAGCTGAGTAGCTCTTTCTCCGTGTCCGGTGAACGGAGTTTTGGTCATTTTACCCTTGATGCAAGACTGGCAAGTCGCATAAGATTTATATTCAAAAGAATTTAAATATCCATCTTTGTGTAACTTGTTTAGTCTTGTTTCGTTAATATGACCAAGTCTACAGTGCCAAAGAAAATCTTCATTCAATTCTGAAAGTTTTCTTTTATTAGTGTGTTGTACACTGAAAACTGTGTGTTGATTTAGGACATATATTCCGTTATTAAGCGTACCATACCCAACCAACATTTGATTCAGGTGAATGTTCATAACATTGTTTTGCAATACAAAATTATACCCTTCATTGTCCAACAAAGAAACGGATATTATATTACATAGCATACTTGGTACAAAATAACATGGATTTAAAACCAAAATACATCCAGATGGCAACCCCAAGTGATACTCTCCCACTGCGACTGTATGTACATTGGAACCATTTCCAACGCGGAGAGTATGGTCACCTGTCCTCAAAACTTTGCTATTTCTCAGCCCCTGCATAGAATTGCAAATGTGAGAACCTGAACCGGTATCCAATACCCAGGAAGCAGAGTTTATAGAAAAACAGTTTTCAGTCACAAACGCACCTGAAGCAGAAGCATCACCATACTTCTTCTTGAGACTTAAGTACTCCGTGCAATTGCGCTTCCAATGTCCCGTCTTGTGGCAATGAAAACATTCGCCTTTCCCCGGGTCTCCATCTTTGGACATTCCCTTTCCCGTCACCTTTTTAACTCCGCCCTTAGGATTAGTGGGTTTCTTCTTTTTCTTTCCCTTGGCCTTAGCTTTCGGGTGAGAAGAAGAAGACTGTCCAATAGTCATAACGGGAGATTTTGCTGACTTCATAGTGCTCTCTGCACTCCTTAACATATTAAGGAGTTCAGGGAGTTCCTTCTCCATGCCATGCATGTTAAAGTTCACTATGAACTGAGCAAAGGTGGAGGGCAGGGACTGCAGAATAATATCTATATATTATTCATTGTCCATCGTCCATCCAAGGTCCTCAAGCTCTTCTATAAGAGCTATCATCTTCAGAACATGGTCTCCTACTGGTGTGCCAGGGGCCATTCGCATCTGAAACAATTTCTTTGATGCTTCGTATCGTAATACGCGGGATTGCTCTCCATACAACTCCTTTGTATGGAGCAATATATCGTGAATGTCCATGTCCTCATGTTGCTTTTGATGTGTGTTGTCCATCGATGCAAGCGCGAGGCATTTTGCCGTGGCACAGTCAGCGTCCCATGTCTTGCGGACTTCAATGTCCGCAACTGAGGATTTTGGACCTGGGACGGGCGGGGCTGAAGCCGTGAGGACATATGATACTTTATCATAAGTCAAGGCGATTTTCAGATTCCTCAGCCAGTCTTTATAGTTGGTCCCATTCAGTTTGTTTTTATCTAATAAAAGCTTGAGTCCAGTCATGGGTATCTGCCATTAAGAGAGAGAAAAGAATACACTCGGCGAAAGCTCTTGCATAGATTAGATTGGTTATTATCTTGTCTAATCGATGTTTCCCACTGCTTTTATCGAGTTTTTCTTTCAAACCTTAAAAAGAAAAACTAGCCAGGATTAATTACAGTCTACAACTTCGCTAACCGTTCAGCCAGGCCAGTGTCGGTACTTGAGGGAGGTTCCCCGTGCTTTCGCACGGACCTAATTAGAGTAAACCTCGTTTTCCCAGAGGCGGAGCCCCGTTAACACCTTTCTAGACACCTAATGAGTTAGCTAATTGTAAACTGTAAAACTCTCCTAGGAGCAACTATTGCCCACAGTGGGATCGAGATCCAACCATCACATGGAAGGTATGCAATCTCATTGCAAATTTCAACACTTGAAATTCCCGATGTAATTTTTACCCCTAGTACTTATGACCTTAACTATGGTCAACAAATCATAAGTATCAGTCAAGTTCTACCCGTCATTTCTTGATCAATTAGACCCACCCATATTAACTATGGTCAACAAAGTCGTATGAATGTCCTAATTGATCTGCATCATATGCAGTGTAGGAAGACATCACTTAGCTACCGTACACTACGCCTTAACTAAAGTCAACAAACGTATCACGAATACTAAGTACTCTACTTCCTAAAATGACGGAGGGTTGCGGATGATTTTTAAGAAAATCTTTAACGCTTTGAACTTGATATCGTTGTAATATCAAACAGTTTTCAAAAGGAGTGGCTTAAGCTCCGCAGTTTTGAAATATAGCTTTTTCATAAATAGCCGAGTGGTTTTCAAATCCGATTCTACATCTTTTTTAGGTTTATTTTCTTCACATTAATCATATTAATGTAATCCCATCATTTAAGTCCTTAAGCCAATCACAGAAAAGAAACGAAAATAACACGTACGCTTATGCCATCCGCATTCGCCGCAATGTTCCGTTATGCACCGTTAGGTTACTTAACTAACGGCATAGCGGGACGGGACTAGCGCGGGTGTAAAACATAAGCAACGTCTACTATATATCATATATATAATATGTCATTCATCTTAGATATCACAGAACACAGGCAGCAGAAACATAGATATAACGTAGGATATCCTAGGACGTCCGTATTTAGTATTTAGCCAGAATAGAAAATACGGATTCCACAGTCGCGATGAATAGCCAAGCCCACACCCTGGACCCCTACGAGAGCGGCAAGTGACCCTACCAATTCTGGAGTTTAGGAGACCCGGTCTCGACTCCTCGAGATGGCCTCCCACTGAACCCCAGAACCCGGTCACGTGTGCTCCCCTCCTTGGGTCCATCCTAATGCGGAAAAGTAAATAATATACAACACTGGTAACACAACCTTAACCCGGAAGTTCCCCAAATAAAAGAATATTATATTACATTTGAATTTACATGAATGAAAATATAAAACTCTCATCTCACATAAAAAAACCCTGGCTATTCAATCGCGACAATTCTGCACATCATATCTCAGCAACACATAATATCTCATATCATCAACGTAAGTAAGTATGCATACCCCAATTGTCGTTGATGTATAGCAACGAAACCGGCGATATCGTACATACTACACTTACGGTCATAGAAAAGAAAGTGTAAAACTACAATATTTGAAATCCACATTCTCTTTAGACATCATAAATGCGAAATATCATATATTTCTTATTTCATGCCTAAACTAAATGAATTCCACATATTGTATCACATTCCAGATAAACAGACAGTATTAAAGTTTTCGAACGAACGATCAAGTACCCAAGATTCACTAAAGCTCAACACTTGAGCAGGGTTCAAAAAATCCGAAGTGTGACACAGTAGTAGCGGTCCAGCCGTAGAAGGGTCAAGCCAACGCCTCACATGTGGCACGCCATACTGCCCCAAACCCTAAGGTTCAAAGGGTAGTTCAAGACGGTCACATAATCGAGTTAAGGTTTGTTGTCTTCTAGAGGGACCACCACAAAAAGACTTGCACGTATCTCCAAAGCATTTAAACCCCGTGAATAGTGAGTAAATGATACTCATTCAAACACTTCAACACTTTCTAATTTACCCGGAAAAGCTACGAAATGAAAATACCGATCAAAACTACGCGTCCAAAACCATCTCCAGAAAATACAGTACTATATTAAATATACCTAAAACAGTATACTGGCAGATCTAGGAATTATGGTGCAATTTTTATAGCAAGATGCCACTGTACGGCCGCGGATCCGCGGCCTAAGCAAGGAATTGCCGCGGTTCCGCGGCCATATGAACAGTTCACTTGATCGTATTTCACCATTATTCTTAGTTTTCCCTACTGTATTTTTTAAGTATTTTTAATTCTGAAAAATGTCAGATTTTAAAAATTGTCCAGATAGGGTCCAAAAAATCGTATTTTTTGTCCGATCGGGATTTTTACTTCGTAAAAGCGTCGCCTAATGTTCTAGGTCGGCTCTGATACCAATGTAAGGATTGCCTTGCACCCTATAATGAGTTTGGAAGCATCACATGTCACAAAGTTCAAGTTTTTATGGTGCTAAACAAGCATGCAATGGAATCGATCCTAGAAAATTAGGGTTTCGGAAAATTAAAGCGAATTAAACTAGGGTTTCGAGACTACAACCTTTGTAGCTCCCTTTCGCTGGACTCCTTGGTCTCTTGGGTGTTGAATGGAGGTCCTTTTGAAGTCCTCTCGCGTCTACGACGATCCACCACGGAGTTCTCCGTCCAAGCTCGCAACTTCGTAAAACCGAAGAGAACACTCTAAACAAGTCGGCTAAACTTGTGTAGAATGAAGTTGTGGTTAAGGTTCTCACTTCAAAAACCTTTCTTTAAGTGTGTATTACTCACTAGAAAAAACTAGAGAGCAAAAGGAAGAAGGAGGATGAAGATGGAGGCTTTCTTTGAACAAGGGTTAATATGATAACCATAGAAAAGAAATGAAATATATCTTTATATATTTTATTTCTTCTCATGTCCAGCCATGGTTAAGTGATGGAGAGTTTATTTAACTTGAGTTTTAAATGATAAAGAGAAGGCTAACCCAAGGTTAGTGGTAGGTGAGCTTGGTTAGGTTAGAAGAAGAATGTAGAAGCTAGAAATGATTATCCTTTTCTTTTCAATTTGTTTTAAATACAAAATTAAATAAAAATCCATCACTTAATCTATGGTGTGAGTCTTATATTTCCACCATTTCCATGTGCTAACAACCATGATAGATGGGTGTATGTATGTATGCATGTATGCACATCCACATGTGCATGAAACTAGAATGAAAAAAAGAAACACATGCATGCATGCATACATCCATCAAATACTAGAAAGGTTTTAAGTAAGAAAACTAATGGTTAAATGATAAATCAACACTTGATTCATCAATCCGGCCATATCACATATGACCCCACCAAAAGCAAGCCGCCCGATCAATGTTCGGTATCCTATACGCGCAATTTAATCGGGTGCATGCGCATATCGCATACGCGCACCACAACGTTTCGTCTGGACTGGGTAACTCCTTTGTGGGACTCTAAGACTCGTCAATACGTCGGCAGAGGGTGATGATCATATCAGGTATCCTCAAGCCGCAAGCGGTCAGCTAAACGTAACGGCCACCCGGGTATTGAGCGATCAGAAGACAACAAACGAACCTGCTACAACTCCCGTCGAGCCAACTGGCAACACTACCGTACAGTCCGGTCTCTTCGTCAGATATGCTGCATATCGAGCCTAGGGATGGTCACGTCGACCCTAATAACTCAATAAGTCGTGCCGGTGAATGGTCTATAACAGATCGAGAGACTACTGATAACACTTATCAGCAATTCTCAGCAGCCCTGGCCAGGGACTTACTGATATAACCAGTCGGGCATAGTACAGCATCAACTCCCAATACCGGGAGAGAAGAAACCCCTCCTATCGCTCATTGCCTTCGTGTGTCTCGGGACTGTACCCAACGGCCACCTGTTTGCATGATTCAGTAGAGCCGTGGTAGGGTGGCAATCAAAGTACAGTGGGAGAACACACAAGACTCCATGACGATCTCGGGTCTACAGACTAACCTGTACCAGTGTCACCTGAGAACTGCTATCCGACGATAGATATAATTCCATATAGGAGTTCTCGGTGAGTCCGTCCAGTATACCCAGTCACCACTGAGCACCCGTATATGATCTCAATGTCAAACATCGATGAATGTGGGAACATCCATCGCCCATCGTATGGGTCTAGTATCATATACGCTAGTCTACTTTGGTATATCAATGCCCCGTCTCAATATACCTACGACTAGGGACGTTCCAGGATATGCTTATAGACTACAGATGTCCCACTAGTATGATCTCCATCATAATCTGAGTAGTCAAGCCGATATCCTCAGGGCTTTATCAGCATGTATCAATGAATAAAAGCATGATCAAATCAACATGTCAGATAAAGAATAACCAGATAGCATACTATCATGTCGAGCAAGAATGCATACTGAATATATATATATATATACATGTATAGATACATCCACTATCATGAAAGGTTCCTAGGCACTCTAGTGAGGTCTCACAAGGCATCAACCATGCCAATTTCTAATTTAACGGGTGCCGAGAAACCCTAATACGGATCGTTGGCTAGAAGTTTAGGAGAAAAAGAAAATAGTTAACATCTTAACTAAAAGTAAACGAACATACAACCTTTGTAGATCCGTTTCTCCACCTCCATGGCTCCGCGATGAAGTCTCCTCGCTGCGATCATCGGATCCCAGGCTCTTTTGTCGGCTTCATGGGAGAAAAAGAGGGCTAGGTCATCGACTACGATGCCGAAGATGATCTACGTCGAGGCATCACTAGATCAAGCTCCACCTTCACCAAGCCATGAAAACTTATGAAGGAAACACCCTATACTACTTGGCAAGAGGTAGAGGATGAAGAAATAGGAAGTGAGTTCACTTTAGAATTGGATTTCTCACTCTTTTTCATCAATTACCATTGATGGAATCTAGTTTTTCTTCTTGTTCAAGATGAAGAAGAAGATGAAGATGAATATGATAAGTTAATAAACTAGAAAAGAAAAATAATACTTATCATATACTAACCCTTGGTTAAGTGTAGAGAATGAACTAGGGTTAGTTTAAGTGGTTAGGGTTAAGCATGAGACAAGAATGGTGACTAAGTCAATGCTTCATGAATCTTCAACTAAAAACAAACATAGCCACCATTCATTTATCTTTATCATTTTCTTTTTCCAAAATAAACAAAAAGAATAAATAAATGAATAAGTAAATAAAATGAAACCCTAACCATTCATATAACCATGGTCAATTCTTTACACAAACCCAAGCAAGAATGTATCATCAAACATGATACAATCATGTGCACAAAATATATCACATATACAATGTGCACAATTCAAGTGAGAAAATCCATTTAAAGTGAACCAATACTAGTTAATGCAAAGTAATATATCAAATATATAATTATGCATTAAATCATTGAATCAATACTTGATTTAACGATCCGGTCATATCGTATATAACCGACTAGTATCCTGTGTATCGGCTTATCGAATCAATCCTTGATTCGATAACTATGTTATATCGCATATACCAATCGATACATTCATCACGAGAATGGAATATGGTATCACATACACGCATTATTCTTGGTCCCGCACATATCTCATATGCGCTCCTATTTCGTTTCGCTTGAGCCAGGAAACCTCTGTGTAGGACTCTAAAGACTCGTCAATACGCCGGCAGCAGATGATGATCATATCAAACACCCACAAGCCGCAAGCGGTCTGCTAAACGTAACGGCCACCCGGGTATTGAGCGATCAGAAGATCGATGAGCAAACCTGCTCACACTCCTGTGAATCCAACCAGTAACACTTACCGTACAGTCCGGTCTGTTCGTCTGATATGTCGCATATCTCGCCTAGGGGTGGTAAACGTCAGACCCCAATAGCTCGATAAGTCATGCCGACATGAAGTCCATGACATGTGTGAAACTACTAATAACACTTACCAGTAGTTTACTGCAACCCTGGCCAGGGATTTCCTATTATGGCCAGTCGAGCATAGCGCAACATCAACCCCCAATACCGGGAGAGACGAATCCCCTCCTATCGCTCATTGCCTCCATGTGAATCGGGACTGTGCCCAAAAACCACCTGTTTGCACGACTCAGTAGAGCCGTGGTAGGGTGGAAATCAAAGCACAGTGGGAGACACACAAGACTCTATGACGATCCCGGGTCAACAGACTAAGCTGTACCAGTGTCACCAGAGAACTGCCATCTGACGTGAGGTATAATACCATCTGGGAGTTCTCGGCGAGTCCGTTCAGTGTACCCAGTCTCCACTAAGCACCCGTATACCATCTCTGATGTCAAACACCAATGGATATGGGATCATCCATCGCCCATCACATGGGTCGAGAAGATATACGCTAGTCTACTCTGGAATATCGATGCCCCGTCTCGATACTCCCACGACTAGGAACAATGAAGGATGTACTCATTGACTACCCAGGCCCCACTAGTATGATGTTCATCATAGTCCTGGAAGTCGAGTACACATCCTAAGGGCTTTATCAACATGTAATCAGAGAGACAGAAAGTATACATGTTAAGATAAAAAGCAACCAGATAGCGTACTATCATGTCGAGCAAGAAAGTCCTACCTATATATGTCCCAGCATCCACTACAATATACATCCAATATACAGTAATGGCCTCTAGGGCATACATATAACTAACAATCTCCCACTTGCACTAGGGCCATCTGTAGCAGTGGTTGCAGTATCACATACTCAACCATCCCCTAAAAGTCTCTCTTTGGGAAAAGGCCTTCGTGAGTGGATCCGCCATGTTGTCCTCTGATTCTACTCTCCTAACCTCGATCCACCTGGAGATCAACTATCTCCATGATCAGGTGATGCTGCCTCAGAATTTGTCTGGGTCACTGATGGGACCAGGGTTCCAGGGCCAAAGCTACAGTTCCATTGTCACACAATGGTAGGAACTTAGTTCATCCTATGAACCAATATACACCCAAACTGCCTCTTTGGTAGTATCTTTAATAGCGATGTTACCAGCCTTTATCGTCTAGTTTGCCACGGTATTTAGCTTGGAACTCTTCCAACATACCGTCCCTTTACTGAGGGTAAAGACAGTGCCTGTGACTGACATTCAGTCGTCTTTGTCACCCTGGAACTTTTCCAGTGATTCTCCCCAGGATTGATTGATACCATCTCACTACATCTAGTGAGAATCCTAGCATCCAATTACATCTATCTCATAGATGAAAACTCAGGATTTAGGAGGTATCACTTTGATCCTATTTGGAGAATCCTTATGATAATAGGAGATTGACCGATCGTAGCATAGGAAACTATTTTGCTATCAAGAGTATGTAATCCACGTACTCTACGAGGATCATTACCATACTTCATACTACCCTTTTGTACATACAAGGTTCATCTACCATTTTGATGAAGTCAAACTCTTTGACTACCACATCAAAACAGACGTTCTAACTCCGCGATGCCTGCTTTATTCTATAAAGCATCTTGCACACGTTTCCGCTGCTCCCACTGTTTACAAAGCCCTCTAGCTGTGTACTTATTGACGTTCTCTTCTAAATTAGCATTTAGAAAAGTAATCATGACACCCAACCACCAGATATCGTAGTCATGGTATGTAGCCGTGGCAAGTAGGATCTGGATGGACTTAAGCATATTCCCTGGAAAAGGTTTCATCATTATCCGTGCCAGGTCGATGACGAAAACCTTTAACAAGTCTAGCTTTGAAAGTCTTAACTTTTCCATCTACACCAAGTAATCTTCTCAAGATATACTTGCTCCTAATGGGGATTTAACCCTTCGGATATAGCAACCAAAGTCCATACTTTGTTGGTGTATAAGGATTCCATCTCAGATCACTAAGCATCCAGCCATTCTTACAGAGTTCTACCCCCGATGGCCAGCTCGAAACTAGTTGGGTCATCATCTCATGTTGCAATCCTCGCTCCCACTGTCATCGAGAAATCGAAGTATCTCTCAGGTGGGTGAGGAACCCTGCTAGATCGGCGGAGAGGCCGAGGTTCGTTGGAATCTACTGAATCCTTTGGTTCGACCAAATTATCTGCTGTAGTTTGTATAGCTGGAACCTTTCCAATTCTACATTACAGACCTTGCCTCGAGTTTGTCCGGATTTTGCTTTTAGACATAGGCCGGTCAACCCCAAATCTTAACTAACTTAAGACATGGGCTCTTCCCTTTCCATATCACATATGAAGCGGTAGGCAACTGATTTGATTGGAACCCTATTCAATAGGTATGAAGCTTCTTAAGCGCATAACTCCTAAAAAGGAAACAGGTAACTCAGTAGTACTCATCATGGAGCACACCTTATCATATAGGGTGTGATTGCTCTACCCCGATACACCAATGTGCTATGGTTATTCGGAGGAGTAATGCTGAGAGAGAATCTCATTCTCCTTTAGAATAATCCAGGAATTCTATGCAGAAGTATTCTCCTCCTTGATCTCATCAAAGGACATAATACTTATACCCGTATTTTGGTTCTCTACTTCTAACTTATATTCTGTGAATATCTCAAAAGTTTCGGACTCATGTTTCAACAGGAACATATGACTGAATCTTGAGAGATTATCAGAGAATGTAATGAAGTACAAAGAACCGGTCTTAGTATATGTAGACAGGGGACCTTACATACATCATCATGTATCAGTCCCAAGAGTTTACTAACTCTTTCTCTGCTTCCAGTAAATAGAGCTGGTGTCATTATATCTTTGTGACATGACTGGCAAGTTTCACAAGATGTAAATTCAAACTTATTTAAATATGCATCTAAATGTAACTTCAGCTAGTCGGGTCGCAATGATATGACCTAGTCTACAATACCTCAAGAAGAATTTGTTCATTTCTGAACTCTTCCTCTTGTGTGTGTTCAGTATACAAGGAACTGTAGTTTGATTTAGAACGTCAATGCTTTTAGATAACGTGCCTGAACCGATCAACTTTTGATATAGAAAATGTTCAAAACATTATCCAACAATAAAAAATTATATCATTTCTTTACTAATAAAGAGACTGATATGATTTTGTATATCAGGTTCGGTATCTAATAGCATTTGTTCAGAATCAATGTATTGGTAATACATGGTGACAGTGACCAGCAGACTTGGCTGCAACACTTGCCCCGTTTTCTGCCTCATGAAACTTATCACCCGTTCTCAGTTTTTCTACCTTTTTGTAGCCCTATGCAATAGATTACATATCTGGGATCCTGATCCGGTATCATATACCCAGGATGCAGAGGATACTGAGAAACAGTTCTTTGTAATGAACACACCCGAAGGAGATGCATCATATGCACTTTCTTCGTTTGGGCGGCATAGGAATTCTGGTATTCCCTATTTCCTGCTCTGTCTTATAACAATTATAAGCTGGAGCGGGACCAACTTTCCCCAGCACAGTATAACAAGCGGGTTCGGTCAATACATCCATATTATTATCTTGATTAAGGCGTGATATGGTCGCTACCTGGAGAGAGAGAGAAGAAAACACTCAGCGTGCGCTCTTGCAAGAATAGATTGGTTATTTATTTTATCTAATCAGGATGGCTCCCACTGTTTTTATCAAATCTTCCTTCAAACCTTAAAAGGAAAGACTAGCCGGGATTAATTACACTCTACAAGTTCGCCAATCTTTCAGCCAGGCCAGTGTCGGTACTTTGAGGGAGGTTCCCCGTGCTTTCGCACGGACCTAATTACAGTCAACCTCGTTTTCCCAGAGGCGTAACCCCGTTGACACCTTTCTAGACACCCACTTGATCGGCTAATTGCAAAGTGCAAAACTCTCCCAGGAGTAACAATTACTCGCAGTGGGTATCGAGATCCAACTATCACATAGAAGGTATGCAATCTCATTGCAAATTTCAACACTTGAAACTCCCGATAAAGATTTTTATCCCTAGCACCTATGACTTTAACTATGGTCAACAAATCATAAGTACTAGTCAAGTTCTACCCGTCATTTCGTGATTAATTAGACCCACCCACATGACCCTTAACTAAGGTCAACAAAGTCACGCGACTGTCCTAACTAATCGCATCATATGCGGTGTAGGAAGACATCACTTAGCTACCGTACACTGTGCCTTGACTATGGTCAACAAACACAGCACGAATACTAAGTACTCTACTTCCTAAAATGACCGAGGGTTGCGAATGGTTTTTTATGAAAACCTTTAACGCTTTGAACTTGATCTCGTTGCGGAATCAAATGGTTTTTAAATGGAATGTTTTTGAGGCTTTTCTAGTTTTTCTAAAGGGGTCATTCCCGGTGAAGGGATCGTCGGCCCTTTCCTCGTCGAATGAGGTGCGGGATATATCATATATATCACTGTGAAAAGCAGAAACTATAGAAGCGATCAAAAGACAAACCGAGGGTTGTAGCATCTGCCAGCTATTGCTAAAGGATTCACTCCCGGTGAAGGGATCTCGGTCCTTTCCTCATCGAATAAGGTGCAGGATGTTCTACAATGAACACCGTGATGCAAAGCAAGAACTGTAGCTACCTGTTTTTATTTTGAAATTCGATTCCACAACATCAATTAGGTTTATTTTCTTTCATTAATCTCATTAATGAATATCCCATCATTTAAATTACCTAAACATCACAGATAAATATGACGTATACTCATGCCATCCGCATTCGCCTCGATGTCCCCTCGTGCACCGTTAGGTTAGGTAACTAACGGCAGAGCGGGGCAGGGCTAGCGCGGGTGTAAAACATAAGTAACGTCTATATAATATATCATATATACTATATATTATATCTGTCACAGAACATCACATGATCACATCACAGATAACGCAGCAGAAAATATCATATGAAATATTGGATATACTAGGACGTCCGTGTTTTCAATACGAGCCAGAATAAAACACGAATTCCACGGTCGTGATGAATAGCCAATCCCACACCCCTAGACCCCTACGAGAGCGACAAGCAACCCTACCAATTCTAGGGTTAGGAGACCCGGACTCGACTCCTCAAGATGGTCTCCCACTGGACCCTAGAACCCGGTTACTTGTGCTCCCCTCCTTGGGTCTATCCTAGTGCAGAAAAGTAAACAATATACAAATGGTGACAACATCCGCAACCTGGAAGTGCCCCAATAAAAGAATATTACATACAAGTTTTTACATGAATGAAAATGAAAAACACTCATCTCACATAAAAAACCCCCGTCTATTCAAACACGAGGATCCAATATAACATATCCAGCAACACATAACATCACAAGTCATCAACGTAAGTAAATATGCGCATCCCAATTGTCGTTGACATATAGCAACGAAACCGGCGACATCACATATTACACTTACGGTCACAGAAAAGAAAGTGTAAAACTACAACAGTTGGAATCCGCAACCACCTCAGACATCGCATGCCTGACCAAATAAATTCTTTAGACATCGCATGCCTAACAATTATAAACCCCGCATTTTAGTCTCATTATCGAAAACACTTTTCAATATTAATTCGGAAAATTCAACAAGATTCCCGACATCCTGATCGAATGCTCGTCGCAAACTTCAGTAGACGGTCGCACCCCCGATACCGTCGACGAAGTGCACCAAGGCGGAACACCGCTACCGGGAGCACCCGAACGGATGCTTTCGGCGACGGGGTTCTCCTACAGTCACTTGGTCGGGGCTATGGAGTGAGGATGTCTATTAAGTTTACCCGGCGAGTATCCGCGTACGCTATGTGATTGCGACGGACTTTTGATCACATCAAAATTCCGTGGCAACCGATCAAGTGAGACTAAACTGCTATGTTTATAACATTCATTCAGTTATCTCATAACTTATTTTGAATTCCAATTATTGTATCACATTCCAGATAAATAGAAAATGTTAAACTTTCCGATCGAACAGTCAAAGACCCAAGTTTTCCCGATACAGATCAACACATGAAATAAGTCTAACAGCATTCAGTTCGTGCCTCAGTACCAACGGTCCAGCCGTAGAAGGGTCAAGACAATGCCTCACATGTGGCACGCCGTACTGCCCCAAACCCGAAGGTTCAAAGGGCAGTTCAAGACGGTCACATAATCGAGTTAAGGTTTGTTGTCTTCTAGAGGGACCATCGCTTTACTTGCACTACTTAGAACGTCGTTAAACTACGGAAAAATCCAACAATTGGAAATTTCCCGGCAGGGGAAAAAGTGGGTATTAATATCCGGTCGAACTTTTTAACATATTCAAAAATTATCCGGAAAACACATAGACAAAATTAGACAATCCGATCGAATCTACGAACTCCCAATACAACCCAGAAAACTCAACTCTTGAATAACTATTAAAAATTCCCAGGAAAACCAGCACTGAAAAATAGGAGTTACTGTGCAAAATTCAATGCATGAAGAGACTAAAGGGCCGCGGAACCGCCGCATTAGCATGCTAATGCCGCGATTCCGCCGTGCTTTGGTGGACTTAGGTTCTCAAACTTCACAGTAATTCTTAGAAATACCTGCTGATTTTTCTGCATATTTTTAATTCTCAAAAATCCACAAATTCAGAAAATGTCCAGAGAGCATGGAAATATTGGGGTTTCGGTTCGATCGGACTTCAAACTCCGTCTAGATTTCGCCTAAGGCTCTAGCTAGGCTCTGATACCAATGAAAGGTTCCTAGGCACTCCAGTGAGGTCTCACAAGGCATCAACCTGTAGGGTTCCTAGGCACTCTTGTGAAGGTTCATAAGGCATCAAACATGCCCGGATTAAATTTTAGACGTGCCGAACAACTCAAAGCCGGGATCTTTGCTAGATTATTAGGGTTTAACATGCAAGATGATAACTTTTATCTAAGTGTGAGGGATTACAACCTTTGTAGTCCGCTCCTTCACTTCACAAGCTCCGAGTAGAAGTCCCTTTGCCGCGATCCACGATCTCCCGGACTCATGAGAGGCTCCACGACTCGAACGATCCATGCTAGCTTGAAGTATTCCAAATCTCCGATGATCTACCTCGAAGTTGCAACGACTCAAGCTTTCTCACTCTAAAGAGATGAACACACTAATCTCTTGGGCTAGATGAGATGAGAATGAGAGAGTAGTATTTTTGCTTTCTTTTAAATCATTTTCTCATATTATTTCATCACATAAAGAAAATCTAGCAAGCTTTCTTCAAGAGAGAAGAAGATGATAATGGAAAAGATAATGAATTATTTTCTTTTGTGATGAATAGAAAGAAAGAGTGTATGATTGATTATAAACCATGGTCAAGGATGAGTGGCTAGGATTTAGTAGAGAATAAACTAGAGTTAGGGTTTGGTTGGGTTAAGAATGTGTCATTCTAAAATATCTTAAGAATGACAAAAGAATAAAGCTTCTAGAAGGTGCATGAAGCATCTAACCCTAATCAAACCCTAACCTCAATTAATCATCCTTAAACATGTTTAACAATTAATCATATCATGTCACAATAATATATATCACATATATATTATATATTTGCAACAAAGGAAAATAATACAATTAACATATATCGCATATATATCAATGTATCATCCACTGAGAAAATGAAATAATAAAGCGAGCCAATATTAGATAATGTAATACAATATATCATATATATTATTATACATTAAATCATCGAATCAACACTTGATTCGACGATCCGGCTATATCGAATATTACCGACTAATACATCATGTACCGATTCATCGAATCAACACTTGATCCGATAAACCGGTTCATAACTAATTATCGCGAGAATATAATACGGTATCCCATATCGCATTATTCTCGCTCCTGCGCATATCACATATGTGCCACTACTCCGTTTCGCCTGAGCCAAGAAACCTCTGTGTATGACTCTAAAGAATCGTCAATACGCCGGTAGCAGGTGATGATCATATCAAACACCCACAAGCTGCAAGCGGTCAGCTAAACGTAACAGCCACCCAGGTATTGAGTGATCAGAAGATCAACAAGCTAGCCTGTGCGTTCTCCTGTGAATCCAACCAGTAACACTCCCGTACAGTCCGGTATGTTCGTCTGATATGTCGCATATCAAGTCTAGGGGTGGTAAACGTCAGACCCCAGTAACTGATAAGTCGTGTCGATGTGTGGCTCATAACGGGTCGAGAAACTACTAGTAACACTTACCAGTAAATCTCCATATCAGCCCTGGCCAGGGACTTCCAGTTATAGCCAATCGAACACAGCACAACATCAACTCCCTATACCGGGAGAGACGAATCCCCTCCTATCGCTCATTGCCTCCATGTGATTCGGGACTGTACCCAAAAGCCACCGTTTTGCACGCCCTCTTGGACGTGGTAAGGTGGAAATCAAAGCACAATGGGAATCACACAAGACTCCATGACGATCTCGGGTCTACAGACTACCCTGTACCAGTGTCACCGGAGAACTGCCATCTGACGTGTGGTATAACACCATCTGGGAGTTCTCGGCGAGTCCGTTCAGTGTACCCAGTCTCCACTGAGCACCCGTACACCATCTCTGATGTCTAACACCGATGGATATGGGATCATCCATCGCCCATCATATGGGTCAAGATGCGTATACGATAGTCTACTCTGGCGTATCGATGCCATGTCTCGATATACCCTCGACTAGAAACAGTTATAGGATGTACTCATCGACTACCGCAGCCCCACTAGTATGATCTCATCATAGTCCCAGTAGTCGAGTACAGATCCTAAGGGCTTTATCAACATGTGAGAGTAAAACAGTAAACCAACATAAGTCAACATGTTAAGATAAAGTGAAACCAAATAGCATACTATCATGACGAGCAAGAAAGTCTTCTCTATATATAACCAAGCATCCATTATAATATACATCATATGTACAACAATGGCCTCTAGGGCATATACATAACTAACAATCTCCCACTTGCACTAAGGCCAGCTGCTGTAGTATCGCATACCTAGCATCCCGAATAATCTCTCAAACTGTATCTGGGGAATAGCCTTCGTGAATGGATCCGCAGTGTTGTCCTTCGTATCTACTCTCCTGGCCTCGATCTCCCGGCGATCAACTATCTCCCTGATCAGGTGATACCGCCTCAGAATGTGTCTGGACTTTTGATGGGATCTGGGTTCCTTGGCCAATGCCACAGCTCCATTGTTATCGCAATACAGAGGTATTGGATGCTCAATGGATGGAACCACACCAAGTTCATTAATGAACTTCTTGATCCAGACAGCCTCTTTGGCAGCATCGTTGGAAGCGATGTATTCAGCCTCCATCGTCGAGTCTGCAACGGTATCTTGTTTGGAACTCTTCCAACATACCGCCCCTCCATTGAGGGTAAAGGCAAAACCCGAATGCGACTTAGAGTCGTCCTTATCACTTTGGAAGCTGGAATCGGTAAAGGACTCGACCTGGAGTTCTCCGTTACCATACACCAAGAACATCTCCTTAGTCCTTCGTAAGTACTTGAGAATGTTCTTCACTGCTGTCCAATGACTCTCTCCTGGATCTGCTTGATCCCGACTCACTACACTTAGTGAGTATGCTACATCGGGTCTGGTACATAGAATCGCATACATGATAGAGCCTACTGCCGAAGCATAGGGTATCCCTTGCATGCGAGCTCTCTCCAAATCAGTCTTGGGAGACATCTCTTTGGAGAGAGTGAGTCCAGAGATCGTGGGTTGGTTCCCACGCTTGGATTCTTCCATACTAAACCTCTTTAGTATGGTGTCAATGTACCTGGATTGGGACAATCCCAGTATCCGTTTAGATCTATCTCTATAGATCATGATTCCCAATATGCAGGAGGCATCACCTAGATCTTTCATTGAGAATCTCTGTGATAAGAAGAGCTTGACTGATTGCAGCATAGGAATATCATTTCCTATCAAGAGTATGTCATCCACGTACAATACGAGGAAGACAACCTTACCCTCTGCTACCTTCTTATAGATACAAGGTTCATCTATATTTTTGATGAAGTCAAACTCTTTGACTACAACATCAAAACAGATGTTCCAACTCCGCGATGCTTGCTTTAACCCATAAATGGATTTAAGCAGCTTGCACACATTTCCGCTGCTCCCACTATCTACGAAGCCCTCCGGCTGAGTCATGTACACGCTCTCTTCTAAATCACCGTTTAGAAAGGCGGTCTTAACATCCATTTGCCAGATTTCGTAGTCATGGTATGCAGCAATGGCAAGTAAGATCCGGATGGACTTAAGCATAGCCACTGGAGAAAAGGTTTCGTCATAATCCACACCTGGTCGTTGACGAAATCCCTTTGCTACCAGTCTAGCTTTGAAAGTCTCAACTTTTCCATCTACACCAAATTTCCTTTTAAAAATCCACTTGCTCCCAATGGGTTTTACCCCTTCAGGAGCATTTTCCAAAATCCATACTTTATTGGTGTACATGGATTCCATCTCAGATCGCATTGCATCCAGCCATTTCACAGAGTCACCACTCGTGATGGCCTGCTCGAAACTAGTCGGTTCATCATCATCCATGATGCAGTCCTCGCTTCCACCATCAATGAGAAAACCGTAGTATCTCTCAAGTGGACGAGAAACCCGACTAGATCGGCGGAGAGGCTGGAGTTCGTTGGGTACTATTGAATCTTCCGGTTCCACTAAATTATTTGTTGTAGTTTGTTCTGCTGGAACTTCTTCCAGTTCTACCTCAGAGCCACTAATCTCTTTTTCAAGAAATTCCTTTTCTAAAAAGGTGGCATGTTGAGCAATAAACACCTTTTGTTGTTCACTGTGGTAGAATAAATATCCATTTGAATGTTTAGGATATCCCACAAACTTACATAGAACTGACCGTGCCTCGAGTTTGTCTGGATTTTGCCTTTTGACATAGGCCAGACAACCCCATATCTTAACTCGTTTAAGACATGGTCTCTTCCCTCTCCATATCTCATATGGTGTGGTAGGTACAGATTTAGTTGGAACTTGATTCAATAGGTATGCTGCTGTCTCAAGCGCATATCCCCAAAAGGAAATAGGTAACTCAGCTGTACTCATCATAGAGCGCACCATATCTAATAGGGTGTGATTCCTCCGTTCCGATACACCTTTGTGCTGTGGTGTATAAGGAGGAGTAAGCTGAGAGAGAATCCCATTCTCTTTTAGATAATCTAGGAACTCACTGCTTAAGTATTCACCTCCTCGATCAGATCGAAGAATCTTAATACTTTTGCCCGTTTGGTTCTCTACTTCGTGCTTATATTCTCTGAATTTCTCAAAAGCTTCAGACGTGTGTTTCATCAGGAACACATGTCCGAATCTAGAGAGATCGTCAGTGAATGTAATGAAGTAGGAAGAACCGTTCCTGGCATGCGTAGACATGGGACCGCATACATCACTATGTATTAGTCCTAAGAGTTCGGTAACTCTTTCTCCGTGTCCACTAAACGGAGTTTTGGTCATTTTTCCTTTGAGACATGAATGGCAAGTATCATAAGATGATAATTCGAACGGATTCAAATAACCATCTTTATGTAACTTAGCCAGTCGTGTCGCATTGATATGACCAAGTCTACAATGCGACAAGAAGGATTCGTTTACTTCTGAACTTTTCCTCTTGTGTGTTTTGTATATTTAGGACTGTATTCTGATTTAGAATGAATATGCCATTATGTAACGAGCCTGATGCAATCAACTTTTGATCTAGGAATATGTTCATAACATTATCCTTTACTACAAAATTATATCCTTCTCTACTTAATAAAGAAACTGATATAATGTTGCACATCATGTTCGGTATATAATAGCACTCATTTAGAATCAGTGTATTACTACTTGGTAATACAAGGTGATATTCTCCAACTGCTTTGGCTACAATACTTGCACCGTTCCCTACTTGAACGGAATGATCACCTTTTCCCAGTTCTCTACCTTTACGTAGCCCATGTAATTGTTTACATATGTGGGATCCTGATCCGGTATCTAATACCCAGGACGTAGGGTGAACTGAGAAACAGTTCTCAATAACTAACACACCTGAAGAAGATGCATCAACATGCATGTTCTTTTGGGCGGCTGGAGAATCTAGATATTCTGTTGTTTCCTGTTCAGTCTTATAACTCTTATAAGAAAGAATGGGTCTAACGTTCCCTTGCTCAGTACAATAATCGGGTTCAGTCAATACATCCATATTATTATCTTGATTATGGCATGACATGGTCGCTACCTGGAGAGAGAGAAGAAAACACTTTAGCGTATGCTCTTGCAAAATTAGATTGGTTATTATCTTATCTAATCAGGATGTCTCCCACTGTTTTTATCAAATCTACCTTAAAACCCTAAAAGGTAAGATTAGCCGGGATTAATTACACCCTACAATTTCGTCAATCTTTCAGCCAGATCAGTGTCGGTACTTTGAGGGAGGTTCCCCGTGCTTTCGCACGGACCTAATTAAAGTAAACCTCGTTTTCCCAGAGGCGTAACCCCGTTAACACTTTTCTAGACACCTACTTGATCGGCTAATTGTCTTGTGTAAAACTCTCCCAGGAGTAACACTTACTCGTAGTGGGTATCGGGATCCAACTATCTCATAGAAGGTATGCAATCTCATTGCAAATTTCAACACTTGAAATTCCTGATAATATTTTGCCCTTAGTGTGCCATGACCTTGACAGAGGTCAACAAACCATAGTGCACTAGTCAAGTTCAACCCGTCATTTCTTGATTGAATCAAACCCACTCGCACGACCCTTGACAGAGGTCAACAAGGTCGTACGACTACCTTAATCCAATCACATCACATGCTTTACAGATAATTACTAGTCAACTACCGCACACTACGCCTTGACAGAGGTCAACAAACGCAGCACGAATACTAAATAGTCTTTATCTGAAATGACGGTGGGCTACGCAGGTTTTTCAGAAAACCCTGAGCGTAATGAACTTGATATCGTCGTAGAATCGAGTGAAGTTTTTGAAAAGGAGTGTTTTTGAGGCTTTTCTTGTTTCGCTAAAGGGGTCACTCCCGGTGAAGGGATCGTCGGCCCTTTCCTCATCGAATAAGGTGTAGGATATATCATATATACCGCTGTGCAAAACAAAACTCTAAAAGCAATCAAAAGACAAACGGCATTTTGTAGCATCTGCCAGTTTCGCTAAAGAGGTCACTCCCGGTGAAGGGATCGTCGCCTCTTTCCCCATCGAATAAGGTGCAGGATATATCGTATATATCACTGTGCAAAGCAATTGTAGCTACCCTTTTTATAAAGTTTTTGATTCTACAACATCTTTAGGTTTCTTTTCATTTATTAATCTCATTAATAAAAATCCCATCAGCTTATGCTTCCTAAGCATCACAGAAGAAACGAAAGCAGTAATATTTATATATCAGCATATATATATATATTATAAGCATTCGTCTCAGGCAGTAATATGATCTCATCACAGAACATTGCAGCAGAAGAACATATATGAAATATTGGATATACTAGGACGTCCGTGTTTTCAATACGAGCCTGTATAAAACACGGATTCCACGGTCGCGACGAATAGCCAAACCCACATCCCAAGACCCCTACGAGAGCGGCAAGTAACACTGCCAATTCTAGGGTTAGGAGACCCGGTCTCGACTCCTCGAGATGGCCTCCCACTGGACCCTAGAACCCGGTTACTTGTGCTCCCCTCCTTGGGTCTACCTAATGCGGAAAAGTAAATAATATACACTGGTGACAGCAACCGCAACCTGGAAGTGCCCCAAATAAAAGAATATTACATTACAAATGAATTTTACATGAATGAAAATAAAAACCCTCATCTCACATAAAACCCCCGGCTATTCAAAACGCGACGATCCAATATAACATATCACAGCAACACATAATATCTCATATCATCAACGTAAGTAAATATGCGCATCCCAATTGTCATTGACATATAGCAACGAAACCGGCGATATCACATATTACACTTACGGTCACAGAAAAGAAAGTGTAAAACTACAACATTTGGAATCCACAATCACTTTAGACATCGTAAATCCGAAATATCACATACTTCGCATTTCATGCCTAACTCTATGAATTCCACATATTGTATCACATTCCAGATAAATAGACAGTATTAAAATTTCCGAACAGATAATCAAACACCCAAAACTTCCCAAAGTGCTCAACTCTTGAGCGGAGTTCAAATAATCCCAGAATATGTCACAGTACCGGTGATCCAGCCGTAGAAGGGTCAAGCCAACGCCTCACATGTGGCACGCCGTACTGCCCCAAACCCGAAGGTTCAAAAGGCAGTTCAAGACGGTCATATAATCGAGTTAAGGTTTGTTGTCTTCTAGAGGGTCCACCGCTTAACTTGTACAATTTTTCCGAAAGATTTAAACCCGAAAAAATTTCAACACTTGAAAGTTTGTCGTACCGGGAAACAGTGAGTTAATGATATCCGTCCAAATAGTTTAACAGTTTCTAAATATCCGGAAAGAAATACGAACTTAAATATTCCGATCGAATCTGCTATTACAAAATAAACCCCAGATTTAAACAATACAGGAATCACTGTTAAAAATATCCAGAAGCATCAATAATTACCTACGGACATTACCATAAAATCCACGTGTCACAAATCCACTATTCCGCCGCGGGACCGCCGCGCAAGCATGCTTGCGCCGCGGTTCCGCCGCCGTTTAGTCGAATTGGGGGCTCGGGTTTTATGGTAATTCTTAGAATTCCCTGCTGATTTTTTTACATATTTTTAATTCAGAAAAATCCCAAAATTTAAAAAATTTCCAGAGAGGGGTCTAGTTTCCTCGTTTCGGGTTCGATCGGAGTTTTAACTTCGTAAACACATCGCCTAATGCTCTAGCTAGGCTTTGATACCACTGTAGGTCAGGCAGCCACCCCATCCAATGGGGTCACCGTGGCACCAACGGGTCCCTCAGCCGTTACTTTTTACGCATGCCCCCTCGCGAGGACTACAACCCGCCGGAACACCTTCCGGTCTCGGGACACCCTGGGGGTAAGAGCCTATGCTTCGCCACACTATCACATAGTGAGAACCCCCCATAGGTCGACATCCAATGTCTAGTAGCTCTGATACCTCTGTAGGGTTCCTAGGCACTCTTGTGAAGGTTCATAAGGAATCAAACATGCCCGGATTAAATTTTAGACGTGCCGAACAACCCAAAGCCGGGATCATTGCTAGATTATTAGGGTTTAACATGCAAGATGATAACTTTTATCTAAGTGTGAGGAATTACAACCTTTGTAGTCCGCTCCTTCACTTCACAAGCTCCGAGTAGAAGTCCCTTTGCCGCGATCCACGATCTCCCGGACTCATGAGAGGCTCCACGACTCGAACGATCCATGCTAGCTTGAAGTATTCCAAATCTCCGATGATCTACCTCGAAGTTGCAACGACTCAAGCTTTCTCACTCTAAAGAGATGAACACACTAATCTCATGGGCTAGATGAGATGAGAATGAGAGAGTAGTATTTTTTCTTTCTTTTTAAATCATTTTCTCATATTATTTCATCACATAAAGAAAATCTAGCAAGCTTTCTTCAAGAGAGAAGAAGATGATAAAGGAAAAGATAATGAATCATTTTCTTTTGTGATGAATAGAAAGAAAGAGTGTATGATTGATTATAAACCATGGTCAAGGATGAGTGGCTAGGATTTAGTAGAGAATAAACTAGAGTTAGGGTTTGGTTGGGTTAAGAATGTGTCATTCTAAAATATCTTAAGAATGACAAAAGAATAAAGCTTCTAGAAGGTGCATGAAGCATCTAACCCTAATCAAACCCTAACCTCAATTAATCATCCTTAAACATGTTTAACAATTAATCATATCATGTCACAATAATATATATCACATATATATTATATATTTGCAACAAAGGAAAATAATACAATTAACATATATCGCATATATATCAATGTATCATCCACTGAGAAAATGAAATAATAAAGCGAGCCAATATTAGATAATGTAATACAATATATCATATATATTATTATACATTAAATCATCGAATCAACACTTGATTCGACGATCCGGCTATATCGAATATTACCGACTAATACATCATGTACCGATTCATCGAATCAACACTTGATCCAATGAACCGGTTCATAACTAATTATCGCGAGAATATAATACGGTATCCCATATCGCATTATTCTCGCTCCTGCGCATATCACATATGTGCCACTACTCCGTTTCGCCTGAGCCAAGAAACCTCTGTGTAGGACTCTAAAGAATTGTCAATACGCCGGTAGCAGGTGATGATCATATCAAACACCCACAAGCTGCAAGCGGTCAGCTAAACGTAACAGCCACCCAGGTATTAAGCGATCAGAAGATCAACAAGCTAGCCTGTGCGTTCTCCTGTGAATCCAACCAGTAACACTCCCGTACAGTCCGGTCTGTTCGTCTGATATGTCGCATATCAAGTCTAGGGGTGGTAAACGTCAGACCCCAGTAACCGATAAGTCGTGTCGATGTGTGGCTCATAACGGGTCGAGAAACTACTAGTAATACTTACCAGTAAATCTCCATATCAGCCATGGCCAGGGACTTCCAGTTATAGCCAATCGAACATGGCACAACATCAACTCCCTATACCGGGAGAGACGAATCCCCTCCTATCGCTCATTGCCTCCATGTGATTCGGGACTGTACCCAAAAGCCACCGTTTTGCACGCCCTCTTGGACGTGGTAAGGTGGAAATCAAAGCACAGTGGGAATCACACAAGACTCCATGACGATCTCGGGTCTACAGACTACCATGTACCAGTGTCACCGAAGAACTGTCATCTGACGTGTGGTATAACACCATCTGGGAGTTCTCGGCGAGTCCGTTCAGTGTACCCAGTCTCCACTGAGCACCCGTACACCATATCTGATGTCTAACACCGATGGATATGGGATCATCCATCGCCCATCATATGGGTCAAGATGCGTATACGCTAGTCTACTCTGGCGTATCGATGCCCTGTCTCGATATACCCTCGACTAGGAACAGTTATAGGATGTACTCATCGACTACCGCGGCCCCACTAGTATGATCTCATCATAGTCCCAGTAGTCGAGTACAGATCCTAAGGGCTTTATCAACATGTGAGAGTAAAACAGTAAACCAACATAAGTCAACATGTTAAGATAAAGTGAAACCAAATAGCATACTATCATGACGAGCAAGAAAGTCTTCTCTATATATTGTTAGTGTATATGCCCTAGAGGCCATTACTGTATCATACTAGTTTGTATATTACTTAATGGAAGCTTGGGATATTCACAGTTGTATATACAATCTTGCTCGAAATGGTAGTATGCTACTTGGTTTGTCTCTGCTTTAATATGTGCATGTGTTTCTTTTAGCATATTGCAGGTATACATATTAGTAGAGCCCTTAGGATCTTTGCTTGATTACCAGCGTTGTGATGGCGCTCGCACTCGTGGGAGCTGGGTAATCTATAAGCACATCCTTATACTGGTCCCTGGTCGTTGGACTATCGAGACAGGGCATCGATACTCCGGAGTAGACTAGCGTATGCGCTTCTCATCCCAGGTTGGGAGACGGTCTGTCCCACAGTCGTTAGTACGTCGTACTTGGGATAGTATGCGGGTGCTCGTTAGGTTACGAGTACACTGGACAGGACTCGTCGGGAACTGTTGGTTGGTAATATACCTATCGTCAGTTATCAGTTCCCAGGTGACATGAGTACAGCTTAGTCCGCTGACTTGACACTGTCACTTCGCCTCGAGTGTGTTCCCACTGCACTTTGATTACTACCCTACCACGGCTCAGAGGAGTCGTGCAAACAGGTAGTTTTTGGGTGCAGTCCCGAAGCACTTGGAGGCAGTGACGGTTAGACAGGATTCGTCTCTCCCGGTATTGGGGGTTGACATCGCGCTGTGTCCAGGAGAGCCATTACACGAGTAGTCCCTTGCCAGGGCAAGCGAGATATACTGGTAGGCTTCCAGTGTTATCTCAGGGTGTTCTGGGCTTCACTCCGACACGACTTGTACCGCTATTAGGGGACTGACGTTTACCGCCCCCCTAGGCCCGCCATGCGATGTATCAGATGAACAGACCGGACTGTACGGAGACTGTCACATACAGGCTCAGTAGGAGTGCAGATGGGGTTCACCTCGTCAGTCTTCTTATCGACATCTACCTGGGGACCGTTACGTACAGCTAGTGCCGCTTGCGGTCTGTGGTTAAACCCACTGCCAGCGTAGTGTCGAGTCTTTAGAGTCCCACACAGAGAGCTATTCGCCTTTAGGCAAAACGAGTAGAGGTCGCATGGTTTTGCGACAGGGTTCGTTCGCATCCGCGCACTTGTGCACGTTTGCTGTCCGGACAGTTTATACTAGCGGGCTTTGGTTTAAGCCGGATCCTAGTATATGATTTGAGATTGGTTTTTCTCAGAGTGTTCGTGTTCCTCGGATCACGAATGCGGGTGCGTATGCACAGTTGCTTGAGATTGAGGGAGAGGACCTTGTTTAGGGTTAATGACTATTGTCATTTTATTAACCCTATTGTTTTTGTGTGTATTATTGTTAATTAATAGTTAGCTTAATTATTGTGCATGGTTGTTGTTGTTGACATTTTGACTTCATTGACTTGTTGACCAAGTTGACCATTTGACCATGATCATTTCATTTGGAAGATGCTCTTTGATCCTTGCAATTTGCATTAATAAGTGAAATGATAATGGTCACCTCTTGATTAAACCATGACAATTTTCTTGCTAATTAATTAATTAAAATAACACACACATATTAGTGAGAATGGCTCACTAATAATTCATTCTATGATATCTTTTCTCTCTCTTGCTCATCCTCTCCCTCAAGCTCTCTCCCTCTCATGTGTTGAGAAACATAAAAGCTTGAGAAAAACCTTCACTTGATCTTCTCTACTCACTTCTAGGGTTCAAGTCTTAGCATTTCTTGCACTCTAGTTACTCCTAGCTTGGAGTTGAAGCTAAAGGTCGAGGCTTTCGGGTGGATCCTTCTTTGACGGAAGAAGACAAGCAAGGTGAGGCCTTTCTACCATTCCGACGAGCAAGGAAAGAAGGAGTTCGAGCCCAAGGTATAACCTTTCTACAACTTAGCTAGTTGTTAGTTTTCTTTAGCTAGTTTTAGTTTAGCAAAGATCCTCCAAGTCAAGGTCCATGTTGCCTAAGTCATTAAAAATCCAATTTTTATTATGTTTTCCGCCTCCCCGCAAGCACCGGGGTGGGCAACGTGGACTTACAGTGGTATCAGAGCCTAACTAAACTCAAACTAGCTAGGTAGTGAAGTGTAACGAAGTTTCGAAACCGAAAATCCAAAAACCGAACTTTTGAAAAACCCTAGTTTCTGTTGAAATTTTTTCTGCTCAAAATAGAAAACTTTATACTTGTAAATTCATCTCAGGGTTTTTTATGAATACCCATGAAAAACGACACAGAGATTCATTCAAACCGCCGCCCTTCCGCCGCACGAGGAAGGCTCGTGCCGCGGAAGCGCCGCGGTTCGATGTCTTCTCTGCATCGTTTTTCGTGCAGTGTCTGTATGTGTTGATTTTGGGATTTTTAGGATATATAATATATGCCCAGATTTTCCAGAACTAAAATTTACTTTTGGGGGCCTATAAATCCGTATTTTTCGGAACTTCACTACACTTTAACTACATTGGTTATATCTGTAATGCTTGCATGTATTGAACGTCGGCTAATCGCTATAAGACGATTAGTCGGGGTTATACATGATCTGTGATTGTTATTGGTTTGTGGATATGAATGGATTGGATTGTCGCGGGTGAATGGCCGGGGTGGATGTGAGAAGAGCGCTGTTTTTCTTTCATTCATTTGTAACATGTAAATTGATGTAATAATATTATTTGTATGGCCGCACAACCGGGTCGGGGTTGTAGCCGTCATTGTATAATTCTTTTTACTGTTTTTGCTCCTAGGATAGACCCATGGAGGGGTGCACAAACTACCGGGTATCTCGAAGCGCCGAGTGGCCTACTCACGGTGGTGAGGGAGGTTGCTTCGCTTCGGGTGCTTGGCGGGTAGTTTGCCGCACCCGTAGGGGTCTTGGGTGGGGTATTGGCTATTCACCGCGACCGTGTAATCCGTTTTGCGTTGCAGGCTCGAACGCATTGCGGATTCCTAGTATATCCAATGTATTCATCTGTGATCTGTAATGTCTATCATTGCTGTATATTTATATATAAATAACTATTTAGGCGTTGCTTATGTTTTACAGCCGCGCTAGCCCAGCCCCCGCTCTGTCGTTAGTTAAGTAACCTAACGGGTGATGACGGGGCCCCGTGGCGAATGCGAATGGCATAAGCGTACGTCATATTTTGGTTGTTTTCTGCAATGGTAGGGTTAAATGATGGGACGCATTAAAAGAACTAATGCAAGAAATAAACCAAGTAAAAGTCGATTGGAACACTTTGAAAACCACTCGGTTCTTTTCAAAACTAAACTTTTAAACGCGGAGCTTGAACCACTCCTTTTAAAAGCTATCTCGTTCCATCGATTATATCAAGTTCACTACGTTCACGGTTTCGCCAAAACCATCCGTAGCCCTCCATCATTTCGGTTAAATATTCGGTAGTATTCAAGCTATGTATTTTGACCTCACGCCAAGGCATAGTGATTGGTAGCTGCCGGATATTTATCCGTTGCATAGATAGAATGCGTTGATTTGAGACAGTCGTACTGCCGTTTTGGCCTACGTCAAGGGTAGGTACGGGTGGGTTCAAATTAACCAGGATAATGATGGGAAGAACTTGACATGTGACTTATGACATTTTGACCTCACGCCAAGGTCATAAGAGCATGGGGCAAAAATCCACATCGGGAGTTTCATAATCACTGAAACTTGATAGCGTTGCATACCATTTGGAGTGTGATGATTCTGGTAGGATTCCTTCGGTTTTATCACGCGATGATATTTGGATCCCGATCCTACTGTGAGTATATGCTACTCCTCGGGAAAACTCTCACTCAACGATCAATGCTATAAACCTAGTAGGTGCCTAGAAAGGTGTTAGCGGGGTTACGCCCACAGGGAAAAGAGGTTACTTAATTAAGGAACTTCGCGAAAGCGTTGGAAAACCTCCCTCGAAGTACCGACACTGGCCTGGCTGAACGGTTAAGCAAGTATTGTACGGTGAGAATGATCCCGGCTAATCCTTTTCTTTATGGTTTGAGAAGGGATTCGAGAAACAGTGGGAGCCATCCAGTTTAGACAAACTAAAAACCACTCTAAACTTGCAAGAGTATCATGCTAAAGTGTTTCTTTTCTCTCTCCTAATTGCAGCGACCATTCAACATGACCGGACTTAAGTTACTGTTAGATAAAAATATATTGACAGGGCCAAACTACAAAGATTGGCTCAGGAATGTCAAGATGGCGATCACTTATGACAAGCTGGGGTATATACTTACCACCAAAGCTCCCCCCGTCCCAGGTCCCACCTCCAGCGTCGCGGATGTAGAAATCCGTAAGACATGGGAGATAGATTGCGCGAGGGCCAGATGCCTCGTACTAGCCTCGATGGACAACGAACATCAGAGGAGGCACGAGAATATGGACCTAGAGTCCATATTTCTCCATACAAAAGAACTGTATGGAGAGCAGTCTCGTATCGCAAGATACGAAGTGTCGAAGAAGCTTTTTTCGGCAAGGTTGGCCGTCGGATCATCGGTAGCGGACCACGTGCTTAAGATGATCGGCTACATAGAAGAGCTCGCGGACCTCGGGACCACGTTGGAGAATGAACTCTATACCGATTTGATTCTCCAGTCCCTTCCTTCCACTTACGCCCAGTTCGTTCTTAACTTCAACATGCAAGGAAAGGAGGTTGAACTTGCCGAACTTCTGAACATGTTGAGGACTGCTGAGGGCACCCTACAGAAGGGTAGGGAGACATCCACTTTGTTTGTAGGAGGATCTTCCTCTTCTAGGTCCAGGGCGAAAGCCAAGGGCAAGAAGAAGAAAGCCCCCGCCAAACCAAGAGGCGGTGTCGGTAAAGTGGATACGAAGGGAAAGGGTAAAGCAACAAAAGTAGCGGGGAAGATGGTGGGGAAGGAAGAATGCTTTTACTGTCACAAAAGTGGTCACTGGAAACAAGATTGCAAGGCTTGGAAAGCCAGAACACAGGATTTGAAGCGAGTTGCAGCTTCAGCTTCAGGTGTGTATGTTATTGAAAACTGTCTATCAATAAACTCTACATCCTGGGTATTGGATACCGGATCAGGATCTCATATCTGTAATTCTTTGCAGGCGTTGAGAAAGCGTAGAGTTTTGAAGGCAGGTGACATGACCCTCAGAGTTGCGAACGGTGCTAGCATGGATGCAGAGGCCGTGGGGGACTATCACCTGGGATTATCAGATGGACACTTTTTGGTTTTGCGTAGTTGTTATTATGTACCAAATGCAACCTGTAATATCATTTCAGTATCTTTATTATCTAAAGAAGGTTATGAATTTGCATTTGTAAGTAATGTAGTGAACATTCACCTTAATCAAGTTTTGATTGGGTCAGGTACATTGAACAACGGTATTTACGTTTTAAACCAACCACAGGTTTTCAATATCCAGAATACACACAAAAGAAAGTCTCCAGAAATTAATAAAACTTTCTTATGGCATTGTAGACTGGGTCACATCAATGAGAGAAGATTGACTAAGTTACATACTGAAGGATATTTAGATCCGTTCGAATATCAATCGTATGCAACTTGTCAATCCTGTCTCAAAGGAAAGATGACAAAGGCTCCGTTTTCTGGACACGGAGAAAGAGCGAGCGAGCTCTTGGGACTCGTACACAGCGACGTGTGCGGTCCAATGTCTACACATGCGCGAAGCGGTTTTTCTTACTTCATTACTTTTACGGATGATTTCTCAAGATTCGGACACATCTTCTTAATGAAGCATAAATCCGAAGCTTTTGATAAGTTCCAGGAATATAAGAATGAAGTAGAAAAACAAACCGGCAAAAGTATCAAGATCCTAAGATCGGATCGAGGAGGAGAATACTTAAGTGCCGAATTCCTGAACTACTTAAAAGAGAATGGAATTCTCTCTCAGCTTACTCCTCCATACACTCCGCAACATAACGGTGTATCGGAGAGACGGAACCGGACCCTATTAGATATGGTACGGTCCATGATGAGTAACGCTGAGTTACCGCGATCGTTCTGGGGATATGCACTAGAAACAGCTGCATATCTTTTGAACCGTGTTCCCACTAAGACTGTGCCTACCATACCATATGAGTTATGGAGTGGGAAGAAACCCTATCTTCAATACTTGAAGATTTGGGGATGTCCAGCTTATGTCAAAAAGCAGCATACGGACAAGCTCGAGGCACGCTCAGTACTGTGCAAGTTTGTGGGATACCCAAAGAACTCCAGGGGGTATCTTTTCTATTACGCAGAGGAACAAAAAGTCCTTGTTTCTCGTAATGCCCATTTTCTGGAACATCAGTTTTTAGAAAAAGAAATAAGTGGGAGCGCAATAGAACTGGAAGAAATTCCAGAACCGCAAGCTATTACTGAAAGCTTAGTAGAGCCAGAGGGTTCGAAAGATCAAGACATTCCCGTGCCACTCCGCAGGAGTAGTAGGCAGTCTCATCCGCCCGAGAGGTACTACGGTTTTCTCATTGACGGGGATAGAGAGGACTGCATCCTGGATTGTGATGAGCCTACTAGCTTCCAGCAAGCCATTCAGAGCGTCGACTCGGTAAAATGGCTGGATGCAATGCGGACCGAGATGGAGTCCATGTACACCAACAAAGTATGGACGTTGGACATTGCTCCAGACGGGGTAAAACCCGTAGGATGCAAGTGGATCTTCAAAAGGAAGATTGGTGTAGATGGACAGGTTGAGACCTATAAAGCTAGACTGGTAGCAAAGGTTTTCGTCAGCGACCTGGTTTGGACTATGATGAAACCTTTTCTCCAGTAGCTATGCTGAAATCCATTCGGATCCTTCTTGCCATCGCTGCTTTCCACGATTATGAGATTTGGCAGATGGACGTAAAGACAGCTTTTCTAAATGGTCATTTAGAGGAGTGTGTCTATATGGACCAGCCAGAGGGTTTCATTCAGGGTGGGAGCAGCGGAAAGGTGTGCAAGTTGCTCAAGTCCATTTATGGACTCAAGCAGGCATCGCGGAGTTGGAACATCTGTTTTGATGAGACGGTCAAAGAATTTGGCTTTATCAAAAATCCAGATGAACCATGCATCTATTGTAGATTTGTAGCGAGAACTGTAGTATTCCTCGTTTTATACGTGGATGGCATTCTCTTAATAGGAAATGACATTCCTATGCTGCAATCTGTCAAGGGGTTCTTGTCACACAGGTTCTCCATGAAAGACCTGGGTGATGCCTCATACATTCTGGGTATCCGGATCTACCGTGACAGATCCAAGAGGATATTAGGACTTTCTCAGTCCAGGTACATCGACACCATACTGAAGAGATTCAGTATGGAAGATTCCAAGCGCGGTAATCTACTGGCTTGTCACGGGATCACCCTCTCCAAAGAGATGTCTCCCAAGACTGATTTGGAGAGGGATCGCATGTCTATTATACCCTACGCTTCTACGGTAGGCTCTATAATGTATGCGATGTTGTGTACCAGACCGGATGTGGCTTATGCACTGAGTGTGGTAAGCAGGTATCAGTCAAACCCTGGGGAGAAACATTGGATAGCAGTAAAGAACATTCTCAAGTACCTGAGAAGGACTAAGGAGATGTTCTTGGTGTATGGCGGAAAAGACCTGCAGATTGAGGCCTTTGCTGACTCCAGCTTCCAGAGTGACAAGGATGATTCCAAGTCCATGTCGGGTTTTGTCTTTACCCTCAATGGAGGGGCGGTGTGTTGGAAGAGCTCCAAACAGGAAACCGTTGCTGACTCGACTATGGAAGCGGAATACATCGCTGCATCAGATGCCGCAAAAGAAGCTGTCTGGATGAGGAAGTTCTTGAAAGAACTTCAGGTGGTTCCGTCCATTGTTGACCCAATACCTCTGTATTGCGACAACAACGGGGCTATAGCTTTAGCGAAGGAACCCAGGTCCCATCAGAAATCCAGACACATCTTAAGGCGGTATCACCTGATCAGGGAGATTGTGGATCGCCAGGAGATCGAGGTCCGGAGAGTTGCATCAGAGGATAACACAGCAGATCCATTCACCAAGGCCTTGCCCCAGACTCAGTTCGAGCGGCTGATCGAGATGATAGGTCTTCGATACGCCAGTACATGGCCTTAGTGCAAGTGGGAGATTATTAGTGTATATGCCCTAGAGGCCATTACTGTATCATACTAGTTTGTATATTACTTAATGGAAGCTTGGGATATTCACAGTTGTATATACAATCTTGCTCGAAATGGTAGTATGCTACTTGGTTTGTCTCTGCTTTAATATATGCATGTGTTTCTTTTAGCATATTGCAGGTATACATATTAGTAGAGCCCTTAGGATCTTTGCTTGATTACCAGCGTTGTGATGGCGCTCGCACTCATGGGAGCTGGGTAATCTATAAGCACATCCTTATACTGGTCCCTGGTCGTTGGACTATCGAGACAGGGCATCGATACTCCGGAGTAGACTAGCGTATGCGCTTCTCATCCCAGTTTGGGAGACGGTCTGTCCCACAGCCGTTAGTACGTCGTACTTGGGATAGTATGCGGGTGCTCGTTAGGTTACGAGTACACTGGACAGGACTCGTCGGGAACTGTTGGTTGGTAATATACCTATCGTCAGTTATCAGTTCCCAGGTGACATGAGTACAGCTTAGTCCGCTGACTTGACACTGTCACTTCGCCTCGAGTGTGTTCCCACTGCACTTTGATTACTACCCTACCACGGCTCAGAGGAGTCGTGCAAACAGGTAGTTTTTGGGTGCAGTCCCGAAGCACTTGGAGGCAGTGACGGTTAGACAGGATTCGTCTCTCCCGGTATTGGGGGTTGACATCGCGCTGTGTCCAGGAGAGCCATTACACGAGTAGTCCCTGGCCAGGGCAAGCGAGATATACTGGTAGGCTTCCAGTGTTATCTCAGGGTGTTCTGGGCTTCACTCCGACACGACTTGTACCGCTATTAGGGGACTGACGTTTACCGCCCCCCTAGGCCCGCCATGCGATGTATCAGACGAACAGACCGGACTGTACGGAGACTGTCACATACAGGCTCAGTAGGAGTGCAGATGGGGTTCACCTCGTCAGTCTTCTTATCGACATCTACCTGGGGACCGTTACGTACAGCTAGTGCCGCTTGCGGTCTGTGGTTAAACCCACTGCCAGCGTAGTGTCGAGTCTTTAGAGTCCCACACAGAGAGCTATTCGCCTTTAGGCAAAACGAGTAGAGGTCGCATGGTTTTGCGACAGGGTTCGTTCGCATCCGCGCACTTGTGCACGTTTGCTGTCCGGACAGTTTATACTAGCGGGCTTTGGTTTAAGCCGGATCCTAGTATATGATTTGAGATTGGTTTTTCTCAGAGTGTTCGTGTTCCTCGGATCACGAATGCGGGTGCGTATGCACAGTTGCTTGAGATTGAGGGAGAGGACCTTGTTTAGGGTTAATGACTATTGTCATTTTATTAACCCTATTGTTTTTGTGTGTATTATTGTTAATTAATAGTTAGCTTAATTATTGTGCATGGTTGTTGTTGTTGACATTTTGACTTCATTGACTTGTTGACCAAGTTGACCATTTGACCATGATCATTTCATTTGGAAGATGCTCTTTGATCCTTACAATTTGCATTAATAAGTGAAATGATAATGGTCACCTCTTGATTAAACCATGACAATTTTCTTGCTAATTAATTAATTAAAATAACACACACATATTAGTGAGAATGGCTCACTAATAATTCATTCTATGATATCTTTTCTCTCTCTTGCTCATCCTCTCCCTCAAGCTCTCTCCCTCTCATGTGTTGAGAAACATAAAAGCTTGAGAAAAACCTTCACTTGATCTTCTCTACTCACTTCTAGGGTTCAAGTCTTAGCATTTCTTGCACTCTAGTTACTCCTAGCTTGGAGTTGAAGCTAAAGGTCGAGGCTTTCGGGTGGATCCTTCTTTGACGGAAGAAGACAAGCAAGGTGAGGCCTTTCTACCATTCCGACGAGCAAGGAAAGAAGGAGTTCGAGCCCAAGGTATAACCTTTCTACAACTTAGCTAGTTGTTAGTTTTCTTTAGCTAGTTTTAGTTTAGCAAAGATCCTCCAAGTCAAGGTCCATGTTGCCTAAGTCATTAAAAATCCAATTTTTATTATGTTTTCCGCCTCCCCGCAAGCACCGGGGTGGGCAACGTGGACTTACATATATAACCAAGCATCCATTATAATATACATCATATGTACAACAATGGCCTCTAGGGCATATACATAACTAACACAACCATGCCAATTTCTAATTTAACGGGTGCCGAGAAACCCTAATACGGATCGTTGGCTAGAAGTTTAGGCGAAAAAGAAAATAGTTAACATCTTAACAAAAAGTAAACGAACATACAACCTTTGTAGATCTGTTTCTCCACCTCCATGGCTCCGCGATGAAGTCTCCTCGCTGCGATCATCGGATCCCGGGCTCTATTGTCGGCTTCATGGGAGAAAAAGCGGGCTAGGTCATCGACTACGATGCCGAAGATGATCTACGTCGAGGCATCACTAGATCAAGCTCCACCTTCACCAAGCCACGAAAACTTATGAAGGAAACACCCTATACTACTTGGCAAGAGGTAGAGGATGAAGAAATAGGAAGTGGGTTCACTTTAGAATTGGATTTCTCACTCTTTTCATCAATCACCATTGATGGAATCTAGTTTTTCTTCTTGTTCAAGATGAAGAAGAAGATGAAGATGAAGATGATAAGTTAATAAAATAGAAAAGAAAAATAATACTTATCATATACTAACCCTTGGTTAAGTGTAGAGAATGAACTAGGGTTAGTTTAAGTGGTTAGGGTTAAGCATGAGACAAGAATGGTGACTAAGTCAATGCTTCATGAATTTTCAACTAAAAACAAACATAGCCACCATTCATTTATCTTTATCATTTTCTCTTGCCAAAATAAACAAAAAGAATAAATAGATGAATAAGTAAATAAAATGAAACCCTAACCATTCATATAACCATGGTCAATTTTTTACACAAACCCAAGCAAGAATGTATCATCAAACATGATACAATCATGTGCACAAAATATATCACATATACAATGTGCACAATTCAAGTGAGAAAATCCATTTAAAGTGAACCAATACTAGTTAATGCAAAGTAATATATCAAATATATAATTATGCATTAAATCATTGAATCAATACTTGATTTAACGATCCGGTCATATCGTATATAACCGACTAGTATCCTGTGTATCGGCTTATCGAATCAATCCTTGATTCGATAACTAGGTTATATCGCATATACCAATCGATACATTCATCGTGAGAATGGAATACGGTATCACATACACGCATTATTCTCGGTCCCGCACATATCTCATATGCGCTCCTATTTCGTTTCACTTGAGCCAGGAAACCTCTGTGTAGGACTCTAAAGACTCGTCAATACGCCGGCAGCAGATGATGATCATATCAAACACCCACAAGCCGCAAGCGGTCTGCTAAACGTAACGGCCACCCAGGTATTGAGCGATCAGAAGATCGACGAGCAAGCCCGCTCACACTCCTATGAATCCAACCAGTAACACTTACCGTACAGTCCGGTCTGTTCGTCTGATATGTCGCATATCTCGCCTAGGGGTGGTAAACGTCAGACCCCAATAGCTCGATAAGTCATGCCGACGTGAAGTCCAAGACATGTGTGAAACTACTGATAACACTTACCAGTAGGTCACTGCAACCCTGGCCTGGGATTTCCTGTTATGGCCAGTCGAGCATAGCGCAACATCAACCCCCAATACCGGGAGAGACGAATCCCCTCCTATCGCTCATTGCCTCTATGTGAATCGGGACTGTGCCCAAAAACCACCTGTTTTCACGACTCAGTAAAGCCGTGGTAGGGTGGAAATCAAAGCACAGTGGGAGACACACAAGACTCTATGACGATCTCGGGTCAACAGACTAAGCTGTACCAGTGTCACCAAAGAACTGCCATCTGACGTGAGGTATAATACCATCTGGGAGTTCTCGGCGAGTCCGTTCAGTGTACCCAGTCTCCACTGAGCACCCGTATACCATCTCTGATGTCAAACACCAATGGATATGGGATCATCCATCGCCCATCACATGGGTCGAGAAGATATACGCTAGTCTACTCTGGAATATCGATGCCCCGTCTCGATACTCCCATGACTAGGAACAATGAAGGATGTACTCATTGACTACCCAGGCCCCACTAGTATGATCTTCATCATAGTCCTGGAAGTCGAGTACACATCCTAAGGGCTTTATCAACATGTAATCAGAGAGACAGAAAGTATACATGTTAAGATAAAGAGCAACCAGATAGCGTACTATCATGTCGAGCAAGAAAGTCCTACCTATATATGTCCCAGCATCCACTACAATATACATCCAATGTACAGTAATGGCCTCTAGGGCATACATATAACTAACATATCATATAATGGCCTCTAGGGCATACATATATCCAACAGGCTCTTTCATCAAGTCGCTGGCTCTTGGCCCTTTCAAATATAGCCGTCTCGCGTTCCCGATCAGCTTTACTCTTCAGCAGAGCTTCGTTGAGTAATGCGTTAATTACTTCATCCGATGGCCCCAAAATTTTTGGTTTAGGATCTGCCCCCAGCTCTTCAGTGTAAGGAGTCTCCTCATCGTTTGTGAACGAATGGGAAATCATATGGCAGCTCGCCACGTATTCATCAGACTCATCCGACGAACTTTCCTCTTCATCTTCCTTTTGAAAGACATGGTTAAGAAACTCTTGGAGCATAATGGGAGTTCGTGCTTTCTGGTTATATTCCTCAAGCGCGTCAATTTGTTTTTGTAAATCCGTGCGCTTGTCGCCAGGCTTCACGGGCTTCTTGGATTTCTTTTTCTTCTTCTTCGAAGATTTTGACGGCTGGTTGCGAGTGCTTGGGCCACCACCATCGGTCTTTGGAGTTGGACGCGGCTTCAACATCCCCTCAATGACCTGCGGTTCCAGTGGGTTCTTCCACTTTATCGCTGGGCATGTCTGAAGGTCGTTCAACATTCTCTTCATTTTAGCTGACAGCACAACCTCCCATGGGGCTTCTTCGATGAGAGAGCATGTTGCCCCCGGCATATTCATCCTTTTAGAGGCGTGAGGTTGCGGCGGATTCACCTTCCATCTGTCAGATAACGCGAACTTGCCCTGTTGGTACTGGTCTTCAAGCCAATTTTTGAAGACGTAGCAATCTTCGATCGGATGACCCAGTACTCGGTGATAGGGACAGTAGTTGGGCTCATTGACATCATTTGGTTGCGACGGGCGCTTTGGCTCTGGCAGATTTATGAGTCGGTTGCGCAACGCCAGCTCGAATAATCTTCTCGTTTTATCTCGGGGAAACGAGTAAGGACGTCCTAGTCTCTCCTCAAGGGGTACCTGCGGACGCATATTATTTTGACGAACAACCGGCTTCGAGTTACTCGGCTGTTGTTGAGCATTAGCGACAACGATCGCTTTTCCCTTCCCCTTGTCATTTCGGGAGTCTGGCTTTGGAAGAGGAGGTCTATGGCCCATCTGATCCATTTGCGCTAGCTTTTCAATCAAGGCCTGGAAGGTAGTTGGCTTGAAGAACATCATAAATTGCGAGATGGTTGCTTGTGGATCAAGGGTTCCGACAAACATACCCACTGCAGGAGCTTCTTCAATGCGTTGCTTGCATATCGACCATAAGTTCCGCCACCATATAGAATATTGGACCCATGTCTCGCCTGGTTTTACCCTGGCGTTAATCAGTGTCGTCATCGGGGTGCGTTCACTGGCGCTTGCAAAACGATGGGTAAACAACAGCTCCATCTCCGCGAAGGTTTTGATAGAGTCGTTCGGGAGCTCAGAGTACCACTCGAACGCTGTATCTGACAAGATGCCGATGAACTGGCGAAGTAATAGTTTTTCATCACCGCTGGCGTTGCTACAGAGTGCCCTGAACTGGGCAACATGCTGGTGGGGATTGCCCGTCCCCTTATAGACATGGAACTTGGGAATTGTGTAGCCCGGCGGGTACTTGATCTGGTCGTACCAACTCGGATATGGTCGTCCTATTTTTACGACCTGGCCGGCTTCTTCAGTCGCATGATGAACCCGTATTTGTTGGGCTATGTACTCGTCCAAGTCAGCTTTGGAGATTGTCTCCTCCTTAGCTGTTGACAGAGCTGGCGGAGGATTCGACGTTTCTCCCCTATCGTCTTCAAGGATGATCGGGGGATCTTTGGCCGGAGGATCTTGTTGGATCATCATACCCACCATGTCCTGGAACAGGAGGGCCATTTTATTTATGCTGGCTGCTTGTTCCACTGCCTCTTTATCCTTCTTCTCCAATATCCGGCGAAGGAACTCAGCGTATGTTTCCTGTTCCTGGCGTTCGTCCTGTAGGGTTCCTAGGCACTCTAGTGAGGTCTCACAAGGCATCAACCATGCCAATTTCAAAAATACGGGGTGCCTAGAAACCCTAATACGGATCGTTGGCTAGATTTCTAGGCGAAAATGAAACTAGTTAACAACTTAACTAAAGTTTAAACGGAAATACAACCTTTGTAGATCCGGTGCTCCACCTCCATAGCTCCGCAACGAAATCCCCTCGCTGTCCAAATGAATTCCCGGGCTCTAGCGTCGGCTTCATCGGAGAAATGGCGAGCTAGGTCGTCGATGTCCATACCGAAGATGATCTACGTCGAGGCATCGCTAGATCAAGCTCCACCTTCACCAAGCCATGAAAACTTGTGAAGGAAACACACTCTACTACTTGGCAAGAGGTAGAGGATGAAGAAATAGGAAGTGGGTAGACTTTAGATTTGGATTTCTCACTCTTCTTCATCAATCACCATTGATGAAGTAAGCTTTCTTCAAGTGGTCAAGAAGAAGAAGAAGATGAATATAGTTATGATAAGTTATTAAAAATGAAAAGAAAAAGAAAACTTATCATAATGTAAACCATGGTCAAGTGTAGAGATTAAACCAAGGTTAGTTGGAATAGTTAGGGTTAAGGATGAGATAAGAATGGTTGACTTGATCAAAGCTTCAAGAAACTTCAACATAAAACAAAATAAGCCACCATCCTTAAATAATTTCCAAAATGAATATATAAATAAATAACTAAGTAAATAAACAAAACCCTAACCATTCATATAACCATGGATTAATCTTTACACAAACCCAAGTGAGCAAGTATCATCAAACATGATACAAACAAGTGTACAAAAGTGTATCACATATACAATGTGTACATCCGAGTGAGAAAATCCATCTTAAGTAAACCGATACTAGTTAATGCAAAGTAATATATCAAATATATAATTATGCATTAAATCATTAAATCAACACTTGATTTAATGATCCGGTCATATCGCATATAACCGACTAATATCAACAGTAACAACTTATCGAATCAACACTTGATCCGATATGCCGGCTATATCGCATATAACCGATCAATGTCACATATCGCGAGAATCGAATACAGTATCACATACTGGTATCATTCTCGGTCCCGCACATATCTCATATGCACACCTATTTCGTTTCGCTTGAGCCAGGAACCCTCTATGTAGGACTCTAAAGACTCGTCAATACGCCGGCAGCAGGTGATGATCATATCAAACACCCACAAGCCGCAAGCGGTCTGCTAAACGTAACGGCCACCCGGGTATTGAGCGATCAGAAGATCGACGAGCAAGCCCGCTCACACTCCAGTGAATCCAACAAGTAACACTACCGTACAGTCCGGTCTGATCGTCTGATATGTCGCATATCTCGCCTAGGGGTGGTAAACGTCAGACCCCAATAGCTCGATAAGTCGTGTCGATATGAGGTCTATAACATTTCGAGAAACTACTGGTAACACTTACCAGTATATCTCAGCAACCCTGGCCAGAGATTTCCTATTAGAGCCAATCGAACACAGCGCAACATCAACTCCCTATACCGGGAGAGATGAATCCCCTCCTATCGCTCATTGCCTCCATGTGACTCGGGACTGTACCCCAAAACCACCGTTTTGCACGCCCTCTTGGACGTGGTAAGATGGAAATCAAAGCACAGTGGGAACCACACAAGACTCTATGACGATCTCGGGTCAACAGACTACTCTGTACCAGTGTCACCAGAGAACTGCCATCTGACGTGAGGTATAATACCATCTGGGAGTTCTCGGCGAGTCCGTCCAGTGTACCCAGTCTCTACTGAGCACCCGTATATCATCTCTGATGTCAAACACCGATGGATATGGGATCATCCATCGCCCATCTGTATGGGTCGAGAAGGTACACGCTAGTCTACTCTGGTATATCGATGCCCCATCTCGATACACCCACGACTAGGGACTTTGAAGGATGTACTTATGGACTACGATGTCCCCACTGGTATGATCCGCATCATAGTCCAGGTAGTCAAGTACACATCCTAAGGGCTTTACCAACATGTAATAGAGAGACAATCTTTGTACACGTTAAGGTAAAGAGCAACCAGATAGCATACTATCATGTCGAGCAAGAAAGTCCTCCCTATATATGTCCCAGCATCCACTACAATATACATCCAATGTATAGTAATGCCTCTAAGGCATACATATAACTAACAATCTCCCACTTGCACTAGGGCCATCTGTAGCAGTGGTTGTAGTATCTCATACTCAACCATCCCATAAAAGTCTCTCTCTGGGAACAGGCCTTCGTGAGTGGATCCGCCGTGTTGTCCTCTGAGTCTACTCTCCTAACCTCGATCCCTTAGAGATCAACTATCTCCATGATCAGGTGATACTGCCTCAGAATATGTCTGGATCACTGATAGGACTTGTGTTCCTTGGCATAAGCCACAACTCCATTGTCACACAATGGGAGGAACTTAGTTCATCTCATGAACCAATATACACCCAAACAGCCTCTTTGGTAGCATCTTTAGTAGAGATGTATCCAGCCTTTATCGTCTAGTATGCCACGGTATTTAGCTTGGAACTCTTCCAACATACCGTCCCTTTACTGAGGGTAAAGACAATGCCTGCGACTGACATTCAGTTGTCTTTATCACCCTGGAACACTTCCAGTGATTCTCCCCAGAATCAACTGATACCATCTCACTACAACTAGTAAGTATCCTATCATCCATTTAGATCTATCTCATAGATCCAAAATCCAGGATTTAGTAGGTATCACTTTGATCCTATATGGAGAATCCTTGTGATAAGCGGAGATTGATCGAGCGTAGCATAGGAAACTCCTTCCCTATCAAGAGTATGTCATCCACGTACTCTACGAGGATCACTACCATACTCCCTACTACCTTTTTGTTTATACAAGGTTCATCTACCATTTTGATGATGTCAAACTCTTTGACTAATCCATCAAAACAGATGTTCCAACTCCGCGATGCCTGCTTTATCCTATAAAGCATCTTGCACACGTTTCCGCTGCTCCCATTGTCTACGAAGCCCTCTGGCTGTGTACTTATAGACGCACTCTTCTAAAACATCATTTAGAAAAGCAGTCATGACACCCAACCACCAGATATCGTAGTCATGGTATGTAGCCGTGACAAGTAGGATCTGGATGGACTTAAGCATAGCTACTTAGAAAAGGTTTCGACAAAATCCATACCTGGTCAATGATGCAAACCTTTAACAAGTCTAGCTTTAAAAGTCTCAACTTTTCCAAGTACACCAAGTAATCTTCTCAAGATATACTTGCTCCTGATGGGGATTTAACCCTTCAGATATAGCAACCAAAGTCCATACTTTGTTGGTGTATAAGGATTCCATCTCAGATCGCTAAGCATCCAGCCATTCTTACAGAGTCTTACTCCTGATGGCCAGCTCGAAACTAGTTGGGTCATCATCTCATGATGCAATCCTCGCTCCCACTGTCATAGAGAAACCGAAGTATCTCTCATGTGGGTGAGGAACCCTACTAGATCGGCGGAGAGGCTGAGGTTCGTTGGAATCTACTGAATCCTTCGGTTCTACCAAATCATCTGCTGTAGTTTGTATAGCTGAAACACTTCCAGTTCTACAAAATTGATCTTGCCTCGATCTTGTCCGAATTTTGCTTTTAGACATAGGCCGGACAACCCCAAATCTTAACCAATTTAAGATATGGGCTCTTCCCATTCCATATCTTATATGGAGTGGTAGGCAACTGATTTGATTTGAACCCTATTCAATAGGTATGCAGCTTCTCAAGTGCATAACCCCCTAAAAGGAAATAGGTAACTCAGTATTACTCATCAAAGAGCACACCTTATCATATAGGATGTATTTGCTCCGCCCCGACATACCATCGTGCAATGGTGTATACGGAGGAGTAATGCTGAGAGAGAATCTCATTCTCCTTTAGAATAGTCCAGAAATTCTATGCACAAGTATTCTTCTCCTTGATCTCATCAAAGGACATAATACTTTTACCCGTATTTTGGTTCTCTACTTCTCGCTTATATTCTGTGAATATCTCAAAAGGTTCGGACTCATGTTTCAACAGGAACATATGACTGAATCTTGAGAGATTATCAGAGAATATAATGAAGTATAAAGAACCAATCTTGGCATGTGTAGACAGGGGACCTACATACATCAACATGTATCATCCCAAGAGTTCACTAACTCTTTCTCTGTTTCCAAAAAACAGAGCTATGGTCATCTTATCTTTGTGACATGACTGGCGAGTTTCACAAGATGTAAATTCAAACTAATTTAAATATGCATCTATATGTAACTCCAGCTAGTCGGGTCGCATTGATATGACCTAGTCTACAATACCTTAAGAAGAATTCGTTCATTTCTGAACTCTTCCTCTTGTGTGTGTTCCGTATACTTAGAACTGTAGTTTGATTTAGAACATTAATGCTTTTAGATAACGTGCCTGAACCGATCAATTTTTGATATAGGAAATGTTCAAAACATTATCCAACAATACAAAATTTTATCGTTTCTTTACTAATAAAGAGACAGATATGATTTTGTATATCAGGTTCGGTATCTAATAACATTCGTTCAAAATCAATGTATTACAATATAGGGTGACAGTGACCAACAGACTTGGCTGCAACACTTGCCCCGTTTTCTGCCTCATGAAACTTATCACCCGTTCTCAGTTCTCTACCTTTCTGTAGCCCTATGTAACAGATTACATATCTGGGATCCTGATCCGGTATCATATACCCAGGATGCGGAGAATACTGAGAAACAGTTCTTTGTAACGAACACACCCGAAGATGATGCATCATATGCACTTTCTTCGTTTGGGCGGCACGGGAAATCTGGTATTCCCCAATTTCCTGCTCTGTCTTATAACAATTATAGGTTGGAGCGGGACCAACGTTCCCCAGCTCAGTATAACAAGCGGGTTTGGTCAATAATCTGTTTTATTATCTTGATTAAGGCGTGATATGGTCGCTACCTGGAGAGAGAGAGAGAAGAAAACACTCAGCGTGCGCTCTTGCAAGAATAGATTGGTTATTATTTTATCTAATCAGGATGACTCCCACTGCTTTTTATCAAATCTTCCTTCAAACCCTAAAAGGAAAGACTAGCCAGGATTAATTACACACTACAAGTTCGCCAATCTTTCAGCCAGGCCAGTGTCAGTACTTTGAGGGAGGTCCCCCGTGCTTTCGCACGAACCTAATTAATGTAAACCTCGTTTTCCCAGAGGCGTAACCTCGTTAACACCTTTCTAGACACCTACTTGATCGGCTAATTGTAATGTATAAAACTCTCCCAGGAGTAACAATTACTCGCAGCGGGTATCGGGATCCAACTATCTCATAGAAGGTATGCAATCTCATTGCAAATTTCAACACTTGAAATTCCCGATAATATTTTGCCCCGAACGATCTATGACCTTGACAAGGTCAACAAACTATAGACCGCAAGTTAAGTTCAACCCGTCATTTCTTGATTGAATCAATCTCACCCGCACGACCTTTGACAAGGTCAACAAGGACGCACGACTACCCTAACCCAATCTGCATCATATGCATAAGCAAATGAATACTGGTTAGCTACCGCACACTGCGCCTTGACAAGGTCAACAAACGCAGCACGAATACTAAACAGGACTTATCTGAAATGACGGAGGGCTACGACAGGTTTTTCTGAAAACCTATTGCGTAATGAACTTGATATCGTTGTAGGATCGAATGAATTTTGAAATGGAGTGTTTTTGAGGCTTTTCTAGTTTTGCTAAAGGAGTCACTCCCGGTGAAGGGATCGTCGGTCCTTTCCTCGTCGAATGAGGTGCGGGATATATCATATATATCACTATGCAAAGCAAAAACTCTTAAAAGCAATCAAACGACAAACCGAGTGTGTAGCATCTGCCAGTTATTGCTAAAGGAGTCACTCCCGGTGAAGGGATCTCGGTCCTTTCCTCATCGAATAAGGTGCAGGATATATCATATATATCACTGTGCAAAGCAAGAACTGTAGCTACCTGTTTTATTTTGAAATTCGATTCTACAACATCTTAGGTTTCTTTTATTTCATTAATCTTATTAATGAAGTCCCATCATTTATATACCTAAACATCACAGATAAATACGACGTACACTTATGCCATCCGCATTCGCCTCGATGTCCCCTCGTGCACCGTTAGGTTAGGTAACTAACGGCAGAGCGGGGCAGGGCTAGCACGGGTGTTAAACATAAGTAACGTCTATATAATATATCATATATACTATATACTGTATCTATCACAGAACATCACATGATCACATCACAGATATCGCAGCAGAAGAATCATATGAAATATTGGATATACTACGACGTCCGTGTTTTCAATACGAACCAGTATAAAACACGGATTCCACGGTCGCGATGAATAGCCAAACCCACACCCCTAGACCCCTACGAGAGCGGCAAGCAACCCTACCAATTCTAGAGTTAGGAGACCGGACTCGACTCCTCGAGTTGGTCTCCCACTGGACTCCAGAACCCGGTTACTTGTGCCCTCCTCCTTGGGTCTATCCTAGTGCGGAAAAGTAAATAATATACAAACGGTGACTACTTCCGCAACCTGGAAGCGCCCCAATAAAAAGAATATTACATACAAGTTTTTACATGAATGAAAATGAAAAAAACACTCATCTCACATAAAAACCCCCGGCTATTCGAACACGACGATCCAATATAACATATCCAGCAACACATAACATCACATGTCATCAACGTAAGTAAATATGCGCATCCCAATTGTCGTTGACATATAGCAACGAAACCGGCGATATCACATATTACACTTACGGTCATAGAAAAGAAAGTGTAAAACTACAACAGTTGGAATCCGCAACTAGCTCAGACATCGCATGCCTGACCAAATGAATTACTTAGACATCGCATGCCTAACAATTATAAACCCCGCATTTTAGTCTCAAAATCGAAAACACTTTTCAATATCAAGTCGGGCAATTCAACAGGATTCCCGACATCCTGATCGAATGCTCGTCGCAAACTTCAGTAGACGGCCGCACCCCCGATAACGTCGACGAAGTACACCAAGGCGGAACACCGCTGCCGCGAGCACCCGGACGGATGCTTTCGGCGACGGGGTTCTCCTACAGTCACTTGGTCGGGGCTATGGAGTGAGGCTATCTATTAAGTTTACCCGGCGAGTATCCGCGTACGCTACGTGATTGCGACGGACTTTTGATCACATCAAAATTCCGTGGCAACCGATCAAGTGAGACTAAACTGCTATGTTTATAACATTCATTCAGTTATCTCATAACTTCTTGTGAATTCCAATTATTGTATCCCATTCCGGATAAATAGAAAATGTCAAACTTTCCGATCGAACAATCGAACACCCAAGTTTTCCCGAAACAGATCAACACATGAAATAAGTCTAACAACATTCAGTTCGTGCCTCAGTAGCAACGGTCCAGCCGTAGAAGGGTCAAGCCAACGCCTCACATGTGGCACGCCGTACTGCCCCAAACCCGAAGGTTCAAAGGGCAGTTCAAGACGGTCACATAATCGAGTTAAGGTTTGTTGTCTTCTAGAGGGTCCATCGCGTTACTTGCACTACTTAGAACGTCGTTAAACTACAGAAAAATCCAACACTTGGAAATTTCCCGGCAGGGGAAAAATTGGGTATTTATATTCGGTCGAACTTTTTAACATATTCTAAAAATACCCGGAAAAGCACACCGACAAAAATTAGACAGTCCGATCGAATACACCGAGTCCCCAATAAAACCCAGAAAATACAACTCTGGAATAAATATTAAAAACATCCAGAACACACAAGAAACACCAACAGAAACAACTGAAGAAAACACACATCCTGATCATCACAGACGGCCGCGGAACCGCCGCAAAAGGGGGGTCAACGCCGCGGTTGCGCGGCCGTACTGTTGAATTAGGTTGTCGTTTTCTCCAGTTTTTCTTAGAATTTCCTGCACATTTCTCTGCATATTTTTAATTCTAAAAAATCCACAATTTACAGAATTGTCCAGAGAGCATTTTTCAAGTCGGGGTTTTGGGTCGATCGGACTTCTAACTCCGTCGGGACTTCGCCTAAGGCTCTAGCTAGGCTCTGATACCACTGTAGGGTTCCTAGACACTCTAGTGAGGTCTCACAAGGCATCAACCATGCCAATTTCAAAAATACGGGGTGCCGAGAAACCCGAATACGGATCGTTGGCTAGATTTCTAGGCGAAAATGAAACTAGTTAACAACTTAACTAAAGTTTAAACGGAAATACAACCTTTGTAGATCCGGTGCTCCACCTCCATAGCTCCGCAACGAAATCCCCTCGCTGTCCAAATGAATTCCCGGGCTCTAGCGTCGGCTTCGTCGGAGAAATGGCGAGCTAGGTCGTCGATGTCCATGCCGAAGATGATCTACGTCGAGGCATCGCTAGATCAAGCTCCACCTTCACCAAGCCATAAAAACATGTGAAGGAAACACACTCTACTACTTGGCAAGAGGTAGAGGATGAAGAAATAGGAAGTGGGTAGATTTTAGATTTGGATTTCTCACTCTTCATCATCAATCACCATTGATGAAGTAAGCTTTCTTCAAGTGGTCAAGAAGAAGAAGAAGATGAATATAGTTATGATAAGTTATTAAAAATGAAAAGAAAAAGAAAACTTATCATAATGTAAACCATGGTCAAGTGTAGAGATTAAACCAAGGTTAGTTGGAATGGTTAGGGTTAAGGATGAGATAAGAATGGTTGACTTGATCAAAGATTCAAGAAGCTTCAACATAAAACAAAATAAGCCACCATCCTTAAATAATTTCCAAAATGAATATATAAATAAATAACTAAGTAAATAAACAAAACCCTAACCATTCATATAACCATGGATTAATCTTTACACAAACCCAAGTGAGCAAGTATCATCAAACATGATACAAACAAGTGTACAAAAGTGTATCACATATACAATGTGTACATCCGAGTGAGAAAATCCATCTTAAGTAAACCGATACTAGTTAATGCAAAGTAATATATCAAATATATAATTATGCATTAAATCATTAAATCAACACTTGATTTAATGATCCGGTCATATCGCATATAACCGACTAATATCAACAGTAACAACTTATCGAATCAACACTTGATCCGATATGCCGGCTATATCGCATATAACCGATCAATGTCACATATCGCGAGAATCGAATACAGTATCACATACTGGTATCATTCTCGGTCCCGCACATATCTCATATGCACTCCTATTTCGTTTCGCTTGAGCCAGGAAACCTCTATGTAGGACTCTAAAGACTCGTCAATACGCCGGCAGCAGGTGATGATCATATCAAACACCCACAAGCCGCAAGCGGTCTGCTAAACGTAACGGCCACCCGGGTATTGAGCGATCAGAAGATCGACGAGCAAGCCCGCTCACACTCCAGTGAATCCAACAAGTAACACTACCGTACAGTCCGGTCTGATCGTCTGATATGTCGCATATCTCGCCTAGGGGTGGTAAACGTCAGACCCCAATAGCTCGATAAGTCGTGTCGATATGAGGTCTATAACATTTCGAGAAACTACTGGTAACACTTACCAGTATATCTCAGTAACCCTGGCCAGGGATTTCCTGTTATAGCCAATCGAACACAGCGGAACATCAACTCCCTATACCGGGAGAGACGAATCCCCTCCTATCGCTCATTGCCTCCATGTTACTCGGGACTGTAACCAAAAACCACCGTTTTGCACACCCTCTTGGACGTGGTAAGATGGAAATCAAAGCACAGTGGGAACCACACAAGACTCTATGACGATCTCGGGTCATCAGACTACTCTGTACCAGTGTCACCAGAGAACTGCCATCTGACGTGAGGTATAATACCATCTGGGAGTTCTCGGCGAGTCCGTCCAGTGTACCCAGTCTCTACTGAGCACCCGTATATCATCTCTGATGTCAAACACCGATGGATATGGGATCATCCATCGCCCATCTGTATGGGTCGAGAAGGTACACGCTAGTCTACTCTGGTATATCGATGCCCCATCTCGATACACCCACGACTAGGGACTTTGAAGGATGTACTTATGGACTACCATGTCCCCACTAGTATGATCCGCATTATAGTCCAGGTAGTCAAGTACACATCCTAAGGGCTTTACCAACATGTAATAGAGAGACAATCTTTGTACACGTTAAGGTAAAGAGCAACCAGATAGCATACTATCATGTCGAGCAAGAAAGTCCTCCCTATATATGTCCCAGCATCCACTACAATATACATCCAATGTACAGTAATGGCCTCTAGGGCATACATATAACTAACACGTCCGAGGACGCTTCAGGGCTTTCTTTTGGCCCAGTGAGTGCGGCCATCGCGTTCATCATCTCCTGGAGCTTTTTCTGTTGCTCCTGAGCTTTTGTCACTGACCGTGTAAGAAGTCTATGACTGTAGATGCACGGCTGTCCTCTTTTCCCATCGCCACGTATACAGTATGGACTATTATTCCCCTGGACTTAGGGCATTTAGGTTCACCGCCTTTGGCATTTTCCGCGAGCGCGGGGATTTTCTCTGGCCTCCTTCTTTTGTGGGCCGTTGAAGTTGAGGGGGCCGTTGCAGTGGGCACCCTGGCGATTGTTGTCCTTTGCTGTTTATCAGGACGGTTCTCTTCTTCTTGCACCTTCGCCTTTTTCTGTTGACGAGAATGATCTAGGTCAATTACGGAGTCTTGAACCCTCCGCCAAACCTTGTATATTTTTTAGGACAGCCGTTGAGGGGGCTACTCCAGCTTCGTTTCCGGAACCCTCACCGCAGGTGGAGGAGATCTTTTCAGTGTAGCAGTTGGAGAGTTCTTACGTACCCTCCTCAGCGGTTCAAAGCTGTTCCCAGTTGGAACAGCAGCATTGACTTCCACCACTGGAGCAGGTGGAGTTAGCCCTGAGAGGGAGTTTCCCCCTGCCTTCCTTACTCGTCGCCAATGGCGACGTCGAGCATGACGAGCCGTTGGGACTGGCTCGGTGATAAAGACAGCTTCTTTTTATCCCCTGTCTGAATGAGGTGCTGCCGGTGCCAGCCTCTGAAAGACTGATGTTGTCTTTTGAGTGGCAACATTTAATCTGTCAAAGACAGATCCTTGAGCTGGGGCAGGAGTAGACAGCCTTGAAAAGACCGACTCTTTGACGGGAGAAGCCGCCTTAACGACTTCCGGAGCAGCGGTTGTTGCCTTCCTTGGGATAGCCACCTTAGGGTTTATAGGCTTCTTGAAGGGCCCCTCAGCGTTCTGGCTCAGCCTGGCAAAGAAAGAGGCTGCTGGTTCGATGGTGGACGACCCGTTGAAAGGGGCCGTTGTAGCCGTGAGCCGGTCGAAAACCGACTTCTTGTTCACTTCTGGCGCGGGAATTGGCATGGTGAAGCTTGCAGGCGGGATCATGGTCCCGAAGAACAGGCCAGTGGTAGCCTGAGTCACTTGCTCCACAGGCATAGTAAGGACGGAGGCCGCTTGAGGCCCATATGCTACACCTCCAGGTGAGGTGGAGCGTCGGCTGCATTAGCACTTCGAGCAATTCGAGCAGTTAGAGGCCATTGATGCTTGATTTCTGCGCCAGGAAAAAGACCAAATCTTAGTAAATGAAAATCCAAAGGCAACCATTAACAAACCACGATTCGTTCGTGAAGACGACACACGAAGTGTGGAGTGGAAAGAGGAAAAGGTCCCACCGGGCGTGCCAGAATCTGTTCCCCTTCGAAAGACGGCGCGACGTGAGGACGCCTTGCCTGAGATTCGGGGCAGATGCTATTTGGTTTTATCCGTCCACCTCTCCGAAGATGCCAAGTTGATTTATGGCACCATGTATCGGAGGTTTAGACGGATGCGGCCGATGTAGCAGATTTCGTCAGATTCCCCCTCGCTTGAGGGGTTTTTGATTGTGGGGACACTCTTCCCTGCAGGCGCAAGCCCCTGTAGTTAATTACGCTACCGCATCGCGGTAACAACTTTCTCCTTCTCCAGAATTACACTTCGTGTTGTGTGTGTTTGTTTTGTTTGTGGTTGCCCGTGGATCGTATACGGAGACTGAGTGATGTAGTCTCCCGTAGGACGTGGATTAGTCCAAATCCGTATTTACTTAGATTTGGGTTTGGTGTTTTAGTTTAAGGATACGTTAGCCATATTGAGGCTAAGATCAACTTAAACTTTCGTTAAGGATAGGTTGGTCTGATTTGAGACTAAGATCAACTTAACGGGATCGTTTAGATCAGACAAAAGAGCATTTGGGGGCTCTATTGTTCCAGTTTAGGGACATAGTGGTCCATAGGTAGTTTAAGAACATTGTGGTCCATTGCCAGTTTAGGGACATGGTGGTCCATAGGTAGTTTAAGGACATTGCGGTCCATTGCCAGTTTAGGGACATGGTGGTCCATAGGTAGTTTAAGGACATTGCGGTCCATTGGTAGTTTAAGGATGCTTAAGTCCGCGGGTTTAAGGACCCCACAGTCCGTGTCTTAGTTTAAGGACGCTTAAGTCCGCGGGTTTAAGGATCCCACAATCCATCTTTTGGTTTAAGGACGCTTAAGTCCATGAGTTTAAGGACCCCACAGTCCGTGTTGATGTGTGGTTGTCGGGACCCGTCACCTCTCTGACGTCGTTGAAGGATTATAACGATAGGAGTCAAAGGAGTTCGGAGATGTACCCTCGAACCGGATGTAAATTGATTAAGAGAGCAGCTGTGCTCAGTCAATTTAATTTGAGGACTTACGGCCATGATTGGGCTAAGTCCAGTTGAAAAATGTTCAATGCTTTTATTTGTTTTTGGCCTATTAGGCCTGTGCTAGGGCTTTGCCCGTGTTTAAGTAATGCATTGCATTACTTTTTATTTTGTTTGGGCTCTGCCCATTTATAAATGATGCAGAGCATCAATTTTGTTTGGGCTCTGCCCTTTCATTGCATTTTTGTTTGGGCGCTGCCCATTTATAAATGATGCAGAGCATCAATTTTGTTTGGGCTCTGCATTTTATTTTGTTTGGGCTCTGCCCTTTTATAAATGAGGCAGAGCATCAATGTTACTTGGGCTCTGCCCTTTTATTGCACTTACAATTTATTTCGGCTTACTAAGCTTTTCTGATTTGGGCCTGGCCCTTTAGTAAACAATGCATTGCATTTGTCAGGCGCTTTGCGCCAATTACTGAGCGCAAGCGCCTGTGGTAATGACACGTGTCACGCAAGCGCAGTGCGCTGCGCCAGTGCACTGTGCTTGCGCTGCTGACACGTGGCGCGATCTGGTGAGTTGCGCCAATTTCAGAGAGCAAAGCTCTTTCTTAAAAGCGCATAGCGCAAGTGATTCAGATGCTGACACGTGGCGCTCCCTGGTGGCTTGCGCCAATCCAGGAGCGCAACAGTGCAGTTTTTTGCAAGTGCAAGGCACTATTTGATTTCTTGATCCAATTTAGATCAAAGAAAACAAGTTTTTCTTGTTTTTCTTATTTTCAGGGAACCGGTGGTTCATAGAAAAGTGCAAAGCACTTATTATTATTTGAAGATCATTGATCTTGTTCTTAGATCAATGATCTATTAGAAGAAATTCTTCTATTTTGTGAAGATTTTTACCTTTATCTTGAACTTTCTTCAAACTTCTCTCTGTTTTGAGGTTCTTAATCTCTCACAATGTTGATGATTTTTTAAATTGGGGCCTAGGGGTCTTTATATAGTGCCCATAGGTTTGTTAAGTTTGTTAAAGAGACCGTTCTCTGAGTGATTTGGGGAATTTTCCCCACCGTTGGATCTTTGATCCAAGGGCTTCTGTTTTACGGAAGGCAATCTTCTTGTTTTAAGAAGAACAGAAGAATCTTACTAGGATTTAATTCTGTTTTGCGCAAACGCCCCAGCGCGTGACACGTGTCAAGCAGCGTAGAGCATAGTGCAACTGCGCTTGCGCAACTTCGCTGACACGTGTCGCGCAGCGCACAGCGCTGCGCAACTACGCTGACACGTGTCGCGCAGCGCAACGCTTACGCAACTGAAGCGTTGCTTCCTTTAATTTTGTTTTAAATAGAGTCTTGCTCTGATTGGGCGCGCTGCCTTGGGCGCTGCGCTAGCGTATCAGCTTTTGACACGTGGCGCGTTGCGCGCAACGCAAAGAATTTGAAGCGTTACTTCGAATTTTGAATTTTGAAATTCAAACAGAGCTTTGCTCTGATTGGGGGAAACATCCACCCTGATGTTTCTTTCTATGTCTCTCTTAATCTCTGAAGGGTTTACATAGCACCCTATGAGAGGTTTGGAAGTATCACATGTCACAAAGATCAAGTTTTTATGGTACTAAGTAAACATACAAAGGATCTATCCTAGAAAAATTAGGGTTGCAAATTTTTCACACATCATCTCATGAAAGAAAAGCTAGGGTTTTGAGAGTACAACCTTTGTAGCTCCATACCTATAATCCTCGGCTACCTGAGGTTTGTAAAAGGTCCGCTTGAACTCCTCTAGGTCACCGATGATCCACCCGGAGTCCGCTTTGTCCAAGCTAGCGACTTCGCAAGATCAAGAATGAAAATCGAAGCTAACACTCTAAACAAGTGGGCAAGACTTGTGTAGAATGATGTTGTGGTGGCTTTTCTCACTTCAAAATCCTAACTTGATGAGTATTTTGCTCACTTGAAATTTCTAGAGAGCAATGGAAGAAGGAGGAAGAAGATGATGGCTTTTTAAGAAGAAGATAAGTTCAACTTTTGAAAGAAAAATAGAAAATATATCAATATATATTTTCCACTTCTCATATCAAACCATGGTTAAGATATTATTGAATTTGAGTTAAAAACACAAAAGGAAAAGTAATCCATGGTCAAATGGTGGGTGAGAATGGTTAGGTCAAGAAGAGTGTAGAAAGCATCCATGAATTATCCTTTTCTTTTCTTTTGTTTTAAATCAAATACAATAATAAATCATATATAATTCCAAGCATGGTGTGAGTCTTATATTGCCACCATTTTCATGTATGTACAACCATGAAGGATGTATGTATGTATGTGTGTGTGTATGTACATCCATATGTGCATGAATCTATAAAGAAAGCATACATGCATGCATACATCCATCAAACTCCAGAAAGGATTTCAAGTGAGAAGCTAATGTTTAAATGATAAATCAACACTCGATTTATCAATTCGGTCATATCACATACGACCCTACCAAAAACAAGCCGCCCGATCAATATACGGTATCCTATACGCGCATTCTAACCGGGTCCATGCGCATATCGCATACACGCACCACAACGCTTCGCCTGGACTAGGAAACTCCATTGTGGGACTCTAAGACTCGTCAATACGCCGGCAGTGGGTGATGATCATATCAAGCACCCCCAAGCCGCAAGCGGTCAGCTAAACGTAACGGCCACCTGGGTATTGAGCGATCAGAAGAGAACAAGCGAACCTGCTACAACTCCCGTCGAGCCAACCGGCAACACTACCGTGCAGTCCGGTCTCTTCGTCTGATATGTCGCATATCAAGTCTAGGGGTGGTAAACGTCAGACCCCAATAACCGATAAGTCGTGCCGATGTGAGGCCCATAACGGGTCAAGAAACTACTGGTAACACTTACCAGCAAATCTCTGAATCAGCCCTGGCCAGGGACTTCCCTGTTACGGCCAATTGACTACAGTGCAACATCAACCCCTAATACCGGGAGAGACGAAACCCCTCCTATCGCTCATTGCCTCCATGTGACTCGGGACTGTACCCAAAAACCACCGTTTTGCACGCCCTCATGGACGTGGTAAGGTGGAAATCAAAGCACAGTGGGAATCACACAAGACTCTATGACGATCTCGGGTCTACAGACTAACCTGCACAAGTGTCACCTGAGAACTGCCATCTGACGTGAGGTATAATGCCATCTGGGAGTTCTCGGCGAGTCCGTCCAGTGTACCCAGTCTCCACTGAGCACCCGTATACCCTCTCTGATGTCAAACACCAATGGATATGGGATCATCCATCGCCCATCTCATGGGTCGAGAAGCGTATACGCTAGTCGACACTGGTATATCGATACCCCATCTCGATACACCCACGACTAGGGACCTTGAAGGATGTACTTATGGACTACCATGTCCCCACTAGTATGATCCGCATCATAGTCCAGGTAGTCAAGTACACATCCTAAGGGCTTTACCAACATGTAACTATAAGACAGTATAAAGAGACTAGTATACATGTTAAGATAAAGAGCAACCAGATAGCATACTATCATATCGAGCAAGAAAGTCATCTCCATATATGTCCAAGCATCCAATATAATATACATCATCTGTACAATACTGGCCTCTAGGGCATACATACAACTAACAATCTCCCACTTGCACTAGGGCCAGCTGCTGTAGTATCACATACAGAGCATCCCGAAGAGTCTCTCAAACTGTATCTGGGGAATGGCCTTCGTGAGTGGATCCGCTGTGTTGTTCTTCATGTCAACCCTCCTGACCTCGATCTCCCGGCAATCAACTATCTCCCGGATCAGGTGATACCGCCTCAGAATATGCCTGGATCGCTGATGGGACCTGAGTTCCTTGGACAAAGCCACCGCTTCATTATTATCGCAATACAATGATATTGGATGCTCAATGGATGGAACCACTCCAAGTTCAGTAATGAACTTCTTGATCCAGACAGCCTCTTTGGCAGCATCGTTGGCAGCGATGTATTCAGCCTCCATCGTCGAGCCTGCCACGGTTTCCTGCTTGGAACTCTTCCAGCTAACCGCCCCTCCGTAAAGCGTAAAGATAAATCCCGACTGCGACTTAGAGTTGTCCTTATCACTCTGGAAGCTAGAATCGGTAAAGGACTCTACTTGGAGCTCTCCATTACCATACACCAAGAGCATCGCTTTAGTCCTTCGCAAGTACTTGAGAATGCTCTTCACAGCTGTCCAGTGACTCTCTCCAGGATCAGCTTGATACCTACTCACTACACTTAGTGAGTATGCTACATCGGGTCTGGTACATAGCATCGCGTATATGATAGAGCCTACAGCCGAAGCATAGGGTATCCCTTGCATGCGAGCTCTCTCCAAATCAGTCTTGGGAGACATCTCTTTGGAGAGAGTGACTCCAGAGATCGTGGGTAAGTTCCCACGCTTGGATTCTTCTATACTAAATCTCTTTAGTATGGTGTCAATGTACCTGGATTGGGACAATCCCAATATCCGTTTAGATCTATCTCTATAGATCCAAATTCCCAATATGCAGGAGGCATCACCAAGTTCTTTCATTAAGAATCTTTGTGATAAGAAGAGCTTGACCGATTGCAGCATAGGAATGTCATTTCCTATCAAGAGTATGTCATCCACATACAATATGAGGAAGACAACCTTACTCTCTGCCACCTTCTTGTAGATACAAGGTTCATCTACGTTTTTGACGAAATCAAACTCTTTGATAACGACGTCAAAGCAGATGTTCCAACTCCGCGATGCATGTTTTAATCCATAAATGGATTTATGCAGCTTGCACACTTTCCCGTTGCTCCCACTATCTATGAAGCCCTCTGGCTGAGTCATGTACACGCACTCTTCTAAATCACCGTTTAGAAAGGCGGTCTTAACATCCATTTGCCAGATTTCGTAATCATGATATGCAGCGATAGCAAGCATGATCCGGATGGATTTAAGCATAGCCATTGGAGAAAAGGTTTCTGTTAGTGTATATGCCCTAGAGGCCATTACTGTATCATACTAGTTTGTATATTACTTTATGGAAGCTTGGGATATTCACAGTCGTATATACAATCTTGCTCGAAATGGTAGTATGCTACTTGGTTTGTCTCTACTTCAATATGTGCATGTGTTTCTTTTAGCATATCGCTGATATACATATTAGTAGAGCCCTTAGGATCTTTGCTTGATTACCAGCGTTGTGATGGCGCTCGCACTCATGGGAGCTGGGTAATCTATAAGCACATCCTTATACAGGTCCCTGGTCGTTGGACTATCGAGACAGGGCATCGATACTCCAGAGTAGACTAGCGTATGCGCTTCTCATCCCAGTGTGGGAGACGGTCTGTCCCACAGCCGTCAGTACATCGTGCTTGAGATAGTATACGGGTGCTCGTTAGGTTACGACTACACTGGACAGGACTCGTCGGGGACTGTTGGTTAGTATTATACCTATCGTCGGTTATCAGTTCCCAGGTGACATGAGTACAGCTTAGTCCGTTGACTTGACACTGTCACTTCGCCTCGAGTGTGTTCCCACTGCACTTTGATTACTACCCTACCACGGCTCAAAGGAGTCGTGCAAACAGGTAGTTTTTGGGTGTAGTCCCGAAGCACTTGGAGACAGTGACGGTTAGACAGGATTCGTCTCTCCCGGTATTGGGGGTTGACATCGCGCTGTGTCCAGGAGAGCCATTACACGAGTAGTCCCTGGCCAGGGTAAGCGAGATAGACTGGTAGGTTTCCTGTAGCGTTTTGAAAAGTCGTTTTGGTGTTTTCCTGAAAATCGGCGAAAATTCGGTATTTTTCCGAAAACCGTCTTTTTTGTTATTTTGCAGTTTAGGACTAATTATACCTAAAATGGATAGGTAATTGCTTGTTTTTAGTAGCTAATGAGTTACTTATTAAATTTTGGTCATTTAAAAAAATTTCCCTATTTTTCAATTTTTTAATATTATTTTAAGCCGGTAAGAAAATATATTAAATTAGCGATAAATACAAATTTTTCCGGGCTAATTTTAATCCTTAAAATAATGTTAATTAAAATCTAGTTGTAATATAAATTTTTAGTATTTTATTTTGATTTTTAACTAATTTTTACTATAGGAAACGAAATTTATTGAATTTAAGCCTAAACTTGCAATTTTTGACTTGTACGGGGTCTTTTTGCATAAAATTTCTTTTGTAAAACCCCTCTCTCTCTTCCCTCAGCCCTAGGACAGCACCACCTTGATCAGGTCTAGAAATATCTGGCCTCACCTTGATTTCTTTTCATGTGTTGAAATGGTTTGTTTGAAAATTTATTTAAAATATAGTTTGTTGAAAGTATGGTGCTTTGACTTTGGAGGAGTTGACTAGTGACTTTTCCCACACACCCCACACCCTCCCCTTCCCTCTATCTGGCCGAGACCTGCTCCCCCTCCCCTTCATCTCTTTTCTTTTCGTCTTCTTCAAAATTCTTCAGGTTTACTTCAAAAAAATTGCAATTTAAAGCTTACAAATAAACCCATCCTTCATCTTTTTTTTTCCTTCACCTCCCTAGCTTGGATCTTGATGCTTTGAGGCCATCAATTGAAGCAAATTTATTCTTGCTAGATCTCTAGTTGAGGTATAATTTCTTGCTAATTAAATTCTTTTGATTAAGTTTCTTAAGTTAAATTGTTGTAGTGTTAATTTAGTGTAGTTCTAATCTAGTTTTTTTTTAGGTTATGGTTGAAAATTAAACTAGGGTTTTTTTTTGAAGCCATGTTTTAGTTAATTGAATTATTTTAATTAATTTAGTTGTTACTTAACCAATCTATATGGTTACCTTGCTTAAGTGGCTTCATATTAAGCTAATCTATGTTAAACTTGTGTGAAATTTTCATTAAGTTTGCAAATTACCAAAATCAAGAAGAGATTTGTGTATGGAATGTGGGTTTTGTAGCATGGTACATAAGTTAAAATTGTGTTTTTAGTGGCTAACTAGTTGTGTGGATTGGATGGTTGTGTTGGACCATGATAACTTTGCCGCCATTGTCGATGTTTACACCAAATTGCTATTCTAGCTTACTAGTTTTTACTAAAATATTGTGATGAACTATTTGCGATGTCTTGATGACATTTTTAGCGTGTCCTATGACATTTAGGATGCGTGTGTGCGGTTTTTTTTGAGTAGTCGGGTTTTAGTTTTGCCGGGCGACCAAATCGGCGATTTTTGGCAGTTTTTGCGATTTTCGCGTATGTTCCGCGCACCTTGTGCACGTTGTACCTAGCTAGTGAACATTAGTATTTTCGTTTGGGTTTTGCGTCAGTCTTGATATGTAACCTTATGTTTGGTATTGATGTAAATTCCAGGTTCGGTCGCGGAGACGTCAGACGCGGCACGAAAGGGGAAAGCGGTGATTGGACACAGCTAGCTAGGGATTCCGGTGAGTAGATGTAACATCTACGGGGGACTATCGTTGAATGGCGCGAGCCGCCAGATAGTTTTAGTAACTTAAAAGATTCTTAGTAATATTAGTAATTAGGGGTGTAACACTTGTATGATTATTTGCTACATTCATGCCCTATATTGACATACATATACGAAACCATGTTATAGGACACCTGCACCATTGCCAGGGTTTTTATATGCAGCACGAGCACTATTCATGCTTACACACACACCCTGGTAAATGCCATGCCACCACACTAGATAACCTTTAAATTGAACCCTTTTACTATAGTTGATACTTAAACTTACGCTATTGCTTCAATTCCTTAAAATGAAATCGTAGAATTGCTATTCATGTGCATGTACTTCATCATATTAATTGTTCATGCCTAATCTATCAATCATACATCGCAACTTGATTATTGACACCATATGCATTCATTATCATTGGCATATGCATTTATGAGGATTTCATGAGATTTTGTGATATTCTGGATTTCGGGGGAAAGCCGCAAAATTTCTAAACTTATTATATTTTTAAAATATGTAAATTGCGGTTTTCTAGTGATGTAAGTGTCGTCCACCATGAGTTTGCTGTGGTTTTTGAGACCCGTTTCGAGGAGTTGGATGAACCGTCTCGGGTACATGGTGGGCCCGGTAGGGTACCCCGGGGCAAGAAGCTCGTGGTGCTGACGATGAGCCTGGCAGGGGACGGATTACCTACCGGTGACTTCATTGGGCACGGCGGATATCCAGAGGATACCGACCGGGGCCGCGAGAGGATGAGATATTGATATTGGGATGGGTCAGCCGGATGGCTGAGGCCAGAGACACTATGACATGGATTTATGAGATTTGAGACAGTTTTTAGGTGTCGTTGCTGGACACCAGTTCTCGTCGATTCTTGAGTTTTATGCTGGCATTCTAAAAGAGTTTCAAAAACAAAAAGAGATAAAATGTTTCTTATTTATACCTTTTGAGACCTCAGATATTCATGTTGCATACATATTAGTACACTGATGTTGTATACACACCTGCTAGTGCATCCAGTCATACCTGTATTTTAGATACTAGGATGCTTGTGTGCATGCATACGATAGCCTTTGTAGATGTTATTTATTACTCACGAGTTGGCAACTCACCCCCGTTGTGCCACAGCCTTTTGCAGGTCTGTTCCGTCAGTACAGTAGCGGCGGGCGCACTTGTTCTTTTGCCTCCTTTGCCTGGACTCGAGGTTTTGCTCTTAGGTGGGTTATATCATTATTTTTGTACCACCTTGTATATTCTTTGTATCTAGTGCACTCCATCTACTGTATCTACCAGCATTATTGTATATTGACCTAGAGTTGAGACTGTGAGATTTGTGGACTTTTATGCTGTGTTTTGGGGTCGAGCTCACTTGAGCCGACATGCTGCTTTTCTCATGCTTCCTTATGATTATTTCGCATGTTGTTGCTTTATATTGCGTGGGATTTGTGACCGCCCTGTGGCGAAGAGCTAGCTCCCGCTTGGGGATGCCATATTTGTTGGATTCATATATATTCTTGTTGTACCCATTTTGGGGGCCAGTATTTACAAAGTAGACTCTGCCGAAATTTTCGGAGAAATTTGTATTGTTTTTAAAAAAGGTTTTTATATGACATATTTGATAAACTCGCTTTCAATGGATTGGTTTTCCTTCATTCTTTTGCTTATTTGGTTTTGGTTTCTGGGCTTTGGCTTACTTATTTTACGGACGTCTTGAGACGTTTTGTAACTTAAGTGCCAGTCACGTTCCGTACCCTGCGGGTCGTGACAAAGTTGGTATCAGAGCGATAGGTTTTACCTTTTTGAGTGTAGGATGACCCTTGGTAGATGGAGTAAGTGACTTAAGTAGGGTAACGTAGCGTATGTATGTCCGCGGCATACTTGCGATACGGTACTCCGCCTAAGTGACTTTAGGATATACTTGCTTGAAAATTCCTTCTTCAATTCCGTGTATCCTATGATCCTATTGCACTATTCTTATTACCCCTTTTCCTGTAACAGCCACTATGCCGCCGAAGGCTACGAGGGCACAGAGGGCTGCCGCCAGAGACGAGATTCGAGCTGGCTCGTCCGAGACTAGGACTGAGCAGGGTGGTATGCCTACGCCGCAGGGACAGACCGATCTACCTTCCCCAGGCCGTATGGATAGACTCGAGACTGGTATGGAGGAGTTGCGACAGATGATGGGAGGCATGCAGGAGCTACGTCAGATGGTAGGATCCCTAGTTGCAGCCAGTCGTACACCGAGGCCGGATGACGTACCTACTACATCACAGACGACCATGGTACCTGCTCCTACTACTACCACCGTGGCCATTCCGGTTTCACTACAGGATTTCATGAGGCTGAGACCTCCAGTATTCACCGGCACCGAGGCAGCGGAGGACCCACAGACGTTCCTTGACAGTTTAGCCAGGATCTGTCGTTCGCTGAGATGTTCGGATGATCGATGGGTAGAGCTTGCGAGTTTCCGACTAGAGGGTCTCGCGCAGACATGGTGGGAGTCAGTCTTGAGAGGTCGAGCTGCAGGTCTGCCGCCTATGACTTGGGTCAAGTTTACAGCGGTCTTTCTAGCCCGTTTCCTTCCAGAGAGCGTTCGTGACGCCAGAGCTCGTAGCTTCGAGGCCTTAGTCAAGACACCTGGGATGACGGTGTCTGAGTATGACATCCAGTTTACACAGTTATCCCGATATGCTCAGTATTTGGTGGATACCGAAGAGAAGATGGTGAAGAGGTTCGTACAGGGACTTGATGCCCAGCTATATCTTGCCATTGGCGCCCAGCACTACGACACTTATTCAGCTGCTATGGATACGGCATTGCGGTTGGAGGCACGCATATCACAGACTTCGGCCGTTTCTGGGCCGAAGAGGATTCGCACCGATGTACCGTCTCAGAGGCAGCGCGGCAGATTCTTTCCGAGAGATAGGCCTGGCAGAGGATTTGGGCGGGGACAGTTATATGGTTCTTATCCCCAGGGGCAGCAGCCGTCGCCAGGGTGTTTTGGGTGCGGGAGTTTGCACCATCTTGTCAGAGACTGTCCGGCGAGGCGACAGGGAGCAGCGACAGTTCCGCAGGTGACCCTACCACCATCGCCACCCCTCCTCGGAAAGCCCTACTTCCTACCACAGGCGATGCTCCACGCCAGTTAGGTGCACCCAGAGGCCGTGGACGCGGCGATCCTATTCAGATAGGACGAGGAGGCAGAGGCCGAGGTCGAGGTCAGCCCGCTATCGGTGGAGGACAGGCCCGAGTTTTTGCTTTGACACCGCAGGATGCGCAGGCATCCAATGCCGTTGTGACAGGTACCTTGCCAGTTTGTTCTTTCGATGCCCGGGTATTATTTGACCCAGGTTCCACACATTCGTACGTCTCTACACACTTTGCACCGATGTTGGGCCGTGAGTCGTCGTCGTTAGATCATCCGCTTGTTGTTGTTACTCCGGTAGGCGAGTCGTTTGTCGCTCGTTTTGTATTTCGTTTGTGTTCCGTTCGTATCGGGGAGAGGGATTCATCGGTTGATTTGATTCTCCTCGATATGTTGGACTTTGATGTGCTTCTGGGCATGGATTGGCTAGCCACTTGTTATGCTTCGGTGGACTGCCGTGAGAAGGCAGTCATAATTAGCTTTCCGGGAGAGCCAGTCCTTGTTATTCAGGGAGACCGCAGCGTCACCCTTCCCAGCTTGATTTCGTCTCTTCGCGCTGGTCAGCTCTTGCGGAAGGGATGTCAGGGATTCTTAGCGTATATTTGTGATACTCGAGCTGCAGAGGTTCCGTTGGACCGGGTCCCGGTAGTTTGTGAGTTCCCTGATGTTTTCCCTGATGAGCTACCTGGGCTACCGCCTGAGCGCGAGGTTGAGTTCTGCATTGATTTGATTCCCGGCTCGGGTCCTATTTCTATACCGCCTTATCGGATTGCCCCGGCAGAGCTTCGAGAGCTGAAGGATCGGTTGCAGGATTTGTTAGATAAGGGGCTTATTCGACCTAGTGTTTCTCCGTGGGGTGCTCCGGTCCTGTTTGTCAAGAAGAAGGAAGGAAGTTTGCGCTTATGTATCGACTACCGCCAGCTGAACAAAGTTACCATTCGGAACAGGTATCCGTTGCCACGCATTGATGACTTGTTCGACCAGCTTCAGGGTGCGGGATATTTTTCGAGGATCGACTTGCGATCAGGATACCATCAGCTGCGAGTCCGACAAGAGGATATACCGAAGACAGCCTTCCGTACACGCTATGGCCACTATGAGTTTTTGGTGATGTCGTTCGGACTCACCAACGCCCCAGCAGCATTCATGGATTTGATGAACCGTACATTCAGGCCGTATCTTGACTTGTTCATCATCGTGTTTATCGACGATATCTTGGTGTACTCCCGGAGCAGAGAGGAGCAGAGCAGCACTTGCGGATTACGTTACAGACTCTGAGGGAGCACCAGCTGTTCGCAAAGTTCTCCAAGTGTGCATTCTGGCTGGACAGCGTCGGATTCTTGGGTCACGTGGTTACGAGAGACGGCATTTGTGTGGACCCGAAGAAGATTGAGGCTGTTCAGCAGTGGCCCCGACCTACATCGGTTACTGAGATCCGTAGTTTTCTAGGCCTGGCAGGCTACTACAGGCGTTTTGTTCAGGACTTCTCCCGTATAGCTGCACCTTTGACCGGTTTGACCCGGAAGGGAGTTTCTTTCGTTTGGACAGAGGAGTGCGAGCGCAGTTTTCAGCAGCTACGGACTTGTTTGACTACGGCGCCAGTATTATCTTTGCCTTCGGGATCAGGCGGATTCGTGGTCTACTGTGATGCTTCGCGAGTGGGATTAGGATGCGTATTGATGCAGCATGGCCGGGTGATCGCTTATGCTTCTCGGCAGTTGAAGAAGCATGAACAGAACTACCCCACTCATGATTTGGAGATGGCTGCAGTGCTCTTTGCACTGAAGATTTGGCGACATTACCTATACGGCGAGTCGTGTCAGATATTCACAGACCACAAGAGCTTAAAATACATATTTCAGCAGCGAGACCTGAACCTTAGACAGCGTCGTTGGATGGAGTTGGTGAAAGACTACGACTGCGAGATCCTATATCACCTAGGCAAGGCGAATGTAGTGGCAGATGCGTTGAGTAGGAGACCCGGGGGTAGTCTATCCTTTTTGCGCGCAGTGCAGAGGCAGTCGTCAGCAGATTGGCAGATGTTATGCGACAGCCGAGTTGAGTTCGAGTTCACTCAGACAGGGGGATAGCTCGCGCATGTTCGTGCATGCCCACAGTTGCTTGACCGTATATATGAGGCACAGCGCAGTGACGACCGTTGCTCAGAGATCATGGCACAGATGGGACAGGGCAGATTTTTCGAGTTCGTGATTGACGATCAGGGGATTTTACGATATGGATCTAGACTGTGCGTACCAGATGCTGATGGATTGCGGCGCGACATTCTTGAGGAGGCACACCGATCAGTGTATAGTGTCCACCCCGGTTCCACCAAGATGTACCATGATATGAGAGAGACCTACTGGTGGGACGGGATGAAGAGGGACATTGCGGAGTTTGTTTCGAGATGCCTGACTTGTCAGCAAGTCAAGGCCGAGCACCAGAGGCCCGCAGGAGAGCTACAGCCGTTACCCATTCCAGAGTGGAAATGGGAGCAGATTTCGATGGACTTCGTTGTGGGTCTACCCAGGACCAGTCGAGGGTACGACTCCATCTGGGTGATCGTGGATAGATAGACGAAAGCGGCTCACTTCCTACCAGTGAAGACCACTTTCAGCTTCGCTCAGTATGCTCAGCTCTATATTGACGAGATCGTTCGACTACATGGCGTACCGACTTGTATCGTGTCAGATCGAGGCACTCAGTTCACCAGCCGACTTTGGCAGAGACTTCAGGAGGCTTTGAGCACTCGTTTGAGCTTCAGCACAGCGTTTCATCCGCAGACCGACGGACAGTCAGAGCGGACCATTCAGACTCTCGAGGACATGCTCAGAGCGTGCGTTTTAGACTTTGGTGGTAGCTGGGATCGTCATTTACCTCTAGTGGAATTCTCCTACAACAATAGCTTCCAGGATACTATTCAGATGGCACCTTTCGAGGCATTGTATGGGAGGAGATGCAGATCGCCCGTTTGTTGGACAGAGCTCGGCGAGAGCAGTATTTTGGGGCCGCGGCTTGTTGAGGAGACGACAGCAAAGATACAGTTGATTCGAGACCGGATGAGGGCAGCTCAGAGCAGACAGAAATCCTATGCAGACAGGCGCCGTCGCAGATTAGAGTTCGCAGTTAGCGACCATGTTTTTCTGAAAGTCTCTCCGATGAAGGGCGTGATGCGTTTTGGGCAAAAGGGGAAGCTTAGCCCTAGATTCGTAGGTCCCTTCGAGATCCTCGAGCGTGTCGGCGCTGTTGCATATCGTTTGGCTCTTCCACCCAGCTTTCCCGATGTTCACCCCGTCTTCCATGTTTCGATGCTCCGCAAGTACCTTCATGACCCTTCGCATGCGATTCAGCACCCGACAGTCCAGCTAGAGCACGACCTTTCTTTTGCAGAGTAGCCGGTGGCCATCCTGGATCGGCAGGTGAAGAAGTTGAGGTCGAAGATTATACCAACCGTCAAGGTCCTTTGGCGTAGCCCGAGCAGCGAGGAGGTTACCTGGGAGACCGAGGGCGAGATGAGGAAGAAATATCCCCATCTCTTAGAAGGTACGCGTAGTTATATTTTTAAATTCGGGGACCGAATTTCTTTAAGGGGGGAAGATTGTAGCGTCTTGAAAAGTCGTTTTGGTGTTTTCCTGAAAATCGGCGAAAATTCGGTATTTTTCCGAAAACCGTCTTTTTTGTTATTTTGCAGTTTAGGACTAATTATACCTAAAATGGATAGGTAATTGCTTGTTTTTAGTAGCTAATGAGTTACTTATTAAATTTTGGTCATTTAAAAAATTTTCCCTATTTTTCAATTTTTTAATATTATTTTAAGCCGGTAAGAAAATACATTAAATTAGCGATAAATACAAATTTTTCCGGGGTAATTTTAATCCTTAAAATTATGTTAATTAAAATCAAGTTGTAACATAAATTTTTAGTATTTTATTTTGATTTTTAACTAATTTTTACTATAGGAAACGAAATTTATTGAATTTAAGCCTAAACTTGCAATTTTTGACTTGTAGGGGGTCTTTTTGCATAAAATTTCTTTTGTAAAACCCCTCTCTCTCTTCCCTCGGCTCTAGGACAGCCCCACCTTGATCAGGGCCAGAAATTTCTGGCCTCACCTTGATTTCTTTTCATGTGTTGAAATGGTTTGTTTGAAAATTTATTTAAAATATAGTTTGTTGAAAGTATGGTGCTTTGACTTTGGAGGAGTTGACTAGTGACTTTTCCCACACACCCCACACCCTCCCCTTCCCTCTATCTGGCCGAGACCTGCTCCCCCTCCCCTTCATCTCTTTTCTTTTCGTCTTCTTCAAAATTCTTCAAGTTTACTTCAAAAAAATTGCAATTTAAAGCTTACAAAATAAACCCATCCTTCATCTTTTTTTTTCCTTCACCTCCCTAGCTTGGATCTTGATGCTTTGTGGCCATCAATTGAAGCAAATTTATTCTTGCTAGATCTCTAGTTGAGGTATAATTTCTTGCTAATTAAATTCTTTTTATTAAGTTTCTTAAGTTAAATTGTTGTAGTGTTAATTTAGTGTAGTTCTAATCTAGTTTTTTTTTAGGTTATGGTTGAAAATTAAACTAGGGTTTTTTTTTGAAGCCATGTTTTAGTTAATTGAATTATTTTAATTAATTTAGTTGTTACTTAACCAATCTATATGGTTACCTTGCTTAAGTGGCTTCATATTAAGCTAATCTATGTTAAACTTGTGTGAAATTTTCATTAAGTTTGCAAATTACCAAAATCAAGAAGAGATTTGTGTATGGAATGTGGGTTTTGTAGCATGGTACAAAAGTTAAAATTGTGTTTTTGGTGGCTAACTAGTTGTGTGGATTGGATGGTTGTGTTGGACCGTGATAACTTTGCCGCCATTGTCGATGTTTACACCAAATTGCTATTCTAGCTTACTAGTTTTTACTAAAATATTGTGATGAACTATTTGCGATGTCTTGATGACATTTTTAGCTTGTCCTATGACATTTAGGATGCGTGTATGCGGTTTTTTTTTTGAGTAGTCGGGTTTTAGTTTTGCCGGGCGACCAAATCGGCGATTTTTGGCAGTTTTTGCGATTTTCGCGTATGTTCCGCGCACCTTGTGCACGTTGTACCTAGCTAGTGAACATTAGTATTTTCGTTTGGGTTTTGCGTCAGTCTTGATATGTAACCTTATGTTTGGTATTGATGTAAATTCCAGGTTCGGTCGCGGAGACGTCAGACGCGGCACGAAAGGGGAAAGCGGTGATTGGACACAGCTAGCTAGGGATTCCGGTGAGTAGATGTAACATCTACGGGGGACTATCGTTGGATGGCGCGAGCCGCCAGATAGTTTTAGTAACTTAAAAGATTCTTAGTAATGTTAGTAATTAGGGGTGTAACACTTGTATGATTATTTGCTACATTCATGCCCTATATTGACATACATATACGAAACCATGTTATAGGACACCTGCACCATTGCCAGGGTTTTTATATGCAGCACGAGCACTATTCATGCTTACACACACACCGTGGTAATTGCCATGCCACCACACTAGATAACCTTTAAATTGAACCCTTTTACTATAGTTGATACTTAAACTTACGCTATTGCTTCAATTCCTTAAAATGAAATCGTAGAATTGCTATTCATGTGCATGTACTTCATCATATTAATTGTTCATGCCTAATCTATCAATCATACATCGCAACTTGATTATTGACACCATATGCATTCATTATCATTGGCATATGCATTTATGAGGATTTCATGAGATTTTGTGATATTCTGGATTTCGGGGGAAAGCCGCAAAATTTCTAAACTTATTATATTTTTAAAATATGTAAATTGCGGTTTTCTAGTGATGTAAGTGTCGTCCACCATGAGTTTGCTGTGGTTTTTGAGACCCGTTTCGAGGAGTTGGATGAACCGTCTCGGGTACATGGTGGGCCCGGTAGGGTACCCCGGGGCAAGAAGCTCGTGGTGCTGACGATGAGCCTGGCAGGGGACGGATTACCTACCGGTGACTTCATTGGGCACGGCGGATATCCAGAGGATACCGACCGGGGCCGCGAGAGGATGAGATATTGATATTGAGATGGGTCAGCCGGATGGCTGAGGCCAGAGACACTATGACATGGATTTATGAGATTTGAGACAGTTTTTATGTGTCGTTACTGGACACCGGTTCTCGTCGATTCTTGAGTTTTATGCTGGCATTCTAAAAGAGTTTCAAAAACAAAAAGAGATAAAATGTTTCTTATTTATACCTTTTGAGACCTCAGATATTCATGTTGCATACATATTAGTACACTGATGTTGTATACACACCTGCTAGTGCATCCAGTCATACCTGTATTTTAGATGCTAGGATGCTTGTGTGCATGCATACGATAGCCTTTGTAGATGTTATTTATTACTCACGAGTTGTCAACTCACCCCCGTTGTGCCACAGCCTTTTGCAGGTCCGCTCCGTCGGTACAGTAGCGGCGGGCGCACTTGTTCTTTTGCCTCCTTTGCCTGGACTCGAGGTTTTGCTCTTAGGTGGGTTATATCATTATTTTTGTACCACCTTGTATATTCTTTGTATCTAGTGCACTCCATCTACTGTATCTACCAGCATTATTGTATATTGACCTAGAGATGAGACTGTGAGATTTGTGGACTTTTATGCTGTGTTTTGGGGTCGAGCTCACTTGAGCCGACATGCTGCTTTTCTCATGCTTCCTTATGATTATTTCGCATGTTGTTGCTTTATATTGCGTGGGATTTGTGACCGCCCTGTGGCGAAGAGCTAGCTCCCGCTTGGGGATGCCATATTTGTTAGATTCATATATATTCTTGTTGTACCCATTTTGGGGGCCAGTATTTACAAAGGAGACTCTGCCGAAATTTTCGGAGAAATTTGTATTGTTTTTAAAAAAGGTTTTTATATGACTTATTTGATAAACTCGCTTTCAATGGATTGGTTTTCCTTCATTCTTTTGCTTATTTGGTTTTGGTTTCTGGGCTTTGGCTTACTTATTTTACGGACGTCTTGAGACGTTTTGTAACTTAAGTGCCAGTCACGTTCCGTACCCTGCGGGTCGTGACATTTCCAGTGTTATCTCAGGGTGTTCTGGGCTTCACTCCGACACGACTTGTACCGCTATTAGTGGACTGACGTTCACCGCCCCCTAGGCCCGCCATACGATGTATCAGACGAACAGACCGGACTGTACGGAGACTGTCACATACAGGCTCAGTAGGAGTTCAGATGGGGTTCACCTCGTCAGTCTTCTTATCGACATCTACCTGGGGACTGTTACGTACAGCTAGTGCCGCTTGCGGTCTGTGGTTAAACCCACTGCCACCGTAGTGTCGAGTCTTTAAAGTCTCACACAGAGAGCTATCCGCCTTTAGGCAAAATGAGTAGAGGTCGCATGGTTTTGCGACAGGGTTCGTTCACATCCGCGCACTTGTGCATGTTTGCTGTCCGGACAGTTTATACTAGCAGGCTTTGGTTTAAGCCGGATCCTAGTATATGATTTGGGATTGGTTTTTCTCATTGTATTCGTGTTCCTCGGATCACGAATGCGGGTGCGTATGCACAGTTGTTTGAGACAGAGGAAGAGGACCTTGATTAGGGTTAATGGCTATTGTCATTTTTATTAACCCTAATGCTTATGTGTGTATTATAGTTAATTGATAATTAGTTTAATAATTGTGCATGGTTATGGTTGTTGACCATTTGACTTCCTTGACTTGTTGACCTAGGTTGATACTTTGACCATCATCATTTCTTTTGGAAGATGCTTTTTGATCCTTGCAAATTGAAATGATAATGGTCATGTCATGATTAACCATGACAATTATCTAGCTAATTATTTAATTAAAATAATATACACATATTAGTGTGAATGGCTCACATTATTCTCATTCTATCATTTCATTTCTCTCTCTTATTCTTCCTCCCCCTCAAGCTCTCCCCTCTCATGTGTTGAGAAACACTTGAGCTTGAGAAAAACCCTCTCTTGATCATCTCTACTATCATCTAGGGTTGAACGACTAGCACTTCTTGAATCCTAGTTACTTCTAGCTTGGAGTTGAAGCTAAAGGTTGAGGCTTTCGGGTGGATCTTTCTTTGACGGGAGAAGACGACAAGGTGACCTCCTTCCACTACTCCAAGGAGCAAGGAGAGAAGGACATAAAGACCAAAGGTATAACCTTTCTAGCACTTAGCTAGTTTCTAGTTAGCTTTAGCAAGTTTTTGTTTAGCAAAGATCCTTTAAAGTCTTGTCCATGTTGCCTAAGCTCATAAAAATCCGATTTTTATTCCGTTTTCCGCCTCCCCGCAAGTACCGGGGTGGGCAACGTGGACTTACAGTGGTATCAGAGCCTAACTAAACATAAACTAGCTAGGTAGTGAAGTGTAACGAAGTTCGAAACCGAAAAATCCAAAAACCGAGTTTTCAAAAACCCTAGTTTCTGTTAAAAAATTTTCTAGTCAAAACAAAATGTTTTATACTCCAAAAATCGTCTCAGGGTTTTGTAAAGATAACCACCAAACCCGGTCCAGTGAGTCGTCTAAACCGCCGCGGTTCAGCGGCAATAGCAAGCTATTGCCGCGGAACCGCCGCCGTTTTGACTCTTCACTGAGTCGAGTTTGGTGCAGAGTATCTCTGGCTTGGTTTTAGGATTTTTAAGATATGTTATATGTGCCCAGATTTTCCAGAATAGTAATTTATTTTTGGGGGCCTATAAATCCGTATTTTTTTCGAACTTCACTACACTTTGACTATAACGGTTATATCTGTGATGTTTGTATATATTGAACGTCGACTAATCGCTATATGTCGATTAGTCGGGGTTATACATCTCTGTGATCTGTGTTTGATATTGGTATGTGTATATGAATGGGTTGGATTGTCGCGGGTGAATAGCCGGGGTGGATGTGAGGTGAGTGTTGCTTTTTCTTTCATTCATTGTAATATGTAAATTGATGTAATATTATTATTTGTATGGCCGCACAACCGGGTCGGAGTTGTAGCCGTCATTGTATAATTCTTTTTACTGTTTTTGCTCCTAGGATAGACCCATGGAGGGGGTGCATAAACTACCGGGTATCTCGAAGTGCCGAGTGGCCTACTCACGGTGTTGAGGGAGGTTGCTTCGCTTCGGATACTTGGCGGGTAGTTTGCCGCACCCGTAGGGGTCTTGGGTGGAGTATTGGCTATTCACCGCGACCATGTAATCCGCTTTTCGTTGCAGGCTCGAACGGATTGCGGATTCCTAGTATATCCAATGTATTCATCTGTGATCTGTAATGTCTATCATTGCTATATATATTTATATGATAACTATTTAGGCGTTGCTTATGTTTTACAGTCGCGCTAGCCCAGCCCCCGCTCTGTCGTTAGTTAACCTAACGGGTGATGACGGGGCCCCGTGGCGAATGCGAATGGCATAAGCGTACGTCATATTTTGGTTGTTTTCTGCAATGGTAGGATTAAATGATGGGACGCATTAAAAGAACTAATGCAAGAAAATAAACCAAGTAAAAGTCGATTGGAACACTTTGAAAACCACTCGATTCTTTTCAAAACTAAACTTTTAAACGCGGAGCTTGAACCACTCATTTTAAAAGCTATCTCGTTCCATCGATTATATCAAGTTCACTACGTTCATGGTTTTGCCAAAACCATCCGTAGCCCTCCGTCGTTTCATATGGATAGTCGATAGTATTCAAGCTGTGTTTGTTGGCCAAAGTCAAGGCATAGTGTTTGGTAGCTATTGGGTATTCATATGTAGCATAGATAGATGCGTTGATTTGGGACAGTCGTACTACCTTGTTGGCCAAAGTCAAGGGTATGTGCGGGTGGGTTCAAATTAACCTGGATAATGACGGGTAGAACTTGACATGTGACTTATGATTTGTTGGCCAAAGTCAAGGTCATAAGAGCATGGGGCAAAAATCCACATCGGGAGTTTCATAAGTACTGAAACTTGCTAGCGCTGCATACCGTTTGGAGTGTGATGATTCTGGTAGGATTCCTTCGGTTTTATCACGCAATGATATTTGGATCCCGATCCTACTGTGAGTATATGCTACTCCTCGGGAAAACTCCCACTTAACGATCAATGCTATAAACCTAGTAGGTGTCTAGAAAGGTGTTAGCGGGGCTACGCCCAAAGGGAAAAGAGGTTACTTAATTAAGGAACTTCGCGAAAGCGTTGGAAAACCTCCCTCGAAGTACCGACACTGGCCTGGCTGAACGGTTAAGCAAGTTTTGTACGGTGAGAAAGATCCCGACTAATTCATCCTTTGTGGTTTGAGGAGGGATTCGAGAGACAGTGGGAGCCATCCTGTTTAGATAAATTAAAAACCAATCTAAACATGCAAGAGCATCATGCTAAGTGTTTTCTTCTCTCTCTCTTATTTGCAGCGACCCAGTGACCGCACCTAGGTTACATCTAGATAATAAAATGACTGAATCTGACTGTTATCACTGGCAAAGGTCTGTCCAGATGTCCATTGCCCAGGACAAGCTGGAACACCTCTTGACTGATCCAACCCCTGCCGTCTCAGGTCCAGTTTCCCCTGTCACGGATATTGATATTCGTAGGACATCGGAAGAAGACTGTGCGAAAGCCAAGTGCCTCGTGTTAGCCTCAGCTGATGGTATATACCAGAGGCAGCACGAGAAGATGGACTCAGCTTCTATCTTCCTCCATAACAAAGTTTTATATGGAGGCAATCTCATATCGCAAGATATGAGACCTCGAACGAATTGCTTCCAGCGAGGTTGGTTATCGGGTTATCTGTAGGGGGCAACGTCCTTACAGAGACCAGCTATTTTGAGCTCTCGGACCTGAAGACCACGTTGAAGAACGGGTCAGATGCTGACTCAGTTCAACAGTCTCTACCTACTACCCTAAAGGAAACTAGGGAAGTAGAAAGAAAGGGAAGGGCAGAAGTTTCAGGAACAGATGTAGTAAAAGAGGGATGTTCCTATTGTTACGGGAATGAACATGGGCAGAAGGATTGCAGGGCTTGTAAAGCCAGTAGCTAGAATTCGAAGCATGTTGTGGGTTCGGCTTCGGGTGTGTTTGTGATAGAGAACTGTATGTCAGTTAACCCTACTTCCTGGGTATTGGATACCGGATCAGGATCTCATATCTGTAATTCGTTACAGGCTTTGAGAAACCGTAGGGTTATCAGGAAAGGTGATATGACTCTCAGGGTTGCTAACGGAATGAGCATGTATGCTGAATCCGTAGGGGAATATCATCTAGGACTGACAACTGGGCAGATATTGATTCTGCGTGACTGTTTTTATGTGCCAGGTGTGACTTGTAACATCATATCTGTATTCTTACTTTCTAAGGAAGGATATGATTTTACTTTTGTAAGCGATGTAGTAAACATCCACCTAAATCAAGTACTGATTGGGTCAGGTACATTAAAATACGGTATATACGTTTTGAATCAAGCTCAGGTCTTCAGTGTCCAAAACACACTTAAAAGAAAGTCTCCGGAATTAAATCAGGCTTTCTTATGGCATTGTAGACTGGGTCACATTAATGAGACACGGTTGACAAAGTTACATAAAGAAGGATACTTGGATCCGTTCGAGTACCAGTCTTATGCCACTTGTGAATCATGTCTCATGGGTAAGATGACAAAGACTCCGTTCACTGGACACGGAGAAAGAGCGAGCGAGCTCTTGGGACTCATACACAGTGATATGTGTGGTCCAATGTCTACACATGCGCGAAGTGGTTATTCATACTTCATTACTTTCACAGACGATTTCTCTAGGTATGGATATGTCTTCTTGATGAAGCACAAATCCGAGGCCTTTGAGAAATTTCAGGAATACAAGAATGAAGTTGAAAAACAAACAGGCAAAAGTATCAAGACACTGAGATCTGATCGAGGTGGTGAATACTTGTGTGCCGAGTTTCTGGGTTTCTTAAAAGAGAATGGGATTCTCTCTCAGCTTACTCCTCCATACACACCACAACACAATGGTGTATCGGAAAGGAGGAATCGAACCCTATTGGATATGGTTCGTTCCATGATGAGTAAGGCTGAGTTGCCGCGATCCTTCTGGGGTTATGCACTAGAATCAGCTGCATACCTATTGAACCGAGTTCTAACTAAGACTGTGCCTACTACACCATATCAGATGTGGTGTGGGAAGAAACCCTATCTTAATCACATTAAGACATGGGGATGTCCAGCTTTTGTAAAAAAGCAGCATGCGGACAAGCTCGAGGTACGTTCAGTACTGTGTAAGTTTGTGGGATACCCAAAGAGCTCCAAGGGGTATCTTTTCTATTACGCAGAGGAACAAAAGGTTTTGTTTCTCGTCATGCCCGCTTCTTGGAAACTGAGTTTTTGGAAACCCAGATAAGTGGGAGCGCAATAGAACTGGAAGAAATTCTAGAACCACAAGCTATTACTGAAAGCTTAGTAGAACCAGAAGCTTCAAGAGAACAGGACATCCCAGCGCCACTCCGCAGGAGTAGTAGGCAGTCTCATCCGCCCGAGAGATACTATGGTTTTCTCATTGACGGGGATAGAGAGGATTGCACTATGGATTATGGTGAGCCTACTAGCTTCCAGCAAGCCATTCAGAGCGATGACTCGGTAAAATGGCTGGATGCAATGCGGGCCGAGATGGAGTCTATGTACACCAACAAAGTTTGGACTTTGGACTTTGCTCCAGAAGGGGTAAATCCCGTAGGCTGCAAATGGATCTTCAAAAAGAAGATTGGTGTAGATGGGTAGGTTGAGACCTATAAAGCTAGACTTGTTGCAAAGGGTTTTCGTCAAAGACCTGGTTTAGACTATGACGAGACCTTTTCTCCAGTGGCTATGCTGAAATCCATTCGGATCCTTCTTGCCATTGCTGCCTTCCACGATTATGAAATCTGGCAGATGGACGTAAAGACGGCTTTCCTAAATGGAAATTTGGAAGAGTGCGTCTATATGGATCAGCCAGAAGGATTCATTCAGAGTGGGAGCAGCGGTAGAGTGTGCAAGTTACTCAAGTCCATTTATGGACTTCAGCAGGCATCGCGGAGTTGGAACATCTGCTTTGATGATACTGTCAAAAAGTTCGACTTTATCAAAAACCCAGATGAACCATGCATTTACAGTAAGATTGTAGGGAGAAATGTAGTATTCCTCGTCTTGTACGTGGATGACATTATCCTAATAGAAAATGATATTCCTATGCTACAGTCAGTCAAAGGATTCTTGTCGCAGAGGTTCTCCATGAAGGACCTGGGCGATGCCAACTATATTCTGGGGATCCAAATCTATCGTGATAGATCTAAGAGGATGTTGGGACTTTCACAGTCAAGGTACATCGACACCATACTGAAAAGATTCAGTATGGAAGATTCCAAGCGCGGTAATCTACCGGCTTGTCACGGGATCACCCTCTCCAAAGAGATGTCTCCTAAGACTGATTTGGAGAGGGATCGCATGTCTATTATACCCTACGCTTCTGTGGTAGGCTCTATAATGTATGTGATGTTGTGTACCAAACCAGATGTAGCATACGCATTGAGCGTTGTAAGCCGGTATCAGTCGAACCCAGGGGAGAAACACTGGATAGCGGTAAAGAACATTCTCAAGTACCTGAGAAGGACTAAGGAGATGTTCTTGGTGTATGGCGGAAAAGACCTCCAGCTTGAGGCCTTTGCTGACTCCAGCTTCCAGAGTGACAAGGATGACTCCAAGTCCATGTCGGGTTATGTCTTTACCCTCAATGGAGGGGCGGTTTGCTGGAAGAGTTCCAAGCAGGAGACCGTTGATGACTCAACTATAGAAGCGGAGTACATAGCTGCTTGCGATGCCGCAAAGGAAGATGTCTGGATGAAGAAGTTCCTCACAGAGCTTCAGATGGTTCCGTCCATTGTTGACCCAATACCTCTGTATTGCGACAACAACGGGGCTATAGCTTTAGCGAAGGAACCCAGGTCCCATCAGAAATCCAGACACATCTTAAGGCGGTATCACCTGATCAGGGAGATCGTGGATCGCCAGGAGATCGAGGTCCGGAGAGTTGCATCAGAGGATAACACAGCAGATCCATTCACCAAGGCCTTGCCCCAAACTCAGTTCGAGCGGCTGATCGAGATGATAGGTCTTCGATACACCAGTACATGACCTTAGTGCAAGTGGGAGATTGTTAGTGTATATGCCCTAGAAGCCATTACTGTATCATACTAGTTTGTATATTACTTGATGGAAGCTTGGGATATTCACAGTTGTATATACAATCTTGCTCGAAATGGCAGTATGCTACTTGGTTTGTCTCTACTTCAATATGTGCATGTGTTTCTTTTAGCATATCGCTGATATACATATTAGTAGAGCCCTTAGGATCTTTGCTTGATTACCAGCGTTGTGATGGCGCTCGCACTCGTGGGAGCTGGGTAGTCTATAAGCACATCCTTATACAGGTCCCTGGTCGTTGGACTATCGAGACAGGGCATCGATACTCCGGAGTAGACTAGCGTATGCGCTTCTCATCCCAGTGTGGGAGACGGTCTGTCCCACAGCCGTCAGTACGTCGTGCTTGAGATATTATACGGGTGCTCGTTAGGTTACGAGTACACTGGACAGGACTCGTCGGGGACTGTTGGTTGGTATTCTACCTATCGTCAGTTATCAGTTCCCAGTTGACATGAGTACAGCTTAGTCCGTTGACTTGACACTGTCACTTCGCCTCGAGTGTGTTCCCACTGCACTTTGATTACTACCCTACCACGGCTCAAAGGAATCGTGCAAACAGGTAGTTTTTGGGTGCAGTCCCGAAGCACTTGGAGGCAGTGACGGTTAGACAGGATTCGTCTCTCCCGGTATTGGGGGTTGACATCGCGCTGTGTCCAGGAGAGCCATTACACGAGTAGTCCCTGGCCAGGGCAAGCGAGATAGACTGGTAGGTTTCCAGTGTTATCTCAGGGTGTTCTGGGCTTCACTCCGACACGACTTGTACCGCTATTAGGGGACTGACGTTCACCGCCCCCTAGGCCCGCCATGCGATGTATCAGACGAACAGACCGGACTGTACGGAGACTGTCACATACAGGCTCAGTAGGAGTTCAGATGGGGTTCAACTCGTCAGTCTTCTTATCGACATCTACCTGTGGACCGTTACGTACAGCTAGTGCCGCTTGCGGTCTGTGGTTAAACCCACTGCCAGCGTAGTGTCGAGTCTTTAAAGTCTCACACAGAGAGCTATTCGCCTTTAGGCAAAATGAGTAGAGGTCGCATGGTTTTGCGACAGGGTTCGTTCACATCCGCGCACTTGTGCACGTTTGCTGTCCGGACAGTTTATACTAGCGGGCTTTGGTTTAAGCCAGATCCTAGTATATGATTTGGGATTGGTTTTTCTCATTGTATTCGTGTTCCTCGGATCACGAATGCGGGTGCGTATGCACAGTTGTTTGAGACAGAGGGAGAGGACCTTGATTAGGGTTAATGGCTATTGTCATTTTTATTAACCCTAATGCTTATGTGTGTATTATAGTTAATTGATAATTAGTTTAATAATTGTGCATGGTTATGGTTGTTGACCATTTGACTTCCTTGACTTGTTGACCTAGGTTGACACTTTGACCATCATCATTTCTTTTGGAAGATGTTTTTTGATCCTTGCAAATTGAAATGATAATGGTCATGTCATGATTAACCATGACAATTATCTAGCTAATTATTTAATTAAAATAATATACACATATTAGTGTGAATGGCTCACATTATTCTCATTCTATCATTTCATTTCTCTCTCTTATTCTTCCTCTCCCTCAAGCTCTCCCCTCTCATGTGTTGAGAAACACTTGAGCTTAAGAAAAACCCTCTCTTGATCATCTCTACTCTCGTCTACGGTTGAAGAACTAACACTTCTTGAACCCTAGTTACTTCTAGCTTGGAGTTGAAGCCAAAGGTTGTGGCTTTCGGGTGGATCTTTCTTTGACGGGAGAAGACAACAAGGTGACCTCCTTCCATTACTCCAAGGAGCAAGGAGAGAAGGACATAAAGACCAAAGGTATAACCTTTCTAGCACTTAGCTAGTTTCTAGTTAGCTTTAGCAAGTTTTTGTTTAGCAAAGATCCTTTAAAGTCTTGTCCATGTTGCCTAAGCTCATAAAAATCCGATTTTTATTCCGTTTTCTGCCTCCCCGCAAGTACCGGGGTGGGCAACGTGGACTTACAGTTTCGTCATAGTCCACACCTGGTCTTTGACGAAAACCCTTTGCAACAAGTCTAGCTTTGAAAGTCTCCACTTTCCCATCTACACCAAGTTTTTTCTTGAAGATCCACTTGCTCCCAATGGGTTAAACCCCTTCAGGAGCATCTTCCAAAGTCCATACTTTGTTGGTGTACATGGATTCCATCTCGGACCGCATTGCATCCAGCAATTTCACTGAGTCCCCACTCATGATGGCCTGCTCGAAGCTAGTTAGGTCATCATCCTCCATGATTCAATCCTCGCTCCCACCGTCCATGAGAAAACCGTAGTATCTCTCAGGTTGGCGAGGAGCCCTACTAGATCGGCGGAGAGGCTGAGGTTCGTTGGGTGCTACTGAATCCTCTGGTTTTACTAAATCTTCAGTTTGAGTTTGTGTAGCCGGAATTTCTTCCAGTTCTACCTTGTCGCCACTAATTTCTTTTGTAAGAAATTCCTTTTCTAAAAAGGTGGCATGTCGAGAAACAAACACTTTTTGTTCCTCAGTATGGTAGAAAAGATATCCATGTGAATGTTTGGGATATCCCACAAACTTGCATAGAACAGACTGTGCCTCGAGTTTGTCCGGATTTTGCGTTTTAACATAGGCCGGACAACCCCATATCTTAACACGTTTAAGACATGGTCTCTTCCCACTCCATATCTCATATGGTATGGTAGGCACAGATTTAGATGGAACTTGATTCAATAGGTATGCCGCAGTTTCCAGCGCATACCACCAGAAGGAAATAGGTAACTCAGCTGTGCTCATCATAGAGCGTACCATATATAATAGGGTGCGGTTCCTCCGTTCCGATACACCGTTGTGCTGTGGTGTATATGGAGGAGTCAGCTGAGAGAGAGTCCCATTCTCTTTTAGGAAGTCCAGGAATTCATTGCTCAAGTATTCACCTCATCGATCAGATCGAAGGATTTTAATACTTTTTCCGGTTTGGTTCTCGACTTCTTGTTTATATTCTCTAAATTTCTCAAAAGCTTCAGACTTGTGTCTCATCAGGAACACATATCCGAATCTAGAGAGATCGTCAGTGAATGTAATGAAGTACGCAGAACCATTCCTGGCATGTGTAGACATTGGACCGCATACATCACTATACACCAGTCCCAAGAGTTCCGTAACTCTTTCTCCGTGTCCCGTAAACGGAGTTTTGGTCATCTTGCCTTTGAGACAAGACTGGCAAATGTCATAAGATGAAAATTCAAACGGATTCAAATATCCATCCTTATGCAACTTAGCCAGTCGTGTCGCATTGATGTGACCCAGTCTACAATGCCACAAAAAGGATTCGTTCAATTCTGAACTCTTCCTCTTGTGTGTGTTTGTTATACTCAGAACTGTTGATTGATTTAGAACATAAATGCCATTGCACAACGTGCCTGATCCAACCAACTTTTGGTTAAGGAAAATGTTCATAACATTATCCTGTAATGCAAAATTATATCCTTCTTTACTCAACAAAGAAACTGATATAATGTTGCATATCAGGTTCGGCATGTAATAGCATTCGTTCAGAATCAATGTATTACCGGTTGGTAATACAAGGTGATACTCCCCGACGGTCTTAGCTGCAACAATTGCACCATTTCCAACCCTTATGTCTTTATCACCTTCTCCAAGTTCTCTACCTTTCTTAAGCCCATGTAACTGATTACATATATGGGATCCTGACCCGGTATCTAATACCCAGGACGTAGGGCAAATGGAGAAACAGTTCTCTGTAACGAACACACCTGAAGAAAATGCATCATCATGTACTTTCTTCATTCGGGTGGCATGGGAATCCTGGTATTCCCCTATGTCATGTTTAGTCCTATAACTCTTATAAGATAGAACGGAACCAATGTTCCCCAGCACAGTATAACATGCGGGTTCAGTCAATACATCCATATTATTATCTTGATTAAGGCATGACATGGTCGCTACCTGGAGAGAGAGAGAAGAAAACACTTTAGCGTATGCTCTTGCAAGATCAAATTGGTTATTATCTTATCTAATCAGGATGGCTCCCACTGTTTTTATCAAATCTTCCTTCAAACCTTAAAAGGAAAGATTAGCCGGGATTAATTACACCCTACAACTTCGCCGATCTTTCAGCCAGGCCAGTGTCGGTACTTTGAGGGAGGTTCCCCGTGCTTTCGCACGGACCTAATTAAAGTAAACCTCGTTTTCCCAGAGGCGTAACCCCGTTGACACCTTTCTAGACACCTACTTGATCGGCTAATTGTCCTGTGTAAAACTCTCCCGGGAGTAACAATTACTCGCAGTGGGTATCGGGATCCAACTATCTCATAGAAGGTATGCAATCTCATTGCAAATTTCAACACTTGAAATTCCCGATAATATTTTTCCCCAAACGCCTATGACCTTGACAAAGGCCAACAAATCATAGGATGTCAGTCAAGTTCAACCCGTCATTTCTTGATTGAATCAAACCCACCCGCACGACCCTTGACAAAGGCCAACAAGGTCGTACGACTACCCCAAAACAATCTGCATCATATGCATAAGCAGATAAGCACCATTTAGCTACCGTACACTACGCCTTGACAAAGGCCAACAAACGCAGCACGAATACTAAACAGTTCTTATCTGAAATGACAGAAGGCTACGACAAGTTTTTCTGAAAACCTATTGCGTAATGAACTTGATATCGTCGTAGAATCATGTGAATTTTGAAATGGAGTGATTTTGAGGCTTTTATTAGTTTTGCTAAAGAGGTCACTCCCGGTGAAGGGATCTCGGCTCTTTCCTTATGGAATAAGGTGCAGGATATATCATATACATCACTGTGCAAAGAAAAACTCCAAAAGCAATCAAAAACCAAACCGAGTTTTGTAGCATCTGCCAGTTTTGCTAAAGAGGTCACTCCCGGTGAAGGGATCTCGGCTCTTTCCTCATCGAATATGGTGCAGGGTATATCATATATACCGCTATGCAAAGCAAAACTGTAGCTACCTTTTTTATTAAAATTTGATTCTACAACATCTTTTAGGTTTCTTTTCTTTCATTAATCACATTAATGAAGTCCCATCATTTAACTCACCTAAACATCACAGATAAATACGACGTACACTTATGCTATCCGCATTCGCCTCGATGTCCCCTCGTGCACTGTTAGGTTAGGTAACTAACGGCAGAGCAGGGCAGGGCTAGCGCGGGTGTAAAACATAAGTAACGCCTATATAATATATCATATATACTATATACTGTATCCATCACAGAACATATCTAATGATCACATCACAGATATCGCAGCAGAAACATAGATATAATGTGGGATATACTAGGACGTTCGTATTTAGTATTTAGCCAACAATAGAAAATACGGATTCCACAGTCGCGATGAATAGCCAAGCCCACACCCTGGACCCCTACGAGAGTGGCAAGCGACCCTACCAATTCTGGAGTTTAGAAGACCCGGTCTCGACTCCTCGAGATGGCCTCCCACTGAACCCCCAGAACCCGGTCACCTATGCTCCCCTCCTTGGGTCCATCCTAATGCAGAAAAGTAAATAATATACAACACTGGTGGCATCGACCTCAACCCAGAAGTGCCCCAAATAAAAGAATATTACATTATATTTAAATTTACATGAATGAAAATATAAAACTCTCATCTCACATAAAACCCCCCAGCTATTCAATTGCGACAATCCTGCACATCATATCTCAGCAACACATAATATCATATATCATCAACGTAAGTAAGTATGCGTACCCCAATTGTCGTTGATGTATAGCCATGAAACCGGCGATATCGACATACTACATTTACGGTCATAGAAAAGAAAATGTAAAACTGCAATATCTGGAATCCACATTCTCTTTAGACATCGTAAATGCGAAATATCACATATTTCATATCTAGCTATATGAATTCCACACATTGCATCACATTCCAGATAAATAGACGGTATTAAAGTTTTCGAACGAATGATCAAATACTCAAAATTCCCTAAAGCTCAACACTTGAGCGGAGTTCAAAAACCCGGAGTGTGACACAGTAGTAGCGGTCCAGACGTAGAAGGGTCAAGCCAACGCCTCACATGTGGCACGCCGTACTGCCCCAAACCCTAAGGTTCAAAAGGTAGTTCAATACGGTCACATAATCGAGTTAAGGTTTGTTGTCTTCTAGAGGGTCCACCACAAACAAACTTGCACGTATTTCCGAAAGATTTAAACCCCGTGAAAAAGTGAGTAAATGATACTCGTTCGAACAATTCAACACTTTCTAAATTACCCGGAAAGAAACACGAAATCAAAATTCCGATCGAATCACCGACTCCAAAACAATCTCCAGAACATACAGCACTTCATTCATATTAAAAATACCCAAAAAATTATACAAGCAGACAAACAAATTACTGTACAAAAACGATGCAGAGACTCATCAGTACGGTCGCGGAACCGCGACCCAAGCAGGTTGTTGCCGCGGTTCCGCGGTGGGAAGTACTGTTCATGTGTTCGTTTTTCACAGTATTGCTTATATTTTCCTGCTGTATTTTCTAAGTATTTTTAATTATGAAAAACAACAGTTTTGAAAAAATGTCCAGAGAGTGTCCCAAAAAGCCGTATTTTGTTTCGATCGGGGTTTTGACTTCGCTAAAGTGCCGCCTAATGTTCTAGGTCGGCTCTAATACCAATGAAGGGTTTACATAGCACCCTATGAGAGGTTTGGATGCATCACATGTCACAAAGATCAAGTTTTTATGGTGCTAAGTAAACATACAAAGGATCTATCCGAGAAAAATTAGGGTTACAAATTTTTCACACATCATCTCATGAAAGAAAAGCTAGGGTTTGAGAGTACAACCTTTGTAGCTCCCTACGCTAAACTCCTCGGCTACTTGGGGTTTGTAAAAGGTCCGCTTGAACTCCTCTAGGTCACCGATGATCCACCCGGAGTCCGCTTTGTCCAAGCTAGCGACTTCGCAAGATCAAGAATGAAAATCGAAGATAACACTCTAAACAAGTGGGCAAGACTTGTGTAGAATGATGTTGTGGTGGCTTTTCTCACTTCAAAATCCTAACTTGATGAGTATTTTGCTCACTTGAAATTTCTAGAGAGCAATGGAAGAAGGAGGAAGAAGATGATGGCTTTTTGAGAAGAAGATAAGTTCAACTCTTGAAAGAAAAATAGAAAATATATCAATATATATTTTCCACTTCTCATATCAAACCATGGTTAAGATATTATTGAATTTGAGTTAAAAACACAAAAGGAAAAGTAATCCATGGTCAAATGGTGGGTGAGAATGGTTAGGTCAAGAAAAGTGTAGAAAGCATCCATGAATTATCCTTTTCTTTTCTTTTGTTTTAAATCAAATGCAATAATAAATCATATATAATTCCAACCATGGTGTGAGTCTTATATTGCCACCATTTTCATGTATGTACAACCATGAAGGATGTATGTATGTATGTGTGTGTGTGTGTGTGTACATCCATATGTGCATGAATCTATAAAGAAAGCATACATGCATGCATACATCCATCAAACTCAAGAAAGGATTTCAAGTGAGAAGCTAATGGTTAAATGATAAATCAATACTTGATTTATCAATTCGGTCATATCACATACGACCCTACTAAAAACAAGCCGCCCGATCAATATACGGTATCCTATACGCGCATTTTAACCGGGTACATGCGCATATCGCATACGCGCACAACGTTTCACCTGGACTAGGAAACTCCATTGTGGGACTCTAAGACTTGTCAATACGCCGGCAGTGGGTGATGATCATATCAAGCACCCCCAAGCCATAAGCGGTCAGCTAAACATAACGGCCACCCGGGTATTGAGCGATCAGAAGAGAACAAGCGAACCTGCTACAACTCCCGTCGAGCCAACCGACAACACTACCGTGCAGTCCGGTCTCTTCGTCTGATATGTCGCATATCAAGTCTAGGGGTGGTAAATGTCAGACCCCAATAACCGATAAGTCGTGTCGATGTGAGGCCCATAACGGGTCGAGAAACTACTGGTAACACTTACCAGTAAATCTCTGAATCAGCCCTGGCCAGGGACTTCCCTGTTACGGCCAATCGAGCACAGTGCAACATCAACCCCCAATACCGGGAGAGACGAAATCCCTCCTATCGCTCATTGCCTCCATGTGACTCAGGACTGTACCCAAAAACCACCGTTTTGCACGCCCTCATGGACGTGGTAAGGTGGAAATCAAAGCACAGTGGGAATCACACAAGACTCTATGACGATCTCGGGTCTACAGACTAACCTGCACAAGTGTCACCTGAGAACTGCCATCTGACGTGAGGTATAATGCCATCTGGGAGTTCTCGGCGAGTCCGTCCAGTGTACCCAGTCTCCACTGAGCATCCGTATACCCTCTCTGATGTCAAACACCAATGGATATGGGATCATCCATCGCCCATCTCATTGGTCGAGAAGCGTATACGCTAGTCTACACTGGTATATCGATGCCCCGTCTCGATACACCCACGACTAGGGACCTTGAAGGATGTACTTATGGACTACCATGTCCCCACTAGTATGATCCGCATCATAGTCCAGGTAGTCAAGTACACATCCTAAGGGCTTTACCAACATGTAACTATAAGACAATATAAAGAGACTAGTATACATGTTAAGATAAAGAGCAACCATATAGCATACTATCATATCGAGCAAGAAAGTCATCTCCATATATGTCCAAGCATCCAATATAATATAAATCATATGTACAATACTGGCCTCTAGGGCATACATACAACTAACAATCTCAAGTTCGTGGAGAAAGCCATCTCCCGAATCGAGTAATACCGGTCTTAGAATATGTCTGAATATCTGATGGGACCTAGTTCATAAATGAACTCCAGATCCAAACTTCTTAGACTTTATTGATAACTGAATCTAATCAGTATCCAGCACCATGCCTCCCACAATATCCTCTTGGACCACCTATCCACTATACTGTCCCTCGTCAGAGGGAAAACTATAACTCTGACAATCACTCTATCATCTATGTCACCTTGGAAGCCTGGAATGATAACCGTCTCCTCAATGAGGCTACCATTATCAAATCCATAGAACATCCATTCATGTTCTAAAACTGCTTCCTAATGTTTCTCCAGGATTGGATTAATATAAACTTATCGCACCTAGTGCAAAAACAACATCTGGTGTGGTACTTGACATCTCACGATTGACTCAATTACTTAAGCAAGTGATCTGCCAATCATACACATCCCTCTCTCCTTTAGTCTGTAAGGCACCTTTAGAGAGGGTGACTCCATCACCTGCAGGTACACCACCATGCCAGGAGTCATTTATTCTAAATTACTATTAGAATACTGTCAAAGTACCCTAATTGGAAAACTACCCAATTCTAGATCTAAAACCATAGATCTAGTAACCAAAATGTCTGATATTATATCCATACCCTTTATGGAGAAACAACTGTGTGACGACCAAAGTACAACCGATTGTAGTATAGGGATTCTGCTTCCTACTCTGTGTATGTCATCCAAATACCATGACATCACACCCTACTACCTTCTTAACAGATCCATCCCCTATTCTGATGAAGTCAAAGCCATGACTGTTACATCAAAATTAGATGATCTTATCTCCGCTATATCTGCTCAAGCCTATAAATAGACATAAGCTACTTGTCCACTATGCTTCTGCTGCTCCCGCTGACTATGACAACCCTCTGGCAGAATAATATTTACGTTCACTTCTAAAGATAGTTTAGAACGACGCTATACATATCCTCCTGCCGGGTCTCATAGTCTGGAACAAACGTAGTGTCAAGTTCGGGTAAACAAGAACCTCCCTGTCACCGTCCTTGAGGCTACCGGAGTACCTCTCGGGTGTTTGAAGTTACCCACCATGTCTGTGGATTGGCTATTGGAGTGTCAAATCTGATTGAATATATAGGTCCTATTAAATTTTCCGTAATCGTTTGCGGTTCTGAAATCACTTCCAGTTCTACCATACTCCCACTACTGTTTGCTGAAAAAATCCATTTTACTAAAACTGTGGTGAGTCAAGAACAATATCACTATTGATCTTCCAGATGGTAGAAAGTCAACCCTCGTCAAAGCCAGGGTCAACCCACAAACTGCCATTACAGAAACGTGCCTTGAGTTATCCAGTGTCTGGTTTTAAGCATAATCCGGACAACTCCCCGTATCTTAACATCGTCAAGATATGAACCATTCTATATACAATATAGAAATAGAGGCACTAATTTAACTGGAACCAGATTCAAACCATGCAACTGTCTCCAGTGCATATCAACTTAATGAAGAAAGGCTTATCAGTATTACTCAACTTATGAATACATCCAATTATGAGTAACCCGAAAGAGAAACAAGTTTCTCAACACCATTATTATCAACTGAATACCGATCACAAGAATCTACATCTTTGATCTCTTTGAAGAATCCCGATACTTGTGATACCTGGTTCTCTACTTTATTCTTATACCCACAACTTCTCAAAACTTAGACATTGTATTTCTACGAAACACTTGTCTAAAAACTTAGAGAAGTCACAAGTAAACAGAACATAGTACGAGAACCTACCCCTTTGTCCTGACAGACACTGGACAACATACAATACTCTGTATAAGTCCGCTGAGTTGAATAACTCTAAACCTGTGCATCGTAGGTTGAAAACTGTACCCAGGCGATTTCATCAAATATCACCAATTTCAATGAATTCCGATATATTGAGGATGATCACTTAATTCCCAATAACTAACTCCCTCTCATCATCTGTAAAACTATACAGATGTGAGAATGAAACCTGGTAAATATATACCCTGGAGTAAGTATTTTATCGGGAAATCAGTTTTCCTTTAACAATGCACTGAAACATGAAAATGTTTCTTAGGGGTATCCTGGTATTCCTAGTAATGCCTCTTCCATAATCCAATTCATGACTTTAACCGTATATTTCTTTGCCACTTCTCCAAATCCCTTTATTTGTCTTTATTCATTACCTTCTGTACACCCCTTAGGCTAAGTGGTTTTCTTCCTTCCCTACCGTTCGGCACCAGCCTATGGTTTGGAAGAAGATTATCCAGTAAGCATAATAGGTGTACTCTCCTAAACCAAGGAGTACTCGCAACTTGAGAGAAGGTGATGATAAAATGCAACTGAATAATACCTTATTCTCTTTCTCCCGAACTGGGGAAAAAGCAAAGCTGAAATAGGAGTGGCGATGAAGTACGCGGTTTGGTCGTGAATGATAACAGTCGCAATTTACTTTGCCATCTTTCTAATCCCTTTATTTTGTCTTCAGTTATTACCTTCTGCACACCGTACTTAAGCTAATTGGTTTTCTTCATTCCCTACCTTTCGGCACCTGCCTATGGTTTGGAAGAAGACTATCCAATAAGCGTAATAAGTGTACTCTCCTAAACTAAGGAGCCCTCGCAACCTGAGAGAAAATGATAATAAAAGATAACCGAATAAGCCAATTCTATTTCTCCTGAACCTGGATCCATCCTCGAAGAAGTCCCTTCGAGTTCGTATATAACCATACGATGGATCTATCCAGTGGAAGTGGATATCCGTAGTAATACGGGGTAATCTGAGAAATGCAAAGGATAAAAGAAGGAGCGGCAATGACTTATGCAACTCGGACAATCCAAAAGCCAGTATTTTAAGAAGGTTCGGTCAACTTGGTCACTGAGTCATAGTCTAGGGTCGGTCAAAAGGTCGCTGCCAAAGAGAGAGAGAGAAAAGAAACACTCTGTGTGCACTCTAACCTAGATCAGAATGGTTATAACTTTATCTAATCAGGAAACCTCCCACTGTAATCTCAAATTCTCCTCCAAACCTGAAAGAAGAATTAGTCGGGATTACCCGAAGAGTAAACCAACTCATCAGTGGGAATCGGGATCCAACTCTCATCGCATGATAACTTGATGGAAGCCACTCAAGTTATCACACTCCAGAAGGTATGTGCATGCCTGAAAAGTTTCCTGTATGTTTGAAACTCCCGATGTGATTTTTACCCCATGCTTTTATGACCTTGACGAAAGCCAACAAATCATAAGTCACATGTCAAGTTCTACCCATCATTATCCAGGTTAATTTGAACCCACCCATACATACCCTTGACGAAAGCCAACAAAGTAATATGACTGTCCCAAACCAACACATCTATCTATTCTACAAATGAATACCCAGCAGCTACCAAACACTATGCCTTGACGAAAGACAACAAACATAGCTTGAATACTACTGACCATCCATAAGATACGACGGAGGGCTACGACTGGTTTTTGGCGAAAAACCTTTAACGTAATGAACTTGATCTCGTTGAAGGAACCTGATAGCTTTTTATAAAAATATAGTGGCGAAAACCTTTGCTAAGAGGTCACTCCCGGTGAAGGGATCTCGGCTCTTTACTCGTGGAATGAGGTGCAGGATATTCTAACTGAATACCTCGATGCAAAGCAACTTGTAATCGACTATATTGAAGTTATTACCCTGACGCAAACTTCTGCCCAAGGGGTCTCTCCCGGTGAAGGGATATCAGCCCTTGCCTCGTCGAATGAGGTGCAGGATATTCCAACCGAATATCACTATGCAAAACAAAAGGAAACGTCTTTGTAATAACACCTTTTAAAATTGTTCCAACAACATCAAATATAGGTTTGTTTTACTTACATTGATAAGAATCAACGCATTCCCATCAATTAATCACACCATAAAAGAACGAAAAAAAATGTACGTATATGCCATCCGCATTCGCCACTGGGTCCTGTCATCACCCGTTAGGTTACTTAACTAACGACAGAGCGGGGACTGGACTAGCGCGGGTGTAAAACATATACAACATCTAATAGTATATATACCAATATACAATAATCGCTCCAGGCGTCATAATATGCAACATTACAGAAAAGTAATAAGCATCACAAAACAATACAGATAATCTGGGATCCATGGGTTCCACAGAGCCGCTAATGAAACCCGACGTTCCCCTGGTCGTATGGATAGCCTATGCAATGAAACCTAGACCCCTACGGGTGCGGCAAGTTACCCGTTAAAACCTGAAGCGAGGAAGCCCCCTACAGCATAGTGAATGGACCACCCGGCACTTCACAGAATCCGGTATGTTGAGCACCCCTCCTTAGGTCAACCTGTACCCCCTACGAGTGCAACGAATAGTCTGCCAATTCAAGAGTAAGGCCCCTCTCAAAGCCATGAGATACGGACCTGTTGCCCTCCAGAACCCGGCTATCCGTGCACTCCGTCGTGGGGTAATCATAGTACATAAAAGAAAATATATACAACGGGTACATCGACCTCAGCCCGGTCGTGCCCCAAAAGAATATTATACAAACAGGCAGTGACGGCAGTCCACATGTTGGACGCTCACCCCGCAATATCAAATGTACAAATAAATCCAAACAGCACTACCATTGCACACTGCTATCCACCACGACATATCCGCAACAACACAACACAACACAGAACATCAACGCGAATGTCACGTTCGCAAATCCGTCTAAAAGGACTATAGCAATTAGACGCAATTTACAGCTCAAATGACATTCCCGGTCGGAGATATAATGAAAATACTGCATACTAACAAGTTTAAAATTTCGATCGACAAAACTTCCCGAAGTGGGCCCCACGTACATCTGCTGTACAGTAATAAAATCTGGGCCCAAAAGAATATTTCCAGAAACCAAAATTTATCATGTAGAAGCCCCAGAAGAAAAAATACCCACCGATTCACCAAGACGGACGCGGATCCGCGGTCAAAGCAAGGAGTTGACCACGGTTCCGTGGCCGTACGGTCGAAACAGTGGGGCGTTTTTCTGCTGTGTTCTATTAAAAGCCTGCTCAATTTTCTGGTATGCTCAAAATAATTTTTAGACAAGATTTAAAATCAACTGAAACTTTAACCCATGGAAATTGCAGTTTTGAAAATTTTGTTCGATCGATATTTTAAACGCGTTAACACAAGTTAGTAATGCTTAATGGTGAGACTCTGATACCACTGTAAGTCCACGGTAGCGCCCCGGCCATCTAACAGACGCCAAATGCGGAACAAAAACTTTTACAACTGGCGCTATCGCGTACTATAACTCGGATCTGCCATTAAAGCTAAACTAACAAATTACAAAGTGGGTGTTCCCCTCCGAAGGGCGGCGCACAGGACCGCGGTGTCCTGACGCTGGCGATTCGGGGCAGATGCTATATGGTTTTATCCGTCCACCTCTCCGAAGATGCCAAGTTGATTTTTGGCACCGTGTATCGGCGGTTTAGACGGATGCGGCCGATGTAGCAGACTTCGTCAGATTCCCCCTCGCTAGAGGGGTTTTGATTGTGGGGACGCTCTTCCCTGCAGGCGCGAGCCCCTGCAGTTAATTACGCTACCGCATCGCGGTAACAACTTTCTCCTTCTCCAGAATTTCACTTCGTGTCGTGTGTGTTTATTTTGTTTGTGGTTGCCCGTGGATTGTATACGGAGACTGAGTAATGTCGTCGCCCGTAGGACGTGGATTAATCCAAATCCGTATTTACTTAGATTTGGGTTTGGTGTTTTTAGTTTAAGGATGCATTAGTCGCGTTGCGGCTAAGATCAAATTAATTAAACGTTCGTCAAGGATACGTTAGTCCTGTTTTGGACTAAGATCAACTTGACGTGATGATCGATTTAATATCTGGCCATCGGGACTCGTCACCTCTCTAACGTCGTTGAAGAATTACAACGGCAGATGTCAGAGGAGTTCAGAGATGTACCCTGGAACCAAGGTTGATTTGGAGTTTTATAGTCCGTTTGAATGTTTAAGGATACGTTAGCCGTATTTGGGGCTAAGATCAACTTAAACGGGACCGTTTAGATCCGGCAAAAGAGCATTTGGAGGCTCTATTGTTCCAGTTTAGGGACGTGGTGGTCCATCGCCAGTTTAGGGACGTGGTGGTCCAATATTAGTTTAAGGACGTTTCGGTCTAATATTAGTTTAAGGACGTTTCGGTCCAATATTAGTTTCAGGACGTTTCGGTCCAATATTAGTTTAAGGACGTTTCGGTCCAATATTAGTTTAGGGACGTTTCGGTCCATCGCCAGTTTAGGGACGTGGTGGTCTATCATTAGTTTAAGGACGTTTCGGTCCGACATTAGTTTAAGGACGTTTCGGTCCGACATTAGTTTAAGGACGTGTCGGTCCACGAGTTTAAGGACCCCGCAGTCCATATGCGTGTGGTCGTTGGGACCCGTCACCTCTCTGACGTCGTTGAAGGATTACAACGACAGGTGTCAGAGGAGTTCGGAGATGTACCCTCAAACCGCTAGTAAATTGATTTAAGAGAGCAATCTTGCTCAGTCAATTTAATTTAAGGACTTACGGCCAAAATTGGGCTAAGTCCAGTTGAAAATGTTCAACATTTTATTTGCTTTTGCATTGCATTTCTTTTTTTTTATTTGGGCTTTGCCCAGAAAGGATGCAGAGCATCAATTTGTTTTGGGCTCTGCCCTCTTATTAATGATGCAGAGCATCAATTTTATTTGGGCTCTGCCCTTTTATTGCTTTGCAATTTATTTTGGCCTGCTTGGTCTTTTTGATTTGGGCCTGGCCCTTTTAGGAAATGCATTGCATTTATCAGGCGCTTTACGCCAATCATAGAGCGCAAGCGCTCGTGGTGATAACACGTGTCATGCAGCGCAGTGCGCTGCGCTAGTGCGCTACGCTTGCGCTGCTGACACGTGGCGCGCTCTGGTGAGTTGCACCAATCACATAAAGCAGAGCTCTATTTCAAAAGCGCATAGCGCCATTGGTTCAGATGCTGACACGTGGCGCTCTCTGGTGGCTTGCGCCAATCCAAGAGCGCAACAGTGCAGTTTTGCAAGTGCAAGGCACTATGATTTACGAATCTTTTAGATTCAATGAACAGAAGTGCAAAGCACTGTTAAATTTTTTTGATCTAATTTAGATCAAAGAAAAAGATAAGTTTTTTCTTATCTTAAAGAACCAAAGGTTCATGAAAAAGTGCAAAGCACTATTTTAATTTATCCCTTTATTTAGTTATGTTTTAAAGATCAATGATCTTGTTTTTAGATCACCGATCTGTTCATAAGAGAATTTTCTCTTCTCTCAAAGGTTTTTACCTTCTGTTGTTCTTGAGGAGTTCTCGAGAATTCTCTTATCTTTTTTTTTATAAAGATGTTGATTCCTTTGAATTGAGGTTTGGGGTCCTTTTTATAGTGCTCATAAATTAGTTAAATTTGTTAAAGAGATCTTTCCCTGAGTGGTTTGGGGAATTTTCCCCACCGTTGGATCTTTGATCCAAGGGCTTCTGTTTTACAGAAGAAAATCTTCTTGTTTTAACAAGAACATAAAGATTTCTTTAAATCTCCATTCTGTTTTGCGCAACTGCCCCAGCGCTTGACACGTGTCGCGCAGCGCAGCGCTTGCGCAGCTGTGCTTGCGCAACTGTGCAGACACGTGTCGTGCAGTGCAGTGCTTGCGCAACTGCGCAGACACGTGTCGTGCAGTGCAGCGCTTGCGCAACTGAAACGTTGCTTCCTTTACTTTTTTGTTTTAAACAGGGCTTTGCTCTGATTGGTTGCGCTGCCTCGGGCGCTGCGCTGATGCGTCTGCGCCAGACACGTGGCGCCTTGCGCTCAGCGCAGAGGATCTGAAGCGTTGCTTCAAGATTTTGAATTTTTGAAATTCAAACAGAGCCTTACTCTGATTGGGGGTAACAAATGCCCCCCCCCACCGTTGCGCTCACGTGGAGCGCATGTGAGTGCAGCGGTGGCAAGATTCCAGCTTTTGGATCAACTGATAAGTTGAAGGGGCGCAGGAACCTATAAATAGGACCCTTGGTCCTTAGAAAATTCTTACAACTTTCAAGAATTTTGATTCTCAGAGCCCTGCTCTTGCTTAAGAACTTCAAAGTTCAGAACTTAGAATCACTCTAGGTAATTTAAATTAAATTAAATTTAATTAACAGAGCCTTGCTCTTATAGATCTTTGATCTAAAGAAAACCCCTTTAGGGTTTCATCAACAGAGCTTTGCTCTCAAAAACTTACAGATCTACAGAGATCTTGTCCATGGGTTTTAATCCATGAACGGAACTTTGCTCTTGGATCAAATGTAGATCTTTTTAGATCTGAAAAATGAAGAATTTTTCATAAGTTTTCATGGATTTTTCAAGATTCCAAAATTTTAATTCTTTTAAGTGTTAAAAAAAAATTTGATGGATCTTTCCATTATTACCACAGAGCTATGCTCTTTTGAGGAATCTTATTCCCCTGAGACCAGAGTTTGACAAATGTCACTCTGTGACAGAGCTTTGCTCTAAAAGAGGAGATTTTCTCCTTGTCTCTAGGGGTTTCCCATCAATGAGGATATTCTCTTGGGGATCTTTTCATGAATTGACAGTCTCATCTAATAATGGGATTGTCTTATTAAATGATGCACCGTCATCCAGATTTTGTGGGTCCCCCTTTGGTCCTCTACCCACTGCATCCCAGCGTGGAGTAAGATTTTAAAATGCCAAGTGTTAGAACACTAATGGTTATTTTCGTCTTTCTACAGGAAACATGTCTAATGACTTTTCTTTCCCCTTCGTTCGCTCAGAAGGAGGGTTCCCCCATGCGCCAGTGGACCGGGTGGCGTTCGCTCTTATTAAAGATCATGACCCCGAGCGCAAAAAACTCCATCTGTGGGGAAGGTGGTACAGCCAGATCATCCAGGGTCGCCGCAGTTTCAGTTTTGCCACGCCGTCTGAGCCCATAACTCCAATCCCCTATGCGGACGAACCCCCGGTGAAGTATGCCGTGGAGGTTAAAAATTGGAACTCGGATGACCTCCTCCAACCCGCAATTGGTGGTATTCCCGTGCAGCCGCCGCCGGCGATAGATATTTTAGGGAGGCGAATCTGTCAGGGTGAAGCACGCCCTTGGGTACAGGCTTACAATATTGGACTAAACCCGCGACCGCCCGCCGGATATTTGCAGTGGGCCCGATACATCTTATCGGCTAAAAAGACTCATTTGATGAAGATCGGTTTGTATTCGGCCATCTACGTTTCGCTCTTTGAATATCCTTCCCCTCCAACGTGGTGGATTAAAACTTTTATCGAGCAATGGAATATCCCCACCCACACTTTCTTGACGACGGATAGGGAGGTCTCTATTTCTTTGGAGGAGTTTGCCGAACTTTCGGGTCTGCCGGTGAGGGGGGAGCATTATGAGGAGTTGCTCCCTCCTGACGACTACGTCTTTGCTACCAAGCCGCTGGTGTTCGACCTGACTCCGGAGAACGCCGTTTAGCATCAGTATTCAGGCTTGGTGAAGGTATTGGAGATCTATGAAGGACTCCATCTGGAAGTGGGCGACCGGGGCGTCGGTTTTGCAGATTTTATTGCTCGCTTTGTTCCCCCGGAGTTCTTATCGGAGCAGGGCGAGAAGTTCGCCCGGCTCGACGACACTTTTGGATTCGGTTTGGATCGCCGACCCACATCGGAGGATGACCACCAAGACTTTTATCTCCCCAGTGCCGCTGTCGTCCCTTTTTCAGAAATTGCCGTCCCGGGCTTGGATGAGGAGACTTTTTTATAGGATTCTTGGGCTTGTGGCTGTGTAGCTTTGCGCTCCCTATGCACCCGCGCCACATGCGGCCCTCCGTCTTTTACCCGGCGCATCGGATGGTGGCTGGTCTGCATTTATCGGTAGGAATCGCTGGGCTGGCTCACCTTTATAATGGACTTAGCGTAGCGGCGGACGCTAGTGGGCCTGGGGTGCAGCCTGCTAAGTTTCCGATGCACTATTTCACCTCCTGAATGGAGATGCACGTGCAAGGGGTGTTCGGCGCCCATAAGATTCCTCCGTTCTTTGAGAAATGCAGACTCCCGAGAGTCATGCGGTTGGTTGGCTCTTCAATTGTGGCTGCACCCCCACGGGAGTCTAGGAGGCTGCTCCTTCGTCCACATCTGGTGGGAGCGAAGGTTTCCTTTGTAGATAAGGTCATAACAATAGGCTCAGAGACCGCCAAGTCAGTAGTGTCGCTACGCGATGATTTTAAAGATGGGGCTTCCATATTAAAGGCTCGGGAAATCCTCCATCTCTATTCCATTCGGCCGGGCTACTTGGTGTTCAGGCAAAGTGAGACTGCACTCTTTATGAGGTATAACCCGCACCGGTTTGCTCAGCAATCGAGCTACAACCAAGGGATCCCGATGGAAGCTTTCTTGGAAAAGCCCGTGGTCAGCCAAGAGGGGATAAAGAATGCAATACACCATTTCACACGGCTTAACACGGGTTCCTATTTCTTTATCAGCGAACCCAGCTGTGTCCCTAGGATGCTCAACACGTACGTGGCTTGGTATGCGCATGCGATGGGCCCAGATATCTTAACAGAAAAGCGCATGTTGGTTGACCGTAGGGGTGCGCCTCCTGGCAGTGATTGCAGGGCCCCCTTGAAGCCAAGGATTCCGGTCATTCTTCCACTAAAAGATGCCGGAATCGATCGACCACGCGTGTTGAGCCCCCCGCATGGATTGCCGCTGCCTGCTATGGTGAATGCACCACCAGTGCCCCGTGCTCCCACGAAGACGGTCAATGTGATATCGCCAGAGTCCGGCGTAGGAGCGGATATCGGGATCCGCCGCCCCAAGGTGACTGCCAAGGGCAAATCAATTCCAAGTGCATCTAGAGTTGGCGGGCAAAAGAAGAAGAAGTCGATCCTTTCCCTCGACGCAATCCTCAATTTAGAGCCTGAATCCCCTCTCACTGAAGGAATAAGTGAATATTGCAGCTTCTGAGCAATCAGCAAGGCTCGAAGCGATGTTAAGCAAACTCGCCGAGTCAGGTAACCATTAGCTGTTTTCTTCGTCACTTTATCGCACTTTTTATCATTATTTTTAACTAATACTTTTCCCCATTTTCAACAGGTGTCTCTACCGAAGAAGCTATTGCTGCCTCTTTGAAAACCTTCCAAGAAGAGGAGGAGAAACGCGCTTTAGCGGGCGTTGGTACGTCCCACCCCCTTTTCTTTTATAAGAAAAAATTTGTTATTCTTTTCGATGATCAACCTGACTTTCTTCCCTTGTTTCTTTCTAGGGGTTATACCAGTCGACGAAGAGATCGTTCCGGAACCCGTCACTGGAGTTCCGGTCTCGTCGGGGCTGCTGCAAGAGCCTCGACTTGACAAGTCGACGAGGGATGCCTTGAAAAATTTGGAGGCATCCCTATTTATAGACGAAGACGCCTCAATCAAAGAGGCTCTAGTGGCATCCGTCTCAACGGCTCGGGAGGAGAGGAAGCGGTTGAGACGTGAAGTAAAGGCGCGCCGAGCTGCTTTGGCCATGGGAACGAGCCCTAGCACCATCCCTCACGCTGATATTCCCTCCGAAGAGGCCCCTATCGCCCTATCTACTGCTCGCAGGCGAGTAGCGCGCGCGGTTCCAAGTGCAAATGATAAATCCTCTTCAGGTAGCATTTCTTTCAGAACCTTGTTGTAAGAATTATAAACCTATCGGTTCTTATGTATCCCATATTGCAGGGACAACTCCGACCGAGGGGGAGGCGGAGACCATTGAACCTAGGGAAACAGAGGAGGCGGTGCCTGTCGAACCCGAGCTGACGGTGAGCAACGTCGTCGGGGCTACAGGGCCTGAAACAGAGGTTGGGGGATCTGCAGCCGAGAGGGTCATTGATGTCGAACCTGAAGCAGCGGCAGATGAAATGATCATTATAACCGAGCCGAGGGCAGTGGTGGGCGAGGTGCTTGAGGCTGGCGACCTCGTGGTGACGGTGGACGAGACAACCATGACAGCTGAACCCGAGGGAGTAGCGAGTGAGGTGGCCACGATTCCTGAGGACGAGCCAACTGCTCCTTCTCAGGAATCTGGCAATGCTCCAGTCATAGCCCTCCCCGCCTGTGGTCCCCCGCCATCTCTAGGTCTTGCAAGCACGACAACGGTTCCCATTGAGTCGGGTGATGAGGCTACAGGCGGTGGCCTCATGTCGATAGAAGAGAGGATCGACTCAGTTTCGGCCGGTAGCTCGTCGGGTAAATTTCGGGTTATTATCATTCTCTTTTATATCTTGCGATCTTTTCTAACAAGTTTGTCTTTATTTTTAACGCAGGTGCGGCCAACGCCGATGCTCCATTGCTCGAAGGAGCACCGTCAATTACTGCCTTGGCGGTGGTCACCTCCCAGCCTTCCCTTGTGCCATCGCGGATGTTGGAAGGTATGGATTTGCGACCCACTAGTTTATTTTTTTTAACCGCATAACTTATGTACTAAAGCCGTACCACTGTGTCTTTTCAGGAGTGCTCTTTGATCATCTATATCAAGTGTTGCTCCCACACTTCTCCTTCCCATCCGAACTCGCTTCTCCCTCTAGTGGTGCCGGTGAGTATACTTTCACTTCGATGTCTTTATTTTCCCCTCTTTTTTTTAGCAATGGGATGATTTCTGACTTTTCCTCTTCCTTATTGTAGTGCCACAAATCGAAGGAGGGGACGCAAGACCTGCCATGCCACCGGCCCTTCCGGCTTTGCCATCTGTTGCAGCTGGTATAGTAAATTTCCTTTTTGATGACTCTTCAACATCTCTTGAACCATCGTTTAACTATGTTTTGTTTTGCGGCTATCGTTCCGGCTCCGGTCCCTCTTGAGTCTCGTGTCCTTTCACCGACAGGCCCTTTCTTGAAACGTCCATCTTCAAATGGTGTCGTGATGAGTTTGGGCATGCTGAGCGGGTATATCGAAGAGCTTAACGCGGACGCTCTCCCCTCTGCCGCATATTTCGCCGTGGAGGTTAATCCAATGTTGGCGGCGCTCATAAACTTTCACAACGAAGGCGTCGTCGAATCTTGGGTTAACCACTGCAGGGAGATCGAGGCCTGCCTACATCGGCTGGAGTCGACGCGTCCTTCTCCTGAAGTTTTGGCCATAAGCACTCAACGGACAGCTTGGCTCGAGCAAATCACTTCTTACTTCCGCCATTTGGAGTAAGAAGCAGCTTTACGGTTGAAGGAACGTCAGGAATCTTCAAGCGCAACTGCTTGCCTGCGCGTTGAAGTTAGGACGAATGCTGCCGAGGTAAAAGCTGTCTTTGAAGGCCTTCTGGAGCATATTTCTAATGGGCTAGCCCTGAAGCGGAAGCTTGATGCCGCCGAGCATGATGCCCGAGGCCGTGAAGCAGCTCAGCAGGTCGTTGGGGAACAGCTTGCCTCCTTCATGCAGCAGCGGGCTCAAGTAGAGGTCGAACTGGCGGTGGCGGCTGACCAAGAGAAGGCGTAGAAGGAAGTACGCGAGCAATTGATAGAGATATTCAAGAGGCTTCCTTCTCAGTAACTCTCCTTGTATCGTTTGTAAAAATGTATATGTATATTTTTTTACTCTTTAGCACAATATATCCTGTACTCAATCAAGTCTATGAATAAAAGATACACTTTTTTTTTGTAACGTCTTGTGTCATTTCTCCGCCCTTTTCTTTCTTTTGTTATCAGCATGCCACCTTAGTAACCATGGTTGATGGATAATAAGGCACGCATCTTGACTTTCTTAAGAAATAGCGATGGCTTAGGCCGCAGGTTCAGATCTGCTGCCTAAGACTTTTCAACTCCATGAGCCGTGAGGGTCTCATAGAGACTTTTCTCCCTACGGATCGAGAGGATCTCGTAGGTGGGTTTTTCTCCTTAGGAATCGTGAGGATTCCTAAGTGTGGTTTTCTCTTATAAGTCGTAAGGATCCTATAAGAGAATTTTCCCTCTTACGAGTCGAGATGACTCGTAAGCGGTTGTTTCCCTCCTTGTCGAAACTCGACCTTGGAGAGTGAGACCCGTGAATTGTATGCAAGAGACCATTTTGGATTGACTTGTAGGGTCCCATTGTTCAGGAAGCAAGTTTTTTAGTCCCTGCTGCCTGAGGCTTCATTTGCAAGTTGAGACGGATCGGGAATTTCCCGCGGAGACACTGGTTTCTCTGCGAGCCGACGCGAATCAGGAGGCTCTCGTCAAGGAGTGTTTGTATCCGTGAGTCAAGGAATTCGCTAGGGATTATTTGTTTCCCAAGCGCCAAGGATTATTTGTTTCCTTGGGGTTTGAAACGAGTCGAGAATTTCCCACGGAGGCACTGGTGGCTCTGCGAGTCAACGTGGATTAGGAGGCTCTCGTCAAGGAGTGTTTGTATCCGTGAGTCGAGGAATTTGCTAGGGATTATTTGTTTCCCAAGCGCCAAGGATTATTTGTTTCCTTGGGGTTTGAAACGAGTCGAGAATTTCCCACGGAGGCACTGGTGGCTCTGCGAGTCGATACGGATCAGGAGGCTCTCGTCAAGGAGTGTTTGTATCCGTGAGTCGAGGAATTTGCTAGGGATTATTTGTTTCCCACGCGCCAAGGATTATTTGTTTCCTTGGGGTTTGAAACGAGTCGAGAATTTCCCACGGAGGCACTGGTGGCTCTGCGAGTCGACGCGGATCAGGAGGCTCTCGTCAAGGAGTGTTTGTATCCGTGAGTCGAGGAATTTGCTAGGGATTATTTGTTTCCCAAGCGCCAAGGATTATTTATTTCCTTGGGGTTTGAAACGAGTCGAGAATTTCCCACGGAGGCACTGGTGGCTCTGCGAGTCGACGCGGATCAAGAGGCTCTCGTCAAGGAGTGTTTGTATCCGTGAGTCGAGGAATTTGCTGAAGACAGTGGTTTCTTCGGAGTTGGATTGAACCATCGAGATTTGGCTTCGCCTTCTGGCGGAGCCTGTTGGGAAAGTATGGTTCCCTCTTTGTTTCCGCCCTTGGGTTGTATACAGGGATCGATGTGATCTTAACTGTAGGGCCAAAGTTTTATCATCATTTTTTTTGTCCGCAATGCTCTATCATTTCAGCTTTTATATCGCGAAGGTCGTGATTGCCCGATCATTTCGGCTATTTTTCGCGGTGCCCAATCATTTCGGCTGTTTATTTTATTTTCACTCGCTGCTTTTTATTGCGAGTTGCCCAATCATTTCGGCTATTTTGCATGCATACATTTTTACTTGCTGCTTTTTATTGCAAGTTGCCCAATCATTTCGGCTATTTCGTATGCATGTGCGGCCTATTGGCTTTTCGCTGTAAACCGATTTCGGCATCAGCACCGCTACAACTGGGATATTACCAGGAGCGAATCATCATTTTCCTCTGTCAATGTCGAACAAAGGTGGCTTAGCGACCAGGGTTAAGGTCCTGTCGACTAAGGCTTTTGACTTCATGAGCCGTAAGGGTTTCACGAAATTATTTCTCCCTACAAGTCGTGAGGATCTCGTAGGGGTATTTTCTCCTTAGGACTCGTGAGGATTCCTAAGTGTTCGTTTCCTCTGTAAGTCGTAAGGATCCTACAGGAGGGTTTTCTCCTCATAAATCGAGAGGATTTACAAGGGTTGTGTACCATGCGAACATATCCCCAGTCATGGATGGGATTTGGTTAGGGAAATGTTTTATTCGCGCCCGTGGATTGTATACAAGGGTCAGTATTGAGCCATTTGTAGGGCAATATCGGAAGTTGTGGGGGTTGCTTAAGCACAGGTTTAGGTCTCTGTAACTTAAGACTTTCAAATCTTATGAGCCGTGAGGGTCCCATAAGAGAGTTCTCCTTACGAGTCGTGAGGATCTCGTAAGTGTATTTTCTTCTTAGGAATCGTGGGGATCCCTAAGTGTGCTGCTCCCTTATGAGTCGTAAGGATCTCACGCGGGTGGTTTCTCCTTACAAGTTCGAGGGGGCCCTGTAAGTGTCTTTTGACGAGGTTGCGCCCTTTCGGGTTTTCACAAACACTCGCCGGTGGTCCTGCTGTTTTTACTCACGGAGCCCTTTCGGGTTTTCATCCGTGCCCATTTTGCTTATGGACATACCGTTTTTTTTTATTATTCTTTTTATTTTCTTTTTCTCCCTTTTTTTTACGAGGTCGCGCCCTTTCGGGTTTTCACGAACGCTCGCCGGTAGCCCTGCTGTTTTTACTCACGGAGCCCTTTCGGGTTTTCATCCGTGCCCTTTTTGCTTATGAACATACCGTTTTTTTATTATTACATTTTTTTATCTCGTCAGCCTAAGGATGCTGCGGTATTAGTTTAAAGACGTTTCGGTCTGTTGTTAGTTTAAGGACATTTCGGTCCATCACTAGTTTAAGGACGTCTCGGTCCGTCACTAGTTTAAGGACGTCTCGGTCCGTCATGGAGAAGGCTGGCCACTGCTTAGAAAGCTTAAGCTTAGGAAGATAGCGAGCGGACATAGTCGTCGTCATCTATCGTTGACCTAGACTGTGGCTCATTAAGCGTAGTATTTCTTTAGGAAGCGACCGTTTATTGGCCTGAAAGGCCTTTCACCGTGCATGTCCATGAGTAGATAGGCTCCACTCTGGTAGACCTTATCTATGATGTACGGGCCTTCATAGTTTAGCTCGAATTTTCCCCGCTTGGCGCGATTAGGGATCATAGGCCTTTTGACCACTAGCACGAGTTCGCCTTGGCGGAATGTCCTCGGTCGGGTCAATCTTTCATATGAGCGCGTCATCTTTGCTTTATAAGCTTCCAAATTTTGCTGTGCTATGAGCCAGGTTTCATCAAGGGCGTCAAGCTCCTCAAGCCGAAGGTTAGCATTTTCTTCGTTCGTCAGCTCGTAGTGGACTGCCACTCGTAGAGAGGGTAACTCTATCTCGAGGGGGAGTACTGCTTCCGTCCCAAATACCAACGCATACGGCGTTGTGTTTGTGGCCGTCTTAAATGTAGTTCGATACGCCCAAAGGGCTTCTTGCAGTCTCTCGTGCCAGTCTTTCTTATTTCGAGACACCGTTTTCTTTATGATCTTTGTCAAGGTCTTGTTGAAAGCTTCAGCTAGACCATTAGCTCGCGGATTGTAAACTAAAGAATATCTCCAGTCTATATTGTGCTGTTGCGCGAAGCGACTGATCTTGTGGCTTCTGTAGGCTAGCCCGTTATCGGAGATGATCCGTCTTGGCGTTCCAAACCGATATATGACATGCGTCTTGAAGAAATGGAGGATATTCTCCGTCTTCACTTCCCTCAGTGGTACCGCTTCTGCCCATTTGGAGAAGTAGTCAGTCGTTGCCAGGATGAAACGATGTCCCCTAGACGATGCTGGTTCGATTGGGCCGACTATGTTAGTTCCCCACATTTCGAATGGCCAGCTAGCCACTGTTGGATGGAGTGGATTTGGAGGCTGGTGGATGAAATCCCCATGGATTTGGCACGAGTGACATTGCTTCGCATATTCGAGGCAATCTTGAATCATCGTGGGCCAGTAATAGCCTATCCGTTTGATCTTCAACTTCATCTTTGGGCCCGCTTGGTGAGAACCGCAGAGTCCGTCATGAACTTCCTGGACGACCCTTCTCGCTTCGTCAGGTCCTAAGCATCGCAGCCACAGAGAATCAAACGATCTCTTGTACAGAGTATCATTGATGAAGGCGAAAGACAGAGCTCGCTTCATGAGCTGATGTCTTGTGGACGCTTCTTCGGGCATTCGGTGGGACTTAAAGTAGTCTATAAAGACTTCCCTTCAATCCTCAACCTTTTCTCGTTCTTTTACTTGTAAGGTCATCTGCTCAGTCGCTCCCTTCTCTTCGGGTGATTCCAGAGATATCTCCGCTAGGGCAAGCACCCGACGGCTTTGTACCACGATTCTTACGTCATCGAGGTTCTCGTCAGCCAATTCTTTAGCAAGTTTGGCCAACGCGTCTGCCTTGCTATTTTCCGCGCGCGGTATGTTCTCCAAAGTATATGAGGGAATTTGGGTCAACAGTTGTTGCACCTTTTCACCGTATTTCACCAACTCCAGTTTGCACGTTTGGTAGTCGCCATTTACTTGACTAACGACCAGTTGAGAATCCCCGTATATGAGGAGGTCTTCAATTCCCATGTCAATGGCGATTTCGAGGCCTGCTATCAGAGCTTCGTATTCGGATTCATTGTTTGTCCTCGGCTCTGTTAAGGAGAAAGCGAAGCGCATTATCCCTCCTTGTGGAGTCACGAAGATGAGGCCTACCCCCGATTTGATTATAGGGGTACTTTATTTGCGCTTTTTCATGGAATATGCTCCATCAAAATAAAGTTCCCATTGGGTATCACCACCGTCAATCGCGTCAAACGCATGTTCGTCTGGAAAATCGCAATTCAGAGGAGAATCAGACGATATCGGATGCTCAGCGAGGAAATTGGCGATGGCCTGGCCTTTCACTGCCTTGAGAGGTTGATACGTTATCGAGAACTCCATCAAGAGCAGAGCCCATTTAGCGAGTCGACCTGTCAATATGGCCCTTGACATTAGATATTTGAGAGGGTCTACCATTGAAATGAGACGGACTTCATGCGCCAACGCATAGTGCCTGAGCTTTGTTATCGCGAAGATCAACGCCAGGCAGTGTTTTTCGATGGGGGGTAGTTGCTTTCTGCCTTCAGTAAAACTCGACTTAAGTAGTAGAGTGCTCTCTCTTTCCCTTGATCGTTCTCTTGTGCCCATAATGGGCCTAAGGAACCTTCGAGGGCGGTTGTGTAAAGAATGAGGGGCTTTCCTTTGACCGGAGCAGCCAACACCGGCGGGTTCTGTAGGTATTGTTTAATTTCGTCCAGTGCGCTTTGGCATTTTTGGTCCCAGACGAACGGGGTTCCCTTCTTCATCAGGTGGCTGTAAGGACGGCACTTTCCTGAAAGGTTGGCTATAAATCGCCGAATATATGCGAGCTTTCCTTGGAGAGACCGCAACTGTTTGAGAGTTCTCGGCGGAGGCATTTCCATGATCGCCTTGATCTTTGACGAATCTATTTCGATACCCCGGTGTCGGACGATGAATCCCAGGAATTTGCCCGAGGAAACTCCGAATGCACACTTGAGCGGGTTCATCTTCAAGTTGTATTGCCGAAGGCGTTGAAATACGGTCTTCAAATGCTGAAGGTGTTCCTCGTATGATTTGCTTTTAACCACGAGGTCGTCGATATAGCATTCGACGATTTCGTGTATAAGGTCATCGAAGATCTTCGTCATGGCCCTTTGATAAGTGGCACCGGCATTCTTTAAACCGAAGGGCATCACCTTGTAGCAGAATATACCCAGAGGAGTCCTGAAGGCGGTGTGCTTCTGGTCTTCTGGATGCATCTTTATCTGGTTATACCCTGATGAGCCGTCCATGAAGGAGAAAACCTCATGAGTGGACGTATTGTCTATCATCAGTTCAATGACTGGCACTGGAAAATCATCCTTCGGGCAAGCTTTATTGAGATCCCGAAAGTCCACGCATATGCGCACCGTCCCATTTTTTTCATCACCGGGACGATGTTGGCGATCCATTCAGGGTATTGAACTTCCTGGATGAAGTCAGAGTCGATCAGCTTCTTGACCTCAGCATTGATGCTCATCTCAAGCTCGAGCCGCATTCTCCTCGGCGCCTGTTTGACTGGCTTGATGTCCGGGGATATCGCCAATCTATGCACAGTGATTTCTGGATCTAATCCCGGCATTTCGGAATAGTTCCACACGAAGCAATCTCTATGTTGTAGAAGCACGTCTTTTAACGCAGCCACCCTTTCTTCAGATAGCAGCTCGCTGATGAATGTTGGTCGTGGAACGTCTGCCGTCCCCAACTCAATCTTCTTGAGGTTATCTGCAGTGGTATGGATTCCATCTTCCAGCTCTTTTGGCGCTGGTAGGAATTCTGAGATTATCTCGTCGCTGCTGCTTTCGAAGCACCAAGAGAGCTCATCTATGTCCTCGGGCTCTTCTTTTAATGTTGTAATCATGTGACAGGTGCGAATTCGCTTCCAATCCCAATGTGGGACCGGTTCTTCTTTCGTGGCCTTGGGCCCGTGCTTCTGTGGCGGCGTTACCCTCCAGTTGTCGGACAGAGCGAACTTGCCAAGCTGATATTGATCTTCGACCCAATTCTTGAAGGTGAAGCAGTCTTCGAGCGGGTGCCCTATTACTCGATGGTAAGAGCAATAGTTTGGGCCAGAGACTTCGCTTGCTTGTTCGGGGTGCTTGGACTCCGGCAGTGTAAGCATCTGATGTTTTAGAGAAAGATCAAGTATCTTCTTCGTCTTGTCCAGAGGAAACGAGTATGCTCGACCCATTTTCTTCATAAGGGATAGGTCAATAACGTTTGACTCCCGTTTGCGTGGCTTCTTAGCCCCGCTTTGTTGCTGTTGAGCGCATTTTCGGCCTTTCGACTTATTTCTGCTTTTGCGTCGAGCCTTCTTTATAACAGGTTGACAAGGAGCGGCATTTTCATCTTTTCGGCCTTTTCATCTTTATAACAGGTTGACAGGTTGACAGGTTGACAGCGTTGCGTCTTGGCTTTCTCATAGATGACCATTTCGCGGTTATGATCGTCTCGGACTTTTTGACCCGCTTCCCTTATAAGCTTGTCCATTTGTTCTTCGAACGACGGACTGGGCACTTTTGCATCTGGAACTTTCACTTTCTCAGGATTAGCGTCCTCCCATTGAGCATCCGCTTCTTCATCAAGGTCATACACGACGTAGCAGCCGGGTAGTAACTCTCGTTTCTTTGAGCGAATGTATCCGAGCCCGATTGTCTCCATTCTCCCATTAGGCAGCTTTTGCTGAGTTCCAGGGACGTTCCAGACCCTGTCATAGAATTTGGCCTTTCTAACGGTTTGTTTGAAGGGTATCCCTTGGCGTTTTAGCAGCTTTTTCAAACCTTCCGTATAATATCTGGGGAGACGGATAGGCTAAAGCCTGTCCAACGTAGGATCCGCCCCGTGCCAGACTTCTTTCTCCGCTTTGTTTTCTTCAGAACGGTAAAATAGAATTGCTTTTTCGCTTTCTCGTTTGGGAGGGATATAGAATGTCCGCAGCTCTTCTACACTGTAGATATTAAGTGCATCTAGTTCTTTATGATGTTCAGGCGGCACCATGGCGACTTGTAGACTTTGCTCTTCGTCAGCGGGCGTTTGTATTAAAGGTCGAGCAGAGAATACAGCATGGACTTCATCTTCCGAGTCGCTGCCAAAGATCAATGTAGGAGCCGATGGTCCCAGCTTGTTGTGTTGGGGCGGACCTGAATAAACTATCTCCTCTTCCTCCTCAGTATCACTGCCGAAGACAGGGATGGTGGCGTTAGCTTTATTCTCTGGTTTGTGACACTTCTCCGTATCTTCGAAATCTGGCAAGAAGTATTTGGCATCTTCGTATTTGCAGACCTTGTTCACAGAGAATGGGTTCAGTTCTCCCATCACGGTATACTCGAAACCATCCTTAAAATATTTCATACACTGATGTTGTGTAGAAGGGAGGATGTTGTACTCGTGTAACCATGGTCGGCAGAGCAAAGCGTTGTAGCATGTCTTGGCATCTATGACGTGGAACATAATGTCCGTGACGAGTAGCCCGAAGCGTAGCGTCAGTATCACAGATCCAAGAGTCTTTGACGATTGGGAGTCGAACCCGGAGATGGTGATCTTGTCCCGAGCAAGGTGCTGGACGCTCATGCAGATTTTCTTCAACACCCACACGTTGAGTAGGTTAACAGACGACCCGTTATCGATCAGGATTTTGCATATCTTTATATCATGGCAGTATCCCGAGACATAGAGAGGGCGATTGTGTTCGCACGTCCCAAGTAGAAGGTCTTCATTGCCAAAAGTAACGTCGGCCGTGTGCACTTCCTCCAATTCATCCTTCATCTTTTCCTCGGCCAGGCATGCTTGGAATTGTTCTGGGTCTTGGAGCGCCTTAATCAACGAATCTCTCACCTCTTTTGATAGCAAAAGGGCGTCAAAAATGCTGAGTTGTGAGGGCAGCTTTCTCAGATGTGCTAAGACGTTGTAATCCACCTTATTCTTCTTCGGCGGATTGTTGGCGTTTAGCTCTTCCAGAACTTGGTCATCTAAGGCGATATCTTCAGAGACCTTTTCTTTCCTTTTATCTTTTCTGCTTGAGGGTCCAAGATTCTTTTCAGGCAGCGTCCGATTCCGCAGCCGAATATTTTCGCAGACCTTCGGCTCTTCTTCTTTTTCCGAAGTGAATTCTTTAAAGAGAGGGGAAAGTTCTAGCTCCTCATCAGAATCGCTTCCGAATGTAGGCACTTGTGACCCGCCGGTGTTAACCACGCGACAATCGCCGGTAGTTCTTTCAAGCTCTTCGGTCGTATTTCTTTGCTCCCGACGAGTTTTACGCTTTTCCCGCTTAAAGCATTGTCGATGAGCAACATATCCTTGCCAGCATCTATCGAAAGCTTTGCACTCTTGGGTGGGGTGCGAAACCTTTTGATGATATAATCAATAGGATGGGTGCATTTCTATTTCATTGGTGATGCTTCCTTCAGAGGATGGTAGCTTCATACCCATTGATATGGCCTTAGCAAACTTTTTCCTCATCTTGAATTGGCTTTTGTCTGTAGCGGAGGTGTTCAGCTCTAACGGGATCGTCTCAGCTCCTTCATCAAGTCGCTGGCGCTTGGCCCTTTCAAATATAGCCGCCTCGCGCTCCCGATCAGCTTTACTTTTCAACCGAGCTTCATTAAGGAACGCGTCAATCATTTCATCTGATAGTTTCGGGAATTTTGGTTCAAGATTTGCCCCCAGCGCTTCGGTACAAGGAGTTTCCTCATCGTTCGTGATCGAATGGGAAATCATATGACAGCTCACCACATATTCCTCGGATTCATCCGATGAACTTTCTCCCTCATCTTCTTCTTGAAAGACGTGATTAAGGAACTCTTGGACGTAATGGGAGTCCGTGCCTTTTGGTTGTATTCATCCAGAGCATCAATTTGCTTTTGTAAGTCCGTGCGCTTGTCGCCAGGCTTCACGGGCTTCTTAGATTTCTTCTTCTTCTTTTTCGAAGATTTTGATGGCTGGCTGCAAGTGCTTGAACCACCACCATCGGTCTTTGGAGTTGGACGTGGCTTCAACATCCCCTCAATGACCTGCGGTTCCAACGGGTTCTTCCACTTGATCGCTGGACATGTCTGAAGATCGTTTAGCATCCTCTTTGTCTTGGCTGATAATACAACCTCCCAAGGAGCTTCTTCAACGACGGAGCATGTTGCCCCCGGCGTATTCGTCCCCTTAGAGGTGTGGGGCTGCGGGGGATTCACCTTCCATTTGTCAGATAACGCGAACTTGCCCTGTCGGTACTGGTTTTCAAGCCAATTCTTGAAAACGTAGCAATCTTCGATCGGATGGCCTAGTACTCGATGATAAGGACAGTAGTTGGGCTCGTTGACGTCACTTGGTTGCAACGGACATTTTGGATCCGGCAGATTTATGAGTCTGTTGCGCAACGCCAGCTCGAATAGCCTCCTCGTTTTATCGCGTGGAAAGGAATAAGGACGTCTCATCCTATCCTCAAGGGGTACGTACGGGCGCATATTATTTTGACGAGCAACCGGCTTCAAGTCGCTCGGTTGTTGTTGAGCATTAGCGACGACGATCGCTTTTCCCTTCCCTTTGTCATTTCGGGAGTCTGGCCTTGGAAGAGGGGGTTTATGGCCCATTTGATCCATTTACGCTAGTTTGTCAATCAAGGCCTGGAAGGTAGTTGGCTTGAAAAACATCATAAATTGTGAAATGGTCGCTTGCGGATCAAGAGTCCCCACAAACATACCCACCGCGGGAGCTGCTTCAATGCACTGCTCGCACTTCGACCACAAGTTCCGCCACCGTATAGCATACTGAACCCACGTCTCGCCTGGCTTTACCCTGGCGTTAATCAGTATTGTCATCGGGGTACGTTCACTAGCACTTGCAAAACGTTGAGTAAACAGCAGCTCCATCTCCGCGAAGGTTTTAATAGAGTCGTTTGGGAGATCAGAGTACCACTCGAACGCCGTATCTGATAAGCTTCCAACAAACTGGCGAAGCAACAGCTTGTCGTCACCGCCGGTGTTGCCGCAGAGTGCCCTGAATTGGGCAACATGCTGATGAGGATTGCCCGTCCCCTTGTAGACATGGAACTTGGGAATTGTATAACCTGGCGGGTACTTGATTTGATCGTACCAACTCGGATATGGTCGTCCCGTTTTTACGACCTGACCGGCTGCTTCGGTCGCATGATGAACCGTATTTGTTGGGCGATGTATTCATCCAAATCAGCTTTAGAGATTGTATCCTCCTTAGCCATCGACAGAGCTGGTGGAGGATTTGATGTTTCTCTCCTGTCGCCTCCAAGGACGATCGGAGGCTCTTCAACCGGGGGCTCTTGTTGTATCATCATCCCAATCATGTCCTGGAAGAGGAGGACCATACGTTGTATGTTGGCTGCTTGTTCAGCAGCCTCTTTGTCCTTCTTTTCCAATATCCGACGAAGGAATTCGGCGTCGGTTTCTTCCTCCTGGCGCTCATCTGAGGACGTTTCAGGGTTCTCTTTTGGCCCTGTAAGTGCGGCCATAGCGTTTATCATCTCCTGGAGCTTCTGTTGCTGCTCTTGAGCCTTGGTCGCCGACCGTGTAAGCGGTCTATGACCCGTGGATGCACGGCTGTCTTCTTTTCCCGATGCCATGTAAACCGTATGAACTGTTATGCCCCCTAACTTGGGGCGTTTAGGTTCACCATTTTTAACTTTTTCCGCTGACGCAGGAGTTTTCTCTGGCCTCCTTCTTTTGTGGGCCATTGAGGTTGAAGGAACCGTTGAAGGGGGCACCCTAGTGACTGTCATCCTTTCCTGTTTGATCGGACGGTCCTTTTCTTTTTGCACTTTCGTCTTCTTTTGTTGACGAGAGTGATCCGGGTCAATTACGGAATCTTGAACTCTCCGCCAAACTTTATAAGTTTTTGAGGACAGCCGTTGAGGGGGTTGTTCTTACTTCATTTCCGAAACTCTCTCCGTGGGCGGAGGAGATCTTTTCAATGTAGCGGTTGGAGAGTTCTTACGTACCCTCCTCAGCAGTTCAAAGCTGTTCCCAGTTGAAACAGCAGCATTGACTTCCACCACTGGAGCCGGTGGAGTTAGCCCTGAGGGGGAGTTGCCCCCTGCCTTCCTTACTCGTTGCCAGTGGAGACGTCGAGCACGACGAGCCGTTGGGACTGGCTCGGAGATAGAGATAGCTTCTTTTTTCCCCCCGTCTGAATGAGGCGTCGCTGGTGTTAACCTCTTAAAGACTGAAGTTGTCTTTTGAGGGATGATGTTCAACCTATCGAAGACGGATCCTCGAGCAACGGCAGGAGCAGGAATCGTCATTCTTGAAAGGACTGATTCTTTGACAGGGGAAGCCGCTTTGACAACTTCTGGAGCAGCAGTCATTGCCTTCCTTGGGACAGCGAGTTTAGAGTTCTGATTTAGCCTGGTGAAAACAGAGGCTGTTGGTTTGGCAGTGGGCGGCCCGTTAACAGGGGCCGTCGTAGCAGTGAGCCGGTCGAAGACCGACTTTTTGTTCACTTCCGATGCAGGTATTGGCGCAGAGAAGCTTGTAGGTGGGATCATGGTCCCGAAGAACAGGCCAGTGGTGGCTTGGGTCACCTGGTCTACCGGCAGAGCGAGGAAGGAAGCCGCTTGGGGCCCATATGCTATACCTCCCGGTGAGTTGGAGCGTCCGTTGCAGTAGCACTTCGAGCAGTTGGTGCAATTAGAGGCCATTGAATCTTGAGTTCTGCGCCAGGAAAAAGACCAAATCTTAGTAACTTGAAATCCGAAGGCAACCACTAACAAACCTCGATTGGTTTGTGAAGAAGACACACGAAGTGTAGAGTGGAAAGAGGAAAAGGTCCCACCGGACGTGCCAGAATCTGTTCCCCTCCGAAGGGCGGCGCACAGGACCGCGGTGTCCTGACGCTGGCGATTCGGGGCAGATGCTATATGGTTTTATCCGTCCACCTCTCCGAAGATGCCAAGTTGATTTATGGCACCGTGTATCGGCGGTTTAGACGGATGCGGCCGATGTAGCAGACTTCGTCAAATTCCCCCTCGCTAGAGGGGTTTTTGATTGTGGGGACGCTCTTCCCTGCAGGCGCGAGCCCCTGCAGTTAATTACGCTACCGCATCGCGGTAACAACTTTCTCCTTCTCTAGAATTTCACTTCGTGTCGTGTGTGTTTATTTTGTTTGTGGTTGCCCATGGATTGTATACGGAGACTGAGTAATGCCGTCGCCCGTAGGACATGGATTAATCCAAATCCGTATTTACTTAGATTTGGGTTTGGTGTTTTTAGTTTAAGGATGCATTAGTCGCGTTGCGGCTAAGATCAACTTAAACGTTCGTCAAGAATACGTTAGTCCTGTTTTGGACTAAGATCAACTTGACGTGATGATCGATTTAATATCTGGCCATCGGGACTCGTCACTTCTCTAACGTCGTTGAAGGATTACAACGGCAGATGTCAGAGGAGTTCAGAGATGTACCCTGGAACCAAAGTTTATTTAGAGTTTTATAGTCCGTTTGAATGTTTAAGGATACGTTAGCCATATTTGGGGCTAAGATCAACTTAAACGGGACCGTTTAGATCCGGCAAAAGAGCATTTGGAGGCTCTATTGTTCCAGTTTAGGGACGTGGTGGTCCATCGCCAGTTTAGGGGCGTGGTGGTCCAATATTAGTTTAAGGACGTTTCGGTCCAATATTAGTTTAGGGACGTTACGGTCCAATATTAGTTTAGGGACGTTTCGGTCCAATATTAGTTTAAGGACGTTTCGGTCTAATATTAGTTTAAGGACGTTTCGGTCCAATATTAGTTTACGGACGTTACGGTCCAATATTAGTTTAGGGACGTTTCGGTCCAATATTAGTTTAAGGACGTTTCGGTCCAATATTAGTTTAGGGACGTTTCGGTCCATCGCCAGTTTAGGGACGTGGTGGTCTATCATTAGTTTAAGGACGTTTCGGTCCGACATTAGTTTAAGGACATTTCGGTCCGACATTAGTTTAAAGACGTGTCGGTCCACGAGTTTAAGGACCCCGCAGTCCATATACGTGTGGTTGTTGGGACCCGTCACCTCTGTGACGTCGTTGAAGGATTACAACGACAGGTGTCAGAAGAGTTCGGAGATGTACCCTCGAACCGGTAGTAAATTGATTTAAGAGATCAATCTTGCTCAGTCAATTTAATTTAAGGACTTACGGCCAAAATTGGGCTAAGTCCAGTTGAAAATGATCAACATTTTATTTGCTTTTGCATTGCATTTCTTTTTTTATTTTTATTTGGGCTTTGCCCAGAAAGGATGCAGAGCATCAATTTGTTTTGGGCTATTCCCTCTTATTAATGATGCTCAATTTTATTTGGGCTCTGCCCTTTTATTGCTTTGCAATTTATTTTGGCCTGCTTGGTCTTTTTGATTTGGGCCTGGCCCTTTTAGGAAATGCATTGCATTTATCAGGCGCTTTGGGCCAATCAGAGAGCGCAAGTGCTCGTGGTGATGACACGTGTCATGCAGCGCAGTGCGCTGCGCTAGTGCGCTACGCTTGCACTACTGACACGTGGCGCGCTCTGGTGAGTTGCACCAATCACAGAGAGCAGAGCTCTATTTCAAAAGCGCATAGCGCCATTGGTTCAGATGCTGACACGTGGCGCTCTCTGATGGCTTGCGCCAATCCAAGAGCGCAACAGTGCAGTTTTGCAAGTGCAAGGCACTATGATTTAGGAATCTTTTAGATTCAATGAACAGAAGTGCAAAGCACTGTTAAATTTTTTTGATCTAATTTAGATCAAAGAAAAAGATAAGTTTTTTCTTATCTTAAAGAACCAAAGGTTCATGAAAAAGTGCAAACCACTATTTTAATTTATCCCTTTATTTAGTTATGTTTTAAAGATCAATGATCTTGTTTTTAGATCACTGATCTGTTCATAAGAGAATTTTCTCTTCTCTCAAAGGTTTTTACCTTCTGTTGTTCTTGAGGAGTTCTCGAGAATTCTCTTCTCTTTTTTTTTTAGAAAGATGTTGATTCCTTTGAATTGAGGTCTGGGGTCCTTTTTATAGTGCTCATAAATTAGTTAAATTTATTAAAGAGATCTTTCCCTGAGTGATTTGGGGAATTTTCCCCACCGTTGGATCTTTGATCCAAGGGCTTCTGTTTTACAGAAGAAAATCTTCTTGTTTTAACAAGAACAGAAAGATTTCTTTAAATCTCCATTCTGTTTTGCGCAACTGCCCCAGCGCTTGACACGTGTCGCGCAGCGCAGCGCTTGCGCAGCTGTGCTTGCGCAACTGCGCAGACACGTGTCGTGCAGTGCAGTGCTTGCGCAGCTGTGCTTGCGCAACTGCGCAGACACATATCGTACAGTGCAGCGCTTGCGTAACTGAAACGTTTCTTCCTTTACTTTTTTGCTTTAAACAGAGCTTTGCTCTGATTGGTTGCGCTGTCTCGGGCGCTGCGCTGATGCGTCTGCGCCAGACACGTGGCGCCTTGCGCTCAGCGCAGAGGATCTGAAGCATTGCTTCAAGATTTTGAATTTTTGAAATTCAAACAGAGCCTTGCTCTTATTGGGGGAAACAGTGGGTAGATGTGTTATACCGAACGATCCGAGTCCTTCAGTCTTCAACCATCATCCCACGCTTTGTTGCGGCTGCTCCGATCTCCTGAATCTCCAGTCTTCTCGTCCAGGTGGCACCACGTCGACGGATCTTTAAACGGGCTCCCGCCTCTGAACCGTGGCAACTCGGTCGTCAAGTTTGCTAAAAGAGACAACAAAGATGATGTAGAGAATGAGTATAACACTTTTTCTCGCTTTGTCCAAAGCCATGGACGAACGGTTAATGAAGTTGCCTTTTTGGATTGGAATGAAATGAGAAATCTTTCTATCTAATTTCCATGAATCCCAAACTATAATCTTTTAATCAAGCAACCATCATTTTTGAATGAATGGTCGGCCACAAACTTATAGGAAGGAGGGGAGTATAAGAGAGAGGAGGGGGTGACCACAACATTAATGAAAGAATGAGTCATAAATAACATTAAATGCAAACCAATGAACATTAACCTAGTCACCATTCAATTAATGTTATCTATGAATCCTCAAGCCTTGTCACCAAATCTAGAACCTTCTAGAACCACGACTCACCCTCATCAAGAAAAGATAAATCCGTCTTTAACCGAATGTTTAAGACGGGCGATAGAAAACTGGAAACTGGCAACTTCCAAAAGCGATCTCGAAACGAATTTCAGGATAACCCCGTAACAGTATAAACATACCCGCATTTGTATTACGACCGAATACAAATGCAACTGAGACAAAGATATTATATCTACACAGTATAATACTCGGATCCGACTTAAACCAAAGCCTACCAATATTATCTACCCGAAATATGAGACGTGCGTAAACGCACGTGCATTTTCCAAACCTTGCCATAAAACCATACGGCCTCTACAACGTTTTGCCCGAACTTGGGAAACTGTCTGTGGGGGACTCTAATGACTCATCAACACACTGGCACTGGGTATAACTGTAGGGTTCCTAGGCACACCCATGAGATTCTACAAGTGATCAAACATGGCCAATTCAAAAAAATTCTATATGCCAAGTGACCCTAAGCAAGATCGTAACTAGAGGATAGGCGATAAAGAAGCAAGTTAACAACTTTAACTAAAAAGGAAGTGACTACAACCTTTGTAGATCCGGTTCTTCACCTCTATAGCTCCGCGTTGACGTCCCTCCGCTGCGATCATCGGATCCCGGACTCTAGCGATGGTATCGTCGAAGAAATGATCGGGCTAGGTCGTCGACTTCGATGCCGAAGATGATCTACGTCGAAGCAACTCAAGATCAAGCTCCAACTTCACCAAGTCATGAAACTTGTGAAGAAAACACCCTATACTACTTGGCAAGTGGTAGAGGATGAAGAAATAGAAAGTGGGTTCACTTTAGAATTGGATTTCTCACTCTTTTTCTCAAGTCACCATTGAAGCTAGCAAGCTTCTTTCTTCTTGAAGAAGAAGAAGAAGAAAGAATATGATAATAATTATATTGAAAATAGAAAATAAAGTGATTCTTATCATATAGCAACCATGGTTAAGTGTAGAGAATAAACTAGGGTTAGGTTTAATGGTTAGGTTAAGGCTAAGAAACAAAATGGTCAAAGCTTCAAAGCTTCATGAAGTTTCAAGAAAGAAACAAAGCTAGCCACCATTTTATTCATGCCAAAATAAATAAAGAGAATAAATAAATAAGTAAATCAAAACTCTAACCATTAACATAACCATGGTTTAATCATACACACCCTTGTTTGCATGTATCATCAAACATGATACAAACTAGTGCACAAAACTATATCATATATACAATGTGCACATCAAGTGAGAAAATCCATCTTAAGTGAACAAATACTAGTTAATGTAAAGTAATATATCAAATATATAATTATACATTAAATCATTAAATCAACACTTGATTTAACGATCCGGTCATATCGCATATGACCGACTAATATCCAATGTATCGACTTATCGAATCAATCTTCGATTCGATAACTAGGTTATATCGCATACAACCATTCAACACATTCATCACGAGAATAGAATACGGTATCATATACACGCATTATTCTCGTTCCCGCACATATCTTATATGCGCTCCTATTTCGTTTCGCTTGAGCCAGGAAACCTCTGTGTAGGACTCTAAAGACTCGTCAATACGCCGGCAGCAGGTGATGATCATATCAAACACCCACAAGCCGCAAGCGGTCTGCTAAACGTAACGACCACCCGGATATTGAGCGTTCAGAAGATCGACGAGCAAGCCCGCTCACACTCCTGTGAAGCCAACCAGTAACACTTACCGTACAGTATGGTCTGTTCGTCTGATATGTCGCATATCTAGCCTAGGGGTGGTAAACGTCAGACCCTAGTAGCTCGATAAGTCATGCCGATATAAGGTCCATAACATAGCATGAAACTACTGATAACACTTACCAGTAGATCACTGCAACCTTGGCCAGGGATTTCCAGTTATGGCCAATCGTGCATAGCGCAACATCAACCCCCAATACCGGGAGAGACGAATCCCCTCCTATCGCTCATTGCCTCCATGTGAATCGGGACTGTACCCAAAAACCACCTGTTTGCACGAATCAGTAGAGCCGTGGTAGGGTGGAAATCAAAGCACAGTGGGAGACACACAAGACTCTATGACGATCTCGAGTCAACTGACTAAGCTGCACCAGTGTCGCCAGAGAATTGCCATCTGACGTGAGGTATAATACCATCTGGGAGTTCTCGGCGAGTCCGTTCAGTGTACCCAGTCTCCACTGAGCACCCGCATACCATCTCTGATGTCAAACACCAATGGATATGGGATCATCCATCGCCCATCACATGGGTCGAGAAGATATACGCTAGTCTACTCTGGAATATCGATGTGCCATCTCGATATTCCCACGACTAGGAACATTGAAGGATGTACTCATGGACTATCCAGGCCCCACTAGTATGATCTGCATCATAGTCCTGGAAGTCGAGTACACATCCTAAGGGCTTTATCAACATGTAACAGAGAGACAGAAAGTATACATGTTAAGATAAAGAGCAACAAGATAGCGTACTATCATGTCGAGCAAGAAATTCCTACCTATATATGTCCCAGCATCCACTACAATATACATCCAAAGTACAGAAATGGCCTCTAAGGCATACATATAACTAACAATCTCCCACTTGCACTAGGGCCATCTGTAGCAGTAGTTGTGGTATCTAATACTCAACCATCCCCTAAAAGTCTCTCTTTGGGAAAAGGCCTTTGTGAGTGGATCCGCCGTGTTGTCCTCTGAGTCTACCCTCCTAACCTCGATCACCCTGAAGATCAACTATCTCCATGATCAGGTGATGCTGCCTCAGAATATGTCTGGGTAACTGATGGGACCAGGGTTCATGGGCCAAAGCCACACATCCATTGTCATACAATGGTAGGAACCTAGTTCATCTTATGAACCAATATACACCCAAACTGCCTCTTTGGTAGCATCTTTAATAGCGATGTTACCAGCCTTTATCGTCTAGTTTGCCACGGTATCTAGCTTGTGTTAGTGTATATGCCCTAGGGGCCATTATTGTATCATACTAGTTTGTATATTACTTAATGGAAGCTTGGGATATTCACATGTATATAACAGTCTTGCTAAACATGATAGTATGCTACTTGGTTTTTCTATCTTAATATGTGAGTATACGTATTGATAGAGCTCTTAGGATCTTGCTTGACTACCAGCGTTGTGATGGCAGTCACACTAGTGGGGGCTGGATAGTCTACAAGCACATCCTTATTCAGGTCCCTAGTCGTTGGATTATCGAGACAGGGCATCGATACTCCGGAGTAGACTAGTGTGTACTCTTCTCATCCCAGTTGGGGAGATGGTCTGTCCCACAGCCGTCAGTACGTCGTACTGGAGATAGTATGCAGGTGCTCGTTAGGTTACGAGTACACCGGACATGACTCACAGGGAACTGTTGGTTGGTTTTATACCAATCGTCAGTGAACAGTTCCCAGGTGACATGAGTACAACTTAGTCCGCAGACTTGACACTGCTACTTCGTCTCAAGTGTGTCCCACTGTTCTTAGATTGCTACCCTACCACGGCTCAAAGGAGTCGTGCAAACAGGTAGCAGTTGTGTGCAGTCCCGAGCACTTGGAGGCAGTGGCGGTTAGACAGGATTCGTCTCTCCCGGTATTGGGGGTTGATATCGCGCTGTGTCAGAGAGCCATTACGCAAAGTCCCTGGCCAGGGCAAGCGAGATATGCTGGTAGGTTCCGGTAGTTTCTCAGGGTGTAATAGGCTTCACTCCGATATGACTTATACCGCTATTAGGGGACTGATGCTTGCCGCCTCCTAGGCCCGATATGCGATAGTCTTAGACGAACAGACCGGACTGTACGGAGATTGTCACATCAGACTCAGTAGGAGTTCGGATGGGTTTCCTCATCGGCCTTCTTATCGACATCTACCTGGGGACCGTTACGTACAGCTAGTGCCGCTTGCGGTCTGTGGTTAAACCTACTGCCAGCGTAGTAGTCGAGTCTCTAGAGTCCCACGCAGAGAGTTTCCCTACTCCAGGCGAAACGATATAGAGGTCGTATGGTTTTACGACAAGGGTTCGGACGCATACGTGTGTTTACGCACGTTCGACTTTCGGACAGTTTTTACTAGTCGGCTTTGGTTTATGCCAGTTACTAGTATCCGGTTATTGGATTTATACAGTCTAAAGTCTTTCCGTGTTTTCACGGATATGAGGGGCGTTCTCGTAATTGCGCGAGAAGCTTATAAAAGATGGTGACTAAGGAGGTTTAGGTGGCATATACATTGAATGAGATTAGTGAGTCATATAGATGATTCATCCATGTCATTAATGCTTCATAATTGCTTAATGACTCATGGGGTTGAATCACCATAAGATATTTATCAAGCATGGTTGTAAATCATTTTCTTTTCTTTTCTTGATAAATAAAAATGCTTGATATATATTATGATAACTCATTTTCTCTTCTCATTATTATGTTCATCTTCTCTATCCTCAAGCTCTCTCTCTTCAAACCCTAATCCTCCCCTCTCATGTGTTGAGTACAAGGATTAGTTAGACTACTTAATCCATATCCATACTCTATTTCATCTAGGTACTTTGATTAGCACTTAAAGATACCTAGTTGCCTCAAGTTTAAAGGCAAAGCTTGGAGTTTAGCTCTCGTGGTGGATCGTCTACTACTTGGAGAAGGCCGAGGAGGAGGTGGAGTTCGTAAAGACGAAGGACACGGTTCTTTAGGTATAATCCCTTTACATAGTAGTTGTTAACTTCTATGTTTGATGTTAGTTATCGTTTAGCTTCGATTCATGCGGTTAGTCGATGTTTAAGCAAAGAATAGGATCGTTTTTCATATTTCCGCCTCCCCGCAAGTCGTGGGGTGTTGTACATCGACTTACAGTGGTATCAGAGCCTCGCTAAACAATAAATAACTCACTTGCAAAATTATATGAATTTCGAACGGAAAAAACAAAACCGGAAAACCCCGATATCATGAGTTTCTGTCGATTTTTAAATGAAGTCCAAAAATTTTTGAGGCAGGTTCAGAAAGCCCTAAATGATAGTATTAGAACACCCAAGAAAACTGGGCTCATGAATCGGCTAAAGCGCCGCGGAACCGCGGCGGATCCCACCGATCCGCAGCGATTCCACCGCCGAGTTGCCGATTCATCTGCCCAATTTTCCTGTGTTGGTTCTCTGTGATATTTGGTATTTTCTGGAATTTTTTAATTTTTGCTCAGGTTTCATATTTACAGAGAAGTATTGGAGCAAAATTAAATGTGTTTAATCGATCGAAATTATACGGTATTTGCTTGTTAGATTATATCTGTGTTTGTATAATGTGTTCGTAAACCTCCCCTGACTGATAGTATGTCGGTTGGCAGGGGGTTGCACATTTCTGTAATGGTTTTTACTGTTTGTGGATATGAACTGTGTTGGACTGTTGTGATGTATAGCCGGGGTTATGTGATGGGTTATTATTTAATTCATTTGATGTAAATGTAATTTGTTGTAATATTATTTTGCGGGGCACATCCAGGTTGCGGTTGTAGCCACCGTTGTATTATTTCATTTTACTGTTTTTGCTCCTAGGACAGACTCAAGGTGGGGTGCACAAACTGCCGGGCGGGTAGTTTGCCGTACCCATAGGGGTCTTGGGTGGGGTATTGGCTATTCATCACAACTGTGTAATCCGTCTTTTGTTGCAGGCTCAAAACAAACACGGATTGCTTGTAAATCCAATAAAGTTCATCTGTGATCTGGAATGCCTATTATTGCGTCTGACGAATGTACAATATCTATATATGATAGCTATTTAGACGTCACTTATGTTTTACACCCGCGCTAGCCCAGCCACCGCTCTGTCGTTAGTTAAGTAACCTAACGGGTAATGACGGGACCCCGTGGCGAATGCGGATGGCATAAGAGAACGTTGTATTTTCGTTGTTTTCTGCAATGATAGGTTAATGATGGGACGCATTATTTATAATGCAAAGAAAATAAACCAAAAGTTTAATCGTTGGAACAATTTAAAAGAAACCACTCGGTTAATTTTAAAAACAGATATTTTTAAATGCGGAGCTTTAACCACTCCTTTTAAAAGCTATCAGGTTCCTTCGGTTATATCAAGTTCACTACGTTCACGGTTTCGCTAAAACCATTCGTAGCCCTCCGTCATTTCATCTGGGTATTCAGTAGTATTCAAGCTATGTATTTTGACCTAACGCCAAGGCATAGTGTTTGGTAGCTACTGGATATTCATTTGTTGCATAGATAGATGAGTTAGTTTGGGACAGTCGTATTATCATTTTGGCCGAACGTCAAGGATATATACGGATGGGTTCAAATTGACAAGATAATGATGGGAACTTGACATGTGACTTATGACATTTTGACCTAACGCCAAGGTCATAAGAGCATGGGGCAAAAAATATATATCGGGAATTTCTAAAGAAACTGAAATTTGCAAAGAGTTGCATACCATTTGGAGTTTGATGAATGTTGGTAGGATTCCTTCAACATTATCATACAATGATATTTGGATCCCGATCCTACTGTGAGTATATGCTACTTATTAGGATATTCGTCACTTAACGATCAATGCTATAAACCAAGTAGGTATCAAGAAAGGTGTCAGTAGGGTTACGCCTCCAGAGAAAAGAGGTTCTTTAATTAAGGAACTTCGCGAAAGCGTTGGAAAACCTCCCTCGAAGTATCGACACTAGCCTGGCTGAACGGTTAAGCAAGAATTGTACAGTGAGAATAGTCCTGGATAATTCTTCTTTTATGGTTTGAGGAAGGATTCGAGAAACAGTGGGAGCCATCCAGTTTAGATAAACTAAAAACCACTCTAAACTTGCAAGAGCATCATGCTAAAGAGTTTTCTTCTCTCTCTCCTAATTGCAGCAACCCTGAAAATGACTGGACTTAAGTTACTTTTAGAGAAAAATATACTGACAGGGCCAAACTATAAAGATTGGCTGCGGAATATCAAAATGGCTTTGACCTATGACAAATTGGGATACGTCCTCACCGCTATGGCACCTGTTGTCCCTGGTCCCAAATCCAGTAATGCGGATAAGGAAATCTGCAAAACCTGGGATTTCGATTGCGCGAAAGCCAAGTGCATCGTGCTTGCCTCGATGAACAATGAACATCAGAGGAGGCACGAGGATATGGAACTAGATGCCATATTTCTCCATACAAAGGAACTTTATGGAGAGCAATCTCGTATAGCAAGATACGAGACCTCTAAGAACTTGTTTCGAGCGAGGTTGGCTATCGGGTCATCGGTAGGAGAACATGTCCTAAAGATGATCGGCTATATAGAAGAGCTCGCAGGCCTTGGGACGACTTTGGATAATGAGCTCTATACAGACCTTATTCTCCAGTCCCTTCCTTCCACCTACGCCCAGTTTATCCTGAACTTCAACATTCAAAGAAAAGAAGTTGAACTTCCGGAACTCCTGAACATGTTAAGGAGTGCAGAGGGCACCTTGCAGAAAGTAAGGGAAACACCCGCTATGTTTGTTAGCGGTGCATCTTCTTCCGGGTCCAAGGCTAGGTCCAAAGGAAGGAAGAAGAAGGCCGCCACCAAACCTAGAGGAGGTGTTAGTAAGGTGGGAGGGAAGGGAAAGAAAAAGTTTGTGGTACCGGTAGTGGGCCAGGATGAGTGCTTCCATTGTCACAGGAAAGGGCACTGGAAGAAAGATTGCAAGGCGTGGAACGCCAAGAACCAGGAACCGAAGCAAGCTGTGGCTTCGACTTCAGGTGTGTTTGTAATTGAGAATTGTCTGTCAATTAACTCTACTTCCTGGGTATTGGATACCGGATCAGGATCTCATATTTTCAATTCATTGCAGGCACTAAGAAATCGTAGAGTGCTGAAGGAAGGTGATATGACCCTAAAGGTTGCTAACGGAGCTAGCGTGGGAGCTGCGTCCGTCGGGGATTATCACCTGGGATTGACGAGTGGACACATTTTGGTTTTACATAACTGTTTTTATTGTACCAAGCTTAACGTGTAATATCATATCAGTTTCCTTGTTATCAAATAAAGGTTATGATTTCACGTTTGTAAGAGATGTTGTTAACATCCACCTTAATCATGGTTTGATTGGGTCCGGTACACTAAATAACGGTATATATGTTTTAAACCAACTCCAAATTTTCAATGTCCAGAACACACTAAAAAGAAAGTCTCCAGATTTAAATAAAGTTTTCTTATGGCATTGTAGAATGGGTCACATCAATGAGAGAAGGTTGACTAAGTTGCATAGAGAAGGATATTTGGACTCGTTCGAATATCAAACTTATGACACTTGTCAATCTTGTCTCAAAGGAAAGATGACAAAGACTCCATTTACTGGACATGGAGTAAGAGCGAGCGAGCTCTTAGGACTCATACACAGCGATGTATGTGGTCCAATGTCTACGCATGCAAGAGGTGGTTTTTCCTATTTCATTACTTTCACGGATGATTACTCAAGATACGGATTCATTTATCTGATGAAACATAAATCCGAGGCTTTTGAGAAATTCCAAGAGTATAAGAATGAAGTAGAAAACCAAACCGGCAAAAGTATCAAGACACTTAGATCTGATCGAGGTGGTGAATACTTGAGTGCCGAGTTCCTAGGTTACCTAAAAGAGAAAGGAATTCTCTCTCAGCTTACTCCTCCATACACTCCACAGCATAACGGTATATCGGAGAGGCGGAATCGAACCCTATTAGATATGGTACGATCCATGATGAGTAATGCCGAGTTACCGCGATCTTTCTGGGGTTATGCGCTAGAATCAGCGGCATATCTTTTGAACATGGTTCCTACCAAAACTGTGCCTACCACACCATATCAGATGTGGAGTGGGAAGAAACCCCATCTTTAGTATATAAAGATTTGGGGATGTCCGGCTTTTGTCAAAAAGCAGCATGTGGACAAGCTCGAGGCACGATCAGTAAAGTGTAAGTTTGTGGGATATCCAAAGAACTCCAGGGGATATCTATTCTATTACGCAGAGGAACAAAAGGTATTTGTTTCTCGTAATGCCCATTTTCTAGAACATCAGTTTTTAGAAAAGGAAACAAGTGGGAGCGAAATAGAACTGGAAGAAATTCCAGAACCACAAACTAATACTGAAAGTTTGGTAGAACAAGTAGTTCAAGAAGAACAGGACATTCCCGCACCCCTCCGCAGGAGCAGTAGGCCGTCTCATCCGCCTGAGAGATACTACGGTTTTCTCATAGATGGGGATAGAGAGGATTGCATCATAGATGATGATGAACCTACTGGCTTCCAGCAGGCCATCCAGAGCGGCGACTCGGTACGATGGCTAGATGCAATGCGGACCGAAATGGAGTCCATGTACACCAAAAAAGTATGGACTTTGGACTTTGCTCCAGATGGGGTAAAACCCATAGGATGCAAATGGATCTTCAAGAAAAAGATTGGTGTAGATGGACAGGTGGAAACCTATAAGGCTAGACTTGTTGCAAAGGGTTTTCGTCAAAGACCTGGTTTGGACTATGACGAAACTTTTTCTCCAGTGGCTATGCTCAAATCCATTCGGGTCCTTCTTGCTATTGCTGCCTTCCATGATTATGAAATCTGACAGATGGACGTAAAAACGGCTTTTCTGAATGGCAATTTAGAAGAGTGCGTCTATATGGATCAGCCAGAGGGTTTCAATCAGAGTGGGAGCAGCGGGAAAGTATGCAAGCTGCTTAAGTCCATTTATGGACTAAAGCAGGCATCGCGGAGTTGGAACATCTGTTTTGATGAGACAGTCAAAGAATATGACTTTATCAAAAATCCAGATGAACCGTGCATATAGTAAAGTTGTAGCCAGAAGTGTCGTATTCCTCGTCTTGTACGTGGATGACATTCTATTGATAGGAAATGACATTCCTATGCTACAATCTGTCAAAGGATTCTTGTCACGCAGGTTCTCCATGAAAGACCTAGGTGATGCCTCTTACATTCTGGGGATCCGGATCTATCGTGATAGATCCAAGAGGATGTTGGGACTTTCGCAGTCCAGGTATATCGACGCTGTACTGAAAAGATTCGGTATGGAAGATTCTAAGCGCGGTAATCTACCGGCTTGTCACAGAATTACCCTATCTAAAGAGATGTCTCCCAAGACTGATTTGGACAGGGAACGCATGTCTATTATACCCTACGCTTCTGCGGTAGGCTCTATAATGTATGCGATGTTGTGCACCAGACCAGATGTAGCATACGCACTGAGCATGGTAAGCCGGTATCAGTCAGACCCAGGGGAGAAGCACTGGATAGCAGTAAAGAACATTCCCAAGTACCTAAGAAGGACTAAGGAGATGTTCTTGGTTTACGGCGGAAAAGACCTCAGGTTGGAGGCCTTTGCTGATTCCGGCTTCCAGAGTGATAAGGACGATTCCAAGTCCATGTCAGGTTATGTATTTATCCTCAATGGAGGGGCGGTGTGCTGGAAGAGTTCCAAGCAGGACACCGTTGCTGACTCGACTATGGAAGTGGAGTACATTGTTGCTTGCGATGCCGCAGAAGAAGCGGTCTGGATGAAGAAGTTCCTAACAGAACTTCAGGTGGTTCCTACTATAGTTGATCCAATACCTCTGTATTGCGACAACAACGGAGCTATAGCTTTAGCAAAGGAACCAAGGTCCCATCAGAAGTCCAGACACATCTTAAGGCGGTATCACCTGATCAGGGAGATCATTGATCGTCGGGAGATCGAGATTCGGAGAGTTGCTTCTGAAAAGAACATTGCTGATCCATTCACGAAGGCCCTACCTCAGATTCAGTTCGAGAGGCTACTCGAGATCATCGGTCTTCGATATGCCAGTACATGGCCCTAGTTCAAGTGGGAGATTGTTAGTGTATATGCCCTAGGGGCCATTCTTGTATCATACTAGTTTGTATATTACTTAATGGAAGCTTGGGATATTCACATGTATATAACAGTCTTGCTAAACATGGTAGTATGCTACTTGGTTTTTCTATCTTAATATGTGAGTATACGTATTGATAGAGCTCTTAGGATCTTGCTTGACTACCAGCGTTGTGATGGAAGTCACACTAGTGGGGGCTGGGTAGTCTACAAGCACATCCTTATTCAGGTCCCTAGTCATTGGATTATCGAGACAGGGCATCGATACTCCGGAGTAGACTAGTGTGTACGCTTCTCATCCCAGTTGGGGAGATGGTCTGTCCCACTGCCGTCAGTACGTCGTACTGGAGATAGTATGTAGGTTCTCGTTAGGTTACGAGTACACCGGACAGGACTCACAGGGAACTGTTGGTTAGTTTTATACCAGTCGTCAGTGAACAGTTTCTAGATAACATGAGTACAGCTTAGTCCGCAGACTTGACACTGCTACTTCGCCTCGAGTGTGTCCCACTGTTCTTAGATTGCTACCCTACCACGGCTCAAAGGAGTCGTGCAAACAGGTAGCAGTTGGGTGCAGTCCCGAGCACTTGGAGGCAGTGGCGGTTAGACAGGATTCGTCTCTCCCGGTATTGGGGGTTGATATCGCGCTGTGTCAGAGAGCCATTACGCAATGTCCCTGGCCAGGGCAAGCGAGATTTGCTGGTTGGTTCCAGTAGTTTCTCAGGGTGTAATGGGCTTCGCTCCGACAAGACTTATACCGCTATTAGGGGACTGACGCTTGCCGCCCCCCTAGGCCCGAATGCGATAGTCTTAGACGAATAGACCGGACTGTACGGAGATTATCACATCAGACTCAGTAGGAGTTCGGATGGGTTTTCTCATCGGCCTTCTTATCGACATCTACCTGGGGACCGTTACGTACAGCTAGTGCCGCTTGCGGTCTGTGGTTAAACCCACTGCCAGCGTAGTAGTCGAGTCTCTAGAGTCCCACGCAGAGAGTTTCCCTACTCCCGGCGAAACGATATAGAGGTCGTATGGTTTTACGACAAGGGTTCGGACGCATACGTGTGTTTACGCACGTACGACTTTCGGACAGTTTTTACTAGTCGGCTTTGGTTTAAGCCAGTTACTAGTATCCGGTTATTGGATTTATACAGTCTAAAGTTTTTCCGTGTTTTCACGGATAGGAGGGGTTTAGGTGGCATATACATTGGATGAGATTAGTGAGTCATATGGATGATTCATCCATATCATTAATGCTTCATAATTGCTTAATGACTCATGGGGATGAATCACCATAAGATATTTATTAAGCATGGTTGTAAATCATTTTCTTTTCTTTTCTTGATAAATAAAAATGCTTGATATATATTATGATAACTCATTTTCTCTTCTTATTATTATGTTCATCTTCTCTCTCCTCAAGCTCTCTCTCTTCAAACCCTAATCCTCCCCTCTCATGTGTTGAGTACAAGGATTAGTTAGACTACTTAATCCATAACCATACTCTATTTCATCTAGGTACTTTGATTAGCACTTAAAGATACCTAGTTGCCTCAAGTTTAGAGGCAAAGCTTGGAGTTTAGCTCTCGTGGTGGATCGTCTACTACTTGGAGAAGGCCGAGGAGGAGGTGGAGTTCGTAAAGACGAAGGACACGGTTCTTTAGGTATAATCCCTTTACATAGTAGTTGTTAACATCTATGTTTGATGTTAGTTATCGTTTATCTTCGATTCATGCGGTTAGTCGATGTTTAAGCAAAGAACATGATCGTTTTTCATATTTCCGCCTCCCCGCAAGTCGTGGGGTGTTGTACATCGACTTACAGCTTGGAACTCTTCCAACATACCGTCCCTCCACTGAGGGTAAAGACAATGCCTGCGACTGACATTCAGTCGTCCTTATCACCCTGGAACCTTTCCAGTGATTCTCCCCAGGATCAACTGATACCATCTCACTAAAACTAGTGAGAATCCTAACATCCATTTAGATCTATCTCATAGATCCAAAACCCAGGATTTAGGAGGTATCACTTTGATCCTATATGGAGAATCTATGTGATAAGAGGAGATCGACCGATCGTAGCATAGGAAACTCCTTTCCTATCAAGAGTATGTTGTCCACGTACAATACGAGGATCATTACCATACTCCATACTACCCTTTTGTACATACAAGGTTCATCTACCATTTTGATGAAGTCAAACTCTTTGACTACCACATCAAAACAGATGTTCCAACTCCGCGATGCCTGCTTTATCCTGTAAAGTAACTTGCACACGTTTTCGCTGCTCCCACTGTTTACGAAGCCCTCTGGCTGTATTCTTATAGACGTTCTCTTCTAAATCGCTATTTAGAAAAGTAGTCATGGCACCCAACCACCAGATATCGTAGTCATGATGGTATGTAGCAATGGTAAGTAGGATCTGGATGGACTTAAGCATAGTCTCTGGAAAAAGTTTCATCATTATCCACGCTTGGTTGATGACGAAAACCTTTAACAAGTCTAGCTTTGAAAGTCTCAACTTTTCCATCTACACCAAGTAATCTTCTCAAGATATACTTGCTCCTGATGGGGATTTAACCCTTCAGATATAGCAGCCAAAGTCCATACTTTGCTGGTGTACATGGATTCCATGTCAGATCGCTAAGCATCCAGCCATTCTTACAGAGTACCTACTCTCGATGGCCTGCTCGAAACTAGTTGGGTCATCATCTCATGATGCATTCCTCGCTCCCACTGTCATCGAGAAACCGAAGTATCTCTTAAGCGGATGAGGAACCCTGCTAGTTCGGCGGAGAGGCTGAGGTTCGTTAGGGACTATTGAATCCTTTGGTTCTGTCAAATCATCAGCTACAGTTTTGTATAGCTGGAACCTTTCCAGTTCTATAGAACTGACCTTGCCTCGATCTTGTCCGGATTTTGCTTTTGACATAGGCCGGACAATCCCAAATCTTAACTTGCTTAAGAGATGGGCTCTTCCCATACCATATCTTATATGGAGTGGTAGGCAGTGATCTGATTCGAACCTAATTCAATAGGTATGCATCTTCTCAAGTGCACAACCCCAAAAGTAAATAGGTAACTCAGTAGTACTCATCATAGAGCACACTATATCCAATATGGTGCGATTGCTCCACCCCGATACACCGTTGTACTGTGGTGCATTCAGAGGAGTGATATTGAGAGAGAATCTCATTTTCTCTTAGAATATCCAAGAATTCCATGCACAAGTATTCTCCTCCCTGATCTTATCATAGGACATAATACTTATACCCGGTTTTTGGTTCTCTACTTCTAACTTATATTCTGTGAATATCTCAAAAGTTTCGGACCTATGTTTCAACAGGAACATATGGTTGAATCTTGAGAGACTATCAGAGAATGTAATGAAGTACAATGAACCGGTCCTGGCATATGTAGACAGGAGACCTTACATACATCATCATGTATCAGTCCCAATAGTTTTACTAACTCTTTCTCTGTTTCCAATAAACAGAGCTATGGTCATCTAATCTTTGTGACATGACTGGCAAGTTTCACAAGATGTAAATTCAAACTGATTTAAATATGCATCTAGAATGTAACTTAAGCTAGTCAGGTCATATTGATATGACCTAGTCTACAATGCCTCAAGAAGGATTCGTTCATATCTGAACTCTTCCTCTTGTATGTGTTCTGTATACGAGGAACTGTAGTTTGATTTAGAACATCAATGCTTTTAGATAACGTGCCTGAACCGATCAACTTTTGAAATAGGAAATGTTCAAAACATTATCCAACAATACAAAATTATATCCTTCTTTACTAATAAAGAGACTGATATGATTTTGTATATCAGGTTCGGTATCTAATAGCATTTGTTCAGAATCAATGTATTGGTAATACAGGGTGACAGTGACCAACAGACTTGGCTGCAACACTTGCCCCGTTTTCTGTCTCATGAAACTTATCACCCGTTCTCAATTTTTCTACCTTTCGGTAGCCCTATGTAACAGATTACATATCTGGGATCCTGATCCGGTATCAAATACCCAGGATTCAGAGGATACTGAGAAACAGTTTTTTATAATGAACACACCCGAAGGAGATGCATCTCATGCACTTTCTTCGTTTGGGCGGCATGGGAATTCTGGTATTTCCCTATTTCCTGCTCTGTCTTATAACAATTATAAGTTGGAGCGGGACCAACGTTCCCCAGCTCAGTATAACAAGCGGGTTCAGTCAATACATCCATATTATTATCTTGATTAAGGCGTGATATGGTCGCTACCTGGAGAGAGAGAGAAGAAAACACTCTGCGTGCGCTTTTGCAAGATTAGATTGGTTATATATTTTATCTAATCAGGATGGCTCCCACTGTTTTTATCAAATCTTCCTTCAAACCCTAAAAGGAAAGACTAGCCGGAATTAATTACACTCTACAAGTTCGCCAATCTTTCAGCCAGGCCAGTGTCGGTACTTTGAGGGAGGTTCCCCGTGCTTTCGCACGGACCTAATTACAGTAAACCTCGTTTTCCCAGAGGCGTAACCCCGTTGACACCTTTCTAGACACCTACTTGATCGGCTAATTGTAAAGTGTAAAACTCTCCCAGGAGTAACAATTACTCCCAGTAGGTATCGGGATCCAACTATCACATAGAAGGTATGCAATCTCATTGCAAATTTCAACACTTGAAACTCCCGATAAAGATTTTTACCCCTAGTACTTATGACCTTAACTATGGTCAACAAATCATAAGTACTAGTCAAGTTCTACCCGTCATTTCGTGATTAATTAGACCCACCCACATGACCCTTAACTAAGGTCAACAAAGTCACGCGACTGACCTAACTAATCGCATCATATGCGGTGTAAGAAGACATCACTTAGCTACCGTACACTGTGCCTTGACTATGGTCAACAAACACAGCACGAATACTAAGTACTCTACTCCTAAAATGATGGAGGGTTGCGAATGGTTTTTATGAAAACCTTTAACGCTTTGAACTTGATCTCGTTGCGGAATCAAATGGTTTTTAAATGGAATGTTTTTGAGGCTTTTCTAGTTTTGCTAAAGGGGTCACTCCCGGTGAAGGGATCGTCGGCCCTTTACTCGTCGAATGAGGTGCGGGATATATCATATATATCACTATGCAAAGAAGAAACTATAGAAGCAATCAAAAGACAAACCGAGTGTTGTAGCATCTTCCAGTTATTGCCAAAGGAGTCACTCCCGGTGAAGGGATCTCGGTCCTTTCCTCATCGAATAAGGCGCAGGATGTTCTTCAAAGAACACCGCGATGCAAAGCAAGAACTGTAGCTACCTGTTTTATTTTTGAAATTCGATTCCACAACATCAATTAGGTTTATTTTCTTTCATTAATCTCATTAATGAATGTCCCATCATTTAAGTCCACCTAAACATCATAGATAAATATAACGTACGCTTATGCCATCCGCATTCGCCTCGATGTCCCATCTGCACCGTTAGGTTAGGTAACTAACGGCAGAGCGAGGCAGGGCTAGCGCGGGTGTAAAACATAAGCAACGTCTATATAATATATCATATATACTATATACAATATCTATCTGAACATATCACATGATCACATCACAGATAACGCAGCAGAAAATATCATATGAAATATTGGATATACTAGGACACCCGTGTTTTTAATACGAGCCAGTATAAAACACGGATTCCACGATCGTGATGAACAGCCAATCCCACACCCCTAGACCCCTACGAGAGCGGCAAGCAACCCTACCAATTCTAGGGTTAGGAGAACCGAACTCGACTCCTCAAGATGGCCTCCCACTGGACCCTAGAACCCGGTTACTTGTGCTCCCCTCCTTGGGTCTATCCTAATGCGGAAAAGTAAATAATATACATCAACAGTGACATCTTTCGCAACCTGGAAGTGCCCCAATAAAAGAATATTACATACAAGTTTTTACATGAACTGCCATTACAGAAACGTGCCTTGAGTTATCCAGTGTCTGGTTTTAAGCATAATTCGGACAACTAACCGTATCTTAACATCATTAAGATATGAACCATTCTATATGCAATATAGAAATAGAGGCACTAATTTAACTGGAACCAGATTCAAACCATGCAACTGTCTCCAGTGCATATCAACTTAATGAAGAAAGGCTTATCAGTATTACTCAACTTAGGAATACATCCAAGTATGAGTAACCCGAAAGAGAAACAAGTTTCTCAACACCATTACTATCAACTGAATACCAATCACAAGAATCTACATCTTCGATCTCTTTGAAGAATCCCGATGCTTGCGATACCTGGTTCTCTACTTTATTCTTATACCCACAACTTCTCAAAACTTAGACATTGTATTTCTACGAAACACTTGTCTAAAAACTTAGAGAAGTCACAAGTAAACAGAACATAGTACGAGAACCTACCCCTTTGTCCTGACGGACACTGGACAACATACAATACTCTGTATAAGTCCGCTGAGTTGAATAACTCTAAACCTGGGCATCGTAGGTTGAAAACTGTACCCAGGCGATTTCATCAAATATCACCAATTTCAATGAATTCCGATATATTGAGGATGATCACCTAATTCCCAATAACTTACTCCCTCTCATCATCTGTAAAACTATACAGATGTGAGAATGAAACCTGGTAAATATATACCCTGGAGTAAGTATGTTATCGGGAAATCAGTTTTCCTTTAACAATGCACTGAAACATGAAAATGTTTCGTAGGGGTATCCTGGTATTCCTAGTAATGCCTCTTCCATAATCCAATTCATAATTTTAACCGTATATTTCTTTGCCACCTCTCCAAATCCCTTTATTTGTCTTTATTCATTACCTTCTGTACACCCCTTAGGCTAAGTGGTTTTCTTCCTTCCCTACCGTTCGGCACCAGCCTATGGTTTGGAAGAAGATTATCCAGTAAGCATAATAGGTGTACTCTTCTAAACCAAGGATTACTCGCAACTTGAGAGAAGGTGATGATAAAATGCAACTGAATAATACCCTATTCTCTTTCTCCCGGACTGGGGAAAAAGCAAAGCTGAAATAGGAGTGGCGATGAAGTACGCGGTTTGGTCGTGAATGATAACAGTCGCAATTTACTTTGCCATCTTTCTAATCCCTTTATTTTGTCTTTAGTTATTACCTTCTGCACACCCTACTTAAGCTAATTGGTTTTCTTCATTTCCTACCTTTCGGCACCTGCCTATGGTTTGGAAGAAGACTATCCAATAAGCGTAATAAGTGTACTCTCCTAAACTAAGGAGCCCTCGCAACCTGAGAGAAAGTGATAATAAAAGATAACCGAATAAGCCAATTCTATTTCTCCTGAACCTGGATCCATCCTCGAAGAAGTCCCTTCGAGTTCGTATATAACCATACGATGGATCTATCCAATGGAAGTGGATATCCGTAGTAATACGGGGTGTTCTGAGAAATGCAAAGGGTAAAATAAGGAGCGGCAATGAATTATGCAACTCGGACAATCCAAAATCCAGTATTTTAAGAAGGTTCGGTCAACTTGGTCACTGAGTCATAGTCTAGGGTCGGTCAAAAGGTCGCTGCCAAAGAGAGACAGAGAAAAGAAACACTCTGTGTGCACTCTAACCTAGATCAGGATGGTTATCACTTTATCTAATCAGGAAACCTCCCACTGTAATCTCAAATTCTCCTCCAAACCTGAAAGAAGAATTAGTCGGGATTACCCGAAGAGTAAACCAACTCATCAGTGGGAATCGGGATCCAACTCTCATCGCATGATAACTAGATGGAAGCCACTCAAGTTATCACACTCCAGAAGGTATGCGCATGCCTGGAAAGTTTCCTGTATGTTTGACACTCCCGATGTGATTTTTACCCCATGCTCTTATGACCTTGACGAAAGCCAAAAAATCATAAGTCACATGTCAAGTTCTACTCGTCATTATCCAGGTTAATTTGAACCCACCCGTACATACCCTTGACGAAAGCCAACAAGGTAATACGACTGTCCCAAACCAACACATCTATCTATGCTATAAATGAATACCCAGCAGCTACCAAACACTGTGCCTTGACGAAAGCCAACAAACATAGCTTGAATACTACTGACCATCCATAAGATACGACGGATGGCTACAACTGGTTTTTGGCAAAAAACCTTTAACGTAATGAACTTGATCTCGTTGAAGGAACCTGATAGCTTTTTATAAAAATATAGTGGCGAAAACCTTTGCTAAAGAGGTCACTCCCGGTGAAGGGATCTCGGCTCTTTCCTCGTGGAATGAGGTGCAGGATATTCTAACTGAATACCTCGATACAAAGCAACTTGTAATCGACTATATTGAAGTTATTATCCTGACGCAAACTTCTGCCCAAGGGGTCTCTTCCGGTGAAGGGATATCAGCCCTTGCCTCGTCGAATGAGGTGCAGGATATTCCAACCGAATATCACAATGCAAAACAAAAGGAAACGTCTTTGTAATAACACCTTTTAAAATTGTTCCAACAACATCAAATATAGGTTTGTTTTACTTGCATTGATAAGAATCAACGCATTCCCATCAATTAATCACACCATAAAAGAAAAAAAATGTACGTATATGCCATCTGCATTCGCCACTGGGTCCCGTCATCACCCGTTTGGTTACTTAACTAACGACAGAGCGGGGACTGGACTAGCGCGGGTGTAAAACATATACAACATCTAATAGTATATATACCAATATACAATAATTGCTCCAGGCGTGATAATATGCAACATTACAGAAAAGTAATAAGCATCACAGAACAATACAGATAATCTGGGATCCCCGGGTTTCACAGAGCCGCTACTGAAACCCGACGTTACCCTGGTCGTGTGGATAGCCTGTGCAATGAAGCCTAGACCCCTACGGGTGCGGCAAGTTACCCGCCAAAACCTGAAGCGAGGCAGCCCCCAACAGCATAGTGAATGGACCACCCAGCACTTCACGGAATCCGGTAACTTGAGCACCCCTCCTTGGGTCAACCTGTACCCCCTACGAGTGCGGTGAATAGTCTGCCAATTCTAGAGTAAGGCCACTTTGCCTCTCAAAGACATGAGATACGTACCTGTTGCCCTCCAGAACCCGGCTATTCGTGCACTCCGTCGCGGGGTAATCATAGTACATAAAAGAAAATATATACAACGGGTACATCGACCTCAGCCCGGTCGTGTCCCAAAAGAATATTATACAAACAGGCAGTGACGGCAGTCCACATGTTGGACGCTCGCCCCGCAATATCAAATATACAAATAAATCCAAACTGCACTATCATTGCACACTGCTATCCACCACGACATATCCGCAACAACACAGCACAACACAGAACATCAACGCGAATGTCACGTTCGCAAATCCGTCTAAAAGGACTATAGCAATTAGACGCAATTTACCGCTCAAATGAAATTCCCAATCGGAGATATAATGAAAATACTGCATACTAACAAGTTTAAAATTTCGATCGACAAAACTTCCCGAAGTGGGCCCCACGTACATCTGCTGTACAGTAATAAAATCTGGGCCCAAAAGAATATTTCCAGAAACCACAATTTATCATGTAGAAGCCCCAGAAGAAAAATTACCCACAGATTCACCAAGATGGCTGCGGATCCGCGGTCAAAGCAAGGAGTTAACCGCGGTTCCGCGGCCGTACGGTCGAAACAGTGGGTCGTTTTTCTGCTGTGTTCTATTAAAAGCCTGCTCAATTTTCTGGTATACTCAAAATAATTTTTAGACAAGATTTAAAATCAACAGAAACTTTAACCCATGGAAATTGCAGTTTTGAAAATTGTGTTCGATCGATATTTTAAACGCGTTAGCACAAGTTAGTAAAGCTTAATGGTGAAGCTCTGATACCACTGTAAGTCCACGGTAGCGTCCCGGCCGTCTAACAGACGCCAAATGCGGAACAAAAACTTTTACAACTGGCGCTATCGCGTACTATAGCCCGGATCTGCCATTAAAGCTAAACTAACAAATTACAAAGTGGGTAGATGTGTTATACCGAACGATCCGAGTCCTTCGGTCTTCAACCATCATCCCACGCTTTGTTGCGGCTGCTCCGATCTCCTGAATCTCCAGTCTTCTCATCCTGGTGGCACCACGTCGACGGATCTTTAAACGGGCTCCCGCCTCTGAACCGAGGCAACTCGGTCGTTAAGTTTGCTAAAAGAGACAACCAAGATGATGTAGTGAATGAGTAGAACACTTTGTCTCGCTTCGTCCAAAGCCATGGACGAACGGTTAATGAAGTTGCCTTTTTGGATTGGAATGAAATGAGAAATCTTTCTATCTAATTTCCATGAATCCCAAACTATAATCTTTTAATCAAGCAACCATCATTTTTGAATGAATGGCCGGCCACAAACTTATAGGAGGGAGGTGAGTGTAGGAGAGAGGAGGGGGTGACCACAACATTAATGAAAGAATGAGTCATAAATAACATTAAATGCAAACCAATGAACATTAACCTAGTCATTAACCTAGTCACCATTCAATTAATGTTATCTATGAATCATCAAGCCTTGTCACCAAATCTAGAACCTTCTAGAACCACGACTCACCCTCATCAAGAAAAGATAAATCCGTCTTTAATCGAATGTTTAAGACGGGCGATAGAAAACTGGAAACTGGCAACTTCCAAAAGCGATCCCGAAACGAATTTCAGGATAACCCCGTAACAGTATAAACATACCCGCATTGTATTACGACCGAATACAAATGCATCTGAGACAATGATATTATATCTACACAGTATAATACTCGGATCCGGCTTAAACCAAAGCCTACCAGTATTATCTACCCGAAATATGACACGTGCGTAAACGCACGTGCATTTTCCGAACCTTGGCATAAAACCATACAGCCTCTACAACGTTTCGCCCGAACTTAGGAAACTTTCTGTGGGGGCTCTAATGACTTATCAACACACTGGCACTGGGTATAACCACTAGCACGTCAGAGGTACAAGCTGTACGTAACGGTTGCCTATGTATTGATTGGAAGGGAAGCTGACGAGCGAACTCATCCATAAACCCTACTGAGCCTGACAGTGACAATATCCGTACAGTCCGGTCCGTTCGTCTAAAGAGTATCGCATATCGAGTCTAGGGGGTGGATAAAGTCAGACCCCTAATAACACGATAATTCGTGTCGGTATGAAGCCCATCACCACCTGAGAAACTACTGATCCAAATCAGTAATTCTCCACTACCTCGGCCGAGGATTTCTAGTGATGGCCACCTGTGCACTGTGCGACATCAACCCTCAATACCGGGAGAGACGAATCCCCGACGATCCGCTCACTGCCTCCATATGGCTCGGGACTGTACCCAAAAAATACCTGTTTGCACGTCTCCTTTGAGCGTGGTAGGGTAGAAATTAAAGCTCGGTGGGAACTCACACGAGACAAATGACGATCTCAGGTCGACAAACTAACTTCTACACATAGCACCTGGGAACTGCTATCTGATGATATGTATAATACCAACTAGCATGTTCCCGGCGAGTCCTGTCCGGTGTACTCATAACCCAATGAGCACCTGTATACATCTTAGGTGAACCAACTGACACCAATGGCTTGTGAGATCGGCCACCGCTCCTCGTCAGGGTCTCGACTATATACACTAGTCTACTCTGGAGTATCGATGCCCTGTCTCAAAACTCCTACGACTAGGGACACTTTAAGGATGTGCTTACAGACCCCGGCTCCCACGTATATGATCGCCATCATACTGCTGGTAGCCAAGCAAGAATCATATGGGCTCTATCATCATGCAATAGTGAACTAAAGCATGTATACGATGATAAAGACAAACCAGATAGCATACTATCATCTCAAGCAAGACTGTCATATCGGTATAGGTCATGCCTCAATCATTGCAATCACGTACCTGCGATCCAATAATTGACTTTGAGGGCACTATATCCAACAGGTAAACGTCAGACCCCAGTAGCTTGATAAGTCATTCCGATGTAAGGTCCATAACGGGCGAGATACTACTGATAACACTTATCAGTAAATCTCATCTACCCTGGCCAGGGATTTCAGTTATGACCAATCGAGCATAGCGCAACATCAACCTCAAATACCAGGAGAGACGAATCCCCTCCTATCGCTCATTACCTCCATGTGACTCGGGACTGTACCCAAAAACCACATGTTTGCATGACTCAGTAGAGCCATGGTAGGGTGGAAATCAAAGCACAGTGGGAGACACACAAGACTCTATGACGATCTCGTGTCGACAGACTAACCTGTACAACTGTCACCAGAGAACTGCTATCTGACGTGAGGTATAATACCATCTAGGAGTTCTCGGTGAGTCCGTTCAGTATACCCAGTCTCCACTGAGCACCCATATACCATCTCTAATGTCAAACACCAATGGACATGGGATCATCCATCGCCCATCACATGGGTCGAGAAGATATACGCTAGTCTACTCTGGAATATCGATGCCCCGTCTCGATATTCCCACGACTAGGAACATTGAAGGATGAACTCATGGACTACCCAGGCCCTACTAGTATGATCTGCATCATAATCCTGGAAGTCAAGTACACATCCTAAGGGCTTTATCAACATGTAACAGAGAGACAGTAAGTATACATGTTAAGATAAAGAGCAACCAGATAGCGTACTATCATGTCGAGCAAGAAAGTCCTCCCTATATATGTCCCAACATCCACTATAATATACATCTCATGTACAATAATGGCCTCTAGGGCATACATACAACTAACAATATATATATATATATATATATATATATATATATATAGAGAGAGAGAGAGAGAAAGAGGATTTTCTTGCTCGACATGATAGTATGCAATCTGGTTACTCTTTATCTTAACATGTTGACTGGTATTCTTTACTGTCTTACTCTCACATGTTGATAAAACCCTTAGGATATATACTTGACTGTCAGGATTATGATGAGATCATACTAGTGGGGCCAGGGTGGTCAACAAGTACATCCTTTAATAGTTCCTAGTCAAGGGGATATCGAGACTAGGGCATCGATATTCCAGAGTAGACTAGTGTGTACGTTTCTTGTCCCTTAGAGAGCGATGGTTGATCCCACAACCATTGGTGTGTGACATCAAAGATTGTACACAGGTGCTCATTGGAGAATGGGTACACCGAACAGGACTCGCCGAGGACTCCTATGTGGTAGTATACCTATCGTCAGATAGCAGTCCACTAGTGGCACTGGTACATGTTAGTCTGTAGACCCGAGATCGTCATAGAGTCTCGTGTGGCTCCCACTGTGCTTTGATTTCCTCCCTGCCACGGCTCAAAGGAGTCGTGCAAATAGGTGGATTTTGGGTACAGTCCCGAGTCACATGGTGGCAATGAGCGATTGGAGTTTCGTCTCTCCCAATATTGGCGGTTGATGTTGCGCTATGCTCGATTGGCTATAACTGGAAGTCCCTGGCCAAGGCTGCTACTGAGATTTACTGATAAGAGTTAGCAGTAATTTCTCAAACCGTTATAGTCCAGACATCGGCATGACTATCACGTTACTGGGGACTGGCGTTTACCATCCCTACACATGATATGCGACATATCAGATGAAGAGACCGGACTATACGGTAGTGTTACTGATAGGCTTCATGGAGAGTATGGATGAGCTTGCTTGTTGATCTTCATGTCACTCAATACCCAGGTAGCCGTTACGTCCAGCTAGTACCGCTGACGGCTTGTAGGTGATTGATGTGATCATCACCTACTGCTGGCGTATTGACGAGTCTTTAGAGTCCCACACAGAAGTTTCCTGGTTCGAGCGTGTAAGTCCACGTTACCCGTCCCCGGTTCTTTGGGGTTGCGGAAATGGTGAAAAGAATTTTTTTCGGTGGAGGTAACATGGACTCAAAAAACGGATCTTTGTTAAACAAACTATCTAACAACCTAACTAAGAGTTTAGCTACTAGGTTAAGGGTTATACCTAAACTTGAACTCCTTCTCTTCAACTCCTTGTGGTGGTCGGATCGGCCCACCTCATCGTCTCCTTGTGCCGAAGATGGATCCACCCGAAAGCTTCTACCTTTGGATCCAACCTCAATCTAGAGGAAACTAGAACACTTGGTTTGCTAGACCTTGTATACTAGGATGAGTAGAGAAGTGTTTTGGGTTTTATCTCCAAGGCAAATGGTTCTCAACACATGAGAGGTTTTTGCCTTGAACTAGAGAAAGAGGGAGAGCAAGAGGAAGAGGAGAGCTTTTGCATGAGAGAGAATGCAAATGATAGAATGAGCAAGACTTTTACAACCATCCTCTGCATAATCCAAAATAATCATAACAAATAATAATAATTGAGTATTATGTGATGGTTCTTATCATATCAAATGGCAATATCATTTCATGCATTAAATGCAATATGTGAACAAACAAGCAAGCAAAAGTCTTTTCCATGAAATGATAGTCATTGTAATGATGATGGTCAACAGGTCCAACCTAGTCAACCGATCAACAAAGTCAACAAGTCAACAAAGTCAACCTTTCAATCCAACTATGGCACAATAATACTTAATTAATATTATCATTAATCATATTTCTTATTCTCATTAGGGTTTAGCAAAAGTCAACAGTCAACAACCCTAATGAGAATCCTCTGCCTCTGTCTCGGTCAACTGTGCATACACACCCGCATCCGCGTTCCGGGGAACACGAATACAAACGAGATAAAACCAATCCCAAAACGTATACTAGGATCTGGCTTAACCCAAAGCCCTCTAGTAATAACTTCCCGGACACTAAACATGCACAAGTGCACGGATGTGACCGAACCCTGTCGCAAAACCATGAGACATCTACTCATTTTGCCTAAAGGCAAATAGCTCTCTATGTGGGAATTTAAAGACTCGACACTACGCTGGAAGTGGGTTTAAACACAGACCGCAAGCGGCACTAGCTGTGCGTAACGGCCCCCAGGTAGATGCCGATAAGAAGACTGACAAGGTCAACTCATCCGAACTCCTACTGAGCCTGAATGTGACAATCTCCGTACAGTCCGGTCTGTTCGTCTGAGAATATCGCATGGCGGGTCTAGGGGCGGTAAACGTCAGTCCCCGAATAGCGGTACAAGTCATGTCGGAGTGTAGCCCAGAATACCCTGAGATAACACTGGAAACCTACCAGTATATCTCGCTTGCCCTGGCCAGGGACGACTATGTGTAATGGCTCTCCTTGGCACAGCGCGATATCAACTCCCAATACCGGGAGAGACGAATCCTGTCTAACCGTCACTGCCTCCAAGTGCTTCGGGACTGCACCCAACTACTACCTGTTTGCACGACTCCTTTGAGCCGTGGTAGGGTAGTAATCAAAGTACAGTGGGAACACACTCAAGGCGAAGTGACAGTGTCAAGTCAGCGGACTAAGCTGTACTTATGTCACCTGGGAACTGATAACTGACGATAGGTATAATACCAACCAACAGTTCCCGACGAGTCCTGTCCAGTGTACTCGTAACCTAATGATCACCTGCATACTATCTCAAGTATGACGTACTGACAGCTGTGGGACAGACCGTCTCCCCTGCTGGGATGAGAATCGCATACGCTAGTCTACTCCGGAGTATCGATGCCCTGTCTCAATAGTCCTACGACTAGGGACCTGTATAAGGATGTGATTGCGGATTACCCAGCCCCCACGAGTGTGACTGCCATCACAACGCAGGTAATCAAGCAAAGATCCTAAGGGCTCTACTAATATGTATAAGCAATATGCTAAAAGAAACACATGCACATATTGAAGTAGAAACAAACTAAGTAGCATACTACTATTTTGAGCAAGATTGTCTATACAAGGTGAATATCCCAAGCTTCCATCAAGTAATATACAAACTAGTATGATACAGTTATGGCCTCTAGGGCATATACACTAACAATCTCCCACTTGCACTAAGGCCATGTACTGGCGTATCGAAGACCTATCATCTCGATCAGCCGCTCGAACTGAGTCTGGGGTAAAGCCTTCGTGAATGGATCAGTAGTGCTATCTTCCGTAGCAACCCTCCGAACCTCAATCTCCTGGCAATCCAAGATCTCCCTGATCAGGTGATACCGCCTCAAGATGTGTCTGGACTTCTGATGGGACCTGGGTTCCTTCGCTAAAGCTATAGCCCCGTTGTTGTCGCAATACAGAGGTGTTGGATCAACAATGGACGGAACCACCTGAAGTTCTATCAAGAACTTCCTCATCCAGACGGTTTCTTTTGTGGCATCAGCAGCAGCGATGTATTCCGCTTCCATCGTCGAGTCAGCAACGGTTTCCTGTTTGGAACTCTTCCAACACACCGCCCCTCCATTGAGGGTAAAGACAAAACCCGACATGGACTTGGAATCATCCTTGTCACTCTGGAAGCTGGAGTCAGCAAAGGCCTCGATCTGGAGGTCTTTTCTGCCATACACCAAGAACATCTCCTTAGTCCTTCTCAGGTACTTGAGAATGTTCTTTACCGCTATCCAGTGTTTCTCCCCAGGGTTTGACTGATACCGGCTTACCACACTCAGTGCATAAGCTACATCTGGTCTGGTACACAACATCGCATACATTATAGATCCTACCGCAGAAGCGTAGGGTATAATAGACATGCAATCCCTTTCCAAATCAGTCTTGGGAGACATCTTTTTGGAGAGGGTGATCCCGTGACAAGCCGGTAGATTACCGCGCTTGGAATCTTCCATACTGAATCTTTTCAGTATGGTGTCGATGTACCTGGACTGCAAAAGTCCTAACATCCTCTTGGATCTATCACGATGGATCCGGATCCCCATAATGTAAGTGGCATCACCCAGGTCTTTCATGGAGAACTTGTGTGACAAGAACCCTTTGACAGATTGTAGCATAGGAATGTTATTTCCGATCAAGAGAATGTCATCCACGTATAAAACGAGGAACACGACAGTTCTTGCTACAAATCTACTATAGATGCATGGTTCATCTGGATTTTTGATAAAGCCAAATTCTTTGACTGTCTCATCAAAGCAGATGTTCCAACTCCGCGATGCCTGCTTTAGTCCATAGATGGACTTAAGCAACTTGCACACCTTTCCGCTGCTCCCACTCTGAATGAAACCCTCTGGCTGGTCCATATAGACACACTCCTCTAAATTTCCATTTAGAAAGCGGTCTTTACGCCCATCTGCCAAATCTCATAATCGTGGAAGGCAGCAATGGCAAGAAGGATCCGAATGGATTTCAGCATAGCCACTGGAGAAAAGGTTTCGTCATAGTCCAAACCAGGTCTTTGACGAAAACCCTTTGCAACAAGTCTAGCCTTATAGGTCTCAACCTGTCCATCTACACCAATCTTCTTCTTGAAGATCCACTTGCATCCTATGGGTTTTACCCCATCTGGAGCAATGTTCAAAGTCCATACTTTGTTGGTGTACATGGACTCCATTTCGGTCCGCATTGCACCCAGCCATTTTACTGAGTCAACGCTCTGAATGGCCTACTGGAAGCTAGTAGGCTCATCACTATCAATGATGCAATCCTCTCTATCCCCGTCTATGAGAAAATCGTAGTATCTCTCGGGTGGATGAGATTGCCTACTACTCCTGCGGAGCGGCGTAGGAATGTCCTGTTCTTTTGAACCCTCTGGTTCTACTAAGCTTTCAGTAATAGCTCGTGGTTCTGGAATGTCTTCCAGTTCTACTGCGCTCTCACTTATCTGATTTTCCAAAAACTCAGTTTCCAAGAAGCAGGCATGACGAGAAACAAAAACCTTTTGTTCCTCTTCGCAATAGAAGAAATATCCCTTGGAATTCTTTGGATATCCCACAAACTTGCACTGTACTGAGCGTGCCTCGAGTTTGTCTGCATGCTGCTTTTTGACAAAAACTGGACATCCCCATGTCTTAATGTGCTTAAGATAGGGTTTCTTCCCACGCCACATCTGATATGGTGTGGTAGGCACAGTCTTAGTTGGAACTTGGTTCAAAAGATATGCAGCTGATTCTAGTGCATATCCCCAGAATGATCGCGGTAACTCAGCGTTATTCATCATGGAATGTACCATATCCAATAGGGTCCGGTTCCGTCTCTCCGATACACCGTTATGTTGCGGAGTGTATGGAGGAGTAAGCTGAGAGAGAATTCCATTCTCTTTTAGGTAATCCAGGAACTCGGCACTTAAGTATTCACCACCTCGATCAGATCTCAGTGTCTTGATACTTTTGCCGGTTTGTTTTTCTACTTCATTCTTATATTCCTGGAATTTTCCAAAGGCTTCGGATTAATGTTTCATTAAGAAGAAATATCCGTACCTTGAAAAATCATTCGTAAAAGTAATGAAGTAAGAATAACCGCTTCGCGCATGTGTAGACATTGGACCGCACACGTCGCTGTGTACGAGTCCCAAGAGCTCACTCGCTCTTACTCGGTGTCCAGTGAACGGAGTCTTTGTCATCTTTCCTTTGAAACAGGATTGACAAGTTGCATATGATTGATATTCGAACGGATCCAAATATCCTTCTGTATGTAACTTCGTCAACCTTCTCTCATTGATGTGACCCAGTCTACAATGCCATAAGAAAGCTTGATTTGTTTCCGGAGACTTTCTTTTGTGTGTATTCTGGACATTGAAAATCTGTGGTTGGTTTAATACGTATATACCATTGCTTAATATACCTGACCCAAGCAAAACTTGATTAAGGTGAATGTTTACAACATTGCTTACAAATGCAAATTCATAACCTTCTTTAGATAATAAAGATACAGATATGATATTACAAGTTGCATTGGGTACAAAATAACAATCACGCAAAACCAAAACATGTCCATCTGACATTATAGTCCCCCACGGACTCAGCATCCATGCCAGTTCCGTTTGCAACTCTGAGGGTCATATCACCTGCCTTCAAATCCCTACGCTTTCTCAGTGCCTGCATGGAATTACAGATATGAGATCCTGATCCGGTATCCAATACCCAGGAAGTAGAGTTTATTAATAGACAGTTTTCAATAACATACACACCTGAAGCCAAAGCCGCAACTTGCTTCGGGTCCTGGTTTCTGGCCTTCCAAGCCCTGCAATACTTTTTCTAGTGTCCACTCTTATGACAGTAAAAGCACTCTTCCTTTCCCACAAACTTTCCATCTACCTTTGTTGCTTTTGCTTTTCCCTTCGTTTCCACTTTGCTAACACCGCCCCTTGGTTTGGCGGGGGCTTTCTTCTTCTTTCCCTTGGCTTTTGCCTTGGACTTAGAAGAGGAAGACCTTCCTACAAACAAAGTGGATGTTTCCCTACCTTTCTATAGTGTGCCCTCTGCACTCCTCAGCATGTTGAGGATTTCTGAAAACTCAACTTCTTTTCCTTGCATGTTGAAGTTCAGGATAAACTGGGCATAAGTGGAAGGAAGGGACTGGAGAATTAAGTCCGTATAGAGCTCGTCCTCTAACGTGGTCCTAAGGTCCGCGAGCTCTTCAATGAAGCCAATCATCTTAAGCACGTGTTCCGCTACTGATGATCCGATGGACAATCTCGCCGAAAACAACTTTTTCGAGACTTCGTATCTGGCGATACGGGATTGCTCCCCATACAGATCCTTAGTATGGAGAAATATGGATTCGAGGTCCATATTCTCGTGCCTCCTCTGATGTTCATTATCCATAGAGGCAAGCACGAGGAACTTGGCCTTCACGCAGTCGATCTCCCATGTCTTACGGATTTCCTTATCCGCGACGCTGGTTTTGGGACCTGGGACAGGGAGAGCTTTAGTGGTAAGGAGATACCCCAACTTGTTATAAGTGATTGCCATTTTGACATTCCTGAGCCAATCTTTGTAGTTTGGCCCTGTCAGTATATTTTTATCTAGTAGTAACTTAAGTCCAGTCATGATGATTGGTCGCTGCAATTAGGAGAGAGAGAAGAAACACTTTAGCATGATGCTCTTGCAAGTTTAGAGTGGTTTTTAGTTTGTCTAAACAGGATGGCTCCCACTGTTTCTCGAATCCCTTCTAAAACCAAAAAGGAAGAATTAGTCGGGATCAATCTCACCGTACAATACTTGCTTAACCGTTCAGCCAGGCCAGCGTTGGTACTTCAAGGGAGGTTTTCCAACGCTTTCGCGAAGTTCCTTAATTAAATAACCTCTTTTCCCTGTGGGCGTAGCCCCGCTAACACTTTTCTAGGCACCTACTTGGTTTATAGCATTGATCGTTAAGTGAGAAAGTTCCCGAGGAGTAGCATATACTCACAGTAGGATCGGGATCCAAATATCATCGCGTGACAAAACTGAAGGAATCCTACCAGAATCATCACACTCCAAATGGTATGCAGCGCTAGCAAGTTTCTGGTTCTTTAGAAACTCCCGATGTGGATTTTTGCCCCATGCTCTTATGACCTTGGCTTTGACCAACAAATCATAAGTCACATGTCAAGTTCTACCCGTCATTCTCCAGGTTAATTTGAACCCACCTGTACCTACCCTTGACTTTGGCCAATAAGGCAGTACGACTGTCCCAAACAAACGCATCTATCTATGCTGCATATGAATACCCAACAGCTACCAAACACTGTGCCTTGACTTTGGCCAACAAACACAGCTTGAATACTATTGACTATCCATATGAAACGACGGAGGGCTATGAATGGTTTTGGCGAAACCGTGAACGTAGTGAACTTGATATAATCGATGAAACGTGATAGCTTTTAAAAGGAGTGGTTTAAGCTCCGCATTTAAAAGTTTTTTTTGAAAAGAAACCGAGTGGTATTGAAATTGTTCCAATGACTTTACTTTGGTTTATTTTCTTGCATTAATTTAATGCGTCCCATCATTTAATCCTACCATTGCAGAAAACAACGAAAATATGACGTACGCTTATGCCATCCGCATTCGCCATGGGGCCCTGTCATTACCCGTTAGGTTACTTAACTAACGACAGAGCGGGGGTTGGACTAGCGCGGATGCAAAACATAAGCAACGCCTAAATAGATATCATATATAGATATATACATTCGTCAGATGCAATGATAGCCATTCCAGATCACAGATGAACACATTGGATATATTAGGAATCCGCATTCCGTACGAGCCTGTAACGAAGAGCGGATTACACGGTCGCGATGAATAGCCAAGACCCCACCCTAGACCCCTACGGGTGCGGCAAACTACCCGCCAAGTACCCGAAGCGAAGCAACCTCCCTCAACACCGTGAGTAGGCCACTCGGCACTTCGAGGTACCCGGTAGTTTGTGCACCCCACCTTGGGTCTATCCTAGGAGCAAAAACAGTAAAAGAAATTATACAATGACGGGTACAACCTCATCCCGATTGTGCGGCCATATAAATAATATTACATCAATTACAAATTACATGAATTGAAAGAAAAAAAAAACTCTCATCTCACAACCCCCGGCTATTCATCCGCGACAATCCAATAAATTCAGATATACATACCATCAACATTACAGATCACAGATATGTATAACCCCCACTAATCGACGTATAGCGATTAGCAGACGTTCAATACATATAACACATCACAGATATAACCCGTTAGCTAAAGTCTTTAGAAGTTCGATCAAAATACAGATTTTTAACCACCCCAAAAATAAATTTTACTTTCTGGAAAATCTGGGCAGAAAAAACATATTCCAAAAATCCCAAAATACCCGTATAAGAACACTGCAGGAAAATGGACCCACAACCGAGTCAACTCGGCCGCGGATCCGCGGCAGGAGCAAGCTCTTGCCGCGGTTCCGCGGCGCTTTGACCGAGTTAGTGGACCAATTTTCTCCAGTATTCTTTAAAAACCCTGAGCCGATTTTTAGTGCAAGATTAATTATTTTTTGAACAGGAAAAAAAATCGGCAGAAAGTTTACATTTCGGGCGTGTTTTGTGACTTTTTCTCCGATCGAACTTCTAGTTACTTTGCTAACATGTTAGATAGTGTTTAACTAGGCTCTGATACCACTGTAAGTCCACGTTACCCGTCCTCGGTTCTTTAGGGTTGCCGAAATGGTGAAAAACGATTTTTTCGGTGGAGGTAACATGGACTCCAAAAACGGATCTTTGTTAAACAAACTATCTAACAACCTAACTAAGAGTTTAGCTACTAGGTTAAGGGTTATACCTAAACTTGAACTCCTTCTCTTCAACTCCTTGTGGTGGTCGGATCGGCCTCACCTCGTCGTCTCCTTGTGCCGAAGATGGATCCACCCGAAAGCTTCTACCTTTGGCTCCAACCTCAATCTAGAGGAAACTAGAACACTTAGTTTGCTAGACCTTGTATACTAGGATGGATAGAGAAGTGTTTTGGGTTTTATCTCCAAGGCAAATGGTTCTCAACACATGAGAGGTTTTTGCCTTGAACTAGAGAAAGAGGGAGTGCAAGAGGAAGAGAAGAGCTTTTGCATGAGAGAAAATGCAAATGATAGAATGAGCAAGACTTTTACAACCATCCTCTTCATAATCCAAAATAATCATAACAAATAATAATAATTGAGTATTATGTGATGGTTCTTATCATATCAAATGGCGATATCATTTCATGCATTAAATGCAATATGTGAACAAACAAGCAAGCAAAAGTCTTTGCCATGAAATGATAGCCATTGTAATGATGACGGTCAACAAGTCCAACCTAATCAACCGGTCAACAAAGTCAACAAAGTCAACCTTTCAACCCAACCATGACATAATAATACTTAATTAATATTATCATTAATCATATTTCTTATTCTCATTAGTGTTTAGCAAAAGTCAACAGTCAACAACCCTAATGAGAATCATCTGCCTCTGTCTCGGTCAACCGTGCATACACACCCGCATCCGCGTTCCGGGGAACACGAATACAAACGAGATAAAACCAATCCCAAAACGTATACTAGGATCTGGCTTAACCCAAAGCCCGCTATTAATAACTGCCCGGACACTAAACGTGCACAAGTGCACGGATGTGACCGAACCCTGTCGCAAAACCATGTGACCTCTACTCATTTTGCCTGAAGGCGAATAGCTCTCTGTGTGGGACTCTTAAGACTCGACACTACGCCGGCAGTGGGTTTAACCACAGACCGCAAGCGACACTAGCTGTGCGTAACGGCCCCTAGGTAGATGCCGATAAGAAGACTGACGAGGTGAACTCATCCGAACTTCTACTGAGCCTGAATGTGACAATCTCCGTATATTCCGGTCTGTTCGTCTGAGAATATCGCATGGCGGGCCTAGGGGGCGGTAAACGTCAGTCCCCTAATAGCGGTACAAGTCGTGTCGGAGTGTAGCCCAGAACACCCTGAGATAACACTGGAAACCTACCAGTATATCTCGCTTGCCCTGGCCAGGGACGACTATGTGTAATGGCTCTCCTTGACACAGCGCGATATCAACTCCCAATACCAGGAGAGACGAATCCTGTCTAACCGTCACTGCCTCCAAGTGTTTCGGGACTGCACCCAACTACTACCTGTTTGCACGACTCCTTTGAGCCGTGGTAGGGTAGTAATCAAAGTACAGTGAGAACATACTCGAGGCGAAGTGACAGTGTCAAGTCAGCGGACTAAGCTGTACTCATGTCACCTGGGAACTGATAACTGACGATAGGTATAATACCAACCAACAGTTCCCGACGAGTCCTGTCCAGTATACTCGTAACCTAACGAGCACCCGCATACTATCTCAAGTACGACGTACTGACGGCTGTGGGACAGACCGTCTCCCCTGCTGGGATGAGAAGCGCATACGCTAGTCTACTCCGGAGTATCTGTTGGAGATAGTGCCCTCAGAGTCAATTATTGGATCATAGGCACGTGATTGCAATGATTGAGGGAGGACCTATCCCGGTAGGACAGTCTTACTCGAGATGATAGTATGCTATCTGGTTTACCTTTATCATCGTGTACTGCTTTAGGTGACCTGACAGGTTGCTATTACACGCTGATAGAGCCCCTAGGATTCTTGCTTGACCACCAGCAGTATGAGGGCGATCATATAAGTGGGAACTGGGGGTCTACAAGCACATCCTTAAAAGGTCCCTAGTCGTGGGAGATTCGAGACAGGGCATCGATTCTCCAGAGTAGACTAGTGTATACAGTCGAGACCCCGACGAGGGGCGGTGGCCGGTCTCACAAGCCACTGGTGTCAGTTGGATCACCTAAGATGTATACAGGTGCTCATTGGGTTATGAGTACACCGGACAGGACTCGCCGGGAACATGCTAGTTGGTCTTATACCTGACGTCAGATAGCAGTTCCCTGGTGACATGTGTACAGGTTAGTTCATCGACCTGGGGATCGTCATTTGTCTCATGTGAGTTCCCACTGTACTTTGATTACTACCCTACCACGGCTCAAAGGAGTCGTGCAAACAGGTTTTAGTTGGGTACAGTCCCGAGCCACATGGAGGCAGTGAGCGGATCTTCAGGGGTTCGTCTCTCCCGGTATTGGGGGTGAGGTCGCGCTGTGTCTAGGAGAGCCATTACACGAAGACCTTGGCCAAGGCAGGAGATTTACTGGTAGGTATTCCAGTAGTATCTCAGGGTGTTCTGGGCTACACTCCGACACGACTTGTACCGCTTTTGGGGGTCTGACTTTTACCAACCCCCTAGGCCCGACATGCGATGCTCATAGACGAACGGACCGGACTGTACGGATATTGTCACTGACAGGCTCAGTTGGGTGTCGGGGTGAGCTTCCTCATCGACGTCCCTTTTGGTCAATAGCTGGTGGCCCGTCACGTATTGGCTTATACCTCTGACGTGCTAGTGGTTAAATCCACAGCCATAGTATTGACGAGTCTTTAGAGTCCACCACACTTTCAGTTACTCAAGCTTTCGGGCGAAACGCTGTAGAGGCCATATGGAGATATGGCAGGGTCCGATCAGATACGTGCGGTATTGCACGGATCAGGATCGGACAGCTTTGTACTAGTGGCCGTATGGATATATGGCAAGGTTCGATCAGATACGTGCGGTATTGCGCGGATCAGGATCGGACAGTTTTTACTAGCCGGTTTTGGTTTAAGCCGGTCCTAGTTTAGTACAGTGTAGATTTTGTCTCACTGCACTTGTATCCGGACGGAATACAGATGCGGGTGTGTATGCACAGTATGGGGGTTTTCCTGTAATTTATTACGGGACCAGTTTTCTGGAGTTGCCAGTTTGCTTTCCGTTCCGGCCGGTTCTCCTTTGTTCTTTCCCGGCCGGACTTTTCCGATGGAGGGGGTTATTTGCAATTGTGCAAATAACATTTGTGGAGGGGTCTTCTTGCACTTGTATTCATTATGATAAGCATCTTTGCTTTATCATCCATGTTGTGCATTAAATGAGATTAGAAAGGATATGGGTTTGATGTGATAAAAAGCATGGTTGATGTTTTCTTGTTTTTTGATATGGTCACCACTTATGCTTCCTACACTCACCTCCCTCTTGCTTCATATTGTTTTCCTCCACCATTCCTAAAGAGGAGAGATCATTATTCATGGTTAAGAAAAGAAAGAGAGAAGAAGAAAAGAGAAGAAAATGAGAGAGCCTCATATTCATCTTTGAGAGAGTAGCATTCATTCATCTCATTTTTGATACAAGGAAAAATGAAAGCACCATTTTTCATACCTTCATTCCTCCATCTTCAAAAGGCAACCAATACCCCAAAGTGAGACATACACTCTACACTACATTCTACAGCAAATCTTGGACGCGTCGACTCGCCAGCTTCGCGCCCGAGTTGCCTCGGTATAGAGGCGGGAGCCCGTAAAAGATGCAGGCGACGTGGTGCCCTTCCGGCAAGGAGGCGACGACCGGAGATCCCTCGAGGAGATCGGAGTGGAGATGAAGACCGGAGGACTCGGATCAGTCGGTATATCTCTTCCCTTTCTTGTTAGTAGCTTAGACTAGTTTAATGGCACGATCCGGGGTTTAGTGCGCGGTGGTGCCGGTTTGCTAAGTCCGCAAAAATTAAAGTTTATCACCGTTTCCGCGTTTGGCCGTCGGATTGACGGCCGGGGCGCCGCCGTGCACTTACAGTGGTATCAGAGCCTCGCCATTAACTTCGTCTAGCTTTGTTTAATGTGTTTTACATTTCCGATCGAACAAAATCCCGAAAACGCGTATTTCAAGCACATCAGTTTCTGTCGAATTTTTTTTTGAGTCCAAAAATTTTTCAGGTTGTCTCAGAGTGATGTGCAGGGAATTAGAAACACACTGTAAAAATTTGGTACCATGAACTCACTGTTCCACCGCGGAAGGGCGGCCAAACCCCTGATTTGGCCGCTCTTCCGCCGCAGTAACAACTGTTCATTTCCCCAAAATTTTGTAGAATGTTCCTGAGTTGAAAATGTGGTTTCTGGAATATTAAAATTGGGCCCAGATTTTCTATGTGTGCTACAGTTTTGTTTGGGGGCCCACTTGTTAAGTTTGATCAATCGGAAAATTTTAAACACATTTTTCACAGTATTTACATTATATCTGCGACCGTGAATGTCACTCGATCGGTAAATCCGGTCTAACTGCTATAGCCCGGTTAGAAGGATTTGCGAACGTGACTTTCACGTTGATGTTCTATGTATTTGCTGTGATGTTGCGGATCGGTCGTGGGGGATAGCCTGGATGCAATTCTAGTACAGTGCTGTTGTATTATGTACATTTGATATTGCGGGACGAGCGTCCGACATGTGGACTGCCGTCACTGCCTGTTTGTATTATTCTTTTGGGGCACGACCTGGTTGCGGTCGATGTACCCGTTGTATGTATATTTTACTTTCTGTACTAGGATTACCCCGCGGAGGGGTGCACGGATAGCCGGGTTCTGGAGGGCAACAAGCCCGCATCTCATGGCATTGGGACGGAGGGGGCTTCACTCTAGGATTGGCGGGCTATTCGCCGCACTCGTAGGGGGTACAGGTTGACCCAGGAGGGGTGCCCGAGTTACCGGATTCCGTGAAGTGCTGGGTGGTCCATTCACGGCGCTGAAGGGGGCTGCCTCGCTTCAGGTTTTGGCGGGTAACTTGCCGCGCCCGTAGGGGTCTAGGATTTCATTGCACAGGCTATCCACACGACCAAGGGAACGTCGGGTTTCAGTAGTGGCTCTGTGAAACCCGGGGATCCCAGATATCTGTATTGTTCTGTGATGCTGTACATTTCTGTGATGTTGCATTTCTTTTCACGCCTTGAGCGAAATATAATATATTGGTATATATATTAGTAGATGTTGTATATGTTTTTCATCCGTGCTAGTCCAGTCCCCGCTCTGTCGTTAGTAAGCTAACCTAACGAGTGATGACGGGACCCAGTGGCGAATGCGGATGGCATATACGTACGTCAGTATATTTTCGTTCTTTGTGGTGTGATTTATTGATGGGACTGCGTTGATTCGGATCAATGCAAGTTAAACAAACCTATTCTGATGTTGTTGGAACACTTTTCAAAAAGCTGTTATTGCAAGGACGTTTACTTTTGTTTTGCATCGTGGTATTCTTTTGGAATATCCTGCTCCTCAGTCGACGAGGCAAGGGCCGAGATCCCTTCACCGGGAGTGACCCCTTGGACAAACAGTTTGCGTCAGGGCATTAACTTCACTATAGCCGATTACTTTTGCTTTGCATCGTGGTATTCATTTGGGATATCCTGCACCCCATTCTACGGGGAAAGAGCCGAGATCCCTTCATCGGGAGTGACCTCTTTAGCGAAGGTTTTCGTCACTATATTTTCTAAAAAGCTATCCGTTCCTTCAACGATATCAAGTTCTTTACGTTAAAGGTTTTCGCCAGAAACCATTCGTAGCCCTCCGTCGTTTCATATGGGTAGTCAATAGTATTCAAGCTGTGTTTGTTGGCCAAAGTCAAGGCACAGTGTTTGGTAGCTGTTGGTTATTCATATGCAGCATAGATAGATGCGTTGGTTTGGAACAGTCGTATAGCCTTGTTGGCCAAAGTCAAGGGCTTGTGCGGGTGGATTCGAATCAACCTGGAGAATGACGGGTAGAACTTGACATGTGACTTATGATTTGTTGGCCAAAGTCAAGGTCATAAGAGCATGGGGCAGAAATCTCATCGGGAGTTTCAAAAGTACTGAAACTTGCCAGATATGCGCATACCTTCTGGAGTGTGATGACGTGAGCGGATTCCGTCACGTTATCATGCGATGAGAGTTGGATCCCGATTCCCACTGATGAGTTAGTTTACTCCTCGGGTGACCCCGACTAAATCTTCTTTCAGGTTTGGAGGAGATTTTGAGGTACAGTGGGAGGTTTCCAGATTAGATTAAGTGATAACCATTCTGATCTAGGATAGAGTGCACGCTGAGTGTTTCTTTTCTCTCTCTCTTGGCAGCGACCATTGACCCGACCCTAAGACTATGACTCAGTGACCAAGTTGACCGAACCTTCTTAACACTGGCTTTTGGATTGTCAGAGTTGCGAACCTCATTGCCACTCCTACTTTTACCCTTTTCTCCAGGACACCCCGTATTACTACGAACGTCCACTTCCATTGGACAAAACCATCGTATGGTTAGATACGAACTCGAAGGAATTCGAGGATGGTTTCCGGTTCTGGAGAAAACGGATAGGATTATTCAGTTGTCTTTTCTTTTCACCCTCTCTCATGTTGCGAGTACTCCTTGGTTTAGGAGTAGTACACCTATTACGCAAATTGGATAGTGTTCTTCCAAACCATAGGCTGGTGCCGACCGGTAGGGAATGAAGAAAACCAGTTAGCCTAAACGGTGTACAGAAGGTATTAAGATTAAGACAAAGCAAGGGATTAGTAAGAGGGCAAAGTAAATTGTGACTGCTATTCACGACCAAACCAAGTATTTCTTCGCCAATCCTAAATCACCTTTGTATTTCTCCAGGACACTCCGTATCACTACGAAGATCCCATTTTATTGGATAATCCATCGTATGGTTATATACGAACTCGAAAGGAACTTGTTCCAGTTCGGGGATGGATTCTGGTTCAGGAGAAATAGGAATAAAGTACATTCAGGTGTCTTTTATCTTCACCTTCTCTCGCTTTGCGAGTGCTCCTAGGACTAGGACAGCACACCCATTATGCTTATTGGATAGTCTTCTTCCAAACCATAGGCTGGTGCCGAACGGTAGGGAAGAAAGAAAACCATTTGGCCTAAGGGGTGTACAGAAGGTAATGACTAAAGACATATGAAGGGATTTGGAGAGGTGGCAAAGAATTATACGGTTACAGTTGTGAATCTGGATAATGGATGAGGCATTACTAGGAATACCAGGATACCCCAACGAAACATTTCAATGTTTCAGTTTCACTGTGTACTGTTAATGGAAAACTGATTTCCCGATTAGACACTTACTCCAGGGTATGTATTTACCAGGTATGATTCTCACATCTGTATGGTTTTACAGATGATGAGTGGGAGTAAGTTATTGGGAATTAGGTGATCATCCTCATTATATCGGGATTCGTTGTAATCGGTGATATTTGAGGAGATCATCTGGGTTGTTTGTCGGTCGGCAAATATTTGGTTTTGAATATCCGCTGTTGTGCACCAATTTCAAATTGATATATCTGTACGTCTATTTTCATAGAGTGAGATATACCTTTTGATATTATGTCGATGACATTTACCTATATCAGTGGATGGTTAGGTAAGGAGCATTAAACAGCGGTGTAATTCTTCTTAACCATAAGTACAGTTTTCAACCTACGACACACAGTGAAAGAGTTGTTAGACTCAGCGGACTTATACAGAGTATTGTATGTTGTCCAGTGTCCATTAGGACAGAGGGGTTGGTCCTCATACTATATTCTGTTTACTTTTAACTTCTCTAGTTCTTAGACATGTATTTCGTAGAAACACAGGGTCTAAGTTTTGAGGAGTTATAGGTATTTGAATAGAGTAGAGAACCAGGTGTAGCAAGTATCGGGATTCTTCAAAGTGATCGAAGATGTAGATACTTGTGTATGGTATTCAGTTGATAGTAATGGTTAAGAGAAATTGCTTCTCTTTCGGGTTACTCATAATTGGAAGCATTCCTAAGTTGAGTAACGCTGATCGGCCTCCTTCCATTTAGTTGACATGCACTGGAGATAGTTGCATGATTTGAATCTGGTTCAAATTAAATCAGTGCCTCTGGTTCTATATTGGATATAGTACAGTTCATATCTTAACATTGTTAAGGTACGGGGAGTTGTCCGGCTTATGATTAAAACCAGACTCTGGACAACTCAAGGCACGTTTCTGTAATGGCTGTTTGTGGGTTGACCCAGGCTATGACGAGGGTTGACTTTCTACCATCTGGCAGATCAATAGAAATATTGTTCTAGACTCGCCACAGTTTTATTAAAAATGGATTTTTTCAAAAACAGTAGTGGGAGTATGGTAGAACTGGAAGTGATTCCAGAACCGCAAACGATTACTGAAGATTTGATAAGGAACCTAAAGATTCAATCTGATTTGACATTCCATTGGCCACTCCGCAGATAAGGTGGGTAACTTCAGGCACCCGAGAGGTACTTCGGTAGCCTCAAGGACGGTGACAGGGAAGTTCTTGTTTACCCACACTTGCCATTGTTGTTGTTCCAGGCTGCGAGACCCGGCAGGAGGATGAGTATAGCGTCGTTCTAAACTTGCTTTAGAAGTGCACGTCTATATGACTCTGCCAGAGGGTTGTCGTAGTCAGTGGGAGCAGCGGAAGCATTGGTGGACATCAGACTTATGTCTATTTATAGACTAAAGCAGATGTAGCGGAGATAGATCATCTATTTCTGATGTGACAGTCATAGGTTTGACATCATCAGAATAGGGGATGGATCTGTTGAGAAGGTAGTAGGAAGTGATATTCCTATACTACGATCGGTTATACTTCGGTCGTCACACAGTGGTTTCTCCACATGGGACTTGGACATTATATCAGACATACTGGTTACTAGATCTATGGTTTTAGATCTAGATTTGGGTGGTTTCCCAATCTGGGTACTTAGACAGCATTCTAAGAGTATTTAGAATGGACGACTCCTGGCATGGTAGTGTACCTGCAGGTGATGGAGTCACCCTCTCTAAAGGTGTCTTATAAACTAAAGTAGAGAGGGATGCGCATGATTGGCAGATCACTTGCTTAGGCAATTGAGTCAATCATGAGATGTCAAGTACCACACCAGATGTTGTTCTTGCACTAGATGCAATAAGTTGACATTGATCCAGTCCTGGAGAAACAGTCGGAAGCAGTTTTAGAACATAAGTGGATGTTCTAGGGATATGATAGCAGCATTCTCCTTCGGGGGACAGTTATCATTCCAGGCTTCCAAGGTGACATGGACGACAAGGAGGTTGTCAGAGTTATAGTTTTCCCTCTGACGAGGGGCAGTATTTTGGACAGGTGGTCCAAGGCAATACTGAGGGTGGCATGGCGCAGGATACTGATTAAGTTCAGTTGACGATACAGTCTAAGAAGTTTGGATTTGGAGTTCATTTATGAGCTCGGTCCCATCAAACATCCAGACATTCTAAGACAGGTATTGCTCATTTCGGGAGATAGTTTTCTCCGCGAACTTGAGATATAGAGAGACATAGAAAGAAACATCTAAGCGGATCCACTCGCTGAGGCTATTCCTTGAACGCAATAGTTTCGCAAACGAGCTTTGTGAGACTGACCAGTAGAGGAGTTGGGTGTTCGGTAGCACACGGGCTGTGAGTATGCGACATCGCAATAATTAGCCTTGAGTGCAAGTGGGAGATTGTTGGAGATAGTGCCCTCAGAGTCAATTATTGGATCATAGGCACGTGATTGCAATGATTGAGGGAGGACCTATCCCGGTAGGACAGTCTTACTCGAGATGATAGTCTGCTATCTGTAGGGTTCCGGGGCACATCAAGGGGTTGTCACAAGGCATCAATCATGCCAAACAAAATTTTTACATGTGCCGAAGAACCCTTATACGGATCGTTGGCTAGAGTTTAGGCGAAAAAGAAGAAACTAGTTATCAACATAACTAATGAGTGAAGAAAATACAACCTTTGTAGTTTCTTTGCTCCACCTCCATGGCTCCAAGACGATGTCCCTCCGCTTTGGTCGTCGGATCCCGGACTCCGGTGATGGTTTCGTCGGAGAAATAATCGGGCTAAGTCGAAGACTACGATGCCGAAGAAGATCTACGTCGAGGCAACTCCAACTTGAGCTCCGCCTTCACCAAGTCAAGAACTTGTGAAGACAACACACTCTTCAACAAGGGCATGTTGTAGAGAATGAAGAAAGAGGAGATGGGTTGACTTTAGATTTTGTTTTCTCACTCATTTGATCATTCACCATTGGAGGTTCCAAGCTTTCTTCTTCTTGATGAAGAAGAAGAAGAAGCATGAAGGAACATGAATGGACAAGAGGAATCTCATGAGAATGGTGTGAATCCTTTTCCAATGGGAAAAACAATATCATATGTATCATAATGCTAACTTGGGTTAGTTGTAGAGATGGAACCATGGTTGGATGCATGGTTGGGTCAAAGTCAAGAGACAAAATGGTGTAAGCTTCAAGGCTTTGTCAATTTCATGAAGGATAAAATATAGCCACCATTTTATTCTTGCCCCCCCCCACTATTCATTACAAATGAATGAATGGATAATTTAAAAGAAAACCCTAACCATTATTCAACCATGGTCTGATCCTTACATAAACTCAAGTTAGCTAGTAGGAACAAATATGATACAATCAAGTGCACATGAAAATATATCACATATACAATGTGCACAACAAGTGAGAAAAAGCATCTTAAGTGAACCAATATTAGTTAATGTAAAATAATATATCAAATATATAATTATACATTAAATCATTAAATCAACACTTGATTTAACGATCTGGTCATATCACATATAACCGACCAATATGAATAGTAACAAATTATCGAATTAACACTTGATCCGATAACCCGGCTATATCACATATAACCGATCAATGTTACATATCGCGAGAATAGAATCCAGTATCTCATACTGGTATTATTCTCGGTCCCGCACATATCTCATATGCGCTCCTCTTTCGTTTTGCTCGAGCCAGGAAAACCTCTGTGTAGGACTCTAAAGACTCGTCAATACGCCGGTAGCAGGTGATGATCATATCAAACACCCACAAGCCGCAAGCGGTCTGCCAAACGTAACGGCCACCCGGGTATTGAGCGATCAGAAGATCGACGAGCTAGCCCGCTCACACTCCTGTGAATCCAACCAGTAACACTACCGTACAGTCCGGTCTGATCGTCTGATATGTCGCATATCTCGCCTAGGGGTGGTAAACGTCAGACCCCAATAGCTTGATAAGTCGTGTCGATATGAGGTCTATAACAATTCGAGAAACTACTGGTAACACTTACCAGTAAATCTCAGCAACCCTGGCCAGGGATTTCCTGTTATAGCCAATCGAGCACAGCGCAACATCCACTCCCTATACCGGGAGAGACGAATCCCCTCCTATCGCTCATTGCCTCCATGTGACTCGGGACTGTACCCAAAAACCACCGTTTTGCATGCCCTCATGGACGTGGTAAGATGGAAATCAAAGCACAGTGGGAACCACACAAGACTCTATGACGATCTCGGGTCAACAGACTACTCTGTACCAGTGTCACCTGAGAACTGCCATCTGACGTAAGGTATAATACCATCTGGGAGTTCTCGGCGAGTCCGTCCAGTGTACCCAATCTTTACTGAGCACCCGTATATCATCTCCGATGTCAAACACCAATGGATATGGGATCATCCATCGCCCATCTGTATGGGTCGAGAAGGTATACGCTAGTCTACTCTGGTATATCGATGCCCCGTCTCGATACACCCATGACTAGGGACCTTGAAGGATGTACTTATGGACTACCATGTCTCCACTAGTATGATCCGCATCATAGTCCAGGTAGTCAAGTACATATCCTAAGGGCTTTACCAACATGTAACAGAGAGACAATCAATGTACACGTTAAGGTAAAGAGTAACCAGATAGCATACTATCATGTCGAGCAAGAAAGTCCTCCCTATATATGTCCCAGCATCCACTACAATATACATCATATGTACAGTAATGGCCTCTAGGGCATACATATAACTAACAATCTCCCACTTGCACTAGGGCCATCTATAGCAGTGGTTCCAGTATCTCATACTCAACCATCCCATAAAAGTCTCTCTCTGGGAACAGGCCTTCGTGAGTGGATCCGCCGTGTTATCCTCTAAGTCTACTCTCCTTGCCTCGATCATCTTGGAGATCAACCATCTCCATGATCAGGTGACACTGCCTTAGAATAAGTCTGGATCACTGATGGGACCAGCGTTCCTTGGCATAAGCCACAACTCCATTGTCTCACAATGGTAGGAACATAGTTCATCTCATGAACCATTATACATCCAAACGGCCTCTTTGGTAGCATCTTAAGTAGCGCTGTATCCTGCCTTTATCGTCTAGTATGTCACAGTATCTAGCTTGGAACTCTTCCAACATACCGTCCCTTTATGGAGGGTAAAGACAATGCCTGCGACTGGCATTCAGTCGTCTTTATCACTCTGGAACACTTCCAGTGATTCTCCCCAGGATCGATTGATACTATCTCACTACAATTAGTGAGTATCCTAATATCCATTTAGATCTATCTCATAGATCCAAAATCCAGGATTTAGTAGGTATCATTTTGATCCTATATGAAGAATCATTGTGATAAACGGAGATTGACCGAGCGTAGCATAGGAAACTCCTTCCCCATCAAGAGTATCTCATCCACGTACTCTACGAGGATCGTCACAATACTCGCTACTACCCTTTTGTTTATACAAGGTTCATCTACCATTCTGATGATGTCAAACTCTTTGACTAATCCATCAAAACAGACGTTCCAACTCCGCGATGCCTGCTTTATCACATAAAGCATCTTGCACACGTTTCCGCTGCTCCCACTGTCTACGAAGCCCTCTGGCTGTGTACTTATAGACGCTCTCTCTTCCAAAATATCATTTAGAAAAGCAGTCATGACACCCAACCACCAGATATCATAGTCATGGAATGTAGCCGTGGCAAGTAGGATCTGGATGGACTTAAGCATAGCTCCTTAGAAAAGGCTTTATCATGATCCTCTCCTGGTCAATGATGCAAACCTTTAACAAGTCTAGCTTTGAAAGTCTCAACTTTTCCATCTACACCAAGTAATCTTCTCAAGATATACTTGCTCCTGATGGGGATTTAACCCTTCAGATATCGCAACAAAAGTCCATACTTTGTTGGTGTATGAGGATTCCATCTCAGATCGCTAAGCATCCAGCCATTCTTACAGAGTCTCACTCCTGATGGCCAGCTCGAAACTAGTTGGGTCATCATCTCATGATGCAATCCTGGCTCCCACTGTCATAGAGAAACCGAAGTAACTCTCAGGTGGGTGAGGAATCCTACTAGATCGGCGGAGAGGCTGAGGTTCGTTGGTATCTACTGAATCCTTTGGTTGTACCAAATCATCTGCCGTCATTTGTATAGCTGGAACCTTTCCAGTTGTACATAACAGACCTTGCCTCGAGCTTGTCCGAATTTTGCTTTTAGACATAGATCGGACAACCCCAAATCTTAACTAGCTTAAGACATGGGCTCTTCCCTTTCCATATCACATATGAAACGGTAGGCAACTGATTTGATTCGAACCCTATTCAGTAGCACTCATCACAGAGTACACCATATCAAATAGGGTGTATCTGCTCCACTCCGATATACCATCGTGCTATGGTGTATTCGGAGGAGTAAGGCTGAACCAAATCATCTGCTGTCATTTGTATAGCTGGAACCTTTCCAGTTGTACATGACAGACCTTGCCTCGAGCTTGTCCGGATTTTGCTTTTTAGACATAGGCCGGACAACCCCCAAATCTTAACTAGCTTAAGACATGGGCTCTTCCCTTTCCATATCACATATGAAGCGGTAGGCAACTGATTTGATTAGAACCCTATGCAACTTCTCAAGTGCATAACTCCCATAAGGAAATAGGTGACTCAGTAGTACTCATCATAGAGCACACCATATCAAATAGGGTGTATCTGCTCCACCCCGATATACCATCGTGCTATGGTGTATTCGGAGGAGTAATGCTGAGAGAGAATCTCATTCTCCTTTAGAATAGTCCAGGAATTCCATGCTTAAGTATTCTCCTCCTTGATCTCATCAAAGGACATAATACTTATACCCGTATTTTGGTTCTCTACTTCTTTCTTATATTCCGTGAATATCTCAAAAGGTTCGGACTTGTGTTTCAACAGGAACATATGTCTGAATCTAAAGAGATCATCAGAGAACGTAATGAAGTATAAAGAACCAGTCCTGGTATGTGTAGACAGGGGACCTACATACATCAACATGTATCATCCCAAGAGTTCACTAACTCTTTCTCTGTTTCCAATAAACAGAGCTATGGTCATCTTATCTCTGTGACATGACTGGCGAGTTTCACAAGATGTAAATTCAAACTAATTTAAATATGCATCTTTATGTGACTCCAGCCAGTCGGGTCGCATTGATATGACCAAGTCTACAATACCTCAAGAAGGATTCGTCCAATTCTGAACTGTTCTTCTTGTGTGTGTTCCGTATATAAGAACTGTAGTTTGATTTAGAACATCAATGCTTTTAGATAACGTGCCTGAACCGATCAACTTTTGATATAGGAAATGTTCAAAACATTATCCAACAATACAAAATTTTATCATTTCTTTACTAACAAAGAGACTGATATGATTTTGTATATCAGGTTCGGTATCTAATAACATTCGTTCAGAATCAATGTATTCAGGTAATACAGGGTGACAGTGACCGACAGACTTGGCTGCAACACTTGCCCCGTTTTCTGCCTCATGAAACTTATCACCCGTTCTCAGTTTTTTCTACCTTTTGTAGCCCTATGTAACAGATTACATATCTGGGATCCTGATCCGGTATCACATACCCAGGATCGGGAGGATACTGAGAAACAGTTCTTTGTAATGAACACACCCGAAGATGATGCATCAACATGCACTCTCTTCGTTTGGGCGGCACGGGAAATCTGGTATTCCCCAATTTCCTGCTCTGTCTTATAACAATTATAAGTTGGAGCGGGACCAACGTTCCCCAGCTCAGTATAACAAGCGGGTTTGGTCAATTATCCGTATTATTATCTTGATTAAGGCGTGATATGGTCGCTACCCGGAGAGAGAGAGAAGAAAACACTCAGCGTGCGCTCTTGCAAGATCAGATTGGTTATGTTTTATCTAATCAGGATGGCTCCCACTGCTTTTTATCAAATCTTCCTTCAAACCCTAAAAGGAAAGACTAGCCGGGATTAATTACGCACTACAAGTTCGCCAATCTTTCAGCCAGGCCAGTGTCGGTACTTTGAGGGAGGTCCCCCGTGCTTTCGCACGAACCTAATTAATGTAAACCTCGTTTTCCCAGAGGCGTAACCTCGTTAACACCTTTCTAGACACCTACTTGATCGGCTAATTGCAATGTGCAAAACTCTCCCAGGAGTAACTCTTACTCACAGCGGGTATCGGGATCCAACTATCTCATAGAAAGTATGCAATCTCATTGCAAATTTCAACACTTGAAATTCCCGATAATATTTTGCCCCTAGCATGCTATGACCTTGATGAAAGCCAACAAACCATAGCCCGCTAGTCAAGTTCAACCCGTACATTTCCTGATTGAATTAAACCCACCCGCACGACCCTTGACGAAAGCCAACAAAGCCGCACGACTACCCTAATCCAATCGCATCGTATGCTTGCAGATAAGCAGCATATAGCAACCGCACACTGCACCTTGACGAAAGCCAACAAATGCAGCACGAATACTATATACAACTTATCTGAAATGACGGAGGGCTACGACAGGTTTTTCTGAAAACCTATTGCGTAATGAACTTGATATCGTTGTAGAATCAAATGAAGTTTTAAAATGGATTGATTTTGAGGCCCTTCCAGTTTTGCTAAAGGGGTCACTCCCGGTGAAGGGATCGTCGGCCCTTTCCTCATCGAATGAGGTGCAGGATATATCACATATATCTCTGTGCAAAGCAAAAACTCTTAAAAGCAATCAAAAACAAACCGAGTGTGTAGCATCTGCCAGTTGTTGCTAAAGGAGTCACTCCCGGTGAAGGGATCTCGGTCCTTTCCTTATCGAATAAGGTGCAGGATATATCACATATACCGCTGTGCAAAGCAAGAACTGTAGCTACCTGTTTTAATTTTGAAATTCGATTCCACAACATCTTAAGGTTTCTTTTCTTTCATTAATCACATTAATGAAGTCCCATCATTTAAGTACCTAAACATCACAGATAGATATGACGTACACTTATGCCATCCGCATTCGCCTCGATGTCCCCTCGTGCACCGTTAGGTTAGGTAACTAACGACAGAGCAGGGCAGGGCTAGCGCGGGTGTAAAACATAAGTAACGTCTATATAATATATCATATATATCATATACTGTATCTATCACAGAACATCACATGATCACATCACAGATATCGCAGCAGAAGAATCAAATGAAATATTGGATATACTAGGACGTCCGTGTTTTTCAATACGAGCCAGTACAAAACACGGATTCCACGGTCGTGATGAATAGCCAAACCCACACCCCTAGACCCCTACGAGAGCGACAAGCAACCCTACCAATTCTAGAGTTAGGAGACCCGGACTCGACTCCTCGAGTTGGTCTCCCACTGGACTCCAGAACCCGGTTACTTGTGCCCTCCTCCTTGGGTCTATCCTAGTGCGGAAAAATAAATAATATACAACCGGTGACATCTTCCGCAACATGGAAGTGCCCCAAATAAAAGAATATTACATACAAGTTTTTACATGAATGAAAATGAAAAACACTCATCTCACATAAAAACCCCCGGCTATTCAAACACGACGATCCAATATAGCATATCCAGCAACACATAACATCACATGTCATCAATGTAAGTAAGTATGCATACCCCAATTGTCGTTGACGTATAGCAACGAAACCGGCGATATCGCCATACTACACTTACGGTCACAGAAAAGAAAGTGTAAAACTACAACAGTTGGAATCCGCAACATGCATAGACATCACATGCCTAATCAAATGAATTACTTAGACATCACATGCCTAACAATTATAAACCCCGCATTTTAGTCTCAAAATCGAAAACACTTTCCAATATCAAGTCGGGCAATTCAACAAGATTCCCGACATCTTGATCGAATGCTCGTCGCAAACTTCAATAGGCGGCCGCACCCCCGATGCCGTCGACAAAGTGCACCAAGGCGGAACACCGCTGCCACGAGCACCCGAACGGATGCTTTCGGCGACGAGGTTCTCCTACAGTCACTTGGTCGGGGCTATGGGGTGAGACTGTCTATTAAGTTTACCCGGCGAGTATCCGCGTACGCTACGTGATTGCGACGGACTTTTGATCACATCAAAATTCCGTGGCAACCGATCAAGTGAGACTAAACTACTATGTTTATAACATTCATTTAGTTATCTCATAACTACTTGTGAATTCCAATTATTGTATCCCATTCCGGATAAATAGAAAATGTCAAACTTTCCGATCGAACAATCGAACACCCAAGTTTTCCCGATACAGCTCATCACATGAAACAAGTTCAAAGACATTCACTTCGTGCCTCAGTACCAACGGTCCAGCCGTAGAAGGGTCAAGCCAACGCCTCACATGTGGCACGCCGTACTGCCCCAAACCCGAAGGTTCAAAGGGCAGTTCAAGACGGTCACATAATCGAGTTATGGTTTGTTGTCTTCTAGAGGGTCCATCGCGTTACTTGCACTACTTAGAATGTCTTTAAACCACGGAAAAAATCCAACACTTGGAAATTTCCCAACAGGGAAAAAATTGGGTATTTATATCCGGTCGAACTTTTCAACATGTTCAAAAAAATTTATCCGGAAAACACACAGACAGAATTTAGACTTTCCGATCGAAACAATGATTTCCCAAAACAACTCAGAAAAATTCAACTCTTGAGTTCAGTTTAAAATATGTCAGGAAAATAAGCACTGAATTATGAGAGTTATTGTGCAAAATTGGGCAAGTGCAGTGAACAGTGGGCCGCGGAAGAGCCGCATAAGCCATGCTTGTGCGGCGCTTCCGCGCTTGAACAGTGGATTTAGGAAACCAAATTTCACAGTAATTCTTGAAAAAGCCTGCTTGTTTTTTCTGCATATTTTAATTCCCAAAAATCAACAGTTTTGAAAAAAGTACAGAGAGCGATTTTGCAATGGGATTTCGGTTCGATCGGGTTTCTAATTCCGTCCGGGGATCGCCTAAGGCTCTAGCTAGGCTCTGATACCACTGTAGGGTTCCGGGGCACATCAAGGGGTTGTCACAAGGCATCAATCATGCCAAACAAAATTTTTACATGTGCCGAAGAACCCTTATACGGATCGTTGGCTAGAGTTTAGGCGAAAAAGAAGCAACTAGTTATCAACATAACTAATGAGTGAAGAAAATACAGCCTTTGTAGTTTCTTTGCTCCACCTCCATGGCTCCAAGACGATGTCCCTCCGCTTTGGTCGTCGGATCCCGGACTCCGGTGATGGTTTCGTCGGAGAAATAATCGGGCTAAGTCGAAGACTACGATGCCGAAGAAGATCTACGTCGAGGCAACTCCAACTTGAGCTCCGCCTTCACCAAGTCAAGAACTTGTGAAGACAACACACTCTTCAACAAGGGCATGTTATAGAGAATGAAGAAAGAGGAGATGGGTTGACTTTAGATTTTGTTTTCTCACTCATTTGATCATTTCACCATTGGAGGTTCCAAGCTTTCTTCTTCTTGATGAAGAAGAAGAAGAAGCATGAAGGAACATGAATGGACAAGAGGAATCTCATGAGAATGGTGTGAATCCTTTTCCAATGGGAAAAACAATATCATATGTATCATAATGCTAACTTGGGTTAGTTGTAGAGATGGAACCACGGTTGGATGCATGGTTGGGTCAAAGTCAAGAGACAAAATGGTGTAAGCTTCAAGGCTTTGTCAATTTCATGAAGGATAAAATATAGCCACCATTTTATTCTTGCCCCCCCCACTATTCGTTACAAATGAATGAATGTGACTGCCATCACAATGCTGGTAATCAAGCAAAGATCCTAAGGGCTCTACTAATATGTATAAGCAATATGCTAAAAGAAACGCATGCACATATTGAATTAGAAACAAACCAAATAGCATACTACTATTTTGAGCAAAATTGTCTATACAAGGTGAATATCCCAAGCTTCCATCAAGTAATATACAAACTAGTATGATACAGTAATGGCCTCTAGGGCATATACACTAACAGAGCAAAACGAAGTAGGGCACATATGTTGATATGTGTGTGGGCCTGATTAAATATGAGTATGTGATACCGTATTGTAATCTGGCAGTTATCTGTTATCGGTTTGGTTATATGTGATATAACCAGATCGTCGAATCAAGTGTTGATTTGATAATGTGATATACAGATAAATGATATTAGTCGGTCATATGTGATATAACCGGATTATTAAATCAAGTGTTGATTTAATAATGTGATATATATTATATGTGATATAATTATATCTTAACTAATATCATTAGCTCACTAATTAATCTTCATTATATATATATAATGAAGCATGGCATGATTTCTATTTTTGAGAAAAATAGAAAAAAGATGGAAAATGATAGCATGGTTGCAAGCATGGGATTTATTCATTGTTTATTCATCTTGATTCACTATTCAAGTATGTTTGCAATTTTATATTGCAAAATTCCATGCTTGAATGAGTGAGGGTCAAGAGTTGCCATTCATTCTAGTCTCATTTTCAACACTTAGCCATTTTTCTTGAGTTGCTCCCATGGTTGCTCTCTAGCTTCATCTTCCTCCTCAAATGTCATGGTTCAAGCTTCAACCCTCACATGAGATGTGAATCATGAAGCTTGAATACAAACAAGTGATCAAAATAAACCCATACTTCACCATCTCACATTAGATTAGCAATTTGATGTGGAGTGTTTCCTTCACTAATGAGACAACTTAAGCTAGTGGACTTCGGGTGGATCGTCTTTGGCGCGAAGATCACGAAGGAGGTTCGTTCAACTCGTAGAGAAGCCTAGTAGAGTCGCGTGGACTTCAACCCGGAGCTATTGAAGAGAAGGACTCGAACTACAAAGGTTGTATGCTCTTTTCTTCTCTTAAGTTCATCACATCACAAAGGCAAGCCCTAATAATCGAGTAAACAACTTGTTAGTCTAGCTTAGCACCTAATACAAATTAAAATTTGGCATGCTTGATGCCTATAGAACCTCATGGTGGTGCTAAGGTCGATTTTCAAACCAGTAATTAAAAGTGATACCGATAAGCGAAAGCGTGACTGAATAGTGAAAGTGATACGTATTTGTTCACAACCTATCTAATATCTGAACACATATTATAACCTGGGGAAATGGGGAAATCGAGGTGGAATCGAACTTATATTTAGCGAGGTACAGCGATTTAGAGGATGATCATTCGATTTTAGCAATATAAACTGATTAGGTCGTGGGCCTAGCGGTACTGCTGCAGGGTTATGTTCCGGGAAACAGCGGACCGTAGTCTCGGACATGTACGAGACCCTTATTAAACACGAGCATCATTTTCCACCGATCGATTTCAATTGACTTAGTGACTGAGAGGTAGCGATATACATATTGCCTTGATTGCCGATATGATGCACATACTATACTGTTCACATATACTTAATATTTCATATTCTCATGATACCAGTTTATGCCGTTCATTTCATTATACACATTATATATATATATATATTGCTATAAGTGTCGTCCTGACGACCTAAGTGTGCATGCTCAGAGAATGTAGTGGACCCAGCTCAGGAGCATGACCCGTCCTACGAGATCGCGGAGATTTAGACCGCGACACCAGCGTTGTCGTCTTCCGCTTGTAATAAAAAAATGTTATTTCTTTTGGTTAATAGTTTATTTCGTTTGAATAATTGTATCCTTGAATTTTATTGGTTAAATATAATAAAGCTGTGAATTGTGATTTTCTTTACTTTTATACCATGTTTACTGATTACCATGTAAAGGTAGAAACCGAAATGTGACTATAGCGGGATTATTCGCTGACCGTAGGAGTGTGGCTGGCCTAGTCACCCCCGTATTCTGTATTTTGGGAAGCGGGACGTGACAAATACTCTCAGCTGTCAAGGTTTTTAACTAAAATACCAAAGTGTTTTTGTTCTAGTAAAATACCTTTTATTTACGATTTTTAAAATAATATTTCCCTTAAAATTCCCTCAAAAGCAGTTGTTAAGGTATGTTACTGTAATAAAAGAGCTAAAAGGTTTTGGTTACTGAATCTCGATTGCATTTTAGAACTCGAATTTGACTGCATTGAAGGCGCAAACAACGGTGTTGATGAAAGGGGGAAATCGACTGGCCGGCATCCTCTTGCATGTAGCCATGACGACTAGTCGTTGCTTGCCTTCCCTTAACCATGGCGACTGTTCGCCACCCATATATCGACCACCCACGGCCTGCCAACCAGGTTGCTGCCATCGCCGCCGTCCTTATCATGATACATACAGTGTGATCGGATATTTTAAAAAAAAGACTATTAATTTATATTTGATAAATTTTGAATATGGATATGAAGCCAGCTAGGATTATTAGTATCGGTTCTCTAAGCCCACCAAGAGAATGCTTTTCATGACGGTTTAGTAATAGACCGCGGAAAAACAAAACCGCGTTTTAATTAAACGTTGGTTGAGTTAACTTGCCTAAAAAGTAACTGGCACACTTGCTTAAAAATAAAGCCAACTTATTTAATTAACCGCCGCCGCCGCCGCCGCAGTGAAAATCCAACCTCGGTCACCGCTAGTGAGTGAGGAGAAAACTCAGAGATGATGATGAACTTCGTAAAGGCGTCATCTTTGATGAGGTCTTCAGTAGAGACGACGACGATCTTTCCTCAGAAAAGCCTCGATCTTGATGAGGTCCTCAGGATCAAGCGTTTGCTCGATCATTCTCAAGACCAAGTAAGCTTCTTTTTTTCAAATTTTTACTTGTTTTCGTAAAAAGATTTCCTTTTTCTTGATTTTCATGCATTTTAGGTTCATGGGTCGTTTTCAATTTACGTGATCTCATTTGGGTTCTCTTCCTTCCTTCTTTTCTTATGATTTTTTTAACGTTAGGTGTAATTTTAGGGTTTTAGGCGGGGGCTGGGGGGTAAGTTTTAGGGGACTCAGTTCAGTTGACGATATGCATCCAGAAAGCAACCATCTTTTCTTTATTCACCAAAAGAATTGATTTATTTCAAAGATGGTTTTGGTTCAATTAGGATTGAATTAGGGTTTTCTTTGTCATATTCAATTAGGGTTTGTAGCTATTCTAGTATGTTTTGGTTCAATTAGGATTCATTTTCATATTTTTCTATTTTTTATATCAAGGGTTATTTTTTTGGGTTTGTTTTAATTTTTAAGGAACCCAGGTGGGGATATGCATCCAGGAAGCAACGGCTTTTTTTTTGAGATAACAGGTGGGATAAATTAGCCACCCCTCAATGGGGGAACTTGGGCCCGATCCCGGTCTCCCCATGGGCTACTCCAGGTATCACCAATGGACTCCTCCAAGCCCTTAAGCAACGACTATTTGTTTATGCACTAAAAAATTGTGTGTGTATAAAGTTTTGGTTCAATTAGGGTTTGGCTTGATTGAATTAGGGTTTTCTATGTGAAATTCATTAGACATTATAGTATATTTTGGTTGCATTAATATTGTAGGGTATTTTTTTGATCCAGAGGGAGCCACTTGGAGACATTGGGCCCACCAAAAAATGATTTTTATTTATACAGAGTGACAAGAGTTGTGGAAAAAGGATTATCAATTTTTTTTTTAAAAAAAAGAGTTGTGAAAAATGTATTTGTTCTGATTTCATCAATAATTTTTGGTGCCCATTTGGGGATATATGAACCTAAATGAGCATTGATGTGCTTTGAGAAGCTATTTTTGTTTTACTTTTAGCTTTTGTGCTTGCAGCCTGGGAAATTTATACTTGAATCACTACGGTTGTTGCAGTCGATGGAACTTCCTCCAGAAATCATCAATGTATGAATTCGATTTTTACCTTCTGTTGATCTTATATATGTTTATTTAATTGTTATTTTACAAAATGCTTAATGTTTGTTTATGAAATCAATCTCAAAATTGTTCCCTGTTCTTCATATTTGGTGTAGGCTACAGGCATTTCAAGTTCTGTCAAATGCATGCTAAAGAACACCTACGAACGGATCAGGCAACAGCTGGAAGTTATTAGCTTGTAAGTGTCGATTCATATTTCAAATTACTACGATTTTTATTCAAGGTTTCGAATTTTGTAGTTGCTAGATTACCTGCTTTGTTTTTGCAGCAATGGGATTGAAATCGCCTTGAAATTATCATTTTTATTCTTTTTAACATGCCTATGAAATTAATTTTATTATGTATATAGATTGTCACCTGCAAAATTTGATGTTTAATCTTTGCGCATTTAACTATTATCTACACTGTTGCGGAAAACACGATCATGAAACAATACAAACGATATAGAGAAGCAATCAGATAAACCAATGCAATGGAAATAAGAGTACTAATCAAACAAGACATCATATTTTACGTGGAAAATCCTTTCGGGAAAAACCACAGGCGAAAGAGGATTTATTAATCGACAAAATTATGGAGGATTACAAACGGTGGATGAATCTCTCAAAACCCTAGCTTCCTCTCACAAACAAAGGGTTCATATATCTCAAAAGCTATCACAAATGCTATCTCATCTAGGGATACAAAATACTACAATATATATATTATTAGACAGATAGGATGAAATAACTAATTTCCTAGCAGAACAAATATTCGGCCCAAGACGACGGTAGACGTCTGAAGAAGGACTTGGTAGATGTTTGCCCAAAAGCTTCATGAAACTCCAGAGAGTGCGCCGACGTCTGACGAAGGAACGACAGATGTCTGGCCAAAACAGAGCAATTGCTAACGTCTGAAGAACAAGAGAGGAGATATTTCTTGACTCTGTGTGTGCATGTTTTCGAATACGTTTCAAACGTCTGAACCTCAAACTTCAGACGTCTGCCTCCTTGCTGTAACTGAAACTGAATCTGGAATACTCCGTGTAACACCGAATTGAACTGAGAAACTTCAAGAGATCAAGAATACGAGGCAAACATAACAAATCTCCACCTTGCTTCGTATTCGCCACAAAACACCTTCATAATATTAGTAGTAGCTCCACCTTCTCTACAAAACTCCTAAAGGGCTCAATGAGTGCGACGCACTCCAATTAAGTTCAAGCAATACTCAAACTTAACAAACGAAAAAGACTTGGTCAACATGTCGGCCGGATTATTCGCCGTGTCGACCTTTACGATTATTTTTTCCTTTTCAATGACATCCTGAACAAACCAATACCGAACGTCGATGTGTTTCGTTCTGTTATTATGTTTTGGCTATCACAATAGACTATTATGGTATCCTTTTGGATACCGAGTTTCGAAAATAATCTCTTCAACCAGATTGCTTCCTTAACAACCTCAACAACAGTTTATATTCCGACTCTGTCGTAGACAACGCTACCATAGGGTGTAATGAAGCACGCCAACTAATAGCACATTCTCTTAAAGAGAATACATAGCCGGTGATAGATTTTCGCCTTTCGAGGTCACTTGCGTAATCGGAATCGCTGAATCCAACCAAACTATCACCGCTCTTTCCAAACTCCAACCCTACATCAGACGTATCTCGTAGCTATTATAAAATCCATTTAACTGCTTGTCAACGGCCTTTATCAGGAGATACCATATAGCGACTAACACTACATGTGAAAATATTGGGTCGGTTACAAACCATGGCATACATAATGTTACCCACCGCACTCGAATAAGGAACATGCGATATATACTTTATTTCTTTCTCTGTTTACGGTGATAAACGGGTTGAAAGTTTGTAATGAGCTGCCAAAGGGGTATTTACTGATTAGCGTTGATCATGCCAAAACGCTCCAAAAATTTCTCAATATATCGTTGTTGAGACATGTAAAGTTTTCCTCCTTTGCGACCGCGCCTAATTTCCATACCGAGAATTTTCTTGGCCGCTCCCAAATATTTGGTCTCGAACTTGCCTTTCAACTGTTCCTTAAGCTTCTGAATATCAACTATATATTTTGCTGCTATCGACATATCATCAACATAAAACAACAAGTATATGAAAATCCATCGGCGAGCTTCTTACAATAAACGTAATTGTCGCCCTTATTTCTCGTAAACCCAATATCCTTCATGAAAGAGTCAAATTTGTTATGCTAACGTCTACGCGACTGCTTCAAACCATAGAGTGACTTCCATAACAAACAAACGCGGTCTTTCTTACGTTCAATTTCGAAATCATCGGGTTGTTGCATGTAAATTTTCTCTACCAAATCACCGTGCAAGAAAGCGGTCTTAATATCGAGCTGCTCAAGCTCTAGATCTTACATAGCTACCAAACCGAGCAAGACACGAATAGAGATGTGTTCCAACCGTAGAAAATGCTTCATTGAAGTCCACTTACCTAACTTGCGAATAAGTTTTAGCTACCAACCGTGTCTTATATCGAGTATCTACAACCCCTTGATCTCCTTTCTTCTTTTTGAAAATTCTCTTGTAGCCAACTATTATTTTCTTTTTTTAGGCCTAACGAGTTTCCATATTTGGTTCTTGTGGAGAGAGTCAATCTCTTTATTCATAGCGTGCCAATGAGCTGATTCAGCAGAAGAAATAAATTCTTGATAACTTGTAGGCTCGCTGCTATCAACTGTCTTTGCAACGGACAGCGTATACGCCACTAGATCATCGTTGCCATATCTCTGTAGCGGTCTAATGTTCCTTCGTTGTTGGTCTTGAGCGAGTAGATACTGCTCATCTTGGGACCGATCTTTATCAGACAATGGTGAAGGAGAGATCTCCTGCAAACCTGAGTTTTCACCGATTTCAATTTTAACGCTCGTCTTGTCCTTCCTTGAATCGTCTTTAATTGAAGATTCCGTGTTCTTCGGCTTCAACATAACAGACTTGTCAAACTTCACATCTCTGCTAATCATAAATTTTTGCGACTTCGGATCTGAACACCGCAACCTATAACCTTTGACACCGGTAGCATAACAAAAAAATGCATTTCTTCGCTTGAGGATTTAATTTGCCTTCACGGTAATGTGCATATGTAGGACAACCAAACACTTTAAGTGTTGAATAATCGGCATGCTTCGCAGCCATACCTATTCAGGTGTTTTACTACCAAGCGATGTATGAGGTGATCGATTCACTACATAACATGCCGTGTTCACCGTCTCTGCCTAAAACTCCTTGCCGAGCCCTACATTCGATAACATGCATCGAGCTTTCTTCAAAAGAGTCTGATTCATGCGCTTCGCGACTCCGTTTTGTTATGGTGTGTGGATAACGGTATGATGCCGAACAATACCTTCGTTTTTGCAGAATTCATTGAAATTTTCACTACAAAATTCTAATCCGTTACTCGTCCTTAGTCTTTTAATCCGTTTCTCTATCTACTTCTCAATCAACGTCTTTCATTGCTTGGATGTAAGAAACACATCACTTTTATGCTTCAAGAAGTAGTCCCAAATTTTTCTCAAAAAATTATCGATGAAAGTAAGCAGATACTTCGCATCTTTTTCTTTGGAAGCAATTTGAGAGGGTCTCCAAAGATCCGAATGTATATAGGCAAGAGCGTTTTTTGTGTTGTGCGCCGAACTGAAGCTGACTTATTTCTGCTTCCCAAAAACGTAATGCTCACAAAACTCTCTGTTCGATGTACTTTGACCACAAAGAAGACCTTGTTTCGATAACTCGGTCATACCTCTCTCACGCATATATCCGAGTCTCAAATGCCATATACCATAATCTGGTAACTTTTGAATTTGACATGGATTTAGATGATAAACTGCCGCCGGCCCGGTAGTTGTCGAACCCTGCAACACATAAGAACTCAATTTTCAAGCCCTTCATAATGACGTGAGCACCTTTAGTTATTTTCAAAACTCCATCTTCAGCGGAGAACTAATAACCCTTAACGTTGAGTGTACCCAATGAGATGAGATTCTTCTTCAAGTTAGGTATGTGCCTAATTTCAGCTAATGTTCTCATAACTTTGTCAAACATTTTCATTTGGATCGTCCCCTTGTCAATAGCTCGACACGAACTATTGTTTCCCATCAAAACCACTCCACCATCAATAGACTCATAAGTGGTGAACAAATCCCTATTAGGACACATATGTAGGAACAATCCGAATCCATAATCCATTCATCCTTAGATTGATGTATTTTGTCAAGAACCATAAGTAGATCTCCTTCTCCTTCTGATATACTAGCTTCAGCTGAAAACTCCATCTTTTGTCTTTAAACCGCTGCTTGCTCTGCAATTTGTAACAATCGACTTTAAAGTGTCCATTCTTCTTACAATAGTTGTAGGTCAAGTTTTTATTCTTTGACCATGACTTTTTACTACCTTCTGAATTTCTCTTCTCCGCTCGCCCACGAACAAATAAGGCTGAAGATTGACTATCGCCTTCGTTAGAAGTTAACACTTTGTCGATCTTTTCCTTTATCATCGATTTTTCTTTGACATTCTTGATCGAGATGGTATCTCGTCCATAGACTATGGTGTCATGAAAGTGCTTATAATTGGATGGCAAAGAACATAATAATATCAATGCTTGATCTTCATCATCAATCTTAATATCGAATCCAGATTTGTAATGATCGAATTAAACTCACCGATGTGGGATTTGATAGGAGAGCCTTCTGATATATAAAGTGTGTAGAGACGCTGCTTCAACAGGAGTCATTTGTGATAGACTTCTTCAAATATAACTTCTCTAACTTCAACCACAAACTAGCCGTCGTCTTCTCCACCAAAACTTCTTGCAAAACTTCATTTGTCAAACACAACTGGATAACTGTGAGGGCCTTTTCATCCAACTCCTCCCATGCTTCTGTTAGTTATATGTATGCCCTAGAGGCCATTACTGTAAATTGGATGTATATTATAGTGGATGCTGGGACATATATAGGTAGGACTTTCTTGCTCGACATGATAGTACGCTATCTGGTTGCTCTTTATCTTAACATGTATACCTTCTGTCTCTCTGATTATATGTTGATAAAGCCCCTAGGATGTGTACTCGACTTCCAGGACTGTGATGCAGATCATACTAATGGGGCCTGGATAGTCCATGAGTACATCCTTGAAATGTTCCTAGTCGAGGGAATATCGAGACGGGGCATCGATATTCCAGAGTAGACTAGCGTATATCTTCTCGACCCATGTGATGGGCGATGGATGATCCCATATCCATTGGTGTTTGACATCGGAGATGGTATGCGGGTGCTCAGTGGAGACTGGGTACATTGAACGGACTCGCCGAGAACTCCCAGATGGTATTATACCTCACGTCAGATGGCAGTTCTCTGGTGACACTGGTACAGCTTAGACTGTTGACCCGAGATCGTCATAGAGTCTTGTGTGTCTTCCACTGTGCTTTGATTTCCACCCTACCACGGCTCTACTGAGTCGTGCAAACAGGTGGTTTTTGGGTACAGTCCCGATTCACATGGAGGCAATGAGCGATAGGAGGGGATTCGTCTCTCCCGGTATTGGGGGTTGATGTTGTGCTATGCTCGACTGGCCATAACAGGAAATCCCTGGCCAGGGTTGCTGTGATATACTGGTAAGAGTTATCAGTAGTTTCACGAATGTTATGGACCTCAATTCGGCATGACTTATCGAGCTATTGGGGTCTGACGTTTACCACCCCTAGGCGAGATATGCGACATATCAGACGAACAGACCGGACTGTACGGTAAGTGTTACTGGTTGGATTCGCAGGAGTGTGAGCGGGCTTGCTCGTCGATCTTCTGATCGCTCAATACCCGGGTGGCCGTTACGTTTAGCAGACCGCTTGCGGCTTGTGGGTGTTTGATATGATCATCATCCGCTGCCGGCGTATTGACGAGTCTTTAGAGTCCTACACAGAGCTTTCCTGGCTCTAGCGAAACGAAATAGGAGCGCATATGAGATATGTGCGGGACCGAGAATAATGCGTGTATGTGATACCGCATTCTATTCTCGCGATGAATGTATCGATTGGTTATATGCGATATAACCTAGTTATCGAATCAAGGATTGATTCGATAAGCCGATACATATGATACTAGTCGGTTATATCCGATATGACCGGATCGTTAAATCAAGTGTTGATTTAATGATTTAGTGCATATTTATATATTTGATATATTACTTTGCGTTAACTAGTATTGGTTCACTTTAAAAGGATTTTCTCACTTGAATTGTGCACATTGTATATGTGATATATTTTTTGTGCACATCATTGTATCATGTTTGATGATACATTCTTTCTTGATTTTGTGTAAAGTATTGAACCATGGTTAGTTAGTGGTTAGGGTATCTTTTCATTTGCTTATTCATTTATCTTTTCCTTTATTTCATTTAGAAAAGATAAAGAGAAAGATAAATGGTGGACTTATTTTGTTTTTAGTTGAAACTTCTTGAAACCTTGACTAAGTCCACCATTCTTGTCTTTTCTCTAACCCTAACCACTTATATAACCTTGGTTAAATCTCTACACAAAACCATGGTTGTTGACATGATAAGTATCATATTGTTTTTATTTTTAATTAAGACTTATCATATCATCTTCTTCTTTCTTCATCTTCTTCTTCAATGAAGAAAGCTTGCTACTCCAATGGCAAGTCATGAAATCTAGTGAGAAATCCAAAACTAAAGTTTACCCACTTTCTATTTCATCATACTCTACCTCTTGCCAAGTGGTATAGGGTGTTTCCTTCACAAGTTTTTCCGACTTGGTGAAGTTGGAGCTTGTTCTAGCGATGCCTCGACGTAGATCATCTTCGGCATCGAACCGACGATCAAGCCCGCCCATTCTTCGATGATGCCGACGCTAGAGCCCAAGACATGATTTGGACAGCGAGGGGACTTCATTGCGGAGCCCTGGAGGTGGTGGACCGGATCTACAAAGGTTGTATATCCGTTCCCTTAGTTAAAATGTTAACTAGTTTGCTTGTTTCGCCTAAATATCTAGTAAACGATCCGTAGTCGGGTTTGTAGGCACCCGTAAAATTTGATTTGTGCATGTTTGATCACTTGTGAGACTTCACTAGAGTGCCTAGGAACCCTACAGTGGTATCAAAGCCTAGCTAGAGCCTTAGGCGATGTCTAGACGGAGTTTGAAAGCCGGACGAACCGAAACCCTACCCGGAATATGCTCTCTGGACTTTTTCCGAAAATGTGGATTTTTGTGTATTAAAAATGCCTAAAAAATTCAATAAATAATTATAAGAATTACTGCGCAAACTCAGGCGAAAGATTCATCTAAACGGCGGCGGAACCGCGGCAGAATCCCAGCTTCTGCGGCGGTTCCGCGGTCCTCTGGTGACGTCATCACATCTTTTCTGCACAGTAATTCCTATTTAATTATTCTGGACTTTCTGGGAATATTTAAAATTTATTCCAGAGTTGAATGTTCTGGGTTGTTTTGGGGATTCGATTGTTCGATCGAATTATCAGATTTTGTTTATGTGGCTTTCCGGATAAATTTTAGAATATGTTAAAAAGTTCGACCGGATATAAATACCCAATTTTTTCCCTGTCGGGAAATTTCCAAGTGTTGGATTTTTCCGTAGTTTGACGACGTTCTAAGTAGTGCAAGTAACGCGATGGACCCTCTAGAAGACAACAAACCTTAACTCGATTATGTGACCGTCTTGAACTGCCCTTTGAACCTTCGGGTTTGGGGCAGTACGGCGTGCCACATGTGAGGCGTTGGCTTGACCCTTCTACGGCTGGACCGTTGGTACTGAGGCACGAACTGAATGTTGTTAGACTTATTTCATGTGTTGAGCTGTATCGGGAAAACTTGGGTGTTCGATTGTTCGATCGAAAAGTTTAGCATTTTCCATTTATCTGGAATGTGATACAATAATTGGAATTCACAAATAGTTATGAGATAACGGAATGAATATTATAAACATAGCAGTTTAGTCTCACTTGATCAGTTGCCACGGAATTTTGATGTGATCAAAAGTCCGTCGCAATCACGTAGTGCACGCAGATACTCGCCGGGTAAACTTAATAGACAGCTTCACTTCATAGCCCCGACCAAGTGACTGTAGGAGAACCCCGTCGCCGAAAGCATCCGTTCGGGTGCTCGCGGTGGCGGTGTTCCGCCTTGGTGCACTTCGTCGACGGTATCGGGGGTGCGGCCGTCTACTGAAGTTTGCGACGAGCATTCGATCAGTATGTCGGGAATCCTGTTGAATTGCCCGACTTAATATTGAAAAGAGTTTTCGATAATGAGACTAAAATGCGGGGTTTATAATTGTTAGGCATGCGATGTCTTAAGAATTCATTTAGTCAGGCATGCGATGTCTGAGGTGGTTGCGGATTCCAACTGTTGTAGTTTTACACTTTCTTTTTTGTGACCGTAAGTGTAATATATGATGTCGCCGGTTTCGTTGCTATATGTCAACGACAATTGGGATGCGCATATTTACTTACGTTGATGACATGTGATGTTATGTGTTGCTGGATATGTTATATTGGATCGTCGTATTTGAATAGCCCGGGGGTTTTTATGTGAGATGAGTGTTTTTCATTTTCATTCATGTAAAAACTTGTATGTAATATTCTTTTATTGGGGCACTTCCAGGTTGCGGAAGTAGTCACCGTTTGTATATTATTTACTTTTCTGCACTAGGATAGACCCAAGAAGGGGAGCACTAGTAACCGGGTTCTAGGGTCCAGTGGGAGACCAACTCGAGGAGTCGAGTCCGGGTCTCCTAACCCTAGAATTGGTAGGGTTGCTTGCCGCTCTCGTAGGGGTCTAGGGGTGTGGGATTGGCTATTCATCACGACCGTGGAATCCGTGTTTTATACTGGCTCGTATTGAAAACACGGACGTCCTAGTATATCCAATATTTCATATGTTTCTTCTGCTGTGTTTTATCTGAGATCATGCGTTGTTCTGTGGCAGATATTATATATAGTATATATGATATATTATATAGACGTTACTTATGTTTTACACCCACGCTAGACCTGCCCCGCTCTGCCGTTAGTTACCAAACCTAACGGTGCACGATGGGACATTGAGGCGAATGCGGATGGCATAAGTGTACGTCATATCTATCTGTGATGTTTAGGTAATTTAAATGATGGGATATTCATTAATGAGATTAATGAAAGAAAATAAACCTAATTGATGTTGTGGAATCGAATTTCAAAATAAAACAGGTAGCTACAGTTCTTGCTTTGCATCGCGGTGTTCCTTGTAGAACATCCTGCACCTTATTCGATAAGGAAAGGACCGAGATCCCTTCACCGGGAGTGACTCCTTTAGCAATAACTGGCAGATGCTGCAACCCTCGGTTTGTCTTTTGATCGCTTCTATAGTTTCTGCTTTGCACAGTGATATATATGATATATCCCGCACCTCATTCGACGAGGAAAGGGCCGACGATCCCTTCACCGGGAGTGACCCCTTTAGCAAAACTAGAAAAGCCTAAAAAACATTCCATTTTAAAACCATTTGATTCCGCAACGAGATCAAGTTCAAAGCGTTAAAGGTTTTCACAAAAAAAAAAAACCAGCCGCAACCCTCCGTCATTTTAGAAAGTAGAGTACTTAGTATTCGTGCTGTGTTTGTTGACCATAGTCAAGGCACAGTGTACGATAGCTAAGTGATGTCTTCCTACACCGCATATGATGCGATTAGTTAGGACAGTCGCGTGACTTTGTTGACCATAGTTAAGGGTCATGTGGGTGGGTCTAATTAATCACGAAATGACGGGTAGAACTTGACTAGTACTTATGATTTGTTGACCATAGTCAAGATCATAGGTGCTAGGGGTAAAAACCTTTATCGGGAGTTTCAAGTGTTGAAATTTACAATGAGATTGCATACCATCTATATGATAGTTGGATCCCGATACCCACTGCGAGTAATTGTTACTCCTGGGAGAGTTTTGCACTTTGCAATTAGCCGATCAAGTAGGTGTCTAGAAAGGTGTCAACGGGGTTACGCCTCTGGGAAAACGAGGTTTACAGTAATTAGGTCCGTGCGAAAGCACGGGGAACCTCCCTCAAAGTACCGACACTGGCCTGGCTGAAAGATTGGCGAACTTGTAGAGTGTAATTAATCCCGGCTAGTCTTTCCTTTTAAGGTTTGAAGGAAGATTTGATAAAAACAGTGGGAGCCATCCTGATTAGATAAAATATATAACCAATCTGATCTTGCAAGAGCACACGCAGAGTGTTTTCTTCTCTCTCTCTCTTCAGGTAGCGACCATATCACGCCTTAATCAAGATAATAATACGGATGTATTGACCGAACCCGCTTGTTATACTGAGCTGCGGAACGTTGGTCCCGCTCCAACTTATAATTGTTATAAGACAGAGCAGGAAATTGGGGAATACCAGATTTCCCGTGCCGCCCAATCGAAGAGAGTGTATGCTGATGCATCATCTTCGGGTGTGTTCATTATACAGAACTGTTTCTCAGTATCCTCCGCATCCTTGGTATGTGATACTGGATCAGGATCCCAGATATGTAAGATATTACATAGGGCTACAAAAGGGTAGAAAAACTGAGAACGGGTGATAAGTTTCATGAGACAGAAACCGGGGCAAGTGTTGCAGCCAAGTTTGTTGGTCACTGTCACCCTGTATTACCAATACATTGATTCTGAACAAATGCTATTAGATACCGAACCTGATATATAAAATCATATCAGTCTCTTTATTAATAAAGAAATGATATAATTTTGTATTGTTGGATAATGTTTTGAACATTTCCTATATCAAAAGTTGATCGGTTCAGGCACGTTATCTAAAAGCATTGAAGTTCTAAATCAAACTACAGTTCCTAGTATACAGAACACACACAAGAAGAAGAATTCAGAAATGAACGAATCCTTCTTGAGGCATTGTAGACTAGGTCACATAAATGCGACCCGACTGGCTGAAGTTACATTTTAGATGCATATTTAAATCAGTTTGAATTTACATCTTGTGAAACTTGCCAGTCATGTCACAAAGATTAGATGATCATAGCTCTGTTTATTACAAACAGAGAAAGAGTTAGCAAACTCTTGGGACTGATACATGATGATGTATGTAAAGTCTCCTGTCTACACATGCCAGGATTGGTTCTTTATACTTCATTATATTCTCTGATAATCTCTCAAGATTCAGTCATATGTTCCTGTTGAAACATAAGTCCGAACCTTTTGAGGTATTCACAGAATATAAGTTAGAAGTAGAGAACCAATAACCGGGTATAAGTATTATGTCCTATGATGAGATCAGGGAGGAGAATACTTGTGCATGGCATTTCTGGACCATTCTAAAGGAGAATGAGATTCTCTCTCCGTACTACTCCTCTGAATACACCACAGCACAACGGTGTATCAGGGCGGAGCAATTGCACAATATTAGATATGTTGTGCTCTATGATGAGTATTACTGAGTTACCTATTTACTTTTAGGGTTATGCACTTGAGAAGCTGCATACGTATTGAATTAGGTTCGAATCAAATCAGTGCCTACCACTTCATATGAGATATGGTGCGGGAAGATCCTATCTCTTGAGTAAGTTAAGATTTGAGGTTGTCCGGCCTATGTTTAAAGCAAAATCCGGACAAGATCGAGGCAGGATCAATTCTGTAGAACTGGAAAGGTTCCAGCTATACAAAACTGCAGTTGATGATTTGACAGAACCATAAGATTCTATAATTCCCGACGAACCTCAGCCTCTCCGCCGATCTAGTAGGGTTCCTCATCCGCCTAAGAGATACCTCGGTTTCTCGATGACAGTGGGAGCGAGGAATGCATCATGAGATGACGACCTAACTAGTTTCGAGTAGGCCATCGAGAGTAGGGAATCTGTAAGAATGGCTGGATGCTTAGCGATCTGAGATGGAATCCATGTACACCAGCAAAGTATGGACTTTAGCTGCTATATCTGAAGGGTTAAATCCCCATCAGGAGCAAGTATATCTTGAGAAGATTACTTGGTGTAGATGGAAAAGTTGAGACTTTCAAAGCTAGACTTGTTAAAGGTTTTCGTCATCGACCAGACGTGGATAATGATGAAACCTTTTTCCAGTAGCTATGCTTAAGTCTATCCAGATCCTACTTGCCACGGCTACATACCATGACTACGATATCTGGCGGTTGGGTGCCATGACTGCTTTTCTAAATACTGATTTAGAAGAGAACGTCTGTAAGTACACAGCCAGAGGGCCTCATAGACAGTGGGAGCAGCGGAAACGTGTGCAAGTTGCTTTACAGAATAAAGCAGACATCGCGGAGTTGGAACGTCTGTTTTGATGTGAAAATCAAAGTGTTTGACTTCATCAAAATGGTAGACGAACCTTGTATATACAAAAGGGTAGTAGAGAGTAAGGTGGTCATCTTCGTATTGTACGTAGACAACATACTCTTGATAGGAAGAGAGTTTCCTATACTACGATCGGTCAATCTCCTATTATCACTAGGATTCTCCAAATAGGATCAAAGTGATACCTCCTAAATCCTGAGTTTTTCATCTATGAGATAGATGTAATTGGATGCTAGGATTCTCACTAGATGTAGTGAGATGGTATCAAACGATCCTGAGGAGAATCACTGGAAGAGTTCCAGGGTAATAAAAACGACTGAATATCAGTCACAGGCATTGTCTTTACCCTTAGTAAAGGGACGGTATGTTGGAAGAGTTCCAAGCTAGATACCGTGGCAAACTAGACGATAAAGGCTGGTAACATCGCTATTAAAGAAACTACCAAAGAGGCAGTTTGGGTGTATATTGGTTCATGAGATGAACTAGGTTCCTGCCATTGTTTGACAATGGAAGTGTGGCTTCGGCCCTGGAACCCTGGTCCCATCAGTGACCCAGACAAACTCTGAGGCAGCGTCACCTGATCATGGAGATAGTTGATCTCCAGGGTGATCGAGGTTAGGAGAGTAGACTCAGAGGACAACACGGCGGATCCACTCACGAAGGCCTTTTTCCCAAAGAGAGACTTTTAGGGGATGGTTGAGTATTAGATACTGCAACCACTGCTACAGATGGCCCTAGTGCAAGTGGGAGATTGTTAGTTATATGTATGCCCTAGAGGCCATTACTGTACATTGGATGTATATTGTAGTGGATGCTGGGACATATATAGGTAGGACTTTCTTGCTCGACATGATAGTACGCTATCTGGTTGCTCTTTATCTTAACATGTATACTTTCTGTCTCTCTGATTACATGTTGATAAAGCCCCTAGGATGTGTACTCGACTTCCAGAACTGTGATGCAGATCATACTAATGGGGCCTGGATAGTCCATGAGTACATCCTTGAAATGTTCCTAGTCGAGGGAATATCGAGACGGGGCATCGATATTCCAGAGTAGACTAGCGTATATCTTCTCGACCCATGTGATGGGCGATGGATGATCCCATATCCATTGGTGTTTGACATCGGAGATGGCATGCGGGTGCTCAGTGGAGACTGGGTACACTGAACGGACTCGCCGAGAACTCCCAGATGGTATTATACCTCACGTCAGATGGCAGTTCTCTGGTGACACTGGTACAGCTTAGTCTGTTGACCCGAGATCGTCATAGAGTCTTGTGTGTCTCCCACTGTGCTTTGATTTCCACCCTACCACGGCTCTACTGAGTCGTGCAAACAGGTGGTTTTTGGGTACAGTCCCGATTCACATGGAGGCAATGAGCGATAGGAGGGGATTCGTCTCTCCCGGTATTGGGGGTTGATGTTGTGCTATGCTCGACTGGCCATAACAGGAAATCCCTGGCCAGGGTTGCTGTGATATACTGGTAAGAGTTATCAGTAGTTTCACGAATGTTATGGACCTCAAGTCGGCATGACTTATCGAGCTATTTGGGTCTGACGTTTACCACCCCTAGGCGAGATATGCGACATATCAGACGAACAGACCGGACTGTACGGTAAGTGTTACTGGTTGGATTCGCAGGAGTGTGAGCGGGCTTGCTCGTCGATCTTCTGATCGCTCAATACGCGGGTGGCCGTTACGTTTAGAAGACCGCTTGCGGCTTGTGGGTGTTTGATATGATCATCATCCGCTGCCGACGTATTGACGAGTCTTTAGAGTCCTACACAGAGGTTTCCTGGCTCAAGCGAAACGAAATAGGAGCGCATATGAGATATGTGCGGGACCGAGAATAATGCGTGTATGTGATACCGCATTCTATTCTCGCGATGAATGTATCGATTGGTTATATGCGATATAACCTAGTTATCGAATCAAGGATTGATTCGATAAGCCGATACATATGATACTAGTCGGTTATATCCGATATGACCGGATCGTTAAATCAAGTGTTGATTTAATGATTTAGTGCATATTTATATATTTGATATATTACTTTGCGTTAACTAGTATTGGTTCACTTTAAAAGGATTTTCTCACTTGAATTGTGCACATTGTATATGTGATATATTTTTTGTGCACATCATTGTATCATGTTTGATGATACATTCTTTCTTGATTTTGTGTAAAGTATTGAACCATGGTTAGTTAGTGGTTAGGGTATCTTTTCATTTGCTTATTCATTTATCTTTTCCTTTATTTCATTTAGAAAAGATAAAGAGAAAGATAAATGGTGGACTTATTTTGTTTTTAGTTGAAACTTCTTGAAACCTTGACTAAGTCCACCATTCTTGTCTTTTCTCTAACCCTAACCACTTATATAACCTTGGTTAAATCTCTACACAAAACCATGGTTGTTGACATGATAAGTATCATATTGTTTTTATTTTTAATTAAGACTTATCATATCATCTTCTTCTTTCTTCATCTTCTTCTTCAATGAAGAAAGCTCGCTACTCCAATGGCAAGTCATGAAATCTAGTGAGAAATCCAAAACTAAAGTTTACCCACTTCCTATTTCATCATACTCTACCTCTTGCCAAGTAGTATAGGGTGTTTCCTTCACAAGTTTTTCTGACTTGGTGAAGTTGGAGCTTGTTCTAGCGATGCCTCGACGTAGATCATCTTCGGCATCGAACCGACGATCAAGCCCGCCCATTCTTCGATGATGCCGACGCTAGAGCCCAAGACATGATTTGGACAGCGAAGGGACTTCATTGCGGAGCCCTGGAGGTGGTGGACCGGATCTACAAAGGTTGTATATCCGTTCCCTTAGTTAAAATGTTAACTAGTTTGCTTGTTTCGCCTAAATATCTAGTAAACGATCCGTAGTCGGGTTTGTAGGCACCCGTAAAATTTGATTTGTGCATGTTTGATCACTTGTGAGACTTCACTAGAGTGCCTAGGAACCCTACAGCTTCCTCCATCATAATAAAAGGCATTGAATCCTTTCTAAAAATTACCTTTCTCAAATTATTTTGTGTCAAATACGGTAATCATACGAACTTGTCTTAGACTAAAACTCATAGACCTATCAAACTTCTCAATATCGAACTTCATAATCCTTGGAGACGTGATGTAAGCTCAAAAGAAGACACCTTGAGTGCTTACAAACCCTAAAACTTCAAAATCACAATCTAACAAGATGGTGAAGAGAACACAAGCGTCGTTACCCACCGTAAACTTAGATTGTGAGATCTAAAGACCCAACGGTTCAATCAAAACACCAAATCTTCTAAACACTATATAGCTCAGATACCAATTTGTTGGCTCTGATACCAGTTTGTTGCGGCAAACACAATTACGAAGCAATACGAACGATATAGAGAAGCAATCAAATAAACAAAAGCGATGGAAATAAGAGTACTGACCAAACAAAACACCAGATTTTACGTGGAAAGCCCTTTCGAGAAAAACCACGGGCGAGGAGAAGCTTTATTAATCAACAAAATTATGGAGGATTACAAACTGTAGATGAATCTCTCAAATCCCTCTCAAAACCCTAGCCTCTCACAAATACAAAAGGGTTCAAATATCTCAAAAGCTATCACAAAGGTTATCTTATCCAGGGTTACAAAATACTACAATATATATAGTATTAGACAGATATGATGAAATAACTAATTTCCCAACAGAACAAATATTCGGCCGAAGACGACAGCAAACATTTGAAGGACTTGACAGACATCTGCCGAAAACCTTCATGAAACTCCAGAGCGCGCGCGCAGATGTCTGATGAAGGAACGACAGACGTTTACCCAAAAATAGAGCAATGGCTAATGTCTGAAGAACAAGTGAAGAGATGTCTCTCAATTCTCTGTGTGCATGTTTTCGAATACGTTTCAGACGTCTGAAGCTTCTGCCTCTTTACCGTAGCTGAACCTGAATATGGAATACTCCCTGTAACGCCGAATTGAACTGGGAAACTTCTAGGGATCAAGAATACGAGGCAAACATAATATACACAAAAGTGAACTTGAGCCAATCGATGTCTCTCGCTAAGCTTATTTTTGTACTTCACTTACATTCCAGTATTGTACTAAACTCGTGGGGCGGGGGTGGCTGGTTTAGGATACACAAGTCATGCAAACACCATTTAATTTAAGAAGAGGAACATAGAAAAAGTGTGTTAGTGGATTGGTCGTTGACAAAAACTTCTTCGTTGATCACACACATTTTCTACTCATGATTAGCTGCTGATTAATTGATCGAAAAAGCGAAAGTGAGAGCTATGCTAGAAATAGTTAATTTGTGATGAACTTGACAATTTTTCTTGTCTGGATTGCATACGTCTCAATATTTTGTTAAAATATGAGATAATATTTGTTTCGAATGAAGGAGCCATTCGTTACTGCATTGTGTATTGATTAATAACGACGTCACAGTCACTACTAAATGAGTCAAATTTGTAACTAATCATTTTCTAAAATGGCGAATCACTCTTTAATATACTCTATCTATCTCTATTCAACTTACTCTAACTTTCAACTTTGAAGATAAACCTGAACCATGAAGCTCTCTGTTTAAGATAAAACAATCCACTTTAGTTGTAATGTTTAGCATCTTTAGGCTCCACCTGTATGTATTAAGTAGTGTACAAACAAATAAGGAACTCATGTTTCTGTCAATTTTCAGTTAAAAATCATCACTTTTTAATCTGTTGCATATTCAATTAATTATCATCAAACCTCACTTTTCTAAAATGTTAGAGCAGTTTAACAATTATATCTACATACACAAGTTTCACCAACTGGGCTTTAGCTCGGTTGGTACCAATTTCCTCTCCAATGCGAGAGGTCGTAAGTTTGATCCCCTTCGGGGGTTGATTCAAAAAAATAAAAAATAAAATACATGCACAAGTTTCTTAGTCTATATGTCAACCCTGGATAAAATTACTAATATTTATTTTGGTTGTAATTTTTGGGTGTAGGGGATCGACTATTCTTCTAAATGCCCGGATGCATGAAACTAAGGGAACTACAGGTAAGCTTTTCTTTCCTTTTTTTCTTGTAAAACACAGTTATGATATTCTCATGACTAATCACTAATTACATATTGCAGAAGCTACTACCCCGGACACTGTCCTTTCATTTGTTTATCAAACTCTTTTTCTTATCGACTATTTCTTCTCTATTGTGTTGCAGGTTTTACATGCGAAGGAGTTTTCAAAGAAACCGATAAAGAGTCTCATTTCGATTGTCATATAATAGAGAAGAAGGATAATGGTGAAAAAATGAAGAAGAGGCCACGAATAATTGTTAAGCCGCTGAAACCTCATGCAAATTCCAATGAGACGGTAAATCCTATGAATGGTAGGAGGCCATTAATCTCCCCGGATGAATTAGCAAAAGATTTGAAGAAGGTTAATTCTGATGAAATAACTGAAGAGGTAACAAGACTTGCTAAGCCAAAGCTTTGAATCCTTGATTATACCAGTTAAAAAATAATTCGACTTAATATTTTTCTTTTGTTTTATGAATACACAGGAAGCTGAAGGCCTAGCTTTACGAGATGAGCCAGTGATCAAAAAGAGAAAGCTTCTGCCAGAAAAATATGAAGAGGTTAAGAAAGATAATGGTGAGATGAAAAGGCCACAAACAGTTGTTAAGCCACTGAAACCTCAGAGAATTTTCAATGAGATGGCCAGTCCTATGAATGCTATGAGTCCATTGGTACAAGAGATGAAGGAGTCTATCGCTGATGAGAACATTAAAGAGGTAAGATATACTACTACACTAACGCCTGCAGCATAAATAATAGCGGTTAATAAATAATTTTGATCTAATATTTTCTTTTGTTTATTGATATACAGAAATCTAAAGCTCTATCTTTTCAAGGTAAACCAGAGATCAACAAGAGAAAGCTTCCGCCAGAAAGATATCAAGAGGGAAATGATGGTAAAGTTATCTGCCTTTGCAAAAAATAGTGATGTTGTCGTCATTTTCTTGTCTTATTTAGTGTAATTTTTCATATAACGAGATTAACTTTTTCTTCATAAATATCCAGCAACAAAGGAACATAATGTTAATGTGATGGATGTGAAAATCTCATCAAAACAAGTTTTCAAGCAAATAAATTTTAGCGAAAAGAATTCAAAGCTACATCAAATACCAGACTCTCTTATGCGGGTACCAACATTATCACCTCATGTCCAAGATGTAAGCAGAGCAAAACCTGAAGTTTTATTTTTGTGCAAGTTAGAAAGATAAAACATATTGATTGCTGTTTTTTCTTTGTGGATGTGTTTAGAAACCAGAGAAGCGAAATTATGAGGATAAGCTGGAAATTACGAAAAGAAGGCTTCGCGATAGCTATGAAAATACAAACGATGGTTTATTTCTGTTCTTTCATTTTAGCGGTTGATATCAATTTTCTTTTTGTGAAGAATTAGAAATTTACCGACGTTTGTTCTTTGTTCTTTGCTCTCATCGTGCAGAAAGGAAGAAGCATTGTGTAAAGCTCATTGACTTGAATGAGTTGCAAGCGCGACAGCCTAAAAAAGAGATCAAGCCCAAAGCGAAGCGTGGGTGTCCCATTAGCGCTTATACAAAAGCAGCCTACACGCGATGACTGTCATATAACTTGGTAGGGCAGAAGGAAGCAAATTCTCTGGAATGATGCAAGCTGTACATATACATAATTTGTATATGATTTATATGCATAGTTAGGCTTTTTCATGAAAAATATTAGTTTGCTGTAAAAATTAGTCTTTTTTTGTCTTAATGCTGTAGCTCAATTAAGATTTGAGTAAGCAATTCAAGACGAGTGATTGACTGGCTACTTTTTGATGGCTTTTGTTTGTTTTTATATAATGATAATATAATGATTCCCCATTTATTTGTTGATTGATTTCCGTTCTTGTTTGGTTCAGTTTTATTTTCTTCTTGGCAGAGAGCTTTCTCTTAGACATGGAATTGCCATATTTTATTACATGTGCTAAAAATCTCTGGGGTCAAAAAAATGATTTGAAATATTTCTGGATAAATTGAAAAGGTAAATAGAAAAGCAATAATCATCCATTTTTTCAAGAAGAAATTAGAATCATGTTGACTTTAATGAAATAAAAAATATACTTTTGATTCTATTTTAAGAAATCAATACTATAATTAATTTTTTTTGAAAGCATCTGATAAAATTTTAAGCAATAATAATCATACAAATAAAAAATTTGAGCATATGAAGATGTAAAGAATGAATTCAGTAAACATATTTTATTCTTATTAAATTTATACATATTCACTAACGAGGGGACGATTATATAGTTTATTTATGAGTGTACACGAGCTTTTGATATAACCGGGTTCCATCAATATGATTAGCCTTGTTGAGTTTTGTCCCATCTTATATCTTATATCCATGCGGCTTTTATATTTTTTCCAATGTGGGACCATGTTACCCACATATCTAAACACTCCCCCTCACGTGCAATATGGTTGTCACGTGGATCGTACAAATACATGTAGAGGCTAGTCTCGAAAAGGCGGAGTGTTTGACAGCTTTGTCGGGCGATGAATTTCGATGTGATCTCGCGATGGCCGATAGAGTCGAGATGGTCTCAAAAAAGGTAACGATCTCGAAAAGAGGGCGGCGAAGAGATCAAGAGTTGATGATGGTGTGATCTCATGAAGTCGACAGAGTCAATGCGATCTTGTAACGGCAAAGATGCCCATGAAGAAGATCGATGATGAGACCGGCGAGGATCAATCAATGTTGTCAGGTATGCTTTGATACCGTATTGAATTTATATTGAAACATTTCGAAATTTTTTAATATTATTTCAGAATTTAATTAATGATATGATGACTTTAGGTGGCATGATGCATGTACGAGGCAAAGATGAGACAAAACATGCACTATATACGTACATATTCTTTTATTGTTATTCTTTCTTTTCCAAATCTTACTCTCTCTCTCTCTCTCTTTTCCCTCCCAGACTTGTTTGTCCAAAATCCCTTCTTGCATAAAAAACCACTCAAGTTTCACTAGAGTTTGAAGATTTTGAAGATTTCCTTGCATTTGCGAGTTTCTTGATCCATAAGCTAGATATATACTTCATTATTTACTTAGATTAATGATATTAACTTAGTTATAATCTCTATGCATGCATGATAAGTTTTTGTGTGAGTAATTGTTAAATTTTAATGAATTAAAACTTTCAAAAGTCTGAGTACTTGTATTTGTTTTTTTTAATTGAGCTATGTCCTCGAAATCAGTGACAAGCTGGGATTTTGAGATTTTTAGAAAATTTTCTGTTGGGAATTAGCTTATTTGGTGCACTACAAAGTCGTAGATAAATGACTAATATTTTAGCTCAAAATTTTTTGTTGAGTTTCACTAAAAGATGGAATTATTACGATTTTTTAAAAGTTTCCAAGCTGAAATTACTGTTTTCAGCGGCTGTTTTTCACCAAACTTATAGTCATATTATGCATGGTTCCATTGACAATTTGGTAAATATAAAAATTGGAAGTTGTAGATAATTTTGTGTAGATATTTTTATAATTTTTATTTTCCTTATCCATCTTATAAAATCAAGAGATATCATTTTTGTATTGTTTTCTGGTCTGTGAATAGTGTTCAGAAACATGTTTTAGTTTTGTATTTTATTTAATGTCTTATACTTGGAATCTGGGAAAGTTATTTTGAGGTATAAAATTTAATTTATTTATCTATATGTAGAATTTTAGTTTGAGTCTAAATATTGTATTTACAATTTTTGAGGATTTTTCATAATGAGCCTTAAAATTACACTTTTCTGGACTTAAGTTTTTAAACGATATTCTTTCGAGTGTTATATTTTCCATGTTAAGTTTTATCAGTGGGATAATCTTATTCATATTGTGTCCTTACGGTTGAAGGACCATTAGCGTAGGCGTCCGAAACGTTGAGGCAAGGCAAAGAGGTCGTAGAATTCGACTAGCTTATATATTGTATTCCGGTGAGTAGAATTAGCATATATAAGATGGAAATCAGGTAGATGGCGTATAGTATCCCAAATAACCAAATTTCTTATGAACATTATTTCCTATTCATTATAATTAATGTCTCACATACTCAGTTTACAATGCCATGTTTGAACACTTCTTATTCATTATAATTCATGTCTTACATACTCAGTTCATAATGCCATGCTTCATTTCCTTTGCTTTGCTTGTGCGAACACACTTGTTAAAGCAGTTACACACTTACTAATGATTATCAAGAGGCACCATTACAGACTCACAAGCTACATGTACACATCATTAGTAACTGCCATGACATGATAAAACTTGTCATGTTTCTTCTTATATATTTTGCAACACACTTGCTAGAACACTTGCATAATTACTAATGATTACCATGAGACACCATCACAGACTCTCATGGTACGCATACACATCATTAGTAACCTCCATGACACATATAGATCTTGCCTTGATTCTTCGTGTTGTAATTATATCCAGCTAGTATCATATACTGCTTATCATGTTTTCGTTATATTGATACCATTGTTCTGTGCATTCTTATATCTTAACTTCCGCTATTGCAAAATTAATTATGAGTTGTTGTTCTTATGAACTTTATGTTTTGCATTAGATTTGGGAAACCGCACAGTACTATTTTATAAAACTTGATTATGTTTGCAAATTGCGGTTTACTCTTGAAATGATAATGATAGGTTCACCATGACTTTTCTATGTATTTATGGTTTGGTTATCCGATACCGAGGTGGGGGAGAACCGGTTACGGATACACGGTGAATCATGATTTTTCTATATAGTTATGGTTTGGTGATATCCGATACTGAGGCGGGAGAGAATCAGTTACAGATACATGGTGGACCTGGTATGATATCGAGAGGCAGAAATTCTATATAGAAAGGTGATTGATCTCAAAAACTATCTATTAACCGCAATCAAGAACGACGTCGCTTTGCAGCTAGCCGATGAGTACGGGTTAGTCCACAGGGATGTTGTGAATCTCCTAATCGCTCAAACGAGTTAATTCCGAAGGGTGTTCGGACAGATTATTAAATCTAAAAACCTAAATTATTCTATACTACGATTATCTAGATCTAAATCTTGCTAGGGTTAGGTTTAGGGATGGTTTGGAAATGCAAGTAAATCCCAACGCTTTCTATACCCAAATGAAGATCTATGAGGAGTTATGGTAATTATCAATAAAGGGGATTAGATCCATTCGGGAAAGTGTTCCTTCCTCTAGGTTCTTGTCCTTCCTTTAGAGATCCTTACCCTAACCTCCATGGAAAACACGCGCAACCGGGCCTTTAAACTACGGTATCACCGCTACCTCGAGGGATAGGGTGCCGTAGGGCGCCGTGTGTGCGTGTATGCATGGAGTCCTATTGAAAATATATAATGGGCAAGAAAGGGATGAGAGATCTCATCTCTCAAAAGCCTTCCCCAAAGCTAACTCTAAACAATTATCTATGGCAAGGAATTAAATCTACCTAGGGCAAGAATTGAATCTAAACTAGAGTAATTAAATAAAACTACTTACAGATGGCTCTCACCAAACATCAACACAGGGTTGTCTGATCTGAATTCATGATTTGAAAAGAGGCACCGATGCTCTCCATAAAGAATTTTGAATTTATTATTAAAAGGAGGCATAAGAAAATATAATGATTTGGGTTCTATTTATAGGAGATAGAAACCCTAGGTTACAATTGATCTGCACGTCTGCAATTACAGAAATACCCCTAGGAAATCTTTTCAGATCCGACCTTGACTTTTGGTAAAAAATTCACGAACCCCGGGCTTATTCTGGCCGCGGAACCGCGGCATTGGTTGGCTTGGGCCGTGGTTCCGCGGCCCATTTGGTGACTTGAAGTGTGAGTTTTTCTGTGATTTTTCTCTGCTATTTGGGCTCCTTATTTATTCAGGTCTTTTCTCCATTTAGCTTTTGGGTTTTCTCCAGATCTTTCAGTGAAGACTTGTAGTGGACTTTAACTGTTCGCTTTGTAATCTTGGACCTTGCGTTGTCTTGTACTATTCTTTTGTGTAGACTTGATTAAGATCCTTCTATTTGTTGGTCAAAGTCCCTCTTTTGCATCATCTTCTATCTTTTTCACTGTTTTAGATCCAAGAACCTGTAACCTGTAATATGTAGCAGACATGCGTCAAAAGCACCTGTTTATTTATAAAACGAATAAGAATGGGGAATATAATAATGCAATTTTATGGTATGAACAAATACCCCCAAACTTATCTTTTGCTCGTCCTCGAGCAAACTTATTTTTTATTCTCTACAAAAAAAACTAACCGCACTTTCGCAGGGAAACGCGATTGCACTGAGCACGTGCAATAAGCCGTTAAACCTCTAGGTGTCCCTAGTAGGAGGAGTGTTGTCTCCTGAGGGTTTTCAGCGGATACTACCCACAAAATCCTATCAATTCGGCTTTTCGACTTTTGTTCTCCAATTAAGTTTTCCAACAAGGAATTCTATTATCTTCTACTTGTAAATTATCCACCCACATTCTTCACACTTCCTTATCATCTAACTAAAGATTATATATGTTCTATAGACTTACCTAGCTTTCGGCATCTCTTAAGTTTTCCTTCTAGGGTTCCATCTCCACTCAGGAATTTTTATCAACTCTACTAAAGATACAAGTTCTATTCTTCATCCCTTTCTCTCATCTAAACTCCAATCACATATCCCTATGTGTGTGTATAGATCACCTCTACACTTGGAAATTCAAATCAAGCAATCATACTCTTGTCCGTTGTCCAAAGTACTTATTAATTGGTGAATTTTTAAATGAAATTTGCTTACACATCCTTCATGCGACCGTTAATACTTCTTGAGGTACCAACAACCGATTACAAGATGTGTTTGCACATTTAAGCGTAATTCCTAGTCTTGCAACACCCAAGGCTTTTAGCAGTGACTCCCAAACCAGTTGGTCTAAGGCACTAGGTGATGAAGCACCCTCGCTAAGTATTTTTCTAGTTTTGCAGCCTTAAGTAATCACAAAAACCAGTGTCCATTTTTTTATTCATCATTCACACTTATATATATATTTTTTTTTTCATTTTCATTGTACTAAGAACTTTAAACAAGAGCATTTCAAGATCTCTTCTACTATTCCAAGTTTCAAGGTGCGTGATTGTGCAAATTGTAGGGTATACATTTTCAGAATCTAGACTTAAGTTAGGAATTATTTTTCAAACTTATACTCTAATAAGAATATCAATACTTTTCCTTCGTTTCGACTTAGCCCAAGGAGTGAACCCAAAATTTGCCTATTTCTAAATAAACTACAAAAACATATACTTTCTACCGTTAAACTGTAAGAAAGGTTATTTTTAAGGTTTTTAATTTACTAAGTCTAAGATCTAGTTGTTCCAAACCAGTTAACCTATTTGTCAAACTCAAGTCAATTAGCCAAAATTGAATATAATAATTTTTATAATTTTTCAAAATTTTCAAATTTTTATGCGTTTTCAAATAAGTATGCAAATGCAAAAATATATACAAATGAATGCGAAGGAAGAAGACGTACCGAGCGTACCCCCAAACTTGAACTTGACAGTGCCCTCACTGTCATGCTAAACCAAGAGGGTCAAAATGTCGGTACTCCCCTGTTTATTTATTTATAAAAAAAATTATATTTTTTAATGTTTTGAAATTTTTTTTTTATTTTTTATTGAAAAAGAAAACAAAAAATATATGTACATATACAACAAGGTTCCCCCCAAACTTAAGCTTGGCCTTACACAAGCCAAAGGTTAGCACCAACCATTCAAAAATCTTATCGTGGTAATGGTCGAGTTGGTGAAAGAATGGAGTGGAAAGAAAGGAAATGAGAAGCACACGAGACCGTGTGGGAAGAAAGGTAGAATATGGTCTCGGTGGAGGAGAAGAAGGGCGGAAAAGAGAAAGAAGGGTAGCACGATCTTGAGGGTGTAAGTCGAGTGAATAAATTAGCGCAATTTGTGATGACCGTGGTGTTAAAAGCGATTGTGCTAATCTATCAACCCGTCGAGAAATGGGGTCAAATTCCTCAAGATTCGCAAGAAAGCATGGGTACGTCGAACTTGGTATAGGAGATGAAAATGTAACGGTCTCTTGTACGGTCGGAAGGATAGGAAGGACGAAAGGGAGTGAATTAGGGATAGTCTCATTCTCACCGTAGTAAACTGTCTCGAACTTGAAAGATTCCATCAACGGTTCGAAACGACTGTAAGCAACCGAGTCTGATGGTTCAACTAACTCATCTGAAAATTCAAAGGACTCAAACTCAGGCGGTGAGTCTTCAACATCGTCCGAAAAAGTAAAAAAACTCGTAAGTGTTATCGGCTGTGAGAACTGTGTCAGATTCAAAGGAAAAATTTTCAAGCTCACAGTCTTCAAGCGTGATCTTGTGCGTGGTCAGAACGATGGAAAGGAGGGAGGGTGATATAACAATTAAAGGTTCGGGAGGATGAATTGGAAAATCAGACACATCAAACAAAAATGGTTCAACCTCAATATGATCCTCAAAACTCTCCTCAATACTATCCTCATAATTCTCCTCAATATTTAACTCATCCATGCCATTATCATCAAAATCAAGACGCATATGAGGTTCGGGAGAAACACTTAATGACTCGGGATGATGAATTGGACATAAAATTTCAATCAAATCGACGGGTTCATCATCAAAAATATTCCCGGCGTCTATATCCTCAATCAAGTGAAAATCAGTTTTTTCTGACACCTCATCAAAAGCATGGATATTTATCGATTTAGGTTCTAGAGTGGAGGTGTAAAGATCGAAAGGATTAAGTGTGGTTTCATTCGAAAGGGGTTCTTCACAATTTGGCAAATCAAGCACTACAAACTCGCACAACTCATCATTTTGGACACATGTTTGAAAATTGGAGTTGTTGAATTCAATTGGGTATGGGTAGGTTTGATTTGGAAATCCTCTCACATTCTCACTCTGTCCACCTGCCTCCTTATACATTGAAAAATTTGAAGCTAGTTGGAAACTAGCTACCGGTTCAGTAGGTTGCATAAGAGCGGCCATGGACGCTTCCACATTCCTAACCATTTTGTTTGTTACTGCGATATACGCCTCCAACGACTCTTCCAAACTAAACTTGGGTGGTAAGGGGGTTTCGGTAAAAGATTCGAAATCGTGTGGATATGCAAAACTCCCAACAGGCTGTGTCGAAGCAGTGTCTAGTGAAGGTGGGAAGGTCGGGTAGGACTGGTAGGAAGTGGGTGGTTGGGCAGGGGTAGGGTCAACATGTGGATAAAAAGGAGAATAATCGTGCGGATCCCTAGAACTAGATGAGTGGAGAGGGGTGAAAGATTGGCTGCGAGATTGAGCAATATGCTCAGCAATGGACACCGGCTTAGGAGTGACAGAAGGACTTGAAAAAGTGGTATCAACATATGAAGGTGGTAAAGGTTGACTTGGTTGACACAAAGTGGGTTGAAAAGTCGAACTGTTTCTCCTAGACGCCTCTATTTGATCTTTCAAATGTATTTTAGGCAAGGAAGGATCGTCTTTAAATTGACCGAACAAATTGACGTACGACGCAAAATTAGGTTCGGGATACCAAAGTTCGGCAAGTGATTTATTATGTGGGGTACCCATGTTAGAAGAAAGGGGGAAAGAAAGAAAGTTGGGTGGTGCAAGGATTTATTTGCGGCAAAAATTTGCAAGGTGTTAAAAAAAATATTTCCTTTTTCTCTTTGCTCTTTATTTGGAAAAAATTTTTAGCAAAAAGATTAAATATATGCAAATCAGAAAAGATCACTTGCAATCAATTATATTAAGCATAGCGCAACGAATCCTGCATAAGATTTGTTATATGGAAGGTAATATATTTTTAAAGCGCGAGGAATTCTGCAGCAATTCACAGAAAATATCTCAAAATTTGCAGAGGAGAAATAACAGGGAGCTTACAGTGCAAATTCCACCAATTAAGGACACCAAAAAGCCGCGTTTCTGCGGTTTGAACATGTATTGTGCGGCGGATCCGCGGTGAGGGGGTCGACACGAGTCCCAAGAATTTTTTCAGCAGACGACTCCACAGGAAGGCCGCGTTTCCGCGGTCTTAGGTAGGGTGAGGCCGCGGTTTCGAGGTGCGATGGCGGCTACAGATCCCAATAATTTTTCAATCTCTCTGTTTTGACTTCCCCCTATTTTTCAGATCTTTATCTTTCTGTTTCGTTTTCTGGAATTTTCCAGATCCGTCTTTGTTTGTAGATCCTGCAAAATTCAAACAACAAAGTATCCTTTCCAAAAATAACAGATGAAATATTTTTATATTTTTTTGATTTTTCAGATTTTTATGATTTTTTAATTTTATTAAGATTAACCCGAAATTGCAAAAAGGAAAGTTTGGGGGTACGCTCGGTTCTCGGGAAAAATTCTGCTGCTCTTATTTTGAATTCCTCTTCTGTTTTGATATTTTGTTTTCTGTTTCTCTTTCTGTAGATTTCCAGATCCGAGTTTGTATATAGATCCTGTAAAATTCAAACAAAATACCCTTTCCAAAAACAACAGATGATATATTTTTATATTTTTTTTGGATTTTTCAGATTTTTATGATTTTTTTGAATTTAGATTAACCCGAAATTGCAAAAAGGAAACAACACGCCATCTCCGGCAACGGCGCCATTTGATTGATCTCAAAAACTATCTATTAACCGCAATCAAGAACGGCGTCGCTTTGCAGCTAGCCGGTGAGTACGGGTTAGTCCACAGGGATGTTGTGAATCTCCTAATCGCTCAAACGAGTTAATTCCGAAGGGTGTTCGGACAGATTATTAAATCTAAAAACCTAAATTATTCTATACTACGATTATCTAGATCTAAATCTTGTTAGGGTTAGGTTTAGGGATGGTTTGGAAATGTAAGTAAATCCCAACGCTTTCTATACCCAAAAGAAGATCTATGAGGAGTTATGATAATTATCAATAAAGGGGATTAGATCCATTCGGGAAAGTGTTCCTTCCTCTAGGTTCTTGTCCTTCCTTTAGAGATCCTTACCCTAACCTCCATGGAAAACACGCGCAACCGGGACTTTATACTATGGTATCACCGCTACCTCGAGGGATAGGGTGCCGTAGGACGCGGTGTGTGCGTATATACATGGAGTCCTATTGAAAATATATTATGGGCAAGAAAGGGATGAGAGATCTCATCTCTCAAAAGCCTTTTCCCAAAGCTAACTCTAAACAATTATCTATGGCAAGGAATTAAATCTACCTAGGGCAAGAATTGAATCTAAACTAGAGCAATTAAATAAAACTACTTAAAGATGGCTCTCTCCAAACATCAACACAGGGTTGTCAGATCTGAATTCATGAATTGAAAAGAGGCACCGATACTCTCCATAAAGAATTCTGAATTTATTATTAAAAGGAGGCATAAGAAAATACAATGATTTGGGTTCTATTTATAGGAGATAGAAACCCTAGGTTACAATTGATCCGCACGTCTGCAATTACAGAAATACCCCTAGGAAATCTTTTTAGAGCCGACCTTGAGTTTTGGTAAAAAATTCACGAACCTCGGGCTTATTCTGGCCGCGGAACCGCGGCATTGGTTGGCTTGGGCCGCGATTCCGCGGCCTATTTGGTGACTTGAAGTGTGAGTTTTTCTGTGATTTTTCTCTGCTATTTGGACTCCTTATTTATTCAGGTCTTTTCTCCATTTGGCTTTTGGGTTTTCTCCAGATCTTTCAGTGAAGACTTGTAGTGGACTTTAACTGCTCGCTTTGTAATCTTGGACCTTGCGTTGCCTTGTACTGTTCTTTTGTGTAGGCTTGATTAAGATCCTTCTATTTGTTAGTCAAAGTCCCTCTTTTGCATCATCTTCTATCTTTTTCACTGTTTTAGATTCAAGAACCTGTAACCTGTAATATGTAGCAGACATGCGTCAAAAGCACCTGTTTATTTATAAAACGAATAAGAATGGGGAATATAATAATGCAATTTTATGGTATGAACAAAAGGCGAAGAACCTAGCGAGATTACTCGATAGCGGTAATAGTTTGGAACACGGTAGTTATCTGGAGGATACCGACCAGGGTTATATGATGTGATTGAAAAAAAGGCTGATCCGAGAGATAGCACCTTATGAAATTATGATTTCGAGTGTCGATGATTGACACGAGATTTGATGATGGTTTTATTGATGATGTTTTTCTATTGTGTGTGATTCGTTATGATGTGTTTACATTTACTTATGCTACATACATGTTCTTACATATCATGTTAGTCTTGTACATATGATTAGTCGGTGTTCGGCTATGCATACGATTTCTATCTTGTGATATCTTTCCATTCACGAGTTGGCAACTCCCCCCCGTTGTGCAATAACTTCTTGCAGGATCGACCGCTTAGATCAGTAGCGGCTTCGTTGACACCTTTCCTTTTTGGGGGCATGATCTCATTTGCTCTAGGCGGGTTATAAAGTTGTATCGTAACCGCCTCCTTTTGTACTTGTTTGTATCTAGTAATACTTCATCTACCACCTGTATATTCCTTAACTTAGAGACATAAGGCGAGACTGTCACGCCCCGCATCCTAAAATACGGAAAACGAGGGATGACTAGGCCAGCCATGCTCCTACGGTCAAGGAATCATCCCGCCGTAGTCACACTTCGGCTTCTAGCATTACATGGTAATCAGCAAATAAAGCACAGTGGTAAAGGAATCACATCACTAATTTATTACATTAATATTCCATTGTTCACAAATTACAGATAACAAGAACAATTACTAACCAAGTTCAATCTCACGATCACTTTTATGGAAAGCAGTAAAGATAGGAAGTACACCAGACTATATCTCCGTGAACTCGAAAGGTAGATCTGTCTCCTGCGCTGGTCCTTCCACGGCATCTGAGCATGCATACTCAGGTCGTCAGAGCGACACAACAACAATATTATTATAATAAGATAAAACAGGTAAATGAGGTAATACTAGTGTAAGAACAATGCAAGTAATCACTATGTCACTATATGCTGCAGAATATGTTTTGTGTCCCAATCGGTCTCTAGGTCATATTTGAAATCGCATAGTGGAAGGAGGATCATGTTTAACAGGAGTCTCGTACATACCCGAGACAACGGCCCACATGCCCGGGACATAACCCTATCAGCCGGATCGCTAGATCCTACCCTACATGTATCAGTATCACTGTTCGAATGATCATCCTCTAAAACACGGTCCCGCTAAATACGATGCTCTTTCCACTTTGATTTTCCCCTTTTCCCCAGGTTTACACTATTTATGATCTTGATCTAGTCGTGTACAAGTATACCAATGGCACGGTTTTATCACTGTTTACTGTATCAATCAATGTCACGAATATTCACTTTCCATTGGTGTACTCGTCACTCCTAAACAAACATCTATCACGCACGATAATGCAATATCCACTGATCCTAACACGTACTAACACTGAGTATATGGCAAGGGTATGATATATGTATGTATGCTACCAATAAACTATGTATGTTATGAATCAACATGCATGTCATTAACTTACATAAATTGCATAAATTAATATGTTAAGAATTCAGCAAAATGATACAAGTAAGATAAATAGAACACTCAGTCAGCATTTCATCAAAATTTGTTTCAGTTCAATCGGGATTCCGGTTTTCAAGATATAGCTGTTTCATTTTAAGTGCTCGCGGCTGGAAATTCAGTTTCAGAACTGAACGTCCGTTTCGCGACACGAATTGCGCCCAGTTGGGCTCAGAATTTAGCGATGTTACTGTTGAATTAAATCTAGGGTTTTCAATAGAGTATTCAACTCAATAGACGGATCCTCAATCTCATCTGTACGTTGAAAGTTATACACAGTTTAACCTCAGTGCGTCATTTCTGAATCTGTTCTGGACAGTTATACGTTCTTCCCTTTTATTTACAGTTTAAAATAGCAACCGTCAATGAAACGAAATGGAACCACTTGTTTTGTTTAGCTAACAGAATTATCTTTAATCTAATGCAGAGTTCCGTAACATACGACTTCAGGAAACACAGTGACACACATTTTGGTACAGTACACGATAAACAGAGTCGCTCTGGACTGCAGTCCAGAGTCGTACTCCGATCTAATTATCATTGCAGTTACAGAACAGAACTCATTAGAAATTTACATAGGGTTAAAGTTCGTCGAGTCGGCTTCGATTTAAGCCCTCGAACGTATCATTCCAGTATGTATATAATTTACGGTGATTTTATTCATTTTCAGATACGGGAAAATTCTAGTTTTATCGGTATATTTGGGGGTATCAATTTCAGTCACTAACAATCGTATTTTCTAGTGAGATTTATACACGTTATTTTTCATTATGAGGGCCAACAGGAAACATTTACTTCCGTCAAATTAAACAATTGTTTTCATTGGGATCTAGCATCGAACACATAGGTCACAATATATATCGGGAATCGGTAAATTCGTAAACTATAAGATTTAGGTTTGTACCACTATTATATTAGCATGTAGCAAGTAAACACTTGCCTGGAAACGTCTCGGGGTCGCACGGCAGCAACGGCGTCACGAACGCGTGATGTACACCGTGAAACGGATTTGCGCGACCTTGGCTCGCGACACGGGTTTGACGTCGGAGTTTCCCGGAGTCGTCTTGTGCTTGCTGGAAATGTAGAGTAGGCTCTGTGGATATCTTGAGTAGTGCCGGGATTGACTATGGTCGGCGGCGTCGCTCCGGCGAAGTGTACAGTGGGTGTCGGAGCTTGGGTTTTAGGGTTTGAAAGAAAGAGATAGATAGAGAGAGAGAGATAGTGGGCTCGGGTTGTAGTGATGGTGAAGATAATGTTGAGGATGAAGGGGGTGTCGACTGAGACGGTTCAGGCTCGCTGGCGTCGGGTACGGGTGGCCGAGATGGGTCGAGGGAGGTTGGGCTCGGTGGTTGAAGGAAGTGGGGTGGCGTAGGGAGCTCTGTTGGAGGAGAGAAGAGTGCGAGGGAGTCCAGGACTGAGGGGTTGAAGTCGTCGTCGTAAACGGCGGGAGTGGCGAGTGATGAAGGCAGTGGGCTACGGGAGTGGGTTCGTGGGAAATTTTTGAGGGGTTGGAGAGTTTTGAGAAGGAGTTGGAGAGTGAGAGGGAGATGAGGAGCTGGAGACGGGGGTTTGAGTGAGGAATCGTGGTCGGGGGTCGTGGGACACGTAGTCGGGGACGCTGGCGAAGGCGCGGGGACGTGGGTTCGTGAAGAGGGAGGAGTGAGCGGGAAAATGAAATGGGGAAGAAGGAAGTAACGGTCGGGTAGGGGCTGGGCTTTGGGATAATTTGGGTTTAATTTGTTAATTAAAATTAATTTAAGTTGGCCTCTGTAAGCTCTGGGCTTGAGCTTGGAAGCTGGGCCGAAGAAATTTGTTTAAATTCCCCTTTTAATTTTTTTTTCCTGGGCTGAGGATGAAGGGGTTTGGGCTGATATTAAAATGGGATATTTTATTTGAAAAATTTTGGTTTTCATTCAATTGTTCGGGCCGGGAAGAAGTGTGGGCTAAGGAGGGTTTAAATATATTTTGTTTTGGGCTTGGTTTAAATTATGGGAAATTATATATTTGGTTTTAAATTTTGGGCTTTGATTTTTAAGGGTTTAGAAAGATTTAAATACGACGCTCTAGCAACCAATTTCCCTACAAGAATACGAGGAAAAGGAAAAGGGAAAAAATATAGAAAAGATTTTCATTGATGGAAACGGGGATTTACATCATACCCCCCTTAACAAAAATTTCGTCCTCGAAATTTAACAAGGATACAAGAAAACAATGTACTAAACAAAGAGATGTGGATAACGATCACGGATGTCTTCCTCCGGCTCCCAGGTGGATTCTCCTGGGGAATGACCGCCCCAAGACACTCGGACTAACGGAATGACCTTATTCTTCAGCACTTTCTCTCTGCGGTCGAGAATGGTAGTGGGCTGCTCCTCGTATGACAGATCGGTTCCCAAAACTAGCTCCGAGTGGTCCAGGACATGTCTCTCATCCCGAACATATCGCCGCAACTGTGACACGTGGAAGGTATTGTGCACACCAGCTAGCGATGGAGGCAAGGCAAGTCGATAGGCCACCTCTCCTACTCGCTCTAGCACCTCAAAAGGTCCGATAAAGCGGGGACTAAGCTTTTCCCGGCCTCCGAACCTGATAACTCCATGAGTAGGGGAAATCTTCAAGAACACATGATTTCCGACTTCGAACTCAAGTGCCCTTCTGCTGGTATCTGCCCAACTCTTCTGTCGATCTTGAGCCGCCTTGATACGTTGTCTGATCATTTGGACCTTGTCGACTGTCTGAACAATGAGTTCGAGGCCCAGTAGTCTTCGTTCTCCCACATCATCCCAACATACTGGGGATCGACACTTACGCCCGTATAGTGCTTCAAAAGGAGCCATCTGAATACTAGCCTGATAACTATTGTTATAGGAGAACTCGACTAGATGCAGATGGTCCTCCCAGAAACTCTGAAAGTCCAACATACAGGCTCTCAACATGTCCTCGAGCGTCTGAATCGTACGCTCGGATTGTCCATCCGTCTGTGGGTGATAAGCTGTGCTGAAATTAAGGCGGGTACCCAAGATCTCCTGTAAGCTCTTCCAAAAGTGTGACAAGAATCTCGTGTCCCGGTCTGACACAATGCTGACTGGAACACCGTGAAGTCGTACAATCTCCTGCATATATCTTTCTGCCAATGATTCTGTCGATTGTCCTACTCGAAAAGGTAGGAAGTGTGCAGCTTTTGTGAGGCGATCGACGATAACCCAAATGGCGTTATTGCCCCTAGGGCTCCGTGGTAAGGCCGCCACGAAATCCATAGTAATGTGCTCCCACTTCCATTCCGGTATCGGCAGGGGTTGTAACAGTCCTGCTGTCCTCTGATGTTCCGCCTTCACCTGCTGACATACCAAGCACCTGGATACGAACCTCGCAATTTCCTGCTTCATTCCGTTCCACCAAAAGTGCTGCTTTAGGTCCTGATACATTTTTGTACTTCCCGGATGCACAGAATAAGCTGAATTGTGGGCTTTAGCCAATACTTCTTCTCGAACATCTCCCTTAGGTACGCAGAGTCTGCTACCGAATCTCAGAGAGCCATCTTCATGTATAATCAAATCCATTCTCAGTCCAGCTTCCACTTCCTCTCTGAACTTTTGCAATCGAGGATCATCCGCTTGTGCAGTCTTGATGCGATCCACCAGAGAAGATTGCACTTGTAGCTGCCAAAGTTGACTGAGTGCGTTCGGCGTAACGACTTCAAGTTCAAGTTTCTGAAAGTCCTCAATAATGCTCCTCTTATCGGTCAATATCATGATCGTTGGCTTGCGACTGAGCGCATCTGGTACAACATTCACCTTCCCCGGGTGATACTGAAGGTCCAAGTCATAATCTGCCATCAGCTCTAACCATCGGCGCTGCCTCATGTTTAGTTCTTTCTGAGTAAAAACATACTTCAAACTTTTATGATCCGTATACACCTCCACTTTCTCACCCAATAGATAGTGCATCCAAATCTTCAATGCAAAGACTACCGCAGCTAACTCCAAGTCATGTGTAGGGTAGTTCTTCTCGTGGTTTCTCAGTTGTCGAGAGGCGTAAGCAACCACTCGGCCGTGCTGCATTAGAACACAGCCTAATCCCTTCCCTGAGGCATCACCGTGTATCACCAAACCACCGGAATTATCTGGTACAGTAAGAATAGGCGCCGTGGTTAACTTCTGCTTCAGTGTGTCAAATGCCTGAGTGCACTCCTCTGTCCATGTAAACGGCACGTCCTTCCATGTCAGCCTTGTCAATGGTTCCGCGATTCTTGAGAAATCTTGGACGAATCTCCGATAATAACCTGCCAATCCCAGAAAACTCCTGATCTCGGCCACTGACTTCGGCGTTAGCCAATCTCTGACAGATTCTATCTTTGCCGGGTCCACCGAGATGCCTTCGCCCGAAACAATATGTCCCAAAAACTGAACCTTGTCGAGCCAGAATTCATACTTGCTTAGCTTCGCATACAACTTCTCTTCCCGAAGAATTTGTAGGACCGTGCGCAAATGTTCAGCGTGCTCTTCCCGGGTCTTCGAGTAGACAAGTATGTCGTCGATAAACACAACGACAAACGCGTTCAAATACCTTGCGAACACCCTTTTCATCAAGTCCATGAATATTGCTGGGGCGTTGGTAACACCGAACGACATCACAAGGAACTCGTAATGTCCGTATCGGGTCCTGAAAGCCGTCTTGCATACATCCCCGGCTGCTACTCTGATTTGATGATATCCAGAACGGAGGTCCAACTTCGAGAATACCTTGGCTCCACTTAGCTGATCGAATAGGTCGTCAATGCGCGGGATTGGGTACTTGTTCTTTATTGTGACCTTGTTCAGCTCCCGATAATCTATACACATTCGCAGCGATCCATCCTTCTTCTTTACTAACAGAACTGGTGCACTCCACGGTGAAGCGCTTGGCCGAATAAATCCCTTCTCCAATAGTTCTTCAACCTGCTTCTTCAATTCCGCCAACTCAACTGGTGCCATTCTGTATGGGGCTCTGGATACTGGGGCTGTACCTGGAGTCAAGTCGATCGAGAACTCCAAGATTCGAGGAGGTGGTAGACCTGGTAAATCCTCGGGAAATACGTCCAGAAAGTCCCGAACAATTTCTGGGACTGGGCTCTTATCAATCTCCATAGCTGTCATCTCCTTAGGCTTTGCTCTGTATTTAGCTGGCTCCAAAGATTCGCTTCCGCCCTCGAAAATAAACTCCGGGTGATTGGGAATGCGGAAGATCACATTCCTTGCACGACAATCGATAACAGCATGAAAAGTGCTCATCCAATCCATCCCAAGAATTGCGTCGTAACTGCCTGTCCCAATTAGGAGGAAATTCGCATAGAATTCCCTGCCACACACTACAACCGGGCATAATCTACATTCTCGACTAGATATTATAATGCCATTACCCGTATGAATTTCCCATCCCTTTGTTAGTGGTTCATGTGGTATAGAGTGTGTATCAGTGAAATGCTCAGACAAGAAACAATGCGATGCTCCTGAATCAAATAGTACTCTAGCTGGCAAGGAATGTACGAGCAGAGTACCTGTAACCACGTCTCCTGACGCCTCTTCCTGCTCGGCGGTCAAGGTGAAAGCCCGTCCCTGACCGCGACCCGTAAAGGGTTGTCTCTGCTCCTGCGGCCTCTGCTGTGGCGGTCCAGAACCTCCCTGTATCTCTGCTCGCTCAGGGCAACTACCAATCCTGTGCTGGCTGGAACCACAAATCAAGCACCGTCCCTTGGCACGACGACAATCCTTCTGGGTATGCCCACCACTACCGCAAAAGCCGCAAACTACGCCCTGTCTCTGGGGGCGATGCTGTGGTACGAACGGGCGCTTCATTTGTGTCGTTCCTGCTCTGTGAACCGGTATGGCTCCTCGAGAAGGCGCGTGGGTACGTGCTGGAACGGCTGGGGGTCTCCTAAACTTGTTAATCAATTGCTCCTGAACACTCGCCGTATTGAGTACCTGTGCGAAAGTCTGCAAATCCAACGATGCAATCAACTGCTGCAACTCGAAATCTAGCCCCTGAAGGAAGCGTCTGGCCCTGGTGGCCTCTGAGGCGACCATGTATGGAGCAAAACGACTCAAGCGGTTGAACTCTGCCGCATAAACGTCCACTGGGCGTCCATTCTGCTTCAAAAGAATAAACCTCTCCTCCATCTCTACCTTGGCTGTGGAAGGAAAATAATGATCTAGGAAACACTCTTTAAACTTGCTCCATTCAATCGGCCCGTCAAGTCTGCTTTCTTCCACCGACCACCGTGTACGGGCTTCGTCTTCTAATTGTATCTTTATCACGTCCACCCATCTTCCTCTGGAACCCTGGCGGCTGTCAATAAATTCTCCATGTTCACCAGCCATTGCTCTGCCTCAAGGGGTTCAGCTAGCCCTGTGAATGCAGCTGGGTGTAACCGTCGGAAGACTGATACGGTACCAGCCCTAGCATGATAAGCTGGTGGAGTAGCGCCCTCGGAGGCGGTAATGAGTGCGGAGGGTCCTCCTGCGGCGGTAATCGCCCTGAGTCCCTCAGTGAGTAAATCTGTCTTCCTCTCCTGAGCTTCCGCGAGAGTGGTCGGTGCACTAAGTATTCTTTCCGTGCGGTCCTGAGAGCTAGAGTCCGAGGAGGGGTCGTTCGGGGACGTCATATCACTGGAAGATTCAAAAGGATAGGATCAGATTCAAGGATGAAAATCAAGAGTAGAGAAACAAGAATAACGTAATACAGCATAGTTAATGTTATCTGATTGAAAAGAATTCTCGATGTGTAGTATGGAATTGTAAAGAAATCACAACCAAAAATTATTTGACCGCAATCAACTACGGTGTCGGATGTAGATTGTTAGTGAGTGCGGATCGTCCACAGGGAAAGTGTAATCGTTCGTCTTTTGAATTAGATGAATTGAAACTTTAAAGAAAGAAAACAAAACAATTCAAGATTTATTGTTGAAGTTCAAGAATGAGAAAAAAAACTAGATCTAAGAAAGCATTAAAAGATAGAATCAAGAATTGATAGTTTGATGATTTTTCCAAACCAAATCTCAAGAATCGAAATGAGGCTCGTAGGAATCGATCGGATCTATAGATGTGATGTAATCTTATAATTACGTATTCTTATCCTTCGATGAATTGATACTAGATCGATGATGATCGATCGAGAATTAGGGATTTCTTGTGAAACTAGGGTTTCATCTTATCCCTTGTTCTTTCGTCGATATCATTCACATTTTAGCCTCTAGTAAATTCAAGAAACGATCGTAGATCCCTAATTTCGAGCGATCACAATCAAGAAAGCATCGCTACGAAACTAGGTCATCGATTCTTGAACTTGCTAGGGTTTACAAAACTCGTAGGACTTAAAAATCGTTTAAAGATTTGTTACATCATCATTCTACAATCGTCTTGACTCCTTTACGAGCGGAGTTTCACTCACACATCACAACAAGAGCAACAATTACAAATTGAGATCTAATCATGATGCAAGAATTAAAAGAAAGCAAGATTAAAGAATTTCACCTTTTATTTATATCGACAATTTTATTACATTCGCTCAAGAACTATAAGAGGAAGAACTCGATCGTCGATTTGGCTTCGCTCGTCTCCGTGGATCGCGGATCGGCTTGGATCACTTGCCTGATTGAAGATCGGCTCGGCTCCTAAAAGGTTGAAGGCTTCTTGCTTGATTTGGTACTCAAGATCTTGGATTTGGAGTGGAATTAGGGTTAGGGTTTCGCAAAAGCCTTGTCACTAGACTTGTGGAAGAAGATGATGAAAGAGGGAAAGATTATTTAACTAATGAACTAGCTAATGATTGAACAAGCTAATGATGAACAACCTCAACCCTTAGATCTAGGCTCCTATTTATAGATAACTAACCCTAGATCTAGGATTTCAAATTCTAAGTTTCCCTCCTAAAGTTTGTTGAAGAAATTCAAATTTCCCTCCAAAAGTTAGTTAGGGGAGAAGTTTCCAGATGTAATTAGTTAGGAGGAGCTTCTAGAAGAGGATTAATTAGGAGCTTAATTAGGATTAGCCTTCCTTAATTTTCTTTGCTGATCTGGCAGTCGCTTTGAGAGAGTTCTGGAATTTGGAGCGCATTTATGGAATGTGGGCCCTGACAGAAGCATTGTGGTGCAAATTTTACTTGATGACGTCACCAATGAGCCGCGCTTCCGCGGCACAAGAAGGCTATAGCCGCGGATCCGCGGCTCCTTGATGGGCTTAGGGCTTGTATTCTCTGTTACATCTTGGGCCTGAGTTGTGGGCCTTTATTTTATATATTGAATTTTGTTTCTCTCTTTATATTGATACCAGATCTGAAATTGTTGAGTTGGCGTAATTTTGATCAGCTCTTTGGCTTTTCTTCCGTATTTTCCTGCACAGACTCAAGACAAGTGTTGCGCAAATACAGAAATGATGCGATGCCATGAAATGCGGTTAATTTCCCTTAAAGTGTCGGTTTAAAAGTCTAATACATGAAATCTCATATTTTGTGACAGATTTGCTAATATGTAGAATATGAATGCCGAACACTTCTAAATGTATGCAAATGTTAGGGAAATTGCCGGCTAAAATATACAATATTTTCGACTGATCAAATACCCCCAAACTTAATTTCGATCGTCTCGAGCGAATGTTTTATTAAAAAGAGAAGGAGAAAATAAAGAAAGAGAAAAACTAACTAGCACACTTTCGTAGGCAACACGATTGCACTGAGCACGTGCAACAAGCCTTTAAACCTCTAGGTGTCCCTAGTAGGAGGAGTGTTGTCTCCTGAGGGTTTTCAGCGGATTGCACCCACAAAATCCAATAATAAAAGGAAGATCGTGAATATTACATTTAATGACAAGAATTGTAAAAGAAAGACTTTGAAAATTAGGGTTTCCAACTAAGCTAGCTTTTCGGTTGTCATGAGCCCTATCTTAATGGTCATGAAAAGATGTTAGAAATCACGTCCTCCCTCAATAAAACATCGTCTTATTCTTCATTCCTATCTGTCTTCCAAACATCGATCATATAACCCTGCGTGTGTGTAAAGACATCCCTACACCCGGAGAATTCAATTCAAGCTATCATACTCTTGCCCATCAACCTCAGTACTTTTTGATAAACGAGATTGCTCACGCACTTTTATGCGACCGTTAATACTTCTTGAGGTACTAACCGACCGATTACTAATGTGCTTGAGTGCTTGGTGTATTTTCCTCGTCTTGCACCACCTCAGGCATAGCAGTGACTCCCAGACCAGTTAGCCTTAGGGCACTAGGTGAAGAAGCACCCTTTGCTATATATTTTTTATTGCCCTTGGTGATAACAAAACCAGTGTCTATTTTTCTCACCATTTTTTTTTATTTCATACTTTTGGCTTTAAGACAAGAGCATTTCAAGGTATCCTCTACTATCCCAGGCTTTAAGATGTGTGTAAGTGCGAATAGCAGGGTAGCAACGTTCAAAATGTCTGGCTTCCAGAATAGAAACTATTTTTCAGACTTATTTTTATCCTCAGATTAGTGACGTCTTTCATCTTACTAACCCTTGGGACAACGGCTCATAACTACTTATTACTAGTTCGTATAAGAAAACTTCTAATTTTCTTAAATTTTTCTAATCTCATATATTAATTTTTCACTATCTAATCTTTTATTATCTTATTTATATACAAAAATATTTTTATAGTTTTGAAAATTTTTAAATTTTTATGGTTTTTAAAGAAATGTTTTGTGCTTACGCAGATGATATGCAAATGATGCGAAAATAAGCACAAACCTCCCCCAAACTTGTTTTCAACAGTGTCCTCACTGTTGCCTTCCGCTAAATCTCGAAAAACCTGTAAGCTTGGGAGGAATTTATTAGTGGGGGCAAAATATTTAAGTGAAGAACCTCCCCGAAACTTATTTTTGGCTCATCATTTTGTAAAACTTATTTTTAGGAGCCAGAAAAACATACCCCCCCAAACTTGAGTTATGCAATGTTAAGTTTTGAAAATCACAAGTGGGGGTCAAAAATCAGTGGTCGATGCCAAGCTTTGCAAAGACCGAATGTTAACACCAACCATTCAAAATTTTTATCAATGCAGTGCTCTGGTTGGTGGAAGAAGAAGTGGGGAAAGGTTAAGTGGTGGAAGAGAGTGTGTATGCGTCTCATAATGGAGAGACGATGCAGTGTTTGTGATGGATTACTCGCATTCTTTTTACAAGTCAAAAGAAGGGGTGGAGGTTCAATTTCATTGATTGGGAGATGATTCATCTCAACACCCGTGTCATTCAAAAATGCGAGTTTATCAGCGAAGATCTCCTCAAAAGTTCCATCCATTCCCCGGTGAATAATGTCATCACAAAGTGCGGGGTGATCTTCAGACTCTAAAAGCAGTTCATAATCGGTGTCAATTGTTGACCCGGACATCTTGGTGGAAGAGTCCGTATGTGTATGATACATAGTTGGGTCAAACAATAACGTATGAAAAGAGTCAAGATCGATATCAGGAGGATCATCAAATTCGCTGCTGTCGATATCCATTAAGTCGACAGAACAGACATGAGCATTAGGTTCGGAGGGTACACTTCCCAACTTGTAAATGTTCAGCTCTATTGACCTATTCCCAAAAGATAGGGTCATAAAACCATTACGACAGTTGATTATTGCATTGGAAGTGGCCAAAAAGGGGCGACCTAAAATCACCGGAATTTGATTCCGTGGGTTTACTACAGGCTGTGTATCAAGTACAATAAAATCCACAGGAAATACAAATTCCCCGATTTTTATTAACACATCCTCCAGTTCACCCCTAGGTTTGGTGATTGATCGGTCAGCCATCTGGAGAGTTATGCTCGAAGGCTTTAACACTCCGATACCTAGTTGCTCATATACCGAGTAAGGAAGTAAGTTAACACTAGCGCTAAGGTCAAGTAACGCACGGTTGATGTGTTTCTCCCCAATAAAAATGGAAATAGTAGGACAGCCAGGGTCCTTACGTTTCCGTGGTAATTGTTGGGAAAAAGCCGTGTCTACAGTACTCGACATGAAGATTTTTTTAGGCACTTGAGTCTTCCTCTTCCTAGTGCACAAGTTCTTAAGAGTTTTTGCATAGGACGAAACTTGTTGAATAGCATCTAGAAGAGGGATGTTGATGTTAACTTCCTTAAACATGTCCACAATCTTCTCCATTTGGGCATCATGTTTCTTGGGCCTCAACCTATTTGGAAATGGAGCTCTATCAATAAGTGTTGGGTCCAACATTTGTGGAGAAGTTTGTGGGGGTGGAAAAGATGATGTGGGTGGAGGGTTCGAGCCTTTGGGAACACGGAGAATAGGCTCGGAAGAAGAAGGTAAGTTAGACGAAATAGGGTAAGAAATAGAAGTGTGAGTGGAAGTGGAAGTTGAAGCCGGGGTGTTAATGATCAATTCATCATTATCAATTTATTCACCCAAATGATTGTCTAGCACTCTTCCAGATCTCAACGTTGTAAAAGCGTCCACATTAGTGCAATGTGAAGATCTAGGATCAGGTACGGGTTGAGATGGAAGATTCCCTTCTTCTCTAGCACTTATTTCGGCTGTTTTTTGTTCAATTTGTGCTTCCATTGATTTGATATTCTCATTTTGAGTGAGAATGATCTTTATCATATTATCAATGGAAGATTGAAAACTTGCCGACTCTTGGGTGGATTGTTTCATGAAAGTAACCAAGGTTTGCACCAGTGCAGAGATATTATCAGTACCGGCCAATTGCAAAGAGTTTTCATGTAGTGCAAAAGTGTTGGCAGGATTTTGAAAATTTTGTGGTTGGAAGGGGTGCTGACTCAATTGAAGTGGTGGTTGCTGTTGTGGTGGAGGGACCCTTTGAAAATTGTTTAGGATTGGAACCGTGTTTTGAGATTGTGATTGGTTCCAAGCAAAGTTCGGGTGATTCCTCCAATCTTGATTATATGAGGAAGAAGAGGGATAGTTTCCAGGTCTTTGCTGAAGTGAAGTATTAGTGTGACCTTGAAACGGTACATTCAAAGGACATTCTTCCGTCAAATGTGAAGGGTTTGAACAGCAGCCACACACGGTTTTGGGAAGTGTGGATTGGTTTAGGGAGGCTGAAGAGATTTTATTTTCTATAGCGTCGAGTTTCCTTTGTATTGCGGCCATTTCGGCTTTCAAGGTGACGGAAACATCGAGCTGATTGACATCTTCCCTAGGTGGTGGTGGTCTAACACTTTCCCATTGTGATGTGTTTTGAGCTAAATCTTCTAAGTATTTCCAAGCTTCACCATCATCTTTAGATAGGAATTGGCAATGACACATGGTTTCAAGCATCTGTCTAGTAGTGAGATCAATACCCTCATAGATAATTCGACACAAATCCCATCTGGAGATTCCGTGATGAGGGCATTGGATAAGAAGATCCTTGAACCGTTCAAAGCATTTCCAAAATGGTTCATTGGGAAGTTGGGTAAATTTAGAGATTTCGCTCCGAACACGGGCGGTCTTGTGATTGGGATAAAATTTCTTAAGGAATGCTGCAACGAATTCGTCCCATGTTGAAATAGAATGTGCGGGTGTGATGTAAAGCCACTTCTCGGCTAAATCGTACAAAGTGAATGGGAGAAGACGTAAACGCAGAGCATCCAAAGACAGTTGTGAATTCCCCATCAAAGCACATACATTTTCAAATTTGGAAATAAACATGTATGCGTTTTCAGAATCAAGACCATGAAATTTGGGTAATAGTTTGATGAATTGGGGGTTGATTTCAAAATTTTCCCCGATGGCAGGTGGTATAGAAAGACAGGTGGGAAGGGTAACACGTATAGGATAGCATCTCTCTTGGAGAGAAATGCGTGGAAGATTCTGCGCACCTGCGGGCGGTGGCAGAGTAGTGTTAAAGTTTGATGGATTTGGGTCCATCGCGGGTGTGGTGGGTGGTGGGGGAGAAGGCGAAGAATTACCGACTCTGGGGTCGATAAAAGAAACGCGGACAAGACGGGAAATGGAATCCCGTGTCCAGCCTAACATTGTGCTAAATGGTTGTAGCACAAGTGGCAGCGTTGGAATAATTAGAGGAAATGAAGTGTTGGTGTTTGTTTTGAAAAATGATACGGATTTTTGAAAAAATGATGCGATCACAACAAATGCAACAAGCAAAACCCTAAAATGTAGTGGTTACCTAGGTCAGACTCTAGACCGCTCCTAACTGCCAAAAGACAAGTCGCAGGATAAAATCCTCCACTGCCTCTTTGTCTCCCTGTGGCCGGATAAGTGCCAGGTAAGTGGGAAGGTACTCCACTACGTAAGTAGTGGGCCTAATTAAAAACCACTAGCCTTAGACACACTCGCCTTAGGCACCACAAGAAAACGCGGATAAGCAATGAATTACCCACGGCCCTCTCTTGTCCTAATTGAGCGCGACGGTCCTTAGAGTCATCTCTAGATTTCTTTTAATTAATAAAGGTAAATGCGGATGCAAGTTTTGCGATTTTCGGGGCCTAGGAAGGGTAATGAAATCCCCACCTAATTTGGATTTGGTCGTGCCCCTTAAATTTCCGTATTAATATGCAAACAACCAAGAATCAAAAACACGCACAAATTATTTTGCTTTTTGCGGCGCTGTGATTATTTGCAAAGAAACCTGCAGCAAAATATTAGTTGGAGCAGAGAAAGGAGAAGATAAGAAAGTTAGGGACTTACAGAGAAAAATTGGTGTAGTGAACAGTCAAGGGGACCGCGTAAGCGCCACAGTTGGGGGTCTTTAGCCGCGGAAACGCGGTTGAATGAGCTGATCTCTGCATAAAAATTTCTGTCACTGTTCCACTTGAACTGCTTAGCTCTCTGGAATTTTTATAAAAATCTTATCCAAGCTCCAATGATTCCAGAATTCCTCGCAACAAATCGCAACACACGTATTAGAGTTTGTACGAGTTTAGATCTAAAAAAATTATGATGGAATAAATTGTTCAACTCAAATTTCAAAATACGAACTATTAGCGCACTATTCCCGGCAACGGTGCCATTTGATTGAAAAGAATTCTCGATGTGTAGTATGGAATTGTAAAGAAATCACAACCAAAAATTATTTGACCGCAATCAACTACGGTGTCGGATGTAGATTGTTAGTGAGTGCGGATCGTCCACAGGAAAAGTGTAATCGTTTGTCTTTTGAATTAGATGAATTGAAACTTTAAAGAAAGAAAACAAAACAATTCAAGATTTATAGTTGAAGTTCAAGAATGAGAAAAAAAACTAGATCTAAGAAAGCATTAAAAGATAGAATCAAGAATTGATAGTTTAATGATTTTTCCAAACCAAATCTCAAGAATCGAAATGAGGCTCGTAGGAATCGATCGAATCTATAGATGTGATGTAATCTTATAATTACGTATTCTTATCCTTCGATGAATTGATACTAGATCGATGATGATCGATCGAGAATTAGGGATTTCTTGTGAAACTAGGGTTTCATCTTATCCCTTGTTCTTTCGTCGATATCATTCACATTCTAGCCTCTAATAAATTCAAGAAACGATCGTAGATCCCTAATTTCGAGCGATCACAATCAAGAAAGCATCGCTACGAAACTAGGTCATCGATTCTTGAACTTGCTAGGGTTTACAAAACTTGTAGGACTTAAAAATCGTTTAAAGATTTGTTACATCATCATTCTACAATCGTCTCGACTCCTTTACGAGCGGAGTTTCACTCACACATCACAACAAGAGCAACAATTACAAATTGAGATCTAATCATGATGCAAGAATTAAAAGAAAGCAAGATTAAAGAATTTCACCTTTTATTTATATCGACAATTTTATTACATTCGCTCAAGAACTACAAGAGGAAGAACTCGATCGTCGATTTGGCTTCGCTAATCTCCGTGGATCGCGGATCGGCTTGGATCACTTGCCCGATTGAAGATCGGCTCGGCTCCTAAAAGGTTGAAGACTTCTTGCTTGATTTGGTACTCAAGATCTTGGATTTGGAGTGGAATTAGGGTTAGGGTTTCGCACAAGCCTTGTCACTAGACTTGTGGAAGAAGATGATGAAAGAGGGAAAGATTATTTAACTAATGAACTAGCTAATGATTGAACAAGCTAATGATGAACAACCTCAACCCTTAGATCTAGGCTCCTATTTATAGATAACTAACCCTAGATCTAGGATTTCAAATTCTAAGTTTCCCTCCTAAAGTTTGTTGAAGAAATTCAAATTTCCCTCCAAAAGTTAGTTAGGGGAGAAGCTTCTAGATGTAATTAGTTAGGAGAAGCTTCTAGAAGAGGATTAATTAGGAGCTTAATTAGGATTAGCCTTCCTTAATTTTCTTTGCTGATCTGGCAGTCGCTTCGAGAGAGTTCTGGAATTTGGAGTGCATTTATGGAATGTGGGCCCTGACAGAAGCATTGTGGTGCAAATTTTACTTGATGACGCCACCAATGAGCCGCGCTTCCGCGGCACAAGAAGGCTATAGCCGCGGATCCGCGGCTCCTTGATGGGCTTAGGGCTTGTATTCTCTGTTACATCTTGGGCCTGAGTTGTGGGCCTTTATTTTATATATTGAATTTTGTTTCTCTCTTTATATTGATACCAGATCTGAAATTGTTGAGTTGGCGTAATTTTGATCAGCTCTTTGGCTTTTCTTCCGTATTTTCCTGCACAGACTCAAGACAAGTGTTGCGCAAATACAGAAATGATGTGATGCCATGAAATGCGGTTAATTTCCCTTAAAGTGTCGGTTTAAAAGTCTAATACATGAAATCTCATATTTTGTGACAGATTTGCTAATATGTAGAATATGAATGCCGAACACTTCTAAATGTATGCAAATGTTAGGGAAATTGCCGGCTAAAATATACAATATTTTCGACTGATCATTATCCCTTGATACTAAACACAGGCTCTGATACCAACTAAACCATGTCACGCCCCGCATCCCAAAATACGGAAAACGAGGGATGACTAGGCCAGCCATGCTCCTACGGTCAAGGAATCATCCCGCCGTAGTCACACTTCGGCTTCTAGCATTACATGGTAATCAGGAAATAAAGCGCAGTGGTAAAGGAATCACATCACTAATTTATTACATTAATATTCCATTGTTCACAAATTACAGATAACAAGAACAATTACTAATCAAGTTCAATCTCACGATCACTTTTATGGAAAGCAGTAAAGATAGGAAGTACACCAGACTATATCTCCGTGAACTCGAAAGGTAGATCCGTCTCCTGCGCTGGTCCTTCCACGGGATCTGAGCATGCATACTCAGGTCGTCAGAGCGACACAACAACAATAGTATTATAATAAGATAAAACAGGTAAATGAGGTAATACTAGTGTAAGAACAATGCAAGTAATCACTATGTCACTATATGATGCAGAATATATTCTGTGTCCCTATCGGTCTCTAGGTCATATTTGAAATCGTATAGTGGAAGGAGGATCATGTTTAACAGGAGTCTCGTACATACCCGAGACAACGGCCCACATGCCCGGGACATAACCCTGTCAGCCGGATCGCTAGATCCTACCCTACATGTATCAGTATCACTGTTCGAATGATCATCCTCTAAAACACGGTCCCACTAAATACGATGCTCTTTCCACTTTGATTTCCCCTTTTCCCCCAGGTTTACACTATTTATGATCTTGTTCTAGTCGTGTACAAGTATACCAATGGCACGGTTTTATCACTGTTCACTGTATCAATCACTGTCACGAATATTCACTTTCCATTGGTGTACTCGTCACTCCTAAACCAACATCTATCACGCACGATAATGCAATGTCCACTGATCCTAACACGCACTAACACTGAGTATGTGGCAAGGGTATGATATATATATGTATGCTACCAATAAGCTATGTATGTTATGAATCAACATGCATGTCATTAACTTACATAAATTACATAAATTAATATGTTAAGAATTAAGCAAAATGATACAAGTAAGATAAATAGAACACTCAGTCAGCAATTCATCAAAATTTGTTTCAGTTCAATCGGGATTCCGGTTTTCAAGATATAGCTGTTTCATTTTAAGTGCTCGCGGCTGGAAATTCAGTTTCAGAACTGAACGTCCGTTTCGCGACACGAATTACACACAGTTGGGCTCAGAATTTAGCGATGTTACTGTTGAATGAAATCTAGGGTTTTCAATAGAGTATTCAACGCAACAGAAGGATCCTCAATCGCATCTGTACGTTGAAAGTTATACACAGTTTAACCTCAGTGCGTCATTTCTGAATCTGTTCTGGACAGTTATACGTTCTGCCCTTTTATTTACAGTTTAAAATAGCAACCGTCAATGAAACGAAATGGAACCACTTGTTTTGTTTAGCTAACAGAATTATCTTTAATCTACTGCAGAGTTTCGTAACATACGACTTCAGGAAACACAGTGACACACATTTTGGTACAGTACAAGATAAACAGAGTCGCTCTGGACGGCAGTCCAGAGTCGCACACCGATCTAATTATCATCGCAGTTACAGAACAGAACTCATTAGAAATTTACATAGGGTTAAAGTTCGTCGAGTCGTCTTCGATTTAAGCCCTCGAACGTATCATTCCAGTATGTATATAATTTACGGTGATTTTATTCATTTTCAGATACGGGAAAATTCTAGTTTTATCGGCATATTTGGGGGTATCAATTTCAGTCACTAACAATCGTATTTTCTAGTGAGATTTATACACGATATTTATCATTATGAGGGCCAACAGGAAACATTTACTTCCGTCAAATTAAACAATTATTTTCATTTGGATGTAGCATCGAACACATAGGTCACAATATATATCGGGAATCGGTAAATTCGTAAACTATAAGATTTAGGTTTGTACCACTATTATATTAGCATGTAGCAAGTAAACACTTGCCTGGAAACGTCTCGGGGTCGCACGGCAGCAACGACGTCACGAACGCGTGATGTATGCCGTGAAACGGATTTGCGCGACCTTGGCTCGCGACACGGGTTTGACGTCGGAGTTTCCCGGAGTCGTCTTGTGCTCGCTGGAAATGTAGAGTAGGCTCTGTGGATCTCTTGAGTAGTGCTGAGATTGACAATGGTCGTCGGCGTCGCTCCGGCGAAGTGTACAGTGGGTGTCGGAGCTTGGGTTTTAGGGTTTGAAAGAGAGAGAGAGAGAGAGAGATAGTGGGCTCGGGTTGTAGTGACGGTGAAGATGATGTTGAGGATGAAGGGGGTGTCGACTGAGACGGTTCAGGCTCGCTGGCATCGGGTACAGGTGGCCGAGATGGGTCGAGGGAGGTTGGGCTCGGTGGTTGATGGAAGTGGGGTAGCGTAGGGAGCTCTGTTGGTGGAGAGAAGAGTGCGAGGGAGTCCACGACTGAGGGGTTGAAGTCGTCGTCGTCAACGGCGGGAGTGGCGAGTGATGAAGGCAGTGGGCTACGGGAGTGGGTTCGTGGGAAATTTTTGAGGGGTTGGAGAGTTTTGAGAAGGAGTTGGAGAGTGAGAGGGAGATGAGGAGTTGGAGACGGGGGTTTGAGTGAGGAATCATGGTCGGGGGTCGTGGGACACGTAGTCGGGGACGCTGGCGAAGGCGCGGGGACGTGGGTTCGTGAAGAGGGAGGAGTGAGCTAGAAAATGAAATGGGGAAGAAGGAAGTAACGGTCGGGTAGGGGCTGGGCTTTGGGATAAGTTGGGTTTAATTTTTTAATTAAAATTAATTTAAGTTGGCCTCTGTAAGCTGTGGGCTTGAGCTTGGAAGCTGGGCCGAAGAAATTTGTTTAAATTCCCCTTTTAATTTTTTTTTCCCTGGGCTGAGGATGAAGGGGTTTGGGCTGATATTAAAATGGGATATTTTATTTGAAAAATTTTGGTTTTCATTCAATTGTTCGGGCCGGGAAGAAGTGTGGGCTAAGGAGGGTTTAAATATATTTTGTTTTGGGCTTGGTTTAAATTGTGGGAAATTATATATTTGGTTTTAAATTTTGGGCTTTGATTTTTAAGGGTTTAGAAAGATTTAAATACGACGCTCTAGCAACCAATTTCCCTACAAGAATACGAGGAAAAGGAAAAGGGAAAAAATATAGAAAAGATTTTCATTGATGGAAATGAGGATTTACAGAGACTTAGATGTTGTATATATTTAGGTGTCGAACTCGTATTAAGTCGGCTTGACCTTGTTTATATTTAGTGTTTATTGCTTTCCGCTTTGCCTTTAGGCATATATATTTTGCGTGGATTGTGTCTCCGCCGTGTAGGCGTTGAGTTAGCTCCTTTTTAGGGATGCGTTTATTTTACTGCAGTTCTATAGGAATTTTATTCAAAACTTACAAAGGAGGCGTGTCAAACGTTAATTCTTTACAAAATAAGCTTTACTTCATTATTATAAATCTTTCCTTAAAAATTCACCTCTATTTATTTCTTATAAATGGTTTAGATTCCTGGCTTAAACTTACTTAGTTTACAGTAGGGTCCACTGGATTTCACGTGATCCTTATACCGGTTACGTGCTTTTTTGGGTCGTGACAAAGTTGGTATCAGAGCCCTAAGTTTTACCTTTGTTTAGTCTAGGTTTAACCATGTGGAGTCCAGGGTATGATCTTTCGAAACCTAGGCCTAAAATTGCAGAACATAGACTTGATTTTGGGGGACTTAGACCCAAACTTTCGATACATAGGTTGTCCTTGGTATGATAGAGTAGGTAATTTAAGTAGAGTTCGTGGTGTAAGTATGTTTGCGACATATTTACAATATGATACTCCGCTTGAGTGACTTTAGGATATATCTTGAAATTCTTTCTTCGAGTCTATGCATCTTTTTGTTCCAGTTGTTACACTTTTACCAAATCTCATTCCTTGTTCCTATCACCATACCGCCAAAGTCTTCGCGGGCCGAGAGGGTTGCAGCTAAATATGAGGTTAGGGCAGACTCGTCTAAGATGAGGACTGACCAGGACGACACTCTGGTGATACAGGAACAGGTTGATCTTTATTCTCCCGGCAGGATTTCAAGGCTAGAGGGGAGCGTTCAGGATTTGCACCAGATGATCAGGTTATTGGTTGAAGCCAGCCGGACACAGAGGCTTGATGTTGTACTGCTTACTCCGAAGATATAGTGCAGCTTGCCACTCAGGGTCAGCCATACCCTCTTTTGCTGGGATTATCGAGGTGTCACTTTTAGAGTTTATGAGGCTGAAGCTCCGGTGTTCATTGGTATGGATGTGACAGAGGATCCTCAGCCATTTCTTGATAAGATGGCTAGGATATGTCATTCATTGAGATACTCCGATGGAAGATCAGTGGAGTTTGCCGGTTTCCGTTTAGAAGGTCTTGCTCAGACCTGATGCGAGTCGATCGAGAGAGGCCGAGCAGTAGGTGCTTCTCCTATAGCTTGGGACGGATTCTCAAAGGTCTTCTTAGCCCGATTTCTTCCTCGGAGTGTCAGAGATACCTGAGCTCATAGTTTTGAATCTTCGCGTAAGACTTCGGGCATGACTATGGCAGAGTACGATCTTCAGTTCACTCAGTTATCTCAGTATGCTCCTTAATGTGTCCCTACTGAAGAGATCTGGATCAAGAGATGTTGGGGTTCGGTGCCCGCACCGCGGAAGCCGCAGCCGAGGTGAAAGCGAAAACAAAAAATTTACGCGAGCTCCAAACACCCATAACCTAGGAAAACGATCCAAAACCTAAACTAGCTAGAAAAACAAGGGTTCAGAAACTACAATTTTTGTCACGTGTCCACCCAATTGTGGAATACCCCTCCAAGCTCGTAGACGTCGGGAACGAGCTTGAAAATCGACCACTCTCGCCGAAGATGATCCACCTGAGGGAAACCGTAAGAGACTCTAACCGATGATCCAAACATGTTAGGTGTGGATGGTCGATAATGTAGGAATATATCACTAAATTTTTTTTTCTCTTTTTCTCAAGCTCAAGTGAGCAAGAGGAAGAAGAAGGAGAAGAGGAAAAAAATTTGGCTAAGTATTTTTCTCCACTATGAAGCATGAAGCATGTTGGATGAAAGAAAGATTAAGTCCAAATAAAAAGAGAATAGCTACCTCTTTTACAACCATGGTGCAATATGTTAGTGTATATGCCCTAAAGGCCATTACTGTATCATACTAGCTTGTATATTACTTAATGGAAGCTTGGGATATTCACAGTTGTATAGACAGTCTTGCTCAAAATGGTAGTATGCTACTTGGTTTGTCTCTGCTTTAATATGTGCATGTGTTTCTTTTAGCATATCGCTTATATACATATTAGTAGAGCCCTTAGGATCTTTGCTTGATTACCAGCATTGTAATGGCGCTCACACTCGTGGGGGCTAGGTAATCCATAAGCACATCCTTATACAGGTCCCTAGTCGTAGGACTATCGAGACAAGGCATCGATACTCCGGAGTAGACTAGCGTATGCGCTTCTCATCCCAGCGTGGGAGACGGTCTGTCCCACAGCCGTCAGTACGTCGTATTTGAGATAGTATGCGGGTGCTCGTTAGGTTACGAGTACACTGGACAGGACTCGTCGGGAACTATTGGTTGGTATTATACCTATCGTCAGTTATCAGTTCCCAGGTGACATGAGTACAGCTTAGTCCGCTGACTTGACACTGTCACTTCGCCTCGAGTGTGTTCCCACTGCACTTTGATTACTACCCTACCACGGCTCAAAGGAGTCGTGCAAACAGGTAGTTTTTGGGTGCAGTCCCGAAGCACTTGGAGGCAGTGACGGTTAGACAGGATTCGTCTCTCCCGGTATTGGGGGTTGACATCGCGCTGTGTCCAGGAGAGCCATTACACAAGTAGTCCCTGGCCAGGGCAAGCGAGATATACTGGTAGGTTTCCAGTGTTATCTCAGGGTGTTCTGGGCTACACTCCGACACGACTTGTACCGCTATTAGGGGACCGACGTTCACCGCTCCCTAGGCCCGCCATGAGATGTATCAGACGAACAGACCGGGCTGTACAGAGACTGTCACATACAGGCTCAGTAGGAGTTCAGATGAGGTCACCTCGTCGGTCTTCTTATCGGCATCTACCTGGGGACCGTTACGTACAGCTAGTGCCGCTTGCGGTCTGTGGTTAAACCCACTGCCAGCGTAGTGTCGAGTCTTTAGAGTCCCACACAGAGAGTTATTCGCCTTTAGGCAAAATGAGTAGAGGTCGCATGGTTTTGCGACAGGGTTCGTTCACATCCGCGCACTTGTGCACGTTTGCTATCCGGACAGCTTATACTAGCGGGCTTTGGTTTAAGGCAGATCCTAGTATATGATTTGGGATTGGTTTTATCTCATTGTATTCGTGTTCCTTGGATCACGAATACGGGTGCGTATGCACAATTGACTGAGACAGAGGCAGAGGACTTTGATTAGGGTTAATGACCATTGTCATTTTCTTAACCCTAATGCTTATGTGTGTATTATGAATAATTGATATTAATTAAATATAATTGTGCATGGTTTCCATCATCCAAAGGAATGGGGAGATCAATAGTGATGTTAATCAAAGGATCCAAGCTGGTTGGTTGAAATGGAGGAGTGAAACAAGGATTTTGTGTGATCGTAACTTTCCGTTAAAATTGAAAGGGAAGTTTTATCGGAGCGCTATTCGGCCTGCCTTATTATATGGTACAGAATGCTGGGCTCCTAAGAAGCATCATACACAGAAGATGCACGTAGCGGAGATGCGCATGCTTCGTTGGATGTGCGGTAACACTAGAAAAGACAAGGTGCGAAATGAGGATATTCGTGCAAAAGTTGGTGTAGCACCCGTGGAGGAGAAGATGCGGGAAAACCGGCTTAGATGGTTTGGTCATGTGCGACACAGACCTATGGAAGCACCGGTTCGACGAATAGATACTCTCGATATGGGTAATGGCAAAAGGGCAAAAGGGAGACCGAAGAAAACATGGATGGAGGTGATACGAAATGATATGGTTGCCAAAGGACTCAATGAAAGTATATTGTTCGATAGAAGTGAGTGGAGACAGAGGATTCATGTGCTGGACCCGGCGTGATTCTCATGTTGGTTCATGTAGCCTACCCCATATGCTTGGGATAAAAGGCTCAGTTGTTGTTGTTGTTGTTGTGTGCATGGTTAGGGTTGTTGACCTTTTGACCATACTTGACTTGTTGACCTAGGTTGACACTTTGACCATCATCATTCCATATAAAAGATGCTCTTTGATCCTTGCAATTTGCATTTAATATGAAATGATAATGGTCAAGTCATGATTAAACCATGACAATTATCTAGCTAATTATCTAATTTACCTAATTCACACATATATGTGAGAATGGTTCAATTCTCATTTCATTCTATCATATTGATTCTCTCTCCTCCTCTTCCTCTCTCTCAAGCTCTCCCCTCTCATGTGTTGAGAAACACTTGAGCTTGAGATAAACCTCTCCAAACTAATCTCTACTCTCATCTAAGGTTCTAGGATTAGCACTTCTAGCACCTTAGTTACTTCTAGCTTGAAGTTGAAGCCAAAGGTTGAGGCTCTCGGATGGATCCTTCTTCGACTAGAGAAGGCGACAAGGTGATCTCTTTCTTCCACTCCAAGGAGCAAGGAGAGAAGGACATAAAGCCCAAGGTATAACCTATCTTCCATGTAGCTAAATCTAGTTAGCTTGTAGTTAGTTTTTGTTTAGCAAAGATCCTCCTTTAGTTAGTCCATGTTGCCTAGTTCGATAAAAATCCGATTTTTATTCCGTTTTCCGCCTCCCCGCAAGCACCGGGGTGGGCAACGTGGACCTACACAATAGTGCACCAATAAATGCACATCACAATCCAAGCCATTCCTGTAATACCCAGCCCTTTTTGTACGCCTATGTTTGTATTTCTTTCACCTATAATTTGTATTTATAATTATTGATTATTTTAAATTTTCCCCGACCTATTTTAGTTCTCCACTCTTCTATTTTATTTCTGTTCCGGCCCAACCCACTCTTTCCCCAGCCTTTTCATTCTTTCCCATTATTGTTTTTATTGATTTTTCTCCCGGCCCGGCCCTCACTATTTTTCCTTCACAATTCTTTTATTTTTAGGCCGAGCCCAGCTCTCAGCCCAATTCCTTTTCTATTTTTGTAATCAATTAACTAAACTCCCTTGGCCCGCCATCCCCTATCAGCCCGGCCTTCATTCTCTTCTCCTCAAATCTTTTAAATTCCAAAACCTCGGCCCGGCCCGCTTGTTCTATTTACTTTTATTCTTTTATTCTTATTCTTTGGCCCGGCCCACTCCCTGCAGCCCGCGTCCCCTCTCCAACCAGCGCCCGCTTCGCCCTCAACCCGACCCGACCCCCCACTACTGTTCATCTCCTTTAAATCCCCCAACGGTAACTCCCCCTTCACCCGCGCGAGATCCGCTCTCCTCGCCGTAGCCCACGTCGCCTCCTCCGCCCTCGCTCGCGCGCCGTTACTCCCCATGACGCGCGACCCCGTCTCCTTATCTCTCCTCTCGTACATACCCACTCACTCTTTTCCTCACCTCACTATCTCCATCTCCCTCGTTCTCCTTCTTCCTCCCCTCTCGACCCGCACCCGCAACCGCCACCACCGCCGGCATCACCCCTCTTCTCGCTCCTCCCTCGCTCTCCCTCTCCAACTCACTCCTCACCTCCTCTCTCCCACCGACCAAACGCCCTGCACCCAAACTCCTCCACCGCACCCGGCACCCAATCCCCGCAACCAAGCTTAGCCACCATCGTCATCGTCCTTCTGGAACTCACCTCCACCCTTGATCACGAGCACCCCACTTCCTCTCCTCCCATAAACACTTCACTTTCCCCCACCTCGCCTGTACAACCGAGCCAGAACCCAACCTACTCGCCGAGCCTCCCCTGCACACCATCTCGCCGCCGACGGTCACCTGATCCCATCGCACCGCCGGACACCTCGTCGACGCCCCTGCATCATCATCACCTCCTCCAAAACCCGAGCCCCCACTACCTCACTCCCTCGCTGCAACCCACACCAAGCTCCAAGCACCCGAGCCTCGAACCCCCGCTGCACCCATCGCCGGACCTACCTCCGCCGACCACCGCCGACCCCAGTACACTCGCAGAGGATCATCAAGTACCCTTCAACCTCCAGTAACCGTGCAACGACTCCGGACAACCCCGACGCAAAATCCGCATCTCGATCCAAGCTCGCGCAAATCCGTTTCACGACGTACATCACGCGTTCGTGACGCCGCTGCTACCGTGCGACCCCGAGGCGTTCCCAGGCAAGTATTTTACTTGCTTACATGCTATTTACCTAAGTTACGATCTTTAATTACAGATATTATAAAGTTGCAAGTTTAAATCAATTATGTGCCATACCTGTTCGACGCGTGTTCCCAAAGAAAATACTTTTCTAAATTGACGGAATTGGATTAATTACTTTGGCCCTTGCTGTGATTAACACCGTGTGCAAGATTCGCTGGAAAATATGACCGTTAACGATTAAAACAACTACCCCCAAGTTTAACCGTAAAACTGGAATTTTATTGTACCTGAAAACCGTTAAATTCACCATAAATTATATACATATTAGAATGGTGCGCTCGAGGGCTCAAATCGAAGCCAACTCGACGAACTATAACCCTACACTAGTTTCCTGATATTCCTGTATTCAAACTATGTTGATAATTGGATCGGAGTGCGACTCTGGGCTGCAGTCCAGAGCGACTCAAACTGTTGCTTGCTGTTCCGTATTGGGTGCCACAGGTTTTCCATGACTCGTAGGTTGCGGAACTTCACTGTTTATTATAGATAAATCTGTTATCTAGACAACACAATTGATATCACTCTGTTTCGTTACCATTTGTTATTTATTCTATATTTTAAAAGATCGGGACGCATAACAGTCCCAACAGAATCAGAACTGACATATTAGTGTTAAACAGTGTATAACTCCTGACGTACAGATGCGATTGACAATCCGTCTGTTACGTTGAAAACCCTAGATTTCATTCAACTGTAGCGTCGCTAAATTCTGATCCCAACTAGGATTAAATTGCGTTGAGAAACGGACTTCCGATTCTGAAACCGGATTTCCAGCCGTGAACGCTTAAAATGAAATGGCTATAATTAATGATCCTTGAACCCGATTGGCGTGAAACTAAATTAGATGGATAGATAACTGAACATACTAATTATTACCTGTTTATCGTTTCGCTAAACTGTACACGTACGTTTCATGATAAATCGTGCAAGTGATAGAATACTGTTTTTTGTGACACCTTAATCGTGCTTATATACCTTTCACGCATCATATCATACCCATATCATTGTAGTGATAATCTAGTGATATCGTGCATTTACCCAGTGTTAGATTTTAGTGATGATTGTGGCAAGTACGTTAGTGTTCGTGTATCCGTGATTAAGTGAAAGTGATACGTACTTGTATACAATCAGTGACCCTATTATTCTATTGCATTGTCGACGTCTGTGGGATGCGTGTACGTGTGACTATAAGTGGTATGGGACACTTATGGAAGCTCTTGCACGGGCGTCACAGATAAGGCACTAGACTCTGCCATTTATCTTAGATATTAGTCGGGACGTGCTTGATGGAGGTCCTGCCTCCAGTTCTCGCGCAGACTTGTCACGGATCGATTAGTATTTAGGGTTATGGTTAGCGTTTGATGTAGACCACGGGGTGTGGGGTAGTTTAGGTGTGAGTTCAACAGAATCTCGGGAGTCCCATGCCGGCTTATATATTTAGGGAGATATATGGAGATTTACAGGGTATGTGATATACACCGTGATATACATGTTACATGTTGGGCCCGTGGTCCCTTGTCCTTGGGTTCTACCCTTGGGTGGAGGACACTTGCGAGTGGTTAACTCTCACACTTGGACTGACGATAGGCTTAGTGACCTGTACAGTGAGACTTAGAGACTGATAGGGATACTGGCATTTATATATCTTATATGCTGTGTTGACATACGTGACATATCGTTCTACTGCTTTACTGCTCCGCTGTATTGATTACTGCACATTCATATTCATGCTGTCATTGATTTACTGTTATTCATATCTATTACCACTGTTAGAATTGTCACTTGATTTTATATATATTATATTGCTATTGTGTCGCTCTGACGACCTGAGTATGCATGCTCAGTGTGAGGAGAAAATTTAGCCTGGACCAGAACTAGACGTGCATCACAGACTTCTTGGCTTGCCATTCCGAGTTACATTCGTTTGTTCCACTTCAGGTCAGTCTTTACATTGTTTCTTTCAGTTACTGCATTTCTCATTACCTGCGCATCATTTACTGTTTACCATGAAAAACTAGAAGCCGAAGTGTGACTACGGCAGGACATTTCCTTGACCGTAGGAGCATGGCTGGCCTTGTCTACCCCTCGTATTCCGTATTTTGGGAAGCGGGGCGTGACAATTCCTCTCTATAATCACAAGCATGCTTCATGCCACCTTATTTGCCATTTATTTTTCAAAAAAGAATAACAAATATGAGGTGTCCTTCTTCGAGAAGTATTCCCGTATAAATACGGAATACTTCACCTGGTATATGTATCGTTGCATATACGCGTATCCGTAAAAAAAATATGGATAACACCAATGAGAGAAAATGAATAGTGAACAATAATGCTAAAATATTTGTATCAAAATACATATATAAATTATTAAATCAAAATCTGATTTAATAATCCGGCTTAATCCTAAGCCGGCTAGTATTATCAACCGTCCGATTAAAGTCTGTGTATGCCGTACACGTATTTAATCAGACCCTGCATGTACCAACGTACAGCTCCTACATCTATCGCCTGAACCAGAAAAACACTCTGTGTGGGACTCTAAAGACTTGACAATACGCTGGCAGTGGGTTTAACCACAAGCACCTCAACGACACTAGATGTACGTAACGGCTATCCAGGTACTTGCCAAAAGGGGGATCGACAATCAAGTACTTCCTTACTCTACTGAGCCTAAATGTGATAATCTCCGTACAGTCCGGTCTCTTCGTCAAAGAGTATCGCATATCGGGTCTACGGGGTGGATAACGTCACTCCCCTACTAACCCGATAAGTCGTGTCTGAGTCAAGCTCATCACCAACAGAGATACTACTGATAAATTATCAGTAAATCTCATCCACCGTGGCCATGGATTTTTGGTGATAGCCAACTGAATACAACGTGACATCGACTCTTAATACCAGGAGAGACGAATCCCTGACAATCGACCACTGCCTCCATGTGGCTCGGGACTGTACCCAACTAAAACCTGGTTGCATGACTCTTTTTAGCCATGGTAGGGTAGTAATCAAAGTATAGTGGGAACTCAGAAGAGACAAATGATGATCTTAGGTCAAAGGACAAACCTGTACTCATGCCACCTGAGAACTTCCATCTGATAATATATATAATACCATCTAAAAGTTCTCGGCGAGTCCATCCAGTATACTCACCTCTAGTGAGCACTTGTATACTATCTTATGTGACACAACACCAATGGCTTGTGAGACCGGCCGCCACCCCTCGTCGGGGTCTAGAAACGTATACACTAGTTTACTCCGGAATATCGATGCCCGGTCTCGAAACTCGCATGACTAGAGACATTTAAGGATATGCTTATGGACAACCCGGCTCCCACATATATGATTGCCATCATAATGCTAGTTGTCAAGCAATAATCCTACGGGTTTCATCAATGATGAAGACAAACCAGATAACGTACTATCATCTCAAGTAAGACTGTTATACCCGTATAAGTCTTCCCTTAATTATCATAATCGTCTACTTGCAATCATAATAATTGCCTTGAGGGCACTACAATCTTCCACTTGCACTTAAGGCCAATTATTGCGGTATCGCGTACCTATAACCCGTGTGCTACCGAATACCCAAATTCTCTATTAATCAGTTTCGCAAACCATATTTATGAAACTTAATTTGTTCGAGAAATAGTCTCAGTGAGTGGATCCGCTACAATGTTCCAATTTCATCTCTTTAAATCTAAACTTTGCGAAGATCAACAATCTCCCAAACTGAGCGATACCCCGCCTCAAGAATTTGTCTGGATACTTGATGGGACTAAATTCATAAATGAACAGCTCCATCCAACAAACTTCTTGGGATGTATCCTCTGTTGAGTTATAACCAGCATCCTGCACCATAATTACCCAGTATCTCTATTGGAACACTATCCAATATACCGATCGTCAGAAAAAGCTAAACTCAAAACTTTGACAGCATCTCTGTCATCCAGACCACCTTGAAAGCCTTAACCGATAACCGCTTTCTAGAGGAGGCTACCATTACCTCATACCAAGAACGCCCTCTTATGTTCATAAAAGCTTCCCTTTGTTTCTCTAGGGTTGGATTAATATATGCTTATTGCAGCTAGTGCAAAAGTAATATCTAGTGTTGTACAAGACATTGCATGACTGACTCAATTGTCTAAGCAAATGATATGTCATTCATGCCAGTCCCTCTCCTCATCAGTCTAGAAGACATCCTTTTCAGAGAGGGTGACTCCATCACCTACGGGTATACCACCACGTCAGGAGTCGTCCATTCTAAAATACTTTTAGAATGATGTCCAAGTACTCGATTGAGAAAATTCCCAAATTTAGATCTAAAACCAGGATTATCTATCTGGTTTTGTACAAGACATTGCATGATTAACTCAATTGCCTAACCAAATGATATGTCATTCATGTCAGTCCTTCTTCAAATCTGTCTAGAAGACATCTCTTTAGAGAGGGTGACTCCATCACTTGCGGGTACTCCACCACGCCAGGAGTCATCCATTCTAAAATAGTTTTAGAATGTTGTCTAAGTACATGATTTGGGAAACTTCCCAAATCTAGATCTAGTCACCAGAATTCCTGATATATTATCCATATCCAACGTAGAGAAAACGCTATGTGACAACCAAAGTTTGATCGATTGTAGTATAGGAACATCACTTCCTATCTAGAGTATGTCATCTATATCTCAGGACAATATTCCCTATATCTTCTTACTAGGTTCATCTATTGTTTTGATGAAGTCAGTCACTATCACATCACAACAAATGATCCGTCTCCGCTATCTATGCTTTAGTCTACTAATAGACATAAGCAAATTGCACACCTTCCACTGCTCCCACTGACTACGATAACCCTCTGACAGAGTCATATACACGGGCATTTCCAAATTCCCATTTGGAAAGACGTTATAGTCATTCACCTACCAGAAATCATAGCCATGAACTGCATCAGCGCTAAATCATATACATATAAACTTCAGCATAGATACTGAAATTAAAGTCGCATCACAATCCACAACGGGTATTTGATGAAAACTCTTTATAACAAGTCTAGCCTTATTAGGTTAGTACATTTCCACCTGCACAAATCCCGAAAGATCTACTTGCTTCTAATGGGTATTATCCCTTCAGAAACACCCAGCAAATTCCAAAATCCATGACTTCTGAAGTGCGTGGAGTCCATCTTGGGTATGAAATATCTGGTCACCTGGAAGTAACCACTTCTTATGACCCGTTGATAATAAGTAGGAGGAATAGCGGTGTCAAGCCATATCCGTAAGGAGTTCAGCATAGACACTGAAGTAAAAGTCTCATCACAATCCACAATGGGTATATGATGAAAACTCTTTACAACAAGTCTAGCCTTATTAGGTTAGTACCTTTCCACCTGCACAGATCTCGAAAAATCTACTTGCTCCTAATGGGGTTTACCCCTTCACGAGCACCCAACAAAGTCCAAAATCCATAATTTGCTGAAGTGCGTGGAGTCCGTCTTGGATATAAAGTATCTGGTCACCTAGAAATTACCACTTCCTATGACCTGCTGACAACAAGTAGGAACATCATCACCATGATGCCGACCTCCCTGTCACCGTCTATAAGAAAATCGAAGTATCTCTCGGGTGTTTGAGGTTACCTACTAAAATCCGTAGAGTGGCTAATGGTTTGTCAAGTCCAATTGAATTCTTAGGTTCTACTAAAATTTCGGTAACCGTTTGTGGTTCTGAAATCACTTCCAATTTTACCATATTCCTACTAGTTTCTTTTGCAAAAACATTCCTTTTTATAAAAAGGTGGCGAGTCAAGAAAAATATAACTATTGATCTTGAAAATGGTAGAAACAAAATCCTAGCGAATACTTGGGATAATCCACAAACTTTCATTATCGAAGCATGCCTTGTGTTTGTCCGGATTCTGCTTTTAAACAGAAACTAGATAACTTCATATCATAACAATCTCAAGATATGCAACCATTCTATGTCCATATATAATCAAGGCACTAATTTAGATGGAATCAGATTCAAATATCATGTAGCTGTTTCCTGTGCACATCACCTAATGGAAAAAGGCTAATACAACATTACTCATCAAGGAGCACACTCACAGATGAGCAACCTGCGAGAGAATCAAGTTCTCAATACTAAGATGGAACACCTAGTATAAGTACCTACATTTTCAATCACCTCGAAGAATCCTGATACTTCCAATGTATGTTTCTCTATTTTATTCTTATACCTATAAACTTCTCAAAATCTTTGACCTTGCATTACTACGAATGTGTGTCTTAAACTAAAGAACTTATAGGTAAACCTGAATGAAGTAAGAGCACCAACCCCTTGTCTTGAAGGACACTGTACAACATACATTTTCACGTATAAGTCCTAAAAGTATACTAACTCAAACTCCATGTACTGTAAGTTGAAAACTGTATCTTGGTTAAGAATATCTTACACCGTTATTCAATGCACCTTACCTTATTCTCAACTGATAAAGGTAAATGTTTATAACATAATTTTCAAAATGTATATCTCACTTTATAAAATAAAGGTACAAATATTTCATTTTAAAATTTGGTGCATAACAACGGTTGTTCGAAACCAAATATTTGCCGTTAAGTAAAACCAGGCGATTTAATCCAATATCACCAATTGCAATGAATTCCGATATTGAGGATCAAATCACCCATTTTCCAATATACTACTCCTATTCATCATCTGTAACACCGTACAGATGTGAGATACCAATCTGGTAAATACATACCCTGGAGTCAGAATTGATTAGAAAAACAGTTCTCTTTTACAAGTACACAGAAATACTGAAACATGAAAATGTTTCATAGGGGGTGATCAGGTATTCCAAGTATAAAGGCATCCCCAAGCGGGAGTTAGCTCTTCGCCAATCGGCGGAATCACAACCACGCAAGTCATAATATAAGTATAAGACGCCCAACGGCGAAAATCAACACAAAAGATAATGAATATAGCAAGACATCAACCCATCAAGCGAACATATAACCATCGCTCTAAGTCTCGCAACCACAAGTCTTTCTAAGTCTTACTATTTATACAAATACTAGTTTTGATTGATGGAGTTGACTAGATACAATAGGAATAATAAATACAAGAGTGACACGATCCAACATGTACCACCTACCAAAGCAAATCACTCGAATGCAAGCTGTGTGCCAGCGATACCGCTACTGATCCATGCGGTCAACCTGTAAGAACTGTGGCCCAACAGGGGTGAGTTGCCAACTCGTGAGTAGAAAACATCATCAGGTAGAGATCGAATAAAACAACGGTTTCTAGGTCAACTATATCATAAAGGTAATACCATGATATCTAGGGTGACCGTATCTGCATATGTGCCAACAATATAATCAATGCCTGTAAGCATATGGATAACATCTACGTGTCCATCAATGACACAACAACATCATGCATGTAAATATCATGAAAGCGTATGCATGTAAATATGAGGATATCAACCAACGTGTGTCCATCAATGACACATCAAAATCATGGAACCTGAGTGTCCAATATCGACACTCAAAATATCATGAAACCCGTGTCCAGTATCGACACGTAAATCCTCATATCTCGGGCTCCAGCAGTCCGGATCGGCCCATATCATCTCACGACTTCGGTCGGTATCCTCCGGATAACCGCCGAGTCCAAATACTATCACTAGTAGGTAGTGCTCCCCTGCCAGGCTCACTGCCTAACTATACAAGTCTTCTTGCCCCGGTGTACCTCACCGGGTCCACCATGTACCTGCAGACGGTGCCTACCGCTCCTCGAATCGGGTTTCACATGCCAATCTCAGAACCGAGAAAACACATGGTGGACGTCTCGAAATATCATAATAATAGAAACCGGGGTTTTAAAACAATACATACTTTCTTTTGAAATATAACCATGGTTCTCAAATCCAGAATCTCATGAAAACAACATCTCAATGCATAAAATCGTAAAGCATGATGTATGCAAACGAATAACATTAATGTGAATAAAATCGTAAAGCATGATGTATGCAAACGAATAACATTAATGTGAGCATATCAGTATATCATGCAATATAAAACAGTGATGTGAGTATATCAGTATATCATGCGACATATCATAATGATGTGAGCATAACAAGTATATCATGCAATATAGCATAATGATGTGGCAATTCTACCGTGTAAGTGACATAGCAATTATCGATGATAAAAGTGTGTGAGCCGACAAATCTGTGTAAGTGTAACGTACGCATCATCGATAATGGTGTGGGTGTACTAGCACAGGTATATGTAATGCAAAGATAATGTCATGAACGTAACATAAAGTATATCGTACGCGAAATGCTATCAGGTATATGTATCTACAATATATCCGAATCGATGAATTTATCAATCGGCATCCATCCTCACAACACCACGTACGGTATAATTCATCGTACGACATCCTCTAGTCAAGGGTATGGATCAACCATTAGGTAAAACATCACGTGCGGCGACAACAAACAGAATAGGGATTCTATCGACCTATGCAACAATGAGGGTACGGATCTAAAGTCTCGTACGACATCTCACTCATCATCCACATAATTATATATGTATATATATATATATGTATATATGTAAATATATATATACCTATATCTCAGGTCACATCCGTATCAATCTCATATCAGGGGACCGACAAAGGTATCGATTATCTCATATCGTCCCGCATCCGCAACGACATATCAACCAAGTCATCATATTTCATCGTATACTATTTTCATCACATCAATATCTCACATTAAGTCATCTTATATACATATATCTTGTTTTACCGATCTCATAACACTGTTGGGTTACGGCAGCGCTCCGGCCGTCAATCCGAGGCCAAATGCGGAACAAAAATTTTATAAACTTGGCACTACCGCAACCACATACCCGGATCGTTCCATTAACCGTATTCTAGCGATCTACAAAGTAAGTTTAGAGATTATACCGATCGATCCATGTCCTTCGGTCTTCAATCTCTTTCCTAGCTCCTCGCCGCTGTCCCGATCAAGTCCGCTCTCCGGTCTCGCTTGTCGGAATGGCACCACGTCGAGGATTCTTTATACGGGCTCCCGTTTCGAACTGAAACAACTCGGATATGAAGTTTGCTAGCCGACATGTCCAAGATGAAGTAGAGAAAAGTGTAGAATATTTTGTCTCAAGTCACCTAAGTATTTGAGTGGAGGTAAATTGAAGTTGCCTAAATGAAATTGTGAGCAAAAAAATTTTGTGCTTGTGGAAAAAATGTTGTTCTTCTAAGCATGGGAAATTGTGGCCGGCCAATATATTGCTATCTATGGAATTTTCCATGTATGAAGTGGTGAGTGTAACACCATGTGGTGAATGCAACACAAAGTAATAAATTAATCCCTCACATGAGCATGGATAAGGAGTGTGAGGGATTAATTTATTACTTTGTGTTGCATTGGAAAATGGCCATGCCCCCATTGACATTGGAAAATGGCAATGCCCAATTAAAGCCAAAACATACACAATGCTAAACAAAAATGGCAGCCACCCAATAATTGCCCATCATGCACTAAATATTCCCAGCACATGAAAGAAGCCCATGAAATTGGCAGCCCACCCAAAATAAATTATGCTCACAAAGAAACAGGCCCCAAAAAGATTGCTAGGAAATTCGATTAAACAAATGTTTAGAATGGAAGACTAAAATTTGGCAACTTCAAAAGTAATCCTGTAACTGATTACAAGATTATCCCTAAACCGTATATACATACCCGTATCTGTATTCCAACTGGATACGAATATAACGAGACAAAAATATTCCAACACAATATAATACTAGGATCCAGCTTAATCCAAAACCTACTAGTATTAACCGTCCGAAACATGGCACATGCACAAGTGCACGTGCATGTTCGAACCCTGCCATAAAACCATACGGTCTCTACAACGTTTCACCCGAACTTGGGAAACTGTCTGTGGGGGACTCTAATGACTCATCAATACACTGGCAGTGGGTTTAACCACAAGCACGTCAGTGGTACTAGCTGTACGTAACGGTTGCCCATGTATTGAATGAAAGGGAAGCTGACGAGCGTACTCATCCTGAAACCCTACTGAGCCTGACAGTGACAATATCCGTATAGTCCGGTCTATTCGTCTAAGAGTATCGCATATCGAGTCTAGGGGGTGGATAAAGTCAGACCCCTACTAACGCGATAATTCGTGTCGGTATGAAGCCCATCACCACCTGAGAAACTACTGATCTGAATCAGTAATTCTCGATTACCTTGGCCAAGTATTTTTGGTGATGGTCACCCGTGCACTGCGCGACATCAACCCCCAATACCGGGAGAGACGAATCCCCGACGATCCGCTCACTGCCTCTATGTGGCTCGGGACTGTACCCAACTAAAACCTGTTTGCACGACTCCTTTGAGCCGTGGTAGGGTAGTAATCAAAGCACAGTGGGAGCTCACACGAGACAAATGACGATCTCAGGTCGACAGACTAACCTGTACACATGTCACCTGGGAACTGCTATCTGACAATAGGTATAATAACAACTAGCAGGTTCCCGGCGAGTCCTGTCCGGTGTACTCATAACCGAATGAGCACATGTATACATTTTAGGTGAACTAACTAACACCGGTGTCTTGTGAGACCGGCCACCGCCCCTCGTCGGGGTCTCGAACTGTATACACTAGTCTACTCTAGAGTATCGATGCCCAGTCTCGAAACTCCCACGACTAGGGATGTTCCCCTTCGAACGGCGGCCGCGACGCGAGGACGTCTTACCTGAGATTCAGGGCAGATGCTATATGGTTTTATCTGTCTACCTCTCCGAAGATGCCAAGTTGATTTATGGCACCGTGTATCGGAGGTTTAGACGGATGCGGCCGATGTAGCAGACTTCGTCAGATTCCCCTTCATTTGAGGGGTTTTTGATTGTGGGGACGCTCTTCCCTGCAGGCACAAGCCCCTGCAGTTAATTACGCTAACGCATCGCGGTAACCACTTTCTCCTTCTCCAGAATTTCACTTCGTGTCGTGTGTGTTTATTTTGTTTGTGGATGCCCGTGGATTGTATACGGAGACTAAGTTATGCCGTCGCCCATAGGACGTGGATTAGTCCAAATCCGTATTTACTTAGATTTGGATTTGGTGTTTTAGTTTAAGGATACGTTAGCCATATTTGAGGCTAAGATCAACTTAAACGTTCGTTAAGGATACGTTAGTCCTGATTTGAGACTAAGATCGACTTAACGGGATCGCTTAGATCCGACAAAAGAGCGTTTGGGCTCTATTGTTCCAGTTTAGGGACATGGTGGTCCATATTCCAGTTTAGGGACGTGGTGGTCCGACATTAGTTTAAGAACGTTTCGGTCCAACATTAGTTTAAGGACGTTTCGGTCCACGAGTTTAAGGACCCCGCAGTCCATATTAATGTGTGGTCGTCGGGACCCGTCGCCTCTCTGACGTCGTTAAAGGATTACAACGATAGGTGTCAGAGGAGTTCAGAGATGTACCCTCGAACCGGATATAAATTGATTTTGGGAGCAGCCGTGCTCGGTCAATTTAATTTGAGGACTTATGGCCGTGACTGGGCTAAGTCCAGTTGAATGTTCAACATTTTTATTTGTCTTTGGCCTATTAGGCCTGTGCTAGGGCTTTGCCCCTTTTTAAATAATGCACTGCATTATTTTTGTTTTGTTTGGGCTCTACCCTTTTATAAATGATGTAGAGCATCTATTTTGTTTGGGCTCTCCCCTTTTTATTGCACTGCAATTTAATTAGGCCTACTAGGTCTTTTTGATTTGGGCCTGGCCCTTTAGGAAATGCATTGCATTTGTCAGGCGCTTTGCGCTAATCAGAGAGCGCAAGTGCTTGTGGTGACGACACGTGTCACGCAAGCGCAGTGCGCTGCACCAATGCGCTGCGCTTGTGCTGCTGACACGTGGCGCGCTCTGGTGAGTTGTGCCAATTTCAGAGAGCAAAGCTCTATCTTAAAAGCGCACAGCGCAAGTGAGTCGGATGCTGACACGTGGCGCTCTCTGGTGGCTTGCGCCAACGCAGGAGCGCAACAGTGCAGTTTTGTAAGTGCAAAGTACTATTAATTTGATAATAATAATAAAAAATTTAGAACCAATGGTTCATGACAAAGTGCAAAGCACTATTTGATTTCTTGATCTAATTTAGATCAAAGAAAACAAGTATTTTCTTGTTTCTCTTGTTGATCTCAAAGAACCAATGGTTCATAAGTGCAAAGCACTATTTTTTTATTTTATTTTTCTTGTTTTAAAGAACCAGTGGTTCATAAGAAGTGCAAAGCACTGTTTATTATGTGAAGATCATTGATCTTGTTTTTAGATCAATGACCCATTAGAAGAAATTTCTTCTATTTTGTGAAGGTTTTTACCTTTTTCTTGAAAACTTTTTCAGAGTTCTCTCTGTTTGAAGCTCTTGATTTTTTCAAGAATGTTGATGCCTTTGAATTGAGGTCTACGGGCCTTTATATAGTGCCCATAAATTTGTTAAAGAGATCTTTCTCTGAGTGATTTGGGGAATTTCCCCCACCGTTGGATCTTTGATCCAAGGGCTTCTGTTTTACAGAAGAAAATCTTCTTGTTTTAATAAGAACAGAAAGATTTCTTTAGAATCTTGATTCTGTTTGGCGCAAACGTCCCAGCGCGTGACACGTGTCGCGCAGCGCAACTGCGCCAGCGCATCTGCGCTGACACGTGTCGCGCAGCGCATCTGCGCTGACACGTGTCGTGCAGCGCATCTGTGCTGACACGTGTCGCGCAGCGCATCTGCGCTGACACGTGTCGCGCAGCGCAGCGATTGCGCAACTGAAGCGTTGCTTCCTTTGATTTTGCTTTAAACAGAGCTTTGCTCTGATTGGGTGCGCTGCCTTGGTCGCTGTGCTGATGCGTCTGCGCCAGACACGTGGCGCGTTGCGCCCGGGATTTGAAGCGTTGCTTCAAAATTTTGAAATTTTGAATTTCAACAGAGCTTTGCTCTGATTGGGGGAAACAAATGCCCCCCACCGTTGCGCTCACGTGGCGCGTACGTGAGTGCAGCGGTGGCAAACTCCTGATCGTTGGATCAAGGGGTGAGCTGAAGGGGCGCGTGCGCCTTATAAATAGGACCTATGGCCCTTTAAAATACTTCACCATTTTCTAGATTTTGATTCCCAGAGCTTTGCTCTTGCTTAGAACTTCAGAGCTTTGCTCTCGTTTCCAGAACTTTAGAGCTTTGCTCTCATTTTCCAAGTTTAAAAGAAACTTTAGGTAAAATTAATCTTAGGTTAGATTAATTTTAATTAACTAATAGAGCTTTGCTCTTATAGATCTTCTGATTTAAAGAAATTCCTTTTGGGGTTTCACCAACAGAGCTTTGCTCTCATGAATCCATAGAACTACAGAGATCTTGTTCATGGGTTTTAACCCATGCGCAGAGCTTTGCTCATGGATCCAAAAATAGATCTTTTTGATCTAAAAGTGAAGAACTCTTAAGAGTCTTCAAAAATTTTGATTTCTTTAGGAGTTTTAAATAAATTTTCTCATCATCATCACAGAGCTAGGCTTTTTTTAAGGAATCTTATTCCCCTGAGACCAGAGTTTGACAAGTGTCACTCTGTGACAGAGCTTTGCTCTGAAAGAAGAGATTTCCTCCTTGTCTCTAGGGATTCTTTATTAATGGGAATACTTTCTTGGGGACCAATTGACAATCTCATCCAATGATGGGGTTGCCTTGTTAACTGACGTATTGTCATCCAGATTTTGTGGGTCCCCCTTCGGTCTCCTACTCACTGCACTGCTGTGTAGTGTAATTAATTATTTTTAAATTAATTAATTAATTAGTGAAAAAATTTCTTAAATGCCAAGCGTTGGAATTACAACACTAACGGCTAATTTCTGTTCATTTGCAGCGATCCTGTCTCTCGACACCTCATTCCCGTTTGCACGTTCAGAGGAGGGATTTCCCGAAGCGCCCTTGGACCGTGAAGTTCTGGCCATGATTAAGGACTACGACCCGGAATACAAAAGTCTCCACCTTTGGAGGTCGTGGTATAATCTGATCATCATGGGTCGACGGAGCTACACGTGCGCAGTGCCGTCAGAACCCATCACGGCGATTCACTATGCTACCCCACCCTCGGTGCAGTATGCCGTGGAGATGGTGGATTGGACCGCGAAGGGTTTTCTTCATCCCGCTATGGATGCGGTTCCGGTCCAGCATCCTATGGTCTTGGATATCCTAGGACGCCGTATCTGTCAGGGCGAGGCGAGACCCTGGGGGAAATCATATAACATTGGTCTGATTCCCCGCCACCCGATCGGCTATCTGCCATGGGCCCGGTATATCCCGTCAACGAAGAAGTCGCAGTTGATAAGGTTAGGACTGTATACCGAGGTTTACGTCTCTCTCTTCCAGTATCCCACGCTCCCCACCTGGTGGTTCAAGGCTTTCTTGGAGCAGTGGAATATTCCTACCCACACTTTCCTTGCCATGGATCGGGAAGTGTCCATCTCTTTGGAGGAGTTCACGGAGGTATCCCGTTTACCGGTTATAGGGGAACACTATGAGGAGTTGTTCCCGACAGACGAGTACGTCTTTGGTTCTAAGCCGATGGTAAGTGGGTTCACGCCGGAGAATGCTGTTCAACACCAATTCCCAAGCTTGATTAAAGTGTTGAATATCTATGAGTCCCTTTTCATCGAACATGGGAGTCGAGGAGTTAACTTTGAGGATTTCATCGCTCAGTTCCTTCGCCCAAGCGTCCTCTCATCAGAAGCTGCCAAGTTCGCTACCCTGGATGACCCTTTCGGCCTAGGTGTGGATAACCTGCCGGAGAAGGGGATAGATCAAAAGGGTTTTTTTTCTTCCGGACTTCCCGACTATGTCTTTTGCAGAAATTGCGGCCCCTAGAATGGATGAGGAGGCCTTTTTCTTAGGATTTCTCGGGTTATGGTTGAGTTGGTTTGCGATTCCAATGCACTCTCACTGCATGCGGCCCTCTGTTTTTTACCCAGCCCACTGGATGACTATCGGGGTAAAGGTGGCCGTTGGAATCGCCGGCTTGGCGCACTTATATCATGGCCTCAGTCGAGCAGCGGATGCTAATGAGCCCGGGGTACTACACGTGGTCTTCCCGATGCACTACTTTGTATCGTGGCTCGAGCTACACACGGCGGGTGCCTTCGGCATGCACAAAAGGCCCTCGTTCTTCGACAAGTGTGGTTTCCCTCGCATTATACAGCTGATCGGCGCATCAATTGTGACCCCATCACCACGGAACGCCAGGGGTTTACTCCTTCGCTCTCACACCGTTGGAGCCGGGATGTCCTTTATTGACAAGGTGCTGACTATTGGAAAAGCGTCCACCACCGCGGTGCGACCATTACAAGACTCCTTTAAGGATGGAGCATCAGTTTTGATGGCTCGGGAGACCCTTCACTTATACTCTATTAGACCGGGCTTCCTAGTCTTCAGGCAGAATGGTGTGGCGATTTTCATGAGATATAACCCGCATCGTTTTGCCCAACAACTGGGCTACGATCAAGGGGTCCCCTTGGAAGCTTTCCTGCTGGAACCCGTTGCCACTGAAGAAGGGATGGAGAACGCACTGCATCTTTTCATGCGCCTGAATACGGGTTCTCATTTCTTTATCAGTGCGCCGGCTTGCGCTCCACGACCCCTCAGCGTATACAAAGACTGGTATAATCATGCGACAGGAGCCGTTATAAAGGAGGAAAGGCGACTGCTGGTCGACCGTAAGGGTGCGCCTCCAAGCAGTGACCGCAGCGCTCCTTTGGTCTCGAGGACTCCAGTAGTTGCCCCTCTAAAAGAGGTCAGAACCAGGCCATCGCGTGCGCAAATTCCTCCGCACAGATTGCCGCTTCCCGATATTACAGATGCAGCCCCAGCGCCCTGTGCTCCGTGGAGACAGTGGTTGTAGTTTCGCCGGAGTCTGGCGTGGGTGCAGACATCGGGACCCGCCGTCCCAAGGTGGCTGCTAAACGGAAGTCAATCCCGCGTGCACCTAGGGTCGGAGGGCAGAAGAAAAAGAAGTCGCTCTTCGCTGCAGACGTTGTGTTCAGTCAAGAACCCCACGCTCCCTATGCCGAGGGCCTGAGTGAATATGGGACCAACGAGGGACTAGTCATGCCGCTGCCGGATGACACAGACTTGGAGGCCGCTCTCGAAACATCAGCGTGGTTGGCAAAGCGTGACGCGTGGCTAGCTAAGCTTGCCCAATCAGGTAACTACTAGCCGCATTTTCTTTATTGTATCATATCCTCCTCATTGCCTTTGACTAACGTTTTTTCTTCTTTTCTTCCAACAGGCATCACTGATGAAGAAGCCATTGCCGCTTCCCTGAAGACTTTCCAAGAGGAAGAACGTCTTAGAGCGTCCATGGGCCTTAGTAAGTTTCAATTCATCAAGTTTGCATTTCTCTTGTGTTATGGTCGATCTAACCTCTCACTTTTTATCGCAGGAACCTCAATGCTGCTCCCGCCAAGTGACGCAGATGTTCTACCAACTGCCGATGTTCGTGCTTCCCCTGGACCACTACAGGAGGTTCGTCTTAAAGAGCCGATGAGAGACGCCTTAAAGGCTCTGGAGGCATCTTTAAATGAGGACAACGATGCTTCGATGAAGGAAGCGTCCAGGAGGTCCATCGTGACAGCCCGGGAGGAACGAAAGCGGTCGAGGCGCGAAGCAAAGGCACGCAGGGCTGCCTTGGCCATTGGAACCGGCCCAAGCACCATCCCTCGTGCTGATACCCCGTCAGAAGAGCCCCCGGTCGCTCTGTCTACAGCTCATAGACAGGCGATCCGCGCCAATAGAGAGGCTAACAACAAGTCTACCTCAGGTAATACTTTTTTCAGAATTTTGTTATAAGACTTATAAAGCTGTCGGTTCTTATATGTTCTACCCTGTAGGGCCAAGCCCAACCGAGGGGGAGGCGAAGACTGTCGAACCTGAGGGGCTGAGGGGAGAGACATTGGTCGAGCCCGAATCAGTGGCGGATGACACAGCTGGGATCGCTGGTCCCGAGGTAGTGGCCGACGAACTGGTCATGTCCACTATACCTGAGCAAACGGTTGTTGGTGAGCCCGAGGTAGCAGTGGGCGGAGTGCCTGAGGCCGATGACCTCGTGGTGACGGTGGACGAGACAACCGCGACTGCTGAACACGAGGGAGTAGCGGGTGAGGTGGCCATGATTCCTGAGGACGAGCAGACCGCTCCCTCTCAGGAATCTGGCAATGCTCCAGTCATAGCCCTCCCTGTCTATGGTCCTCCGCCGTCTCCAGGTCTTGCGAGCACGACAACGGTCCCCATTGAGTCGGGTGATGAGGCCACGGGCGGTGGCCTCATGTCGACGGAGGAGGGAGTCGCCTCCATTTTGGCCGGCAGCTCATCAGGTTAATCCCAAGTTGCTGTCTTTCTTTACCTTACAATCCTTTCTGACAAGTTCACCTTTTTTCTTAACGCAGGTGCAGCCAACGCTGATGCCCCACTGCTCGAGGGAGCGCCTTCAACGACTGCCTTGGCGGTGGTCACCTCTCAACCCTCTCTCATACCGTCGAACATGTTGGAAGGTATGGGTTTGCAATTTATTAATCTTATCTTCCAAACGCATAATTTGTGTACTAAAGTCGCACTGTTATGTCTTTTCAGAAGTGCTCTTTGATCATCCGTATCAAGTGTTGCTCCCACACTTCTCCTTCCCATCTAAACTCGCCTCTCCCTCTGGTGGCGCTGGTGAGTATAGTTCCCCACTGATATCTTTGTCTTTCGACGATGAAATTATTTCTAACCTTTTCTCGTCCTGACTACAGTGCTACAAATCGAAGGAGGGGATGAAAGATCGGCTGCGCCGCCGACCCTTCCGGCCTTGCCACTTGCCTCAGCTGGTACAGCGACTATCACATTGATAACTCCCCTTTTTTTTATTTCCTGAACTGCTATCTGATCACATCTTGTTTCTTTTCAGTGGTCATTCCGGTCTCGGCGCCCTTCGAGTCTCGCATCACAATGCCGGCAGGTCCTTACCTGAGATGTCCATCTTCGAAAGGCGCCGCGAATAGCTTGCGTATGTTGAGCGACTACATTGAGGGGCTCGACGTCGAGACCCCTACTTCTGCTACGGACTTCGCTACAGCGGTTAACCCGATGCTGGTGATACTCGTGAATTTCCATGACGAGGGCATCGTCGCATCTTGGGTTAACCATTGTATGGAGATCGAGGCTCGCCTGCATCAGCTGGAGTCGATGCGTCCTGCCCCCGAGCCTTTAGCCGCGAGCAATGAAAGAGCAGCATGGATCGAGGGAAGCGCTTCTTACGTCCACCACTTGGAACAAGAAGCAGCTTTAAGGCTAAGGGAATGCCAAGAGACCTCGAGCGAAATGGCCCGTCTGCGTGCTGAGGTTGAAGCGAATGCTGCCCAAGTGAAGGCTATCTTTGAGGGTCTCCTGGAGCGCATCTCCCATGGGCTAAACTTGAAGCGAAAGCTTGATGTAGCTGAGCGCGATACCCCAGGTCGGGAAGCTGCTTATCAGGTCGTCAGGGAGCAGCTTGCGTCTGTCTTGCTGCAACGGGCCCAAGTGGAGGCGGAGCTGGCGGTGGTAGCCGATCAGGAGAAAGTGGGGAAGGAATTGCGCGAACAATTGCTAAAGCTATGCAAGATGCTTCCTTCTCAGTAATTCTCCTTGTATCTAGGCACTTGTAAAATTTTTCTTTTTAAGTAATATGTATCCATTCTTTATTCTTTGTATGCTTCATGTTGTACTTGATTACATTCAATAAAGATACACATTTTTCTTCGCAATGTCTTGTACTATTTCTTTGCTTTTTCCTTTCTTACTATCAGCATGCTGTCACAATTAGCATATAATAGAGTAAGCATCTTGATTTCTTCACGAGGTAGCGATTGCTTAGGCTGCAGGTTCAGATCTGCCGCCTAAGACTTTTCAACTCTATGAGCCGTGAGGGTCTCATAGAGACTTTTCTCCCTACGGATCGAGAGGATCTCATAGATGGGTTTTCTCCTTAGGAATCGTGAGGATTCCTAAGTGTGTTTTCTCTTGTAAGTCGTAAGGATCCTATAAGAGAATTTTTCCCTCTTATGAGTCGAGAGGACCCGTAAGCGGTTGTTTCCCTCCCTGTCGAAACCCGACTTTGGAGAGTAAGACCCGTGAATAGTATGCAAGAGACCGTTTTAGATCGACTTGCAGGGTCCCATTGTTCAGGAAGCAAGTTTTTTAATCCTTGCTGCCTGAGGCTTCATCTTGCAAGTTGAGACGAATCGGGAATTTTCCCGCAGAGACACTGGTTTCTCTGCGAGCCGACGCGAATCAGGAGGCTCTCATCAAGGATTGTTTGTTTCCCTGAGTCGAAGGATTTGCTAAGGATTATTTGTTTCCTTAGCGCCAAGGATTATTTGTTTCCTTGGTGTTGATGCGGATCGAGAATTTCCCACGGAGACACTGGTTGCTCTGCGAGTCGACGCGAATCAGGAGGCTCTCGTCAAGGATTATTTGTTTCCCTGAGTTGAGGTCTTTGCTAAGGATTATTTGTTTTCCTAGCGCCAAGGATTATTTGTTTCCTTGGTGTTGAAACGGGTCGAGAATTTCCCACGGAGGCACCGGTTTCTCTGCGAGTCGACGCGGATCAGGAGGCTCTCGTCAAGGATTGTTTGTTTCCCTGAGTCGAAGGATTTGCTAAGGATTATTTGTTTCCCTAGCGCCAAGGATTATTTGTTTCCCTGGTGTTGAAACGGGTCGAGAATTTCCCACGGAGGCACTGGTTGCTCTGCGAGTCGACGCGGATCAGGAGGCTCTCGTCAAGGATTGTTTGTTTCCCTGAGTCGAAGGATTTGCTAAGGATTATTTGTTTCCCTAGAACCAAGGATTATTTGTTTCCCTGGTGTTGAAATGGGTCGAGAATTTCCCACGGAGGCACTGGTTGCTCTGCGAGTCGACGCGGATCAGGAGGCTCTCGTCAAGGATTGTTTGTTTCCCTGAGTCGAAGGATTTGCTAAGGATTATTTGTTTCCCTAGCGCCAAGGATTATTTGTTTCCTTGGTGTTGAAACGGATCGAGAATTTCCCACGGAGGCACTGGTTGCTCTGCGAGTCGATGCGAATCAGGAGGCTCTCGTCAATGATTGTTTGTTTCCCTGAGTCGAAGTATTTGCCGAAGACACTGGTTTCTTCGAAGCTGGAACGAACTGTTGAGATTTGACTTCGTTTTCTGGCGAAGCCTGTTGGGAAAGTATGGTTCCCTCTTTGTTTGCGCCCTTGGATTGTATACAGGGATCGATGTGATCTCAACTGTAGGGCCAAAGTTTCATCATTTCTTTTTTTGTTTTATTTCCGCGATGCTCTATCATTTCAGCTTTTATATCGCGAAGGTCGCTATTGCCCAATCATTTCGGCTATTTTTCGCGGTGCCCAATCATTTCGGCTATTTATTTTATTTTTACTCGCTGCTTTTTATTGCGAGTTGCCCAATCATTTCGTCTTTTTTTGCATGCATACATTTTTACTTGCTGCTTTTTATTGCAAGTTGCCCTATCATTTCGGCTATTCCGTATGCATGTGCGGCCTATTGGCTTTCCGCCGTAAACCTGGAATTAGACACCGATTTCGGCATCAGCACCGCTACAACTAGGATATTGCCAGGAGCGAATCATCATTTGCCTCTGTCGATGTCGAACAAAGGTGGCTTAGCGAACAGGGTTAAGGTCCTGTCGGCTAAGACTTTTAACTCCATGAGCCGTAAGGGTCTCACAAAGGTATTTCTCCCTACAAGTCGTGAGGATCTTGTAGGTGTATTTTCTCCTTAGGAATCGTGAGGATTCCTAAGTGCTTTATTCCTCTGTAAGTCGTAAGGATCCTACAAGAGGGTTTTCTCCTTGTAAGTCGAGAGGACTTATAAGGGCTGTTCATCATGCGTACATATCCCCGGTCACGGATGGAACTTGGTCAGGGAAATGTTTATTCGCGCCCGTGGATTGTATACAAGGGTTAGTATTGAGCCTGCTTGTAGGGCGATATCGGAAGTTGTGGGGATTGCTTAAGCACAGGTTTAGATCTCTGTAACTTAAGACTTTCAAATCTTATGAGCCGTGAGGGTCCCATAAGAGAGTTCTCCTTACGAGTCGTGAGGATCTCGCAAGTGTATTTTCTCCTTAGGGATCGTGGGGATCCCTAAGTGTGCTACTCCCTTGTGAGTCGTAAGGATCTCACGCGGGTGGTTTCTCCTTACAAGGTCGAGAGGACCCTATAAGTGTCCTTTAACGAGGTTGCGCCCTTTCAGGTTTTCACAAACACTCGCCGGTAGTCCTGCTGTTTTTACTCACGGAGCCCTTTCGGGTTTTCATCCGTGTCTATTTTTCTTATAGACATACCGTTTTTATTTTATATATATTTTTTTATTTTCTTCTTCTTTTTTTTACGAGCCCTTTCGGGTTTTCACGAACACTCGCCGGTAGTCCTGCTGTTTTTACTCAAGGCTCCCTTTCGGGTTTTCATCCGTGCCCTTTTTTGGTTATGGACATACCGTTTTTATTTATTTATATATATATATATATATATATTCTTGTTTTTTTTTCCAGCCTACGGATGCTGCGGTATTAGTTTAAGGACGTTTTCGGTCCACTATTAGTTTTAAGGACGTTTCGGTCCGTCATGGAGAAGGCTGGCTACTACTTATAAAGCTTGAGCTTAGAAAGATAGCGAGCGGACATAGTCGTCATCATCTATCATTGACCTAGGCTGTGGTTCATTAAGCGTAGTATCTCTTTAGGAAGCGACCGTTTATTGGCCTGAAAGGCCTTTCACCGTGCATATCTATGAGTAGATAGGCCCCACCCTGGTAGACCTTATCTATGATGTACGGGCCTTCATAGTTTGGCTCGAATTTTCCCCGCTTGGCGCGATTGGGGATCATAGGCCTTTTGACCACTAGCACAAGTTTTCCTTGGCGGAATGTCCTCGGTCGGGTCAATCTTTCATATGAGCGCGTCATCTTTGCTTTATAAGCTTCTAGATTTTGTTGCGCTATGAGCCGTGTTTCTTTAAGGGCATCAAGCTCCTCAAGCCGAAGGTTAGCATTTTATTCGTTCGTCAACTCGTAGTGGACTGCCACTTGTAAAGAGGGTAGCTCTATCTCGAGGGGGAGTACTGCTTCCGTACCGAATACCAACGCGTATGGCGTTGTGTTAGTGGCTGTCTTGAACGTAGTTCGGTACGCCCAAAGAGCCTCTTGCAGTCTCTCGTGCCAGTCTTTCTTATTTCGGGACACCGTCTTTTTCATGATCTTCGTCAGGGTCTTGTTGAAGGCCTCGGCTAGACCATTAGCTCGCGGATTATAGACCGAGGAATATCTCCAGTCTATGTTATGCTGTTGCGCGAAGCGACTGATCTTGTGGCTCCTGTAGGCAGGCCCGTTATCAGAGATGATCCGTCGCGGAGTCCCAAACCGGTATATGACGTGCGTCTTGAAGAAATGGAGGATATTCTCCGTCTTCACTTCTCTCAACGGTACTGCTTTTGCCCATTTGGAGAAGTAATCAGTCGTCGCCAGGATAAAACGATGTCCTCTAGATGATGCTGGTTCGATAGGGCCGACTATATCCGTTCCCCACATTTCGAACGGCCAGCTAGCCACCGTGGGATGTAGTGGATTTGGATGCTGGTGGATGAAGTCTCCATGGATTTGGCATGAGTGGTATTTCCTCGCATATTCGAGGCAATCCTGAATCATCGTAGGCCAGTAGTAGCCCATCCGTTTGATCTTCAACTTCATCTTGGGGCCCGCTTGGTGAGAACCACAGATTCCGTCATGAACTTCCTGAACGACTCTTTCTGCTTCGTCAGGTCCTAAGCATCTTAGCCACAGAGAATCGAATGACCTCTTATACAGAGTATCATTGACGAAGGCAAAAGACAGAGCTCGTTTCATGAGCTGATGTCTTGTGGATGCTTCTTCAGGCATTCGGTGGGACTTAAAGTAGTCTATGAAGACTTCCTTCCAGTCCTCAGCCTTTTCTCGTTCTTTTATTTGTAAGGTCGTCTGCTCAGTCGCTCCCTTTTCCTCGGATGATTCCGGAGGTATTTCTGCTGGGGAAAGCACCCGACGGCTTTGTACCATGATTCTAACGTCATCGAGGTTCTCGTCAGCCAGTTCTTTAGCAAGTTTGGCCAACACATCTGCTTTGCTGTTTTCCGCGCGCGGTATGCTTTCCAAAGTATAGGAGGGAATTTGGGTCAACAGTTGTTGCACCTTTTCACCGTACTTCACCAACTCCGGTTTGCACGTTTGGTAGTCAACGTTTACTTGACTAACGACCAGTTGAGAATCTCCGTATATGAGGAGGTTTTCAATTCCCATGTTAATGGCGATCTCGAGGCCTGCTATCAAGGCTTCATATTCGGCTTCATTATTCGTCCTCGGCTCTGTTAAGGAGAAAGCGAAGCGCATTATCCCTCCTTGTGGAGTCACGAAGATGAGGCCTACCCCCGATTTGATTATAGGGGTACTTTGTTTGCGCTTTTTCATGGAAGATGCTCCATCGAAATAAAGTTCCCATTGGGTATCACCACCGTCGATTGCGTCAAACGCATGTTCGTCTGGCAAATCGCAATTCAGAGGAGAATTGGCAGGTATCGGGTGCTCAGCGAGGAAGTCGGCGATGGCCTGGCCTTTCACTGCCTTGAGAGGTTGATATGTTATCGAAAACTCCATCAAGAGCAGGGCCCATTTAGCGAGTCGTCCCGTCAATATGGCCTTTGACATTAAATACTTAAGAGGGTCTACCTTTGAAATGAGACGGACCTCATGCGCCAACGCATAGTGCCTGAGCTTTGTTATCGCGAAGATCAATGCCAGACAGTGTTTTTCAATGGGGGAGTAGTTGCTTTCTGCCCCCAGCAGAACTCGACTTAAGTAGTAGAGTGCTCTTTCCTTCCCTTGGTCGTTCTCTTGTGCCCATAATGCGCCTAAGGAACCTTCGAGGGCTGTTGTATAAAGAATGAGGGGTTTTCCCTTGACCGGAGCAGCCAACACCGGCGGGTTCTGCAGGTATTGTTTGATCTCGTCTAGCGCGCTTTGGGATTTTTGGTCTCAGACGAACGGAGTTCCCTTCTTCATCAGGTGGCTGTAAGGACGACACTTGCCTGAAAGGTTGGCTATAAATCGCCGTATATATGCGAGCTTCCCTTGGAGAGACCGCAACTGTTTGAGAGTCCTTGGCGGAGGCATTTCCATGATCGCCTTGATCTTTGACGGATCTATCTCGATACCTCGGTGTCGGATGATGAATCCTAGGAATTTGCCTGAGGAAACCCCGAATGCACACTTGAGAGGGTTCATCTTCAAGTTGTATTGTCGAAGGCGTTGAAATACGGTCTTCAGATGCTCGAGATGTTCCTCGTACGTTTTGCTTTTAACCACGAGATCGTCGATATAGCATTCGACGATTTCGTGTATGAGGTCATCGAAGATCTTCGTCATGGCCCTCTGGTAGGTGGCACCGGCGTTCTTTAAACCAAAAGGTATAACTTTGTAGCAGAATATACCCAGAGGAGTCCTGAAGGCGGTGTGCTTCTGGTCTTCTGGATGCATTTTTATCTGATTATATCCTGACGAGCCGTCCATGAAGGAGAAAACCTCGTGAGTGGACGTATTGTCTATCATCAGTTCGGTGACTGGCACTGGGAAATCGTCTTTCGGGCAAGCTTTATTGAGATCCCAGAAGTCTATGCATATGCGCACTGTCCTATTTTTCTTCATCACCGGGACGATATTGGCGATCCATTCAGGGTATTGAACTTCCTGGATGAAGCCAGAGTCGATCAGCTTCTTGACCTCGACGTTGATACTCATCTCAAGCTCGAGCCGCATTCTTCTCGGCTCCTGTTTGACTGGTTTGACGTCCGGAGATATCGCCAATCTGTGCACAGCAATTTCTGGATCTAGTTCCGGCATTTCGGAATAGTTCCACGCGAAGCAATCTTTGTGCTGTAGAAGCACGTCCTTTAACGTAGCCACCCTTTTCCCAGATAGCAGCTCGCTGATGAATGTCGATCGCGGGTCGTTTGCCGTCCCCAACTCAATTTTCTTGAGGTTATCTGCAGTAGTATGGATTCCATCTTTCAGCTCTTTTGGCGCTGGTGGAAATTCTGAGATTACCTCGTCGTTGCTGTTTTCGAAGCACCAGGGAAGGTCATCCATGTTCTCGTGCTCTTCTTTTAATATCGTTATCACGTGACAAGTACGAATTCGCTTCCAATCCCAATGCGGAACTGGTTCTGTTCTCATGACTTTGGGTTCGTGCTTCTGTGGCGGCGTTACCCTCCAGTTGTCAGACAGAGCGAATTTGCCGAGCTGATACTGATCTTCGACCCAATTCTTAAAGGTGAAGCAGTCTTCGAGAGGATGCCCTATTACTCGATGGTAAGACTAATAATTTGGGTCAGAGACTTCGCCTGCTTGTTCGGGGTTTTTGGTCTCCGGCAGTGTAAGCATTTGATATTTTAGAGCAAGATCAAGTATTCTCTTCGTCTTGTCCCGAGGAAACGAGTACGCTCGGCCCATTTTTCTTATGAGGGATAGATTGGAACCGCTTGATTTTCGCTTACGTGACCTCTTAGCCCCGCTTTGTTGCTTTTGAGCACCTTTTTTGCCTTTTGACTTATTTCTGCCTCTGTGTCGGGCCTTCTTTATAATAGGTTGACAAGGAGCGGCATTTTCATCTTTCACGGCCAGTTGGAGGAGGCATTGCGTTTTGGCTTTCTCGTAGATGGCCATTTCGCGGTTATGGTCATCTCGGACTTTTTGACCAGCTTCCCTTATAAATTTGTCCATTCGTTCTTCGAACGACGGACTAGGTACTTTTGCATCTGGAACTTTCACTGGCTTAGGATTAGCGTCCTCCCTTTGAGCATCCGCTTCTTCATCGAAGTCATACACGACGTAGCAGCCGTGTAGTAATTCTCGCTTCTTTGACCGGATGTATCCAAGTCCTTTTGTCTCCATTCTCCCATTAAGCAGTTTGCGTGGAGTCCCGGGAACGTTCCAGACTTTATCATAGAACTTGGCTTTTCGAACGGTCTGCTTGAAGGATATCCCCTGGCGTTTCAGCAGCTTTTTTAAACCTTCCGTATAATATTTGGGAAGACGGATAGGCTGAAGCCTGTCTAGCGTAGGATCCGCGCCATGCCAGATTTCTTTCTCCACTTTGGTTTCTTCCGAGCGGTAGAATAGAATTGCTTTTTCACTTTCTCGCCTGGGAGGGATATAGAACGTTTGCAGCTCTTCTACATTGTAAATATCAAGTGCATCCAATTCTTTACGGTGTTTAAGCGGCACCATGGCGACTTGTAGACTTTGTTCTTCGTCAGCGGACGTTTCTATTAAAGGCCGAGCAGAGAATACAGCATGGACCTCATCTTCCGAGTCGCTACCAAAGATCAAAGCAGGAGTAGATGGCCCTGGCTTGTTGTGTTGGGGCGGACCTGAATAAACTATCTCCTCTTCCTCCTCGGTATCACTGCCGAAGACAGGGATGGTGGCATTAGCTTTATTCTCCGGCTTGTGACACCTCTCTGTGTCTTCGAAATCCGGTAAGAAGTATTTGGCATCTTCATATTTGCGGACCTCGTTCACAGAGAACGGGTTCAGTTCTCCCGCCACGGTATACTCGAAACCATCCTTAAAATACTTCATACACTGATGTTGCGTAGAAGGGATGATGTTGTACTCGTGTAACCATGGTCGGCCAAGCAAAGCGTTGTAGCATGTCTTGGCGTCTATGACGTGGCACTTAATGTCCGTGATGAGAAGCCCAAAGCGTAGCGTTAGTATCACAGACCCAAGAGTTCTTGATGACTGGGAGTCGAACCCGGAGATGGTGATCTTATCCCGAGCAAGGTGCTGGACATTCATGCAGATTTCTTTTAACACCCGCACATTGAGGAGGTTAACGGAGGATCCATTGTCGATCAGGATTTTGCCTATCTTTATGTCATGGCAGTATCCTGAGACATAGAGGGGGCGATTGTGTTCGCACGTCCCAAGGAGAAGGTCTTCATCACCAAAAGCGACATCGGTAGTATGCACTTTCTCCAATTCATCCTTCATCTTTTCTTCAGCTAAGAAAGCTTGGAATTGTTCCGGATCTTGTAATGCCTTGACTAATGCGTCTCTCGCCTCCTTTGATAGCAAAAGGGCGTCAAGAATGCTGAGCTGTGAGGGTAGCTTCCTCAGATGCGTTAGAGATGTTGTAATCCACCTTATTTCTCTTCGGCGGGTCTTTGGCACTTAGCTCCTCCACAACTTGGTCATCTAAGACGATATCTTCAGAGACCTTTTCTTTCCCTTTATCTTTTCTGTTTGAGGACCCGAGATTCTTTTCGGGGAGCGTGCGATTACGTAGCCGGATATTTTCGCAGACCTTCGGCTCTTCTTCTTTTCCCGAGGTGGACTCTTTAAAGAGAGGGCCAAGCTCCAGCTCCTCATCAGAATCGCTCCCGAATGTAAGCACCTGTGATCCCCCGGCGTTAACCATGCGACAATCACCGGTAATTCTGTTAAACCCTTCGGTCATATCCTTCCGTTCTCGATGAGTTTTGCGCTTTTCCCGTTTAAAGCGTTGTCGATGAGCAACGTATCCTTGCCACCATCTATCAAAAGCTTTGCACTCTTGAGTGGGGTGCGAAACCTTCTGATGATATAAGCAATAGGAAGGGTGCATTTCTATTTCACCGGTAATTTTTCCTTCGGAGGATGGTAGCTTCATACCCATTGATATGGTCTTAGCAAACATTTTCCTCATCTTGAATTGGCTTTTGTCGGTAATGGAGGTATTTTGCTCCAGCGGGATCGTCTCAGCTCTTTCATCAAGTCGCTGGCGCTTGGCCCTTTCAAATATGACTGCCTCACGTTCTCGATCTGCTTTACTTTTCAACCGAGCTTCATTAAGGAATGCGTCAATTATCTCATATGATGGCACCGGAATTTTTGATTCGGTATCTGCCCCCAGCGTTTCAGTACAAGAAGTCTCCTCATCGTTCATGAATGAATGAGAAATCACATGACAGCTCGCCACGTGTTCTTCAGACTCATCAGATGAACTTTCTCCCTCATCTTCGTCTTGAAAAACATGATTGAGGAACTCTTGGAATGTAATGGGAGTCCGTGCCCTTTGGTTGTATTCCTCCAGCGCGTTAATTTGTTTTCGCAAGTCCGTGCGCTTGTCGCCAACCTTCACGGGCTTCTTAGATTTCTTCTTCTTCTTTTTCGAAGATTTTGACGGCCGGTTGAGAGTGCTTGAGCTACCACCATCGGTCTTTGGAGTTGGACGAGGCTTCAACATCCCTTCAATGACCTGCGGTTCCAACGGGTTCTTCCACCTAATCGCTGGACATGTCTGAAGATCGTTTAGCATCCTCTTTGTCTTGGCTGATAATACAACCTCCCAAGGAGCTTCTTCAACGACGGAGCATGTTGTCCCCGGCGTATTCGTCCCCTTAGAGGTGTGGGGCTGCGGGGGATTCACCTTCCATTTGTCAGATAACGCGAATTTGCCCTGTCGGTACTGGTTTTCAAGCCAATTTTTGAAAACGTAGCAATCTTCGATCGGATGGCCCAGTACTCGATGATAAGGACAGTAGTTGGGCTCATTGACATCACTTGGTAGCAACGGACGTTTTGGATCCGGCAGATTTATGAGTCGGTTGCGCAACGCCAGCTCGAATAACCTTCTCGTTTTATCGCGGGGAAAAGTTTAAGAACGTTCTAGCCTCTCCTCAAGGGCTACGTACGGACGCATATTATTTTGACGAACAACCGGCTTCGAGTCGCTCGGTTGTTTTTTAGCGTTAGCGACAACGATCGCTTTTCCCTTCCCTTTGTTATTTCGAGAGTCCGGCTTTGGAAGAGGGGGTTTATGGCCCATCTGATCCATTTGCGCTAGCTTGTCAATCAAGGCCTGGAAGGTAGTCGGCTTGAAAAACATCATAAATTGTGATATGGTTGCTTGCGGATCAAGGGTTCCCACAAATATACCCATCGCGGGAGCTTCTTCAATGCGCTGCTCGCACTTCGACCATAAGTTCCGCCACCGTATAGCATATTGAACCCATGTCTCGCCTGGCTTTACCCTGGTGTTAATCAGTGCCGTCATCGGGGTGCGTTCACTGGCGCTTGCAAAACGTGGAGTAAAAAGCAGCTCCATCTCTGCGAAGGTCTTGATAGAGTCGTTCGGGAGCTCAGAGTACCACTCGAACGCCGTATCTGATAAACTTCCAACAAACTGGCGAAGCAACAGCTTGTCGTCACCGCCGGTGTTGCCGCAGAGTGCCCTGAACTGGGCAACATGCTGGTGAGAATTGCCCGTCCCCTTGTAGACATGGAATTTGGGAATTGTGTAACCTTGCGGGTACTTGATTTGGTCATACCAACTTGGATATGGCCGTCCCGTTTTTACGATCTAGCCAGCTGCTTCAGTCGCATAATGAACCCGTATTTGTTGGGCTATGTACTCGTCCAAATCAGCTTTAGAGATTGTATCTTCTTTAGCCGTGGACAGAGCTGGCGGAGGATTTGATGTCTCTCCCCTATCGTCTCCAAGGACGATCGGGGGCTCTTCAGCCGGAGGATCTTGTTGTATCATCATCTCTATCATGTCTTGGAAGAGGAGGCCCATACGCTGTATGTTGGCTGCTTGTTCAGCAGTCTCTTTATCCTTCTTTTCCAATATCCGACGAAGGAATTCGGCGTCGGTTTCTTCCTCTTGGCGTTCATCCGAGGACGTTTCAGGGTTTTCTTTTGGCCCTGTAAGTGCGGCCATAGCGTTCATCATCTCTTGGAGCTTCTGCTGCTGCTCCTGCGCCTTGGTCACTGATCGCGTAAGCGGTCGATGGCCCGTAGATATGCGACTGTCCTCTTTACCAGACACCACATAGACGTTATGAACTACAATGCCCCCTGACTTAGGGCATTTGGGTGCACCACCTCTGATATTTGTCGCCAGCGTGGGGATTTTCTCCGGCCTCCTTCTTTTGTGGGCTGTTGAAGTTGAAGGGGCTGTTGCAGTGGGCACCCTAGCGATCGTTGTCCCCTGCTGTTTAATAGGACGATCTTTTCGTTTTTGTACCTTCGTCTTCTTTTATTGACGAGAGTGATCTGGGTCGATCATGGAGTCTTGAACCCTTCGCCAAACCTTGTATATTTTTTAGGACAGCCGTTGAGGGGGCTGTTCTTGCTTTGTTTCCGGAACTCTCTCCGCGGGCGGAGGAGATCTTTTCAATGTAGCGGTTGGAGAATTCATACGTACCCTCCTGAGTAGTTCAAAGCTGTTCCCAGTTGGAACAGAAGCGTTGACTTCCACCACTGGAGCCGGTGGAGTTAGCCCTGAGGGGGAGTTGCCCCCTGCCTTCCTTACTCGTCGCCAATGGCGACGTCGAGTATGACGAGCCGTTGGGACTGGCTCGGAGATTGAGACCGCTTCTTTTTGCCCCCTGTCTGAATGAGGCGCCGCCGGTGTTAACCTCTTAAAGACTGAGGTTGTCTTTTGAGGGATGATATTCAACCTGTCGAAGACAGATCCTCGAGCAGGGGCAGGAGCATGAATCGTCAGCCTTGAAAAGACTGACTCTTTGACAGGAGAAGCCGTCTTGACGACTTCTGGAGCAGCAGTTATTGCCTTCCTTGGGACAGCCAATTTAGAGTTCTGATCCAGCCTGGCGAAAACAGAGGCTGTTGGTTTGGTAGTTGGCGACCCGTTGACAGGGGCCGTCGTAGCAGTGAGCCGGTCGAAGCCGACTTCTTGTTCACTTCCGGTGCAGGTATTGGCATAAAGAAGCTTGTAGGCGGGATCATGGTCCCGAAAAACAGGCCCATGGTAGCCTGATTCACTTGCTCCATAGGCAGAGTAAGGACGGAGGCCGCTTGAGGCCCATATGCTGCACCTCCAGGTGAGGCGGAGCGTCTGTTGCATTGGCACTTCGAGCAGTTGGTGCAGTTAGAGGCCATTGATGCTTGAGTTCTGCGCCAGGCAAAAGACCAAATCTTAGTAACTTGAAATCCAAAGGCAACCCTTTAACAAACCGCGATTGGTTCGCGAGGACGACACACGAAGTATGGAGTGGAAAGAGGAAGAGGTCCCACCGGGCGTGCCAGAATCTGTTCCCCTCCGAACGGCGGCCGCGACGTGAGGACGTTTTGCCTGAGATTCGGGGCAGATGCTATATGGTTTTATCCGTCTACCTCTCCGAAGATGCCAAGTTGATTTATGGCATCGTGTATCGGAGGTTTAGAAGGATGTGTCCGATGTAGCAGACTTCGTCAGATTCCCCCTCATTTGAGGGGTTTTTGATTGTGGGGACGCTCTTCCCTGCAGGCGCAAGCCCCTGCAGTTAATTACGCTACCGCATTGCGGTAACCACTTTCTCCTTCTCCAGAATTTCACTTTGTGTCATGTGTGTTTGTTTTGTTTGTGGATGCCCGTGGATTGTATACGGAGACTAAGTTATGCCGTCGCCCGTAGGACGTGGATTAGTCCAAATCCGTATTTACTTAAATTTGGGTTTGGTGTTTTAGTTTAAGGATACATTAGCCATATTTGAGGCTAAGATCAACTTAAACGTTCGTTAAGGATACGTTAGTCCTGATTTGAGACTAAGATCGACTTAACGGGATCGCTTAGATCCGACAAAAGAGCGTTTGGGCTCTATTGTTCCAGTTTAGGGACATGGTGGTCCATATTTCAGTTTAGGGACGTGGTTGTTCGACATTAGTTTAAGGACGTTTCGGTCCAACATTAGTTTAAGGACGTTTCGGTCCACGGGTTTAAGGACCCCGCAGTCCATATTAATGTGTGGTCGTCGGGACCTGTCGCCTCTCTGACGTCGTTGAAGGATTACAACGATAGGTGTCAGAGGGGTTCGGAGATGTACCCTCGAACCGGATGTAAATTTATTTTAGGAGCAGCCGTGCTCAGTCAATTTAATTTGAGGACTTATGGCCGTGACTGGGCTAAGTCCAGTTGAATGTTCAACATTTTTATTTGTCTTTGGCCTATTAGGCTTGTGCTAGGGCTTTGCCCCTTTTTAAATAATGCACTGCATTATTTTTGTTTTGTTTAGGCTCTGCCCTTTTATAAATGATGCAGAGCATCTATTTTGTTTGGGCTCTCCCCTTTTTATTGCACTGCAATTTAATTAGGCCTACTAGGTCTTTTTGATTTGGGCCTGGCCCTTTAGGAAATGCATTGCATTTGTCAGGCGCTTTGCGTCAATCAGAGAGCGCAAGTGCTTGTGGTGACGACACGTGTCACGCAAGCGCAGTGCGCTGCACCAATGCGCTGCGCTTGCGCTGCTGACACGTGGCGCGCTCTGCTGAGTTGCGCCAATTTCAGAGAGCAAAACTTTATCTTAAAAGCGCACAGCGCAAGTGAGTCGGATGCTGACACGTGGCGCTCTCTGGTGGCTTGCGCCAACCCAGGAGCGCAACAGTGCAGTTTTGTAAGTGCAAAGCACTATTATTTGATAATAATAAAAAAAATTTAGAACCAATGGTTCATGACAAAGTGCAAAGCACTATTTGATTTCTTGATCTAATTTAGATCAAAGAAAACAAGTATTTTCTTGTTTCTCTTGTTGATCTCAAAGAACCAATGGTTCATAAGTGCAAAGCACTATTTTTTATTTTATTTTTCTTGTTTTAAAGAACCAGTGGTTCATAAGAAGTGCAAAACACTGTTTATTATGTGAAGATCATTGATCTTGTTTTTAGATCAATGATCTATTAGAAAAAATTTCTTCTATTTTGTGAAGGTTTTTACTTTTTTCTTGAAAACTTTTTCAGAGTTCTCTCTGTTTGAAGCTCTTGATTTTTTCAAGAATGTTGATGCCTTTGAATTGAGGTCTAGGAGCCTTTATATAGTGCCCATAAATTTGTTAAAGAGATCTTTCTCTGAGTGATTTGGGGAATTTCCCCCACCGTTGGATCTTTGATCCAAGGGCTTCTGTTTTACAGAAGAAAATCTTCTTGTTTTACCAAGAACAGAAAGATTTCTTTGGAATCTTGATTCTGTTTGGCGCAAACGTCCCAGCGCGTGACACGTGTCGCGCAGCGCAACTGCGCTAGCGCATCTGCGCTGACCCGTGTCGCGCAGCGCAGCGATTGCGCAACTGAAGCGTTACTTCCTTTGATTTTGCTTTAAACAGAGCTTTGCTCTGATTGGGTGCGCTGCCTTGGGCGCTGTGCTGATGCGTCTGCGCCAGACACGTGGCGCGTTGCACCCGGGATTTGAAGCGTTGCTTCAAAATTTTGAATTTTGAATTTCAACAGAGCTTTGCTCTGATTGGGGGAAACAAGGGACACATTAAGGATGTGCTTATAGACCCCAGCTCCCACGTATATGATCGCCATCATACTGCTGGCTGTCAAGCAAGAATCTTATCGGCTCTATCAACATGTACATGATGATAAAAACAAACCAGATAGCATACTATCATCTCGAGCAAGACTGTCCTACCGGTATAGGTCCTCCCTCAATCATTGCAATCACGTACCCGCGATCCAATAATTGACTTCGAGGGCACTATATCCAACAAACACATCTATCTCAATCTTATCATATTCATCGATCTCATGTCATATCTTATATCATGCTACTATAAATCTCATATATCACTTCGAGACATTCTTATCAATTGTATCATTTCATACTAAACCTTTAATCACATCCATAGGTTCCTAGTATAGGTTTCTCTAACCATATCCTATATATATATTGGTTTTCCATTTATAATTTGAGGGGGTGCTATACGCCATCCACCCGACTTCCCCCGTAGATATAAATCTACTCATCTTGATCCTTGCTTGCCGAAGTCGATGCCACCATGCTCTTCCCTTGTCGTACGACGTCCACACGGGTACCTATAGTTTCAAAACGCTATATCGTAAAACAAGAATCAAGATACAATAACCCAATACGACATACGAGACACACATGGGTTAGAATCTACGGCCTACATATGCAAGAAGAACCAAATAACCCTCGACATCGACGTACGAACGCCAATCGATCGAGACAAAACACAAACACCCAAGTTCAAGTCATTAAAAGTCACAAAACCAAAACAACAACTCAAGAAAACACCTCCAGATTTTGTTCCAGGTGAAATTAGCCAATTCTGCATATGGGGTACGTCTAATTTGCCTAAATTGGAGCCATGGACAAAGCACAAGGCGATTCCCTCGTACCAAGGCCGCAATTTGCGGCCAAAATAAGATAATTGGCGGCCAGAACATGGAGTGGGGATCTCAGGTTTTGGAGTTAGCTTCTAGGTTGCCTGCACACCTCTCTGTAATTGCTGCTTTATTTATAGAGCCCCCGGGTGATAGCAGATCTCGAAACAACATCACAATTTCCACAAATTTCCGATATCGGAGATTCTAAGTTCATGTCTCGGGGTTTTAATCTCTGATTTTGTCCAGAATTCTAATACTAAGAGGGGTTTTATGGCCTCTGCTAACCTCAATTACACTTCACAACTCATAAAATTCCTTTACTCTCATCTTGGAATTTTCCAAGGTCACTAAACCTTAATTAATCAACCCAAATCTACTATGGAACTTTAAGGAATTTAAATTCTAAACTAAGGATGTGTAGATTACCTCATTTGGCAACTCAAGAAAATTCTTGAGTTGCTCAAAGTCTTCAAAATTCAACTTTGATTAGTCCAATGGGTTTGTATAGAGGTTGTGATCACTTTTTGTGAAGGGAGTATAAGGTTTTGGTGAAGAAATTGAGATGAAACATGGAGGTAGAAGTGGAGGGAGCTTGAAGAGGAAGAAGATGAAGGAAAATAATGGGGTGAGGATGAAAGGCAGCCCCCCCTCTCTCTCTTATCCCCACTCTCTCAATTATCACATGCCACCCTCTCTCTCTCTCTCATCACATGCTATTAACTTTTATTTTCTATTTCCTTTTAAAGCCACATATCAACAAATACCAATGAAACAACATACAACCAAATGCAGCATGTCATGGTGCACTAACCATGGAAAATGTAGAAACACGGATTTGGCTTAATCGCGATTAGTAGTGCACTAATCAACTTTTTTTCAAACTGCATATAATTAATTATAAAAATGTTAAATCCAATAAATATATTTTTAAATGAATAAATCATTTTAAATCTCCAATTATTTCACAAATATTGGTATATATATTTATACCATTTTACGAAAACCCCAATTTCGCAAATCGGGTAGTTTTCGCGAGATATATTATTTTAATATTGAATTCCAAAAATAATATTTTATATTTTCTGAAATGTTACATATTTGTTCACAACCTATCTAATATCTGAACACATATTATAACCTGAGGAAATGGGGAAATCGATGTAGAATTGAACTTATATTTAACGAGGTACAGCGATTTAGAGGATGATCATTCGATTTTAGCAATATAAACTGATTAGGTCGTGAGCCTAGCGGTACTGCTGCAGAGTTATATCCTGGGAAACAGCGGACCGTACTCTCGGACATGCACGAAACCCTTGTTAAACACGAGCATCCTTTTCCACCGATCGATTTCAGTTGACTTAGTGACTGATAGGCAGCGATATACATATTTCTTTGAGTGCCGGCATGATGCACATACTATATGGTTCACATATACCTGATATTCCATATTCTCATGATACCAGTTTATGCCGTTCATTTCATGCTTAATATCATTATACACATTATATATATTGCTATATGTGTCGTCCTGACGACCTGAGTGTGCATGCTCAGAGAATGTGGTGGACCTAACTCAGGAGCATGACTTGTCCTACGAGATCACGGAGATTTAGACCGTGAAACCATCGTTATCACCTTCCCCTTGCAATAAAAAAATTGTTATTTCTTTTGGTTAATAGTTTATTTCGTTTGAATAATTGTATCCTTGAACTTTATTGATTAAATATAATAAAGTTGTGAATTGTGATTTCCTTTACTTTTATGTTGTGTTTACTGATTACCATGTAATAATAGAAGCCGAAATATGACTATGGCGGGATTATTCGCCTACCGTAGGAATATGGCTGATCTTGTCACTATCGTATTCCGTATTTTGGGAAGTGGGACGTGACAAATACTCTCAACTGTTAAGGTTTTTAACTAAAATACCCAAGTGTTTTTGTTCCAGTAAAATACCTTTTATTTACGATTTTTAAAATAATGTTTCCCTTAAAATTCCCTCAAAAGCAGTTGTTAAGGTATGTTACTGTAATAAAAGAGCTAAAAGGTTTTGGTTGCTGAATCTCGATTGCATTTTACAACTCGAATTTGACTGAATTGAAGGCGCAAACAACGGAGTTGATGAAAAGAGGGAAACAACAAGACCATGAAGGCGATGGGGTTTATATTATTTTGATTACAATATAAACAAACCTAAAACAGGTCAATGGCCATCGACTGTCCGGCATCCTCCTGCATGTAGCCTTGACGACTAGTCGTTGCTTGCCTGCCCTTAACCATGGCGACTGTTCGTCACCCATATATCGACCATCCGCGATCTATCAACGGCGCCGCCGCCGCCATCCTTATCATGATACATATAGTGTGATAGGATATTTAAAAAAAAAGACAATTAATTTATATTTGATAAATTTTGAATATGGATACGAAGCCAAGTAAGATTATTCCTATTGGTTCTCTGCTTTTCATGACGGCTTAGTAATAGACCGCGGTAAAACAAAACCGCGTTTTAATTAAACGTTGGTTGAGTTAACTTGCCTAAAAAGTAACTGGCACACTTGCTTAAAAATAAAGCCAACTTATTTAATTAACCGCCGCCGCCGCCGCCGCAGTGAAAATCCAACCTCGGTCACCGCTAGTGAGTGAGGAGAAAACTCAGAGATGATGATGAACTTCGTAAAGGCGTCATCTTTGATGAGGTCTTCAGTAGAGACGACGACGATCTTTCCTCAGAAAAGCCTCGATCTTGATGAGGTCCTCAGGATTAAGCGTTTGCTCGATCATTCTCAAGACCAAGTAAGCTTCTTTTTTTCAAATTTTTACTTGTTTTCGTAAAAAGATTTCCTTTTTCTTGATTTTCATGCATTTTAGGTTCATGGGTCGTTTTCAATTTACGTGATCTCATTTGGGTTCTCTTCCTTCCTTCTTTTCTTATGATTTTTTTAACGTTAGGTGTAATTTTAGGGTTTTAGGCGGGGGCTGGGGGGTAAGTTTTAGGGGACTCAGTTCAGTTGACGATATGCATCCAGAAAGCAACCATCTTTTCTTTATTCACTAAAAGAATTGATTTATTTCAAAGATGGTTTTGGTTCAATTAGGATTGAATTAGGGTTTTCTTTGTCATATTCAATTAGGGTTTGTAGCTATTCTAGTATGTTTTGGTTCAATTAGGATTCGTTTTCATATTTTTCTATTTTTTATATCAAGGGTTTTTTTTGGGTTTGTTTTAATTTTTAAGGAACCCAGGTGGGGATATGTATCCAGGAAGCAACGGCTTTTTTTTGAGATAACAGGTGGGATAAATTAGCCACCCCTCAATGGGGGAACTTGGGCCCGATCCCGGTCTCCCCATGGGCTACTCCAGGTATCACCAATGGACTCCTCCAAGCCCTTAAGCAACGACTATTTGTTTATGCACTAAAAAATTGTGTGTGTGTATAAAGTTTTGGTTCAATTAGGGTTTGGCTTGATTGAATTAGGGTTTTCTATGTGAAATTCATTAGACATTATAGTATATTTTGGTTGCATTAATATTGTAGGGTATTTTTTTGATCCAGAGGGAGCCACTTGGAGACATTGGGCCCACCAAAAAATGATTTTTATTTATACAGAGTGACAAGAGTTGTGGAAAAAGGATTATCAATTTTTTTTTTAAAAAAAAGAGTTGTGAAAAATGTATTTGTTCTGATTTCATCAATAATTTTTGGTGCCCATTTGGGGATATATGAACCTAAATGAGCATTGATGTGCTTTGAGAAGCTATTTTTGTTTTACTTTTAGCTTTTGTGCTTGCAGCCTGGGAAATTTATACTTGAATCACTACGGTTGTTGCAGTCGATGGAACTTCCTCCAGAAATCATCAATGTATGAATTCGATTTTTACCTTCTGTTGATCTTATATATGTTTATTTAATTGTTATTTTACAAAATGCTTAATGTTTGTTTATGAAATCAATCCCAAAATTGTTCCCTGTTCTTCATATTTGGTGTAGGCTACAGGCATTTCAAGTTCTGTCAAATGCATGCTAAAGAACACCTACGAACGGATCAGGCAACAGCTGGAAGTTATTAGCTTGTAAGTGTCGATTCATATTTCAAATTACTACGATTTTTATTCAAGGTTTCGAATTTTGTAGTTGCTAGATTACCTGCTTTGTTTTTGCAGCAATGGGATTGAAATCGCCTTGAAATTATCATTTTTATTCTTTTTAACATGCCCATGAAATTAATTTTATTATGTATATAGCTTGTCACCTGCAAAATTTGATGTTTAATCTTTGAGCATTTAACTATTATCTACACTGTTGCGGAAAACACGATCATGAAACAATACAAACGATATAGAGAAACAATCAGATAAACCAATGCAATGGAAATAAGAGTACTAATCAAACAAGACACCGGATTTTACGTGGAAAACCCTTTCGGGAAAAACCACAGGTGAAAGAGGATTTATTAATCGACAAAATTATGGAAGATTACAAACGGTGGATGAATCTCTCAAATCCCTCACAAAACCCTAGCCTCCTCTCACAAACAAAGGGTTCATATATCTCAAAAGCTATCACAAATGCTATCTCATCTAAGGATACAAAATACTACAATATATATATTATTAGACAGATAGGATGAAATAACTAATTTCTTAACAGAACAAATATTTGGCCCAAGACGACGGTAGACGTCTGAAGAAGGACTTGGTAGATGTTTGCCCAAAAGCTTCATGAAACTCCTGAGAGTGCGGCGACGTCTGACGAAGGAACGACAGATGTCTGCCCAAAAACAGAGCAATTGCTAACGTCTGAAGAATAAGAGAGGAGACATCTCTTGACTCTGTGTGTGCATGTTTTCGAATGCGTTTCAGACGTCTGAACCTCAAACTTCAGATATCTGCCTCCTTGCTGTAACTGAAACTGAATCTGGAATACTCCGTGTAACACCGAATTGAACTGGGAAACTTCAAGAGATCAAGAATAGGAGGCAAACATAACAAATCTCCACCTTGCTCCGTATTCGCCACAAAACACCTTCATAATATTAGTAGTAGCTCCACCTTCTCCACAGAACTCCTAAAGGGCTCAATGAGTGCGACGCATTCCAATTAAGTTCAAGCAATACTTAAACTTAACAAATGAAAAAGACTTAGTCAACATGTCGGCCGGATTATTCGCCGTGTCGACCTTCTTTACGATTATCTTTTCCTTTTCAATGACATCCTGAACAAACCAATACCGAACGTCGATGTGCTTCGTTCTGTCATTATGTTTTGGCTATCACAATAGACTATTATGGTATCTTTTTGGATACCGAGTTTCGAAAATAATCTCTTCAACCAGATTGCTTCCTTAACAGCCTCAACAACAGCTTATATTTCGACTCTGTCGTAGACAACGCTACCATAGGGTGTAATGAAGCACGCCGACTAATAGCACATTCTCTTAGAGAGAATACATAGCCGGTGATAGATTTTCGCCTTTCGAGGTCACTTGCGTAATCGGAATCGCTGAATCCAACCAAACTATCACCGCTCTTTCCAAACTCCAACCCTACATCAGACGTATCTCGTAGCTATTATAAAATCCATTTCACTGCTTGTCAACTGCCTTTATCAGGAGATACCATATAGTGACTAACACTAACTGCATGTGAAAATATTGGGTCGGTTACAAACCTACATAATGCTACCCACCGCACTCGAATAAGGAACATGCGATATATACTTTATTTCTTTCTCTGTTTACGGTGATAAACGGGTTGAAAGTTTGTAATGAGCTGCCAAAGGGGTATTTACTGATTAGCGTCAATCATGCCAAAACGCTCCAAAAATTTCTCAATATATCGTTGTTGAGACATGTAAAGTTTTCCTCCTTTGCGACCGCGCCTAATTTCCATACCGAGAATTTTCTTGGCCGCTCCCAAATATTTGGTCTCGAACTTGCCTTTCAACTGTTCCTTAAGCTTCTGAATAACAACTATATATTTTGCTGCTATCGACATATCATCAACATAAAACAACAAGTATATGAAAATCCATCGGCGAGCTTCTTACAATAAACGCAATTGTCGCCCTTATTTCTCGTAAACCCAATATCATTCATGAAAGAGTCAAATTTGTTATACCAACGTCTAGGCGACTGCTTCAAACCATTGAGTGACTTCCATAACAAACAAACACGGTCTTTTTTACGTTCAATTTCGAAATCATCGGGTTGTTGCATGTAAATTTTCTCTACCAAATCACCATGCAAGAAAGCGGTCTTAATATCGAGCTGCTCGAGCTCCAGATCTTACATAGCTACCAAACCGAACAAACACGAATAGAGATGTGTTTTCCAACCGTAGAAAATGCTTCATTGAAGTCCACTTCCCTAACTTGCGAATAAGTTTTAGCTACCAACCGTGTCTTATATCGAGTATCTACAACCTCTTGATCTCCTTTCTTATTTTTGAAAATCCTCTTGCAGCCAACTATTATTTTCTTTTTTTGGGCTTAACGAGTTTCCATATTTGGTTCTTGTGGAGAGACTCAATCTCTTTATTCATAACGACTAGCCAACGAGCTGATTCAGCAAAAGAAATAAATTCTTGATAACTTGTAGGCTCGCTGCTCTCAACTGTCTTTGCAACGGACAACGTATACGCCACTAGATCATCGTAGCCATTTCTCTGTAGCGGTCTAATGTCCCTTCGTTGTTGGTCTTGAGCGAGTAGATACTGCTCATCTTGGAACCGATCTTTATCAGACGATGGTGAAGGAGAGATCTCCTGCAAACCCGAGCTTTCATCGATTTCAATTTTAACGCTCGGCTTGTCCTTCCTTGAATCGTCTTTAATTGGAGATTCCGTGTTCTTTAGTTTCAACATAACAGACTTGTCAAACGTCACATCTCTGCTAATCATAAATTTTTGCGGCTTCGGATCTGAACACCACAACCTATAATTTTTGACACCGGTAGCATAGCAAAAAAAATGCATTTCTTCGCTTGAGGATTTAATTTGCCTTCAAGGCAATGTGCATATGTAGGACAACCAAACACTTTAAGTGTTGAATAATCGGCATGCTTCGCAGACCATACCTATTCAGGTGTTTTACTACCAAGCGATGTATGAGGTGATCGATTCACTACATAACATGCCGTGTTCACCGTCTCTGCCTAAAACTCCTTGCCGAGCCCTACATTCGATAACATGCATCGAGCTTTCTTCAAAAGAGTCCGATTCATGCGCTTCGCGACTCCGTTTTGTTATGGTGTGTGGATAACGGTATGATGTCGAACAATACCTTCGTTTTTGCTGAATTCATTGACATTTTTCACTACAAAATTCTAATCCGTTACCCGTCCTTAGTCTTTTAATTTGTTTCTCTATCTACTTCTCAATCAACTTCTTTCATTGCTTGGATGTAAAAAACACATCACTTTTATGCTTCAAGAAGTAGTCCCAAATTTTTCTCAAAAAATTATCGATGAAAGTAAGCAGATACTACGCATCTTTTTCTTTGGAAGCAATTTGAGAGGGTCTCCAAAGATCCGAATGTATATAGTCAAGAGCGTTTTTTGTGTTGTGCACCGCCGAACTGAAGCTGACTTGTTTCTGCTTCCCAAAAACGTAATGCTCACAAAACTCTCTGTTCGATGTACTTTGACCACAAAGAAGACCTTGTTTCGATTACTCGGTCATACCTCTCTCACGCATATATCCGAGTCTCATATGCCATATACCATAATCTGGTAACTTTTGAATTTGACATGGATTTAGATGATAAACTGCCGCCGGCCCGGTAGTTGTCGAACCCTGCAACACATAAGAACTCAATTTTCAAGCCCTTCATAATGACGTGAGCACCTTTAGTTATTTTCAGAACTCCATCTTCAGCGGAGAACTTATAACCCTTAACGTTGAGTGTACCTAATGAGATGAGATTCTTCTTCAAGTTATGTACGTGCCTAATTTCCGCTAATGCTCTCATAACTTCGTCAAACATTTTCATTTGGATCGTCCCCTTATCAATAGCTCGACACGAACTATTGTTTCCCATCAAAACCACTCCACCATCAATAGACTCATAAGTGGTGAACAAATCCCTATTAGGACACATATGGTAGGAACAATCCGAATCCATAATACATTCATCCTTAGATTGATGTATTTTGTCAAGAACCACAAGTAGATCTCCTTCTCCTTCTGATATACTAGTTTCAGCTGAAAACTCCTTTTGTCTTTAAACCGCTGCTTGCTTTGCAATTTGTAACAATCGACTTTAAAGTGTCCATTCTTCTTACAATAGTTGTAGGTCAAGTTTTTATTCTTTGACCATGACTTTTTACTACCTTCTGAATTTCTCTTCTCTACTCGCCCACGAACAAATAAGGCTGAAGATTGACTATCGTCTTCGTTAGAAGTTAATTCTTTGTCGATCTTCTCCTTGATCATCGAATTTTCTTTGACATTCTTGATCGAGATGGTATCTCGTCCATAGAGTATGGTGTCATGAAAGTGCTTATAATTGGATGGCAAAGAACATAATAATAACAATGCTTGATCTTCATCATCAATCTTAATATCGAATCCAGATTTGTTATGATCGAATTAAACTCACCGATGTGGGATTTGATAGGAGAGCCTTCTGATATATAAAGTGTGTAGAGACGCTGCTTCAACAGGAGTCATTTGTGATAGACTTCTTCAAATATAACTTCTCTAACTTCAACCACAAACTAGCCGCCGTCTTCTCCACCAAAACTTCTTGCAAAACTTCATTTGTCAAACACAACTGGATAAGTGTGAGGGCCTTTTCATCCAACTCCTCCCATGCTTCCTCCGTCATAATAAAAGGCCTTGAATCCTTTCTAAAAATTACCTTTCTCAAATTATTTTGTGTCAAATACGGCAATCATACGAACTTGTCTTAGACTAAAACTCATAGACCTATCAAACTTCTCAATATCGAACTTCATAATCCTTGGAGACGTGATGTAAGTTCAAAAGAAGACACCTTGAGTGCTTACAAACCCTAAAACTTCAAAATCACAATCTAAGAAGATGGTGAAGAGAACACAAGCGTCGTTACCCACCGTAAACTTAGATTGTGAGATCTAAAGACCCAACGGTTCAAACAAAACACCAAATCTTCTAAACACTATATAGCTCCGATACCAATTTGTTGGCTCTGATACCAGTTTGTTGCGGCAAACACAATCACGAAGCAATACGAACGATATAGAGAAGCAATCAAATAAACAAAAGCAATGGAAATAAGAGTACTGACCAAACAAAACACCAGATTTTACGTGGAAAGCCCTTTCGAGAAAAACCACGGGCGAGGAGAAGCTTTATTAATCAACAAAATTATAGAGGATTACAAACTGTAGATGAATCTCTCAAATCCCTCTCAAAACCCTAGCCCCTCTCACAAATACAAAAGGGTTCAAATATCTCAAAAGCTATCACAAAGGTTATCTCATCCAGGGTTACAAAATACTACAATATATATAGTATTAGACAGATATGATGAAATAACTAATTTCTCAACAGAACAAATATTCGGCCGAAGACGACAGCAAACGTTTGAAGAAGGATTTGACAGACATCTGCCGAAAACCTTCATGAAACTCCAGAGAGCGCGCGCAGATATCTGATGAAGGAACGACAGACGTCTGCCCAGAAATAGAGCAATGGCTAATGTCTTAAGAATAAGAGAAGAGATGTCTCTCAATTCTCTGTGTGCATGTTTTCGAATACGTTTCAGACGACTGAAGCTTCTGCTTCTTTACCGTAGCTGAACCTGAATATGGAATACTCCCTGTAACGCCGAATTGAACTGGGAAACTTCTAGGGATCAAGAATACGAGGCAAACATTATATACACAAAAGTGAACTTGAGCCAATCGATGTCTCCCTCTAAGCTTATTTTTGTACTTCACTTACATTCCGGTATTGTACTAAACTCGTGGGGCGGGGGTGGCTGGTTTAGGATACACAAGTCATGCAAACACCATTTAATTTAAGAAGAGGAACATAGAAAAGGTGTGTTAGTGGATTGGTCGTTGACAGAAACTTCTTCGTTGATCACACATTTTCTACTCGTGATTAGCTGCTGGTTAATTGATCGAAAAAGCGGAAGTGAGAGCTATGCTAGAAATAGTTAATTTGTGATGAACTTGACAATTTTTCTTGTCTGGATCATACGTCTCAATATTTTGTTAAATATGAGATAATATTTGTTTCGAATGAAGGAGCCATTCGATACTGCATTATGTATTGATTAATAACGATGCCACAGTCACTACTAAACGAGTCAAATTTGTAACTAATCACTTCCTAAAATGGCGAATCACTCTTTAATATACTCTATCTCTATTCAACTTACTCTAACTTTCAACTTTGAAGATAAACCTGAACCATGAAGCTCTCTGTTTAAGATAAAACAATCCACTTTAGTTGTAATGTTTAGCATCTTTAGGCTCCACCTGTATGTATTAAGTAGTGTACAAACAAATAAGGAACTCACGTTTCTGTCAATTTTCAGTTAAAAATCATCACTTTTTAATCTGTTGCATATTCAATTAATTATCATCAAACCTCACTTTTCTAAAATGTTAGAGCAGTTTAACAATTATATCTACATACACAAGTTTCACCAACCAGGCTTAGCGCAGTTGGTACCAATTTCCTTTCCAATACGCAATGCGAGAGGTCGCAAGTTTGATCCTCTTCGGGGGTTGATTCAAAAAAAATAAATAAAATACATACGCAAGTTTCTTGGAATACGAATACGGGTATGTATATACGGACGTGAGGGGCAATCTTGTAATTACTCAAGTTTGCAACATGATGATTACACCTCATTATTTAGTTTAGCATTTAGGTTAAATGCTTAATGGGGTGGATATTGTTAGGTGGAAAACTATGTGGTATTTTTGTGAAAATGAACATGGCTTCTTGTTGACTTTCTTGGACCATTTGAGGCAATGAAGACTTAGATATTTTGGGATATTTTTGAGATATTTGTGTGAGATATTTTCATTTGCTTTAAAGTATAAAATTGAGCCATTTTCATTTTAATCAAATTCATTATCACAAATAGATTCTCTCTCCTCTCAAGCTCTCTTCATCTCCCTCAAAACCCTAATTTTCTCATGAGTTGAGAATTCTAGGGTTTGTGAGACAACTGGATCTTTTAACACTCTCTACTCACTCTAGGCTACTTAGTTTAGTACACCAAGTATCCTAGTTACCTTATCTTGGAGGTTAAAACTCAAAGTTGGTACTCTCGGGTGGATCTTCTTCGACTTCGAGAAGCCGACGTGGAGGCGCGATCCATTCACCTCGAGGAGCTCACGACGAGGAGAATGACAGTGAGGAGAAGAAGGACAAGTAACTTGATGTATAACTTTCTCACATAGTAGTTAAACCTTCGAGTTTGTTTGTTAGTTGCGGTTTAGTATCGATTCTGGAGTTTAGTCGATATTACGAAGCATATAAAAATCATTTTTTGCAAACTCCGCCTCCCCGCGAACACGTGGGGTGCGTGGCATCGACTTACAACATCCTTCTAATCATAAATTTTTGCGACTTCGGATCTGAACACCACAACCTATAACCTTTGATCTCAATAGCATAACCAAGAAAAATGCATTTCTTCGCTTGAGGATCTAACTTGCTTTCACGGTAATGTGCATATGCAGGACAACCAAACACTTTAAGTTTGGAATAATCGGCATGCTTCGCATACCATACTTGTTCAGGTGTTTTACTACCAAGCAATATATGAGGTGATCGATTAACTACATAATATGCCGTGTTCACTGCCTCTGCCTAAAACTCCTTGCCAAGCCCTGCATTCGATAACATTCATCGAGCTTTCTCTAAAAGAGTCCGATTCATGCGCTTCGCGACTCCGTTTTATTATGTTGTGTGGACAACGGTATGATGCCGAATAACACATTCGTTTTTGCAGAATTCATTGAAATCTTCTCTACAAAATTCTAATCCGTTACCCATCCTTAGTCTTTTAATCTGTTTCCCTGTCTGCTTCTCAATCAACGTCTTCCATTGCTTGGATGTAAGAAACACATCACTTTTATGCTTCAAAAAGTAGACCCAAATTTTTCTCAAAAAATCATCGATGAAAGTAAGCAGATACTTCGCACCTTTTCCTTTGAAAGAAACTTGAAAGGGTCTCCAAAGATCCGAATGTATATAGTCAAGAGCACTTTTTGTGTTGTGCACCGCCGAATTGAAGCTGACTCGTTTCTGTTTCCCAAAAACGTAATGCTCACAAAACTCCCTGTTCGATGTACTTTGACCATAAAGAAGACCCTCTTTCGATAACTCGGCCATATCTCTCTCACGCATATGTCCGAGCCTCATATGCCATAGTCTGGTAACTTTTGAATTTGACATGGATTTAGATGATAAACTGCCGCCGGCCCGGTAGTTGTCGAACCCTGCAACATATAAGAACCCAATTTTCAAGCCCTTCATGACGACATGGGCACCCTTAGTTATTTTCAAAACTCCATCTTCAGCGGAGAACTTATAACCCGTAACGTTGAGTGTACCTAATGAGATGAGATTTTTCTTCAAGTCAGGTACGTGTCTAATTTCCACTAATGTTCTTATAACTCCGTCAAACATTTTCATTTGGATCGTCTCTTTACCAATAGCTCGACACGAACTATCGTTTCCCATAAAAACCACTCCATCATCAATACTCATAAGTGGTGAACAAATCCTTATTAGGACACATATGGTAGGAACAATCCGAATCCATAATCCATTGGTCCTTAGATCGATGTATTTTGTCAAGAATCACAAGTAGATCTCCTTCTCCTTCTGATATACTAGTTTCAGCTGAAGACTCCTTCTGTTTGTCTTTAAACCGCTGCTTGTTCTGCAATTTGTAACAATCGACTTTAAAGTGTCCCTTCCTCTTACAATAATTGCAGGTCAAGTTCCTATTCTTGGACTTCGACCTTGACTTCTTACTGCCTTCTGAATCTCTCTTCTCTGCCCGCTCACGAACAAATAAGGCTGATGATTGACTATCGCCTTCGTTAGAAGTTAACTTTTTGTCGATCTTCTCCTTGATCATCGAATTTTCTTTGACATTCTTGATCGAGATGGTATCTTGTCCATAGACCATGGTGTCATGAAAGTGCTTATAATTGGATGGTAAAGAACATAATAATAACAATGCTTGATCTTCATCATCAATCTTAATATCGAACCCAGATTTGTAATGATTGAATTAAATTCACCGATGTGAGGTTTGATAGGAGAGCCTTCTGACATATAAAGTATGTAAAGACGCTGCTTCAACAGGAGTCGATTTGTGAGAGACTTCTTCAAATATAACTTCTCTAACTTCAACCATAAACTAGCCGCCGTCTTCTCCACCAAAATTTCTTGCAAAACTTCATTTATCAGACACAACTGGATAACGGTTAGGGCCTTTTCATCCAACTCCTCCTATACTTCCTCCATCATAATAAAGGGTCTTGAATCCTTCCCAAGAATCATCTTTCTCAAATTATTCTGTGTCAAATACGGCAATCATACGAACTTACCATAGACTAAAACTCATAGACCTATCGAACTTCATAATCCTTGGAGACATGATGTAGGATCAAAAGAAGACACCTTGAGTGTTTACAAACCCTAAAACTTCAAAATCACAATCTAAGAAGATGGTGAAGAGAACACAAGCGTCGTTACCCACCGTAAACTTGGATCGTGAGATCGAAAACCTGACGGTTCAAACAAAACACCAAATCTTCCAAACACAATGTAGCTCTGATATCAATTTGTTGGTTCTGATACCAGTTTGTTGCGGCGAACACAATCACGAAGCAATACAAACGATATAGAGAAACAATCAAATAAACAAAAGCAATGGAAATAAGAGTACTGATCAAACAAGACACCGGATTTTACGTGGAAAACCCTTTCGAGAAAAACCATGGGCGATGGAGAAGCTTTTATTAATCAACAAAATTATGGAGGATTACAAACGGAGGATGAATCTCTCAAATCCCTTTCAAAACCCTAACCATTCCGGTATTGTACTAAACTCGTGGGGCGGGGTGGCTGATTTAGGATGCACAAGTCATGCAAACAACATTTAATTTAAGAAGAGGAACATAAAAAGGGTGTGTTAGTGGATTGGTCATTGACAGAAACTTCTTGGTTGATTACACACATTTTCTACTCATGATTAGCTGCTGGTTAATTGATCGAAAAAGCGAAAGTGAGCTATGCTAGAAATAGTTAATTTGTGATGAACTTAACAATTTTTCAGTTAAAAACCATCACTTTTTAATCTGTTGCATATTCATTAATTATCATCAAACCTCACTTTTCTAAAATGTTAGCATTTTAACAATTATATCTACATACACAAGTTTCACCAACTGGGCTTTAGCTCGGTTGGTACCAATTTCCTCTCCAATGCGAGAGGTCGTAAGTTTGATCCCCTTCGGGGGTTGATTCAAAAAAATAAAAAATAAAATACACGCACAAGTTTCTTAGTCTATATGTCAACCCTGGATAAAATTACTAATATTTATTTTGGTTGTAATTTTTGGGTGTAGGGGATCGACTATTCTTCTAAATGACCGGATGCATGAAACTAAGGGAACTAAAGGTAAGCTTTTCTTTCCTTTTTTTTTTTCTTGAAAAAAGACAGTTATGATATTCTCATGACTAATCACTGATTGCATATTGCAGAAACTGCTACCCTGGACACTGTCCTTTCATTTCCTGCTGAAGAAGAGCAGCAGCTTCTTTTTCATGATGGGCTTAGCACTTTTCCACCTCTTGATGCTGAGGATCTTATTGCACCGCAAGCCGTCAATCTCTCGAAAGTACTTAATCAACTCCTCTTATTGTTATCTAATATTTTCATTGGTACAAATTTATAGACATGCTGATCTTACTTCTGTTTCAATTTTCTCTCAACAGAATTCCATCGCCAATTTCTTCGATGGCATAGACGATGATGAAAGTAAGCAAAACATGTTTTTATTATATTTTTGTCCTGATTCTTTGTTTATCAAACTCTTTTTCTTATCAACTATTTCTTCTCTATTGTGTTGCAGGCTTTACATGCGAAGGAGTTTTCAAAGAAACCGATAAAGAGTCTCACTTCGATTGTCATATAATAAAGAAGAAGGATAATGTTGAAAAAATGAAGAGGCCACGAATAATTGTTAAGCCGCTGAAACCTCGTGCAAATTCCAATGAGACGGTAAATCCTATGAATGGTAGGAGGCCATTAATCTCCCCGGGTGAATTAGCAAAAGATTTGAAGAAGGTTAATTCTGATGAAATAACTGAAGAGGTAACAAGACTTGCTAAGCCGAAGCTTTGAATCCTTGATTATACCAGTTAAAAAATAATTTGACTTAATATTTTTCTTTTGTTTTTTGAATACACAGGAAGCTGAAGGCCTAGCTTTCCGAGATGAGCCAGTGACCAAAAAGAGAAAGCTTCTGCCAGAAAAATATGAAGAGGTTAAGAAAGATAATGGTGAGATGAAAAGGCCACAAACAGTTGTTAGGCCACTGAAACCTCAGAGAATTTTCAATGAGATGGCCAGTCCTATGAATGCTATGAGTCCATTGGTACAAGAGATGAAGGAGTCTATCGCTGATGAGAACATTAAAGAGGTAAGATATACTACTACACTAACGCCTGCAGCATAAATAATAGCTGTTAATAAATAATTTTGATCTAATATTTTCTTTTGTTCATTGATATACAGAAATCTAAAGCTCTATCTTTTCAAGGTAAACCAGAGATCAACAAGAGAAAGCTTCCGCCAGAAAGATATCAAGAGGGAAATAATGGTAAAGTTGCCTTTGCAAAAATAGTAAAGTTGTCGATTCATTTTCTTGTCTTATTTAGTGTAATTTTTCATATAACGAAATTAACTTTTTCTTCATAAATATGCAGCAACAAAGGAACAGAATGTTAATGCTATGGATGTGAAAATCTCATCAAAACAAGTTTTCAAGCAAATAGATTTTAGCGAAAAGAATTCAAAGCTACTTCAAATACAAGACTCTCTTATGCGGGTACAAGACTCTTAAGCAGAGCAAAACCTGAAGTTTTATTTTTGTGCAAGTTAGAAAGATAAAACATACTAATTACTGTTTTTTCTTTATGGACGTGTTTAGAAACCAGAGAAGCGAAATTTTGAGGATAAGCTGGAAATTACGAAAAGAAGGCTTCGTGATAGCTATGAAAATGCAAACGATGGTTTGTTTCTCTTCTTTCTTTCTAGTGGTTGATATCAATTTTCTTTTTGTGAAGAATTAGAAATTTACCGACGTTTGTTCTTTGCTCTCATCGTGCAGAAAGGAAGAAGCATTGTGTAAAGCTCATTGACTTGAATGAGTTGCAAGCGCGACAGCCCAAAAAAGAGATCAAGCCCAAAGCGAAGCTTGGGTGTCCCATTAGCACTTATACAAAAGCAGCCTACACGTGATGACTGTCATATAACTTGGTAGGGCAGAAGGAAGCAAGTTCTCTGGAATGATGCAAGCTGTACATGTACATAATTTGTATATGATTTATATGCATAGTTAGGCTTTTTCATGAAAAATATCAGTTTGCAGTAAAAATTAGTCTTTTTTGTCTTAATTCTGTAGCTCAATTAAGATTTGAGTAAGCAATTCAAGACAAGTGATTGACTGGCTACTTTTTGATAGCTTTTGTTTGTTTTTATATAATGATAATATAATGATTCCCCATTTATTTGTTGATTGATTTCCGTTCTTGTTTGGTTCAATTTTATTTTCTTCTTGGCAGAGAGCATTTTATTAGACATGGAATTGCCATATTTTATTACATGTGCTAGAAATCGCTGGGTCAAAAAAATGATTAGAAATATTTCTGGATAAATTGAAAAGGTAAATAGAAAAGCAATAATCTTTCATTTTTTCATTTTTTCAAGAGGAAATTAGAATCATTTTGACTTTAATGAAATAAAAAATATATTTTTGATTCTACTTTAAGAAATCAATACTATAATTACTTTTTTTGAAAGCATCTGAGAAAATTTTAAGCAATAATAATCATACAAATAAAAAATTTGAGCAGAGAAATTATAGTTTCTATATGAAGATGTAAAGAATGAGTTATTCAGTAAACATATTTTATTCTTATTAAATTTATACATATTCACGAACGAGGGACGATTATATAACAAAACCCGAGACCGACTTAGAGTCGTCCTTATCACTCTGGAAGCTCGAGTCGGTAAAGAACTCCACTTGGAGTTCACTGTTACCATACACCAAGAACATTTCTTTAGTCCTTTTTAAGTACTTAAGAATGTTCTTCACAGCTGTCCAGTGATTCTCTCCAGGATCTGATTGATACCTGCTTACAACACCCAGTGCGTATGCTACATCCGGTCGGGTACATAACATCGCTGTAGCACCTTAGAATGCGATTAAGGGTTATTATGCCTTAGTGTGGGGTTTTTAGTAAAAAGTTTACCAAATCGGTTTTCAAATATTTTATAAGATTTAATGAATATTTTTCTAGAATTTAATTTGGACTGCACACACTTGTGCATGTTAACTAGAGTTAAGTTTGGGATTAAAACCATGCTTAGATAGCCATGATGGTCTAACCCATTTAATTAGGTTAATAGGATTTAATTAGGTGTATTAGTTTTTTTTAAATATGATTTGTGTTAGGGGTTGACTTGGGTTGGTGAGAGAGAGAGAGAAAGCATGATGGCATGAGCTATGCTTGATCATCATGATGAGAGAGAGAGGGAATGGGTTGACTCTCTGTCCTTTGTTTTCAAATCAATTATTTTTCCCTCACACTCATTCTCACATCTCTCTCTCCCTCTCATTTTCTCACACACACAGCAGCAGCAGAAGCAGCAGCAGCAGCAGCAAGCAAGACCAACAACAGCAAAGCAGCAGCAGCAGCAAAAACAGCAGCAACAGTAGCAGCTCAGTAGCAGCAGCAACAGCAGAACCTCCTCCTCTTCATCTTCTTCTTCTTTTTCTTGCACCCTAGGATCGCTTGAGGTATAATTCTTAAACTCAACTCCTTTCTTTTGCTAGCATGTGGTTATTTAGCTTCGGTTAGTGTTTAATGTGGATTTTTGAGCTAGTTTATGGTTTAAGTGGGGTTTAAGCTAAGTTGGGTTTTTTTTATGGCTTAATTGACTTAGGTAGGTGTTATTAGTGCTGTTTTAACCTAGTAGTAACACTCGATTTAGCTAAATCACCTTAAGTCGCAAATTTGAAATTTAAAATACGGTTTTGAAGCAAACTGTAGGATTTTGAGATCTGCTGCATCTGTGATCTTTTTCTAGCTTAGCAAACACCTACAGAATAGTATGCAGGCCTTATAGAGTGTTGTGTTGAATTTCGAGCCTATCCCCTTCCTAAAAATCCGGCGACTTCCACATGGATTCCGGCGTCACCGGCCCCCCTAGTGAGTTGGGTGTTGGTGTTTTGGCTAGTGGTGCTTGTAGGTATTTGTCTGTGTTTGGTATTGTTTGGGTTTTGGATTTTTGCTGTTGGTGAAATCTGGGAGAGTTTGGTTAGTTTTAGTGTTTTGTGGACTTTGACGATATTTTGATGGTTTAGTTGGAGAATAGGGTAAACCAGGGTTTTTAAGGTTAGATTAGCTCTAATATGTGTTGTTGGTTTCACTTAGTTACCGTAATTTCACCTAATTATCACTAGTGCACCCTATTTTGCAAACTAAGTGTTTTAAAACGTTTTGTAAAACTAAATTTTAGGATACGTAGAATCTGCTGTATCTAGGGTAGTAATTTTTGTAAGCAAACATATATATTAGCCTATACATTGTGTTAGGAATATAGGGTAGAAACCTGGACCTTTTCCCCCTGAATTTGGCCGATATCCTACCCCTAGTGGCCGACCCAAATGTTTGGGAATTTGATGGATTTTTGCAGGTAGTTGTTTGTAGGTATTGTGAGGGGTTTGGTCTTATTTGATTTTCTTGTTCTTGCTCCAGATTAAATCTGGGACCGTTTACCTATATTTAGCGTAGCGGGGCTTGCGTGACACGTACGATACGAATTGAGTTGGTGTGCTGTGTGTCACAGCGCGTCGCGGTGGTTTTTGACGTATGCACACACGTTACATATACGCACGCGTTTAGCTTGCGATGCTAGTTTTTTGTGTAATCTTGACATCACGTTTTTGCAGGATTTGGCCTTATGTGTGTACTTTGTGTAAATTCTAGGTTTGCTGGCGGGGACTTCTAGCGCCGCGGAGAAAGGAAAGCAAGTGGTCGGATACACCTAACACGAGATCACGGGTGAGTAGATGTAACATCTACAGGGGAAAATCGTTTGGACGGCGCAAGACGCCCGATTGTTTGAATAATTTAAAAGACTTCTAGTGGTAATAGTATTTATGAGTATAGTGCTTACTTAAACATCTTGGTGTAATCATGATCCTATATATTTACATACATGTGCGAACTCATTTCATAGGACACTTGCACTATTGCCAGGGTTTTATGCAGCACAGGCACTATTCATGCGGACACACACGCCTTGGTAATTGCTATGCCACAACACTAGATAACTTGTACGTATAACCTGAATTCTAGAACAATTTCACCATATATGATGCTTTAACCTGTGCTAATGCATTTAAATTCCTCAGGATGAACATGTAGGATTGCTAGTCATATGCATGTACCTCATTATATCATTCGGTCATGCCTATCCTATTAGTCATACATTGCAGTTCGATTTGTTGATACTATAGGCATTCATTATCATTGACATGTGCACTTATGATGATTTTCTTGAGGATTTCAACACTTGAGATTTATGAGATTTTAGGGAAAAACCGCAAGGATTTAATAAACCTGATATTATTTTAAACATTGAAAGTTGCGGTTTTTCTCGTGATATGATACATGTGTCGTCCACCATGAGTTTTCTGTTGGTTTTTGAGACCCGTTTCGAGGAGTTGGATGAACCGTCTCGGGTGCATGGTGGGCCCGGTAAGGTACCCCGAGGCAAGAAGATCGAGGTATAGACGATGAGCCTGGTAGGGGCAGACTACCTACCGGTGATTGTTGGCGCGGAGGATATTCAGAGGATACCGACCGTGGCCGTGAGATGTTGAGGAATTGATACTTTGAGATAGGTCGGCTGAGGCCTGAGATACTGTGATATGGATACATGAGATTTGAGATAGGTTTTTGAGGTGTCGATACTGGACACGGATTTATGTTGATTCTATTGATATCATGCTGATATTTCAAAAGAGTTTTCTAAGAAGAAAATAATGATTTTCTATATCAACATATTCAGATCACGAGTTGATTCATGTTGCATACATACCTGCTAGTACATCATGCCAGATAGTATTGTACTTCATGTTGCATACATATCTGCTAGTATATCATGCCATATCAGTATTGTTAATGTTATGATATTTGCGTGCATACTTACGATAGCCTCTATAGATGTTATTTATTACTCACGAGTTGGCAACTCATCCCCGTTGTGCCACAACCTTTTTGCAGGTCCGCTTCGTCAGCACAGTAGCGGCGGACGCACTTGCTCCTTTTGCTCTTTTTGCTCCTTTTGCCTGGACCTGAGGCTGTTGCTCGTAGGTGGGTTATGATATCATTTTGGTTTCCACTTTGTATATTCATTATATCTAGAGTACTCCATCTACTGTACCCGCTATTTATATTGATGTATATTGACCTAGAGACGAGACAGTGAGATTTGTGGACTTTTATGTTATTTCTCTGGGTCGAGCTCACTTGAGCCGACATGATGCTTATTACTTGTGCCATTATTACTTATTTTGCACATTGCTGATTTACATTGCGTGGGATTTGTGTCCGCTTCGGCGAAGAGCTAGCTTCCACTTGGGGATGCCCTTTTTCCTGTTATTCATATATTCCTGTTTTGTACTCGTTTGGGGGGCCAGTTTTTACAAAGGAGTCTCTGCCGAAATTTTCGGAAAAATGGATGTTGCTTTTAAAAAGCTTGATGTGACTTATTGGATTAAAATTGCTTTCAATAAATTGGGTTTTCTTCACTCTATTGCTTAAATGAATTTTGATTTCTGGGCTTTAGTGTAACATTTCCAAATAATCAAATATTATTTTTGGGAATTTTTATATTTTAATATTATTTTAATGAATATTTTAATATTTCGGTATAATTAAATATCGATAAATGGAGAAAAAGTTGGAAAAATTATGGAAAATTCTAAAATAGGGTATTTTATGGAATTATGACATTTTAAAGTTTTTATGATTAGTTATATGCTAACTTAGTGCTAATCGCGATTAAAAAATCGCTAATCGGATTTTTGGCATTTTTGTGCAAAACATGCACATATCATTTTGGACTTGTGTTACATTATTCTTACCATGGCTTTGTTTTGGGTTCACTATTCTTGGGAGAAGGTTTTTGAGAGGTTTAGAAAAAAGAAAAGAAAAAGAGATTTGATTAGAATATGGTAGCAGGTAGAGAGAGAGGGAGAGTATGGGGTCTTTTTTGACTTGGCTCTTCTCCATTTCCTCTCTCCCCCTTCAAGTGTTGCTGCAGCTGCTGCCCACAATCCCCTCCCCTCTCCAAGCCTCCAAAACAACACAAAAATCACTCCAAAACCCCATCTTCCCTTCAATAAAAATGTGCACAAGCCCTCAAGCAACCTTTTGGAACAAGAAAGTTTGTGATTTGGTGCAGTTGAGGATTCATGAGTCTCTATGGAGGTAATTCCTTCACAATTGTTGTATCATTTCTAGTAATTTAGCCTCTTTTAAAGTTTGATGCCGTTTCGACGAAGTTTTGTGCGCTTTGGACAACCCTAGAGAGGATTAGGGTAAATTTGAGTTGTTAAGTGAAATTCAGACTTGTTGTGACCTTAGAATCCTGTTAGTGATATTACTTTGGACCAGACCTGAGAGTTAAACACAGAATACGGATTTAGTGAATCGATATCGGGGAAAACTGTATTTCTGCGAGTGTGTTTTGGAATCTGCTATCACCCCGGGACCCCTAAAATAAAATTGAGTTGACAGTGAGATGTGCAGGCATCCTGGAACTACCACACCAAACCCTAGCCCCTAACTCCAATTTCCGGCCGCAGATAAATCCAATCTGGCCGCAAATTGCGGCCAGAGCAGGGGGGTTTGGCCTCGTTTTTGGTGCATGGCCCTATTTCCAGTTAACTTGATCCTTGGTATGTGCAATTTTGTCTGGTTCCAATCAGGGTAAAATCTGGGTTGATTTTCCTATGTTGGCGCATGATTTATGACTTGTTTCAGCATGGATTCTGGTATTTGGTGATTCGTTTCTGTCGGGTGGCGTTTGGACGTCAACGACACGCAGATATTGATCGTGTTTACATGCGAGACGATGGGTTTTTACCTATGCGAGTAGCGTGTGCTGTTTTGGTTTTCCGATATGATTTTCATGTGCTTTAGCGTTGTGATATACTTGTAGGTACCCTACGTGATGTTGAGGCGAAGAAGATGAAGATGGCGACATCGGCATCGGCACATGAGAAGCAAGGTGAGTAGATTTATATCTACGGGGAGAAGTCGGGTGGATGGCGTATAGCATCCCCGCAGTCCGTGGTGATGTATACGAATACGTAACACGTATATTTATTATGTGTTGTTTAAGATTATTGATGGTAATAATGGCATTATTGATGATAAAGATGTGTTGGTTTAGTATAGTGCGAAACCCCAGAGTAGTGGTTGCACCCACACATACACGTACACATATACTTGCATACATTCTTTCTTTTATCTGTGCGCATTTGGAGGTGTGTATATCTACACATGGGTATGAGACTATGTGTTCATATATGGGATTTGAGTATGATACGTGGGATTGAGATGAGTCGATGAGGTTTGTTTGAGGCCGTGAGATTCGGCGATATGACAGAGTTCGTATTTGAGATGCGACATGATGGTTTTAGCGGGCCTTTAGGCATGTGTTTTACCCCGCATTCATATTTATATAGATGGTATCGATGGTACTAGACTTAGACTTGTACCCTAGACTATGTGATATGATGGTAGTGATACCTGATATGCGATGAGATGAATGTAATATTGACCCGTACCCAGCTATTGGGATGCCGTACGACGATTTACCGTACTAGCCTTATATTGATGTTAGATCCACACTCATGACTCGAGGATGTCATATGATATACTGTATCGTACGTGATACTATTGAGGCGAGATCACCGACTATTGTGTATATATATGTATATCGACTCAGATTTAGGTGGTTTCCATACCCCTACCGATTGACTTGATAGTTGGGTCCGTAGTTCGCATAGTAGGCGTAGACTAGACCCGAGTCATACCTATTTCAAAACTAACAAATCGAGGATATTTTAAAGATAGGCAAAAGGGATTCTACGGATATTTTCAAACGTAGCATCTGTTCTTAAAACACCGTAGCCCTTATTTTACCAAAAACCCCGATTCGTCTTATTTCAAAAGGCAAGGCTGCATGATATAGTTTTTGAGGTAGATTCTTTACTGTTGCGTTGATTATTCGATTCCGCATATTCATGCTATTTGCATTGCATCGCTTGTGTTGTTGATATATTACAGTCATGCTGCTAGGACACCAGCACCATTATCGATGATGCGTATGTTCCACGTACACTGTTTGCCGGCTCACACACTTCATCATCGATAATTGCCATGTCACTACACTGCAATACTATTATATTTAGGATATGATTCTTGCATGACAGACTGATATGCTTACTTTTCTTTTACATGTCACATACATCATGTTTTCTGATTATACGCATTGAGAGTTGGCATTTCCATGATATTTCTGGATTTGGGAACCGTTGGTATTTCAAAAGAGAATATGTCATTGCTTTAAAAACTCGGTTACCCTTGATATGATATTTCAGTGCGTCCACCATGTGTTTTCTCGGTGCTGAGAGCGACATGCGAAACCCGATTCGAGGAGTGGACGAGCCGATTGCGGGTACATGGTGGACCCGGTATGGTTCCCCTCGGCAAGATGATCGAAGGATTTTGCCGATTGAGCCTGGAGGCAGGCGAGTACCTACAGGTGATTGGTTGGACCTGGCGGTTATCCGTAGGATACCGACCGGAGTCGATAGATGGATATGGGCGTACTGCTGGGGCCGGGGGCCAATTCTGCAGGCGGAGCCCGTGGGCTGGTTCGGACTGACGGAGCCAGATATATGAGGATTTACGTGCCGATGCTGGGCACATTTTTCATGATGTTTTCGAGTGTCGATGCCGGGCACTCCGGTTCCATGATTTTGACGTGTCGCGAGGGACACAGGTGGTTTATATTCTCATATTACCATGCATATGCTGATGATATTTACATGCATGATGGTTATTGTCATTGGGTGACGAGTGGACGGGATCCACATACATGCAGATTGATTTCATTGATCATACCTCACATTTATGATATGCTATTATCTGAGGCACTGGCACGAGCACTTGGCACTACACTCATGTATAGAGATTACATTGCCAGTTTAGTATGGTTCAGACTTGTTCATATTGAGGTTTATATATATATCTGATCGTATTGACCTAGGATGGGTCATACATTCCATTTCTGCGTGTAGATATTTTCTATTCACGAGTTGGCAACTCACCCCCGTTGTGCCACAGTTCTTGCATGTTTTTGCCGTACAGATTCCATAGCGGCATTTCTGGCACACTGCTTCCATATGGGTGACTTGCGTTGGTAGGTGGGTTCTTTTGCATCAGAACCACCCTTGTACATGTACTTTCAGTTGTATCTAGTCATTCCATCAAGCAAAACTTGTATATTGTTTCAGATTTAGAGACAGCAATGTATTATTTCGACCTTAGAGTCGCGCTTGTAGTATTATGGTTTTCTGGCTGTTTTGAGTTTCTTTTTGGGTTTTTATCCTTGCCCTTTGGCATTGTATATTATTATTGCTTGCGTAGTTGTGACCGTAGATTGACGAAGAGCTAGCTCCCGCTTGGGGATGCCTTTTATCATTTCATATATATTGTTCTTGTTGTACCCCGTTCGGGGCCAGTTTTTACAAAGGAAACTCTGCCGAAATTTTCAGGAAGGGTTACACATTTTAAAAATGAATACTCGGCTAGTTATTTAAAAACTTTGATTTTCAAAACATGATTTCTTTACTTCTTAAAACCAGTTTTCCTTATTTACTCCTTAAAATGGTTTTAGATTTCTGGGCTTTTGGCTTACTTGGATCAGATGGGGTCCTATAGACTTCATATGGTTCAAGGGCCAGTCACGTACTCTTTCGGGTCGTGACAAAGTTGGTATCAGAGCGCTAGGTTAACCTTGGTTCGAGTCTAAGTTTGACTATGTGGAGCCTAGGGTGTTTATATATATACGGAACATAGGCTTGACCTTACGGAACTTAGACTTAGTCGAGGGGGTATTATACCCGAACTTTCGTCGCATAGGATGACCCTTGGTTGATGGAGTAGGTAGCTTGAGTAGAGGGACGTACCGTACGTATGTTCCGCGGCATACTTACGACACGCCACTCCGCTTAAGAAACCTCAGGATGTACATTTCCTTACACAGTATTATATTCCTTCCTATGATCTATCCTTATCGAGACTGGTTATGGTTTTGCTGCCACGATTGCACGGGCAGAGTGATCTACGGTTCGAGTTGCGTCAGCATGAGCTCGTCGTGGACGAGGACTGACCAGGGCGTGTTTCCAGAGACATACGATTGCATATAGAGACGTCTTCTTATTGTGTTTTCGCGCCATGAGCGTTGGACTGATCGCTTTTACGAGATTTCTCGGGCGTACCGATCGGTACCAGAGGATTGAGCCACTGATAGAGGCCAGCCAGGATGTGATGACCATTGATATATCGCTTATCCAGGACGATTGAGGCGCTGTTTAGCGTATAGACGAATGAGCCAGTTGCTGCTGCGAATGATGAGATATCGCCCAGATGATTGGAGCTACTGCAGCATGAGCATATACTTAGAGATATGATGGTGAGTCGCTAGTCACCGATGATGAATGACTAGGACATGTGGTTCGTTCGCTTACCCCGATGCTAGGTCATCAGATAGATTGATTCCAGCTAGAGGCGACTTCACGCAGATTCGTTGAGAGTCGATTGAGACGATTGAATGTCAGGAACCCATTTTCCAAGTTTGAAGTATTCGGAAAGACATGCAAGCGATTCTATGGACCCTCTAGAAGAATGAAACCCTAACTCTACATAATGACCGTGTGAAAGCCTTTGAACCTTAGGGTTTGCGGCAGTTCCGCGGCGCCATTAGTGAGGCTTGGGTTTGCCCTTCTACGGCTGGACCACCGATGCTGTGGTATGTACTCGATACTATTAAACTGTACCCGAGATGTTGAGCTCTTGGGGGATTGTGAGGTTCTGACGAGTTGATCGGACGATTCGACATCATTCGGATATCATGTGATGTGACACTGCTTGAGAGACTCCAGATACGAGCATAGCCGTTGGAGCGCAGTCCGTGCAGCCACGATGAGATGACGTTCCACTCCGCTGACATCAGAGATGCGATATGCACGCTGAGGACGTGTTCGGCTAGATATCTTTGTAAGTGCACGGCGGCGCCCCGGCCGTCAATCCGACGGCCAAATGCGGAAGCGGTGATAAACTTTAATTTTGCGAACTTAGCAAACCGGCACCACCGCGCACTAAACACCCGGATCGGACCATTAAACTAGTTCTAGCTAACTACAAGACGGGTTAGAGATATACCGAGTGATCCGAGTCCTCCGGTCTTCTCGTCGCCGTCCCGATCTCTTGCGGAAACTCCGGTCGTCGCCTCCTTGCCGGAAGGGCACCACATCGCCTGCATCTTTTACGGGCTCCCACCTCAATACCGAGGCAACTCGGGCGCGAAGTTGGCTGGCCGACGCGTCTAAGATTTGCTGTAGAATGTGTAGGGTTGAGGCTATGTCTCATTTGGGGTTTGTTGCCTTTGAAGATGATGGAGGAATCAAGATGAGAAAAATGGTGCTTGCATTTTTTCCTAGCATGAAATGAGATCAAGAATGCCACACTCTCAAAAATGAAACTCTCTCTTCTTCTTCTCCCAAGTGTGGCTTCTTTTTTTTTTCCTTCTTCTTTTGAATGGTGGAGGAAAGAATACATAATGCAAGAGGGAGGTGAGTGTAGGAAAAGAGAAAGGGTGACCATATCCAAACATCATCATAACAAAATCACATCAAACTCTAATCACCTCTAATCACCAAAAAGCAAGTGATGATGATAGAAAAGAATGGTATCTAAAAATGCTTTCATAATTAATCCATATGCAAGAAAACCCCTCCACAATGTGTTATTTGCAAACTTGCAAATAACACCCTCCATCGGAAAAGTCCGTCCGGGAAAGAACAAAGGAAAACCGGCCGGAACGGAATGCAAACTGGCAACTCCAGAAAACTGGTCCCGTAATAAATTACAGGAAAACCCCGATACTGTGCATACACACCCGCATCTGTATTCCGACCGGATACAAATGCAATGAGACAAAATCTACACTGTACTATACTAGGATCCGGCTTAAACCAAAGCCGGCTAGTAATATCCGTTCGATCCTGATCCGTGCAATACCGCACGTATCCGATCGAACCTTGCCATATATCTATACGGCCTCTAGTACTAACTGTCCGATCCTGATCCGTGCAATACCGCACGTATCTGATCGGACCCTGCCATATCTCCATACGGCCTCTACAGCGTTTCGCCCGAAAGCTTGAGTAACTGAAAGTGTGGTGGACTCTAAAGACTCGTCAATACTATGGTTGTGGATTTAACCACTAGCACGTCAGAGGTATAAGCCAATACGTGACGGGCCACCAGCTATTGACCAAAAGGGACGTCGATGAGCGAACTCATCCTGACACCCTACTAAGCCTGTCAGTGACAATATCCGTACAGTCCGGTCCGTTCGTCTATGAGCATCGCATGTCGGGCCTAGGGGGTTGGTAAAAGTCAGACCCCCAAAAGCGGTACAAGTCGTGTTGGAGTGTAGCCCAGAACACCCTGAGATACTACTGGAATACCTACCAGTAAATCTCCTGCCTTGGCCAAGGACTTTGTGTAATGGCTCTCCTAGACACAGCGCGACCTCACCCCCAATACCGGGAGAGACGAACCCCTGAAGATCCGCTCACTGCCTCCATGTGGCTCGGGACTGTACCCAACTAAAATCTATTTGCATGACTCCTTTGAGCCGTGGTAGGGTAGTAATCAAAGCACAGTGGGAACTCACACGAGACAAATGACGATCCCCAGGTCGATGAACTAACCTGTACACATGTCACCTGGGAACTGCTATCTGACGTCAGGTATAAGACCAACTAGCATGTTCCCGGCGAGTCCTGTCCGGTGTACTCATATCCCAATGAGCACTTGTATACATCTTAGGTGAACCAACTGACACCAGTGGCTTGTGAGACCGGCCACTGTCCCTCGTCGGGGTCTCGACTGTATACACTAGTCTACTCTGGAGAATCGATGCCCTGTCTCGAAACTCCCACGACTAGGGACCTTTTAAGGATGTGCTTATAGACTCCAGCTCTCACTTATATGATCACCCTCATACTGCTGGCAGTCAAGCAAGAATCCTAGGGGCTCTATCAACATGCAATAGCGACCTGTCAGGTCACCTAAAGCAGTACACGATGATAAAGGTAAACCAGATAGCATACTATCATGTCGAGTAAGATTGTCCTACCGGGATAGGTCCTCCCTCAATCATTGCAATCACGTGCCTGTGATCCAATAATTGACTCTGAGGGCACTATCTCCAACAATCTCCCACTTGCACTCAAGGCTAATTATTGCGATGTCGCATACTCACAGCCTGTGTGATACCGAACACCCAACTCCCCTACTAGTCAGTCTCACAAAATCCGTTTGCGAAACTATTGCGTTCGAGAAATAGCCTTAGTGAGTGGATCCGCCTAGATGTTTCTTTCTATGTCTCTCTATATCTCAAGTTCGTGGAGAAAACCATCTCCCGAAATGAGCAATACCTGTCTTAGAATGTTTGGATGTCTGATGGGACCTAGCTCATAAATGAACTCCAAATCCAAACTTCTTAGACTGTATCGTCAACTGAACTTAATCAGTATCCTGCGCCATGCCTCCCTCAGTATCTGCCTGGATCACCTGTCCAGAATACTGCCCCTCGTCAGAGGGAAAACTATAACTCTGACAATCACCCTGTCGTCCATGTCACCTTGGAAGCCTGGAGTGATAACCGTCTCCTAAAGAAGGCAGCCGTTATCATATCCCTAGAACATCTACTTATGTTCTAAAGTTGCTCCCGACTGTTTCTCCAGGATTGGATCAATATCAACTTATTGCATCTAGTGCAAGAACAACATCTGGTGTGGTACTTGACATCTCATGATTGACTCAATTGCCTAAGCAAGTGATCTGCCAATCATGCACATCCCTCTCTACTTTAGTCTATAAGACACCTTTAGAGAGGGTGACTCCATCACCTGCAGCTACACTACCGTGCCAGGAGTCGTCCATTCTAAATACTCTTAGAATGCTGTCAAAGTACCCTGATTGGGAAACCACCCAAATCTAGATCTAAAACCATAGATCTAGTAACCAGTATGTCTGATATAATGTCCAAGTCCCATGTGGAGAAACCACTGTGTGACGACCAAAGTATAACCGATCGTAGTATAGGAATATCACTTCCTACTTTGTGTATGTCATCCAAAATCCGGATATCACACCCTACTACCTTCTCAACAGATCCATCCCCTATTCTGATGACGTCAAACCTATGACTGTCACATCAGAAATAGATGATCTATCTCCGCTATATCTGCTTTAGTCTATAAATAGACATAAGCCTGATGTCCACCAATGCTTCCGCTGCTCCCACTGACTACGACAACCCTCTGGCAGAGTCATATAGACGTGCACTTCTAAAGCTAGTTTAGAACGACGCTATACTTATCCTCCCACCGGGTCTCGCAGCCTGGAACAACAGCAATGGCAAGTGTAGGTAAAAAAGAACCTCCCTGCCACCGTCCTTGAGGCTACCGGAGTACCTCTCGGGTGCCTGAGGTTACCCACCGTATCTGCGGAGTGGCCAATGGAATGTCAAATCAGATTGAATCTTTAGGTTCCTTATCAAATCTTCAGTAATCGTTTGCGGTTCTGGAATCACTTCCAGTTCTACCATACTCCCACTACTGTTTTTGAAAAAATCCATTTTTATTAAAACTGTGGTGAGTCTAGAACAATATTTCTATTGATCTCCCAGATGGTAGAAAGTCAACCCTCGTCATAGCCTGGGTCAACCCACAAACAGCCATTACAGAAACGTGCCTTGAGTTGTCCAGTGTCTGGTTTTAATCATAAGCCGGACAACTCCCCGTACCTTAACATCGTTAAGATATGAACTGTTCTATATCCAATATAGGAATAGAGGCACTGATTTAATTGAACCAGATTCAAATCATGCAGCTGTCTCCAGTGCATGTCAACTAAATGGAGAGAGGCCGATCAGCGTTACTCAACTTAGGAATACTTCCAATTATGAGTAACCTGAAAGAGAAGCAATTTCTCTTTATCATTACTATCAACTGAATACCATACACAAGCATCTACATCTTCGATCAATTTGAAGAATCCCGATACTTGCTACACCTGGTTCTCTACTCTATTCAAATACCTATAACTCCTCAAAACTTAGACCCTGTGTTTCTACGAAACACATGTCTAAGAACTGGAGAAGTTAAAAGTAAACAGAATATAGTATGAGGACCAACCCCTCTGTCCTAATGGACACTGGACAACATACAATACTATGTATAAGTCCGCTGAGTCTAACAACTCTTTCACTGTGTGTCGTAGGTTGAAAACTGTACTTATGGTTAAGAAGAATTACACCGCTGTTTAATGCTCCTTACCTAACCATCCACTGATATAGGTAAATGTCATTGACATAATATCAAAAGGTATATCTCACTCTATGAAAATAGACGTACAGATATATCAATTTGAAATTGGTGCACAACAGCGGATATTCAAAACCAAATATTTGCCGACCGGCAAACAGCCTAGGTGATCTCCTCAAATATCACCGATTTCAACGAATCCCGATATAATGAGGATGATCACCCAATTCCCAATAACTTACTCCCACTCGTCATCTGTAAAACCATACAGATGTGAGAATCATACCTGGTAAATACATACCCTGGAGTAAGTATCTAATCGGGAAATCAGGTTTCCTTTAACATTACACAGTGAAACTGAAACATTGAAATGTTTCGATGGGGTATCCGGGTATTCTTAGTAATGCCTCTTCCATTATCCAGATTCACAACTATAACCGTATAATTCTTTGCCACCTCTCCAAATCCCTTTATATGTCTTTAGTCATTACCATCTGCACACCCCTTAGGCCAAATGGTTTTCTTCCTTCCCTACCGTTCGGCACTAGCCTATGGTTTGGAAGAAGACTATCCAATAAGCATAATGGGTGTACTGTCCTAGTCCTAGGAGCACTCGCAATGCGAGAGAAGGTGAAGATAAAAGACAACCGAATAAACCTTATTCCTATTTCTCCTAGACCAGAATCCATCCCCGAACTGGAACAAGTTCCTTTCGAGTTCGTATATAACCATGCGATGGAGTATCCAATAAACTGTGGACGTTCGTAGTGATACGGAGTGTCCTGGAGAAATACAAAGGTGATTTAGGATTGGCGAAGAAATACTTGGTTTGGTCGTGAATATCAGTCGCAATTTACTTTGCCCTCTTACTAATCCCTTGTTTTGTCTTAATCTTAATACCTTCTGCACACCATCGTTATGCTAATTGGTTTTCTTCATTCCCCCCTGTTCGGCACCAGCCTAAAGTTTGGAAGAAGACTATCCAATTTGCGTAATAGGTGTACTATCTCCTAAACTAAGGAGTACTCGCAACTTGAGAGAAGGCAAAAAGGAAAAGACAACTGAATAAATCTTATCCGTTTTCTCCAGAACCGGAAACCATCCTCGAATTCCTTCGAGTTCGTATCTAACCATACGATGGTTTTGTCCAATGGAAGTGGACGTTCGAAGTAATACGGGGTGTCCTGGAGAAAAGGGTAAAAGTAGGAGTGGCAATGAGGTCTGCAACTCTGACAATCCAAAAGCCAGTGTTAAGAAGGTTCGGTCAACTTGGTCACTGAGTCATAGTCTAGGGTCGGGTCAATGGTCGCTGCCAGAGAGAGAGAGAGAAAAGAAACACTCAGCGTGCACTCTAACCTAGATCAGAATGGTTACCAATTTATCTAATCTGGAAACCTCCCACTGTACCTCAAATTCTCCTCCAAACCTGAAAGAAGAATTAGTCGGGGTCACCCGAGGAGTAAACTAACTCATCAGTGGGAATCGGGATCCAACTATCATCGCATGATAACGTGACGGAATCTGCTCACGGTATCACACTCCAGAAGGTATGCGCATATCTGGCAAGTTTCAGTTCTTTTGAAACTCCCGATGTGGATTTTTACCCCATGCTCTTATGACCTTGACTTTGGCCAACAAATCATAAGTCACATGTCAAGTTCTGCCCGTCATTCTCCAGGTTAATTTGAGCCCACCCGTACAAGCCCTTGACTTTGGCCAACAAGGCTATACGACTGCCCCAAACTAACGCATCTATCTATGTTGCATATGAATAACCAACAACTACCAAACACTGTGCCTTGACTTTGGCCAACAAACACAGCTTGAATACTATTGACTACCCATATGAAACGACGGAGGGCTACGAATGGTTTCTGGCGAAAACCTTTAACGTAATGAACTTGATATCGTTGAAGGAACGGATAGCTTTTTAGAAAATATAGTGACGAAAACCTTTACTAAAGAGGTCACTCCCGGTGAAGGATCTCGGCTCTTTCCCCGTAGAATGGGGTGCAGGATATTCCAAATGAATACCACGATGCAAAGCAAAAGTAATCGGCTATAGTGAAGTTAATGCCCTGACGCAAACTTCTGTCCAAGGGGTCACTCCCGGTGAAGGGATCTCGGCCCTTGCCTCGTCGACTGAGGAGCAGGATATTCCAAATGAATACCACGATGCAAAACAAAAGTGAACGTCCTTGCAATAACAGCTTTTTGAAAAGTGTTCCAACAACATCAGAATTAGGTTTGTTTTAACTTGCATTGATCCGAATCAACACAGTCCCATCAATTGATCACACCACAAAGAACGAAAATATACTGATGTACGTATATGCCATCCGCATTCGCCACTGGGTCCCGTCATTACCCGTTAGGTTAGCTAACTAACGACAGAGCGGGTACTGGACTAGCGCGGATGTAAAACATATACAACATCTACTAATATATATACCAATATATTATATTCGCTCAAGACGTGATAAAAAGCAACATCACAGAAATGTACAGCATCACAGAACAATACATATATCTGGGATCCCCGGGTTTCACAGAGCCACTACTGAAACCCGACGTTCCCTTGGTCGTGTGGATAGCCTGTGCAATAAAATCCTAGACCCCTACGGGCGCGGCAAGTTACCCGCCAAAACCTGAAGCGAGGCAGCCCCCTTCAGCAACGTGAATGGACCACCCAGCACTTCATGGAATCCGGTAACTTGGGCACCCCTCCTGGGTCAACCTGTACCCCCTACGAGTGCGGCGAATAGCCCGCCAATTCTGGAGTGAAGCCCCCTCCGTCTCAATGCCATGAGATGCGGGCTTGTTACCCTCTAGAACCCGGCTATCCGTGCACCCCTCCGCGAGGCAATCCTAGTACAGAAAGTAAAATATACATACAACGGGTACATCGACCGCAACCTGGTCGTGCCCCAAAATAATAATACAAACAGGCAGTGACGGCTGTCCACATGTCGGACGCTCGCCCCGCAATATCAAATGTACATAATACAACAGAAACAGTACTAGCATTGCATCCAGGCTATCCCAACGACCGATCCGCAACATCACAGCAAAAACACGGAACATCAACGTGAAAGTCACGTTCGCAAATCCGTCTAACCGGGCTATAGCAGTTAGACCGAATTTACCGATCGAGTGACATTCACGGTCGCAGATATAATGTAAATACTGTGAAATAATGTGTTTAAAATATCCGATCGATCAAAAATTAACAAGTGGGCCCCCAAGCAATACTGTAGCACTCACAGAAATTCTGGGCCCAATTTTAATATTCCAAAACCCCTATTTTCAGCCCACAAGCCCACTGCAAAAAAACGATGACATGAACCCACATTCCTGCGGCGGAACCGCGGCCAAAGAGGGGTTATGGCCGCGGTTCCGCAGTCGTACGGAGGGATCGTGTTGTCGAATTTTTCCAGTGTTCTTAGAACTCCCTGCACATCATTCTGAGACAACCTGAAAAATTTTTGGACTTCAAAAAATTTCGACAGAAAAATGATGTAAGGAAAAACGCGGGTTTTTGGAATTTTGGTCGATCGGAAATGCAAACACATCAAACAAAGCTAGACGAAGTTAATGGCGAGGCTCTGATACCACTGTAAGTGCACGGCGGCGCCCCGGCCGTCAATCCGACGGCCAAATGCGGAAGCGGTGATAAACTTTAATTTTGCGAACTTAGCAAACCGGCACCACCGCGCACTAAACACCCGGATCGGACCATTAAACTAGTTCTAGCTAACTACAAGACGGGTTAGAGATATACCGAGTGATCCGAGTCCTCCGTTCTTCTCGTCGTCGTCCCGATCTCTTGCGGAAACTCCGGCCGTCGCCTCCTTGCCGGAAGGGCACCACATCGCCTGCATCTTTTACGGGCTCCCACCTCAATACCGAGGCAACTCGGGCGCGAAGTTGGCTGGCCGACGCGTCCAAGATTTGCTGTAGAATGTGTAGGGTTGAGGCTATGTCTCATTTGGGGTTTGTTTCCTTTGAAGATGATGGAGGAATCAAGATGAGAAAAATGGTGCTTTCATTTTTTCCTAGCATGAAATGAGATCAAGAATGCCACAATCTCAAAAATGAAACTCTCTCTTCTTCTTCTCTCAAGTGTGGCTTCTTTTTTTTTTCTTCTTCTTTTGAATGGTGGAGGAAAGAATACATAATGCAAGAGGGAGGTGAGTGTAGGAAAAGAGAAAGGGTGACCATATCCAAACATCATCATAACAAAATCACATCAAACTCTAATCACCTCTAATCACCAAAAAGCAAGTGATGATGATAGAAAAGAATGGTATCTAAAGATGCTTTCATAATTAATCCATATGCAAGAAAACCCCTCCACAATGTGTTATTTGCAAACTTGCAAATAACACCCTCCATCGGAAAAGTCCGGCCGGAAAGAACAAAGGAAAACCGGCCGGAACGGAATGCAAACTGGCAACTCCAGAAAACTGGTCCCGTAATAAATTACAGGAAAACCCCGATACTGTGCATACACACCCGCATCTGTATTCCGACCGGATACAAATGCAATGAGACAAAATCTACACTGTACTATACTAGGATCCGGCTTAAACCAAAGCCGGCTAGTAATATCCGTTCGATCCTGATCCGTGCAATACCGCACGTATCCGATCGAACTTTGCCATATATCTATACGGCCTCTAGTACTAACTGTCCGATCCTGATCCGTGCAATACCGCACGTATCTGATCGGACCCTGCCATATCTCCATACGGCCTCTACAGCGTTTCGCCCGAAAGCTTGAGTAACTGAAAGTGTGGTGGACTCTAAAGACTCGTCAATACTATGGTTGTGGATTTAACCACTAGCACGTCAGAGGTATAAGCCAATACGTGACGGGCCACCAGCTATTGACCAAAAGGGACGTCGATGAGCGAACTCATCCTGACACCCTACTGAGCCTGTCAGTGACAATATCCGTACAGTCCGGTCCGTTCGTCTATGAGCATCGCATGTCGGGCCTAGGGGGTTGGTAAAAGTCAGACCCCCAAAAGCGGTACAAGTCGTGTCGGAGTGTAGCCCAGAACACCCTGAGATACTACTGGAATACCTACCAGTAAATCTCCTGCCTTGGCCAAGGACTTCGTGTAATGGCTCTCCTAGACACAACGCGACCTCACCCCCAATACCGGGAGAGACGAACCCCTGAAGATCCGCTCACTGCCTCCATGTGGCTCGGGACTGTACCCAACTAAAACCTGTTTGCACGACTCCTTTGAGCCGTGGTAGGGTAGTAATCAAAGCACAGTGGGAACTCACACGAGACAAATGACGATCTCCAGGTCGATGAACTAACCTGTACACATGTCACCTGGGAACTGCTATCTGACGTCAGGTATAAGCCCAACTAGCATGTTCCCGGCGAGTCCTGTCCGGTGTACTCATATCCCAATGAGCACCTGTATACATCTTAGGTGAACCAACTGACACCAGTGGCTTGTGAGACTGGCCACTGCCCCTCGTCGGGGTCTCGACTGTATACACTAGTCTACTCTGGAGAATCGATGCCCTGTCTCGAAACTCCTACGACTAGGGACCTTTTAAGGATGTGCTTATAGACTCCAGCTCTCACTTATATGATCGCCCTCATACTGCTGGCAGTCAAGCAAGAATCCTAGGGGCTCTATCAACGTGCAATAGCGACCTGTCAGGTCACCTAAAGCAGTACACGATGATAAAGGTAAACCAGATAGCATACTATCATCTCGAGTAAGATTGTCCTACCGGGATAGGTCCTCCCTCAATCATTGCAATCACGTGCCTGTGATCCAATAATTGACTCTGAGGGCACTATCTCCAACAATCTTCTACCGAGTGATGAAGATACCGAGTTCATGATTTCGAGTCCGTGTGAGAGACTTCGGATGGACCGTAGCCGAGGATATTGCAGTGCGCAGATAAAGACGCGACGTCGAAATGGTCGATGATACAGACAAGCGGGACAAGAAGTTCGTGCGAGATGCAGACGAGCTGTTATTACACCCCGTTAAGATTAAAGGTCGGATATGCATACAGAGGCGCAGGGATACGACCAGCTTCCGAGTAGATGTTGTATTGAGGATGCAGATGTCCAGAGAGCGAGAAAAGATTACGCCAGAGTACCGGCCTCCGTACAGTTTGGCTTAGGCGAGATCAGAAGAGACCTTGAGCAGGATTCCTTCCAGTACACTGCTGCAATAAGATTTGCACCAGGAGCCGATGTGTGATGTGCATTCAGAGGACCAGAGGTCGGCGCCAGAGATATGCTGCTTTACGAGCGGTCATGAGGATTGACCGAGAGATGACCAGAGAAGTGCCAGAACGGAATCTTTCCCGATTAGCATACCTGACAGGCCGGTGAGCCGATGGATTGCGAGATTGGTAATCCACAGGGAAGATAAGGAACCAGAGGCAGAGGACGCCAGCCGCGAGCAAGAGGCAAGTAGATATCTTGCACTGCTAGCATTGGACGCACCGGCACCTTCTCGACTTTGAAGGAGGATATACCGACGGCGATATTTATGATTTGTGATTTGATTATCACGTATCCGTCACTTTGGATTTCGGTATTTTGGGCGATCTATTCGCATGATTTAGTCTTGATGACTGAGTTCCATGATATTTGATTTTGTGCACCATGGTTGCACCTACTGGATATTTATACCTGGCACATAGTTATTACTCTTGAGGTATTGATTGTGATTTCATGCCTATTTTATGCCGGTGATTTGATTTACGCTTCCAGCATAGTTTTCATGCACTTTTAGTGTTTTGATTTGATTTGTGCACGTTGATGCACACGGTTGTGAGATTTTCCATCGCGGTACACTTGATTTTGATTGAGCCGCATTATATATTGTCGGTTTTAACCCTGATATTGATGATTGATTCTTTCACTCCGTGCTTTTGATTGGACTTACGCATGTTCAGCGTTGCTATTGGATTTCGTGATTCCGTGCATATTGAGTGCGTAGGGTTTAGATTTTCATTCGTGCACGATGGATGCACCGATTTGGATTTTCGCGCATGTGGGGCGCATGTTTTGAGATACGATTTTGGGTGCACACCAGATGCACTAAATCGAGATTCTTCGTGCATGTCAGATGCACCTGTTTTGGCTGTCAGGCACACACGTTGCCTATGACAGATGCTTCGTGCACACCCGTTGCACCTAGAGGTTGTTTCGTGCACTGTATGGCACATATATGGATTTTGATTTCCGTGCGCACCAGACGCATAGGGTATTCTTATATACCTTTTGGGACTGATTCTTATGGAGCAGTACGTTTTTATGATATTTGCTATGTGTTTCCGTACTGAGCTGGACTGGTCAGAGGACAGTACCTGGATATATTTTGCATGCATTGATAGTTACCGAAGGGATTTCCAAAAAGCGAGCCATAGTCTTGGCATATATACCTACGTGTCCGATATGACACGAAACGTTTTAAAAAAAAAAACAAGGAAACCCTTCTAAATTGTTTTCAAAACGGCGGAACGTACATAGTAAACAAAAGATATATACATATATGGTTATTTTGTTATGAAAAACGTCCGCCACTGTGCAGTGTTATGCGCATCGCACAGCGACTTAAAAAGATTTGGCATTCATTTACATCAGCTATTCACATGTATAGATTGGATGTCTCATGTATAGTTCTGATCTATATCATATTGATTTTGTTTTGGATTTGACATTTGTGTCTTTACCATGACTCCAATGATTGCGGGATGCTTGACGGAGTTTGCTTTTGAGTTATCTGCTCAGTACTCATGCACATGCATTGCGCTATGGTGTTTTATGTATTGATGATTTCGGAGCCCCGACGACTTGGATTTGTATCGAAATGTTTTAGTGCTTGGGGGTTTAAATTTAAATTCGGGGACCGAATTTCTTTAAGGGGGGGTAGATTGTAACATTTCCAAATAATCAAATATTATTTTTGGGAATTTTTATATATTAATATTATTTTAATGAATATTTTAATATTTCGGTATAATTAAATATCGATAAATGGAGAAAAAGTTGGAAAAATTATGGAAAATTCTAAAATAGGGTATTTTATGGAATTATGCCATTTTAAAGTTTTTATGATTAGTTATATGCTAATTTAGTGCTAATCGCGATTAAAAAATCGCTAATCGGATTTTTGGCATTTTTGTGCAAAACCTGCACATATCATTTTGGACTTGTGTTACATTATTCTTACCATGGCTTTGTTTTGGGTTCACTATTCTTGGGAGAAGGTTTTTGAGAGGTTTAGAAAAAAGAAAAGAAAAAGAGATTTGATTAGAATATGGTAGTAGGTAGAGAGAGGGGGGGAGAGTATGGGGTCTTCTTTGACTTGGCTCTTCTCCATTTCCTCCACCATTTCCTCTCTCCCCCTTCAAGTGTTGATGCAGCTGCTGCCCACAATCCCCTCCCCTCTCCAAGCCTCCAAAACAACACAAAAATCACTCCAAAACCCCATCTTCCCTTCAATAAAAATGTGCACAAGCCCTCAAGCAACTTTTTGGACCAAGAAAGTTTATGATTTGGCGCTGTTGAGGATTCATGAGTCTCTATGGAGGTAATTCCTTCACAATTGTTGTATCATTTCTCGTGATTTAGCCTCTTTTAAAGTTTGATGTCGTTTCGACGAAGTTTTGTGCGCTTTGGACAACCCTAGAGAGGATTAGGGTAAATTTGAGTTGTTAAGTGAAATTAAGACTTGTTGTGACCTTAGAATCCTGTTATTGATATTAATTTGGACCAGACCTAAGAGTTATACACAGAATACGGATTTAGTGAATCGATATCGGGGAAAACTGTATTTCTGCGAGTGTGTTTTGGAATCTGCTATCACCCCGGGACCCCTAAAATAAAATTGAGTTGACAGTGAGATGTGCAGGTACCCTGGAACCACCACACGAAACCCTAGCCCCTAACTCCAATTTCCGGCGGCAGATAAATCCAATCTGGCCGCAAATTGCGGCCAGAGCAGGGGGGTTTGGCCTCGTTTTTGGTGCATGGCCCTATTTCCAGTTAACTTGACCCTTGGTATATGCAATTTTGTCTGGTTCCAATCAGGGTAAAATCTGGGTTGATTTTCCTATGTTGGCGCATGATTTATGACTTGTTTCAGCATGGATTCTGGTATTTGGTGATTCGTTTCTGTCGGTTGGCGTTTGAACGTCAACGACATGCGGATATTGATCGTGTTTACATGCGAGACGATGGGTTTTTACCTATGCGAGTAGCGTGTGCTGTTTTGGTTTTCCGATATGATTTTCATGTGCTTTAGCGTTGTGATATACTTGTAGGTACCCTACGTGATGTTGAGGCGAAGAAGATGAAGATGGCGACATCGGCATCGGCATATGAGAAGTAAGGTGAGTAGATTTATATCTACGGGGAGAAGTCGGGTGGATGGCGTATAGCACCCCCGCAGTCCGTGGTGATGTATACGAATACGTATACACACGTATATTTATTATGTGTTGTTTAAGATTATTGATGGTAATAATGGAATTATTGATGATAAAGATGTGTTGGTTTAGTATAGTGCGAAACCCCAGAGTAGTGGTTGCACCCACACATACACGTACACATATACTTGCATACATTCTTTCTTTTATCTGTGCGCATTTGGAGGTGTGTATATCTACACATGGGTATGGGACTATGTGTTCATATACGGGATTTGAGTATGATACGTGGGATTGAGATGAGTCGATGAGGTTTGATTGAGGCCGTGAGATTCGGCGATATGACAGAGTTCGTATTTGAGATGCGACATGATGGTTTTAGCGGGCCTTTGGGCATGTGTTTTACCCCGCATTCATATTTATATAGATGGTATCGATGGTACTAGACTTAGACTTGTACCCTAGACTATGTGATATGATGGTAGTGATACCTGATATGCGATGAGATGAATGTAATATTGACCCATACCCAGCTATTGGGATGCCATACGACGATTTACCGTACTAGCCTTATATTGATGTTAGATCCACACTCATGACTCGAGGATGTCATATGATATACTGTATCGTATGTGATACTATTGAGGCGAGATCACCGACTATTGTGTATATATATGTATATCGACTCAGATTTAGGTGGTTTCCATACCCCTGCCGATTGACTTGATAGTTGGGTCCATAGTTCGCATAATAGGCATAGACTAGACCCGAGTCATACCTATTTCAAAACTAACAAATCGAGGATATTTTAAAGATAGGCAAAAGGGATTCTACGGATATTTTCAAACGTAGCATCTGTTCTTAAAACACCGTAGCCCTTATTTTACCAAAAACCCCGATTCGTCTTATTTCAAAAGGCAAGGCTGCATGATATAGTTTTTGAGGTAGATTCTTTACTGTTGCGTTGATTATTCGATTCCGCATATTCATGCTATTTGCATTGCATCGCTTGTGTTGTTGATATATTACAGTTATGCTGCTAGGACACCAGCACCATTATCGATGATGCGTATGTTCCACGTACACTGTTTGCCGGCTCACACACTTCATCATCGATAATTGCCATGTCACTACACTGTAGTACTATTGCATTCAGGATATGATTCTTGCATGACAGACTGATATGCTTACTTTTCTTTTACATGTCACATACATCATGTTTTCTGATTATACGCATAGAGAGTTGGTATTTCCATGATATTTCTGGATTTGGGAACCGTGGATATTTCAAAAGAGAATATGTCATTGCTTTAAAAACCCGGTTACCCTTGATATGATATTTCAGTGCGTCCATGTGTTTTCTCGGTGCTGAGAGCGACATGTGAAACCCGATTCGAGGAGTGGACGAGCCGATTGCGGGTACATGGTGGACCCGGTATGGTTCCCCTCGGCAAGATGATCGAAGGACTTTGCCGATTGAGCCTGGAGGCGGGCGAGTACCTACCGGTGATTGGTTGGACCTGGCGGTTATCCGGAGGATACCGACCGGAGTCGATAGATGGATATGGGCGTACTGCTGTGGCCGGGGGCCAATTCCGCAGGCGGAGCCCGTGGGCTGGTCCGGACTGACGGAGCCCGATATATAAGGATTTATGTGCCGATGCTGGGCACAGTTTTCATGATGTTTTCGAGTGTCGATGCTGGGCACTCCTGTTCCATGATTTTGACGTGTCGCGAGGGACACAGGTGGTTTATATCCTCATATTTCCATGCATATGCTGTTGATATTTACATGCATGATGGTTATTGTCATTGGGTGACGAGTGGACGGGATCCACGTACATGCAGATTGATTTCATTGATCATACCTCACATTTATGATATGCTATTACCTGAGGCACTGGCACGAGCACTTGGCACTACGGTCATGTATAGAGATTACATTGCCAGTTTAGCATGCTTCAGACTTGTTCATATTGAGGTTTATATATATATATATGATCGTATTGACCTAGGATGGGTCATACATTCGATTTCTGCGTGTAGATATTTTCTATTCACGAGTTGGCAACTCAGCCCCGTTGTGCCACAGTTCTTGCAGGTTTTTGCCGTACAGATTCCATAGCGGCATTTCTGGCACACTGCTTCCATTTGGGTGACTTGCGTTGGTATGTGGGTTCTTTTGCATCAGAACCAGCCTTGTACATGTACTTTCAGTTGTATCTAGTCATTCCATCAACCAAAACTTGTATATTGTTTCAGACTTAGAGACAGCGATGTATTATTTCGACCTTAGAGTCGCGCTTGTAGTATTATGGTTTTCTGGCTGTTTTGAGTTTCTTTTTGGGTTTTGATCCTCGCCCTTTGGCGTTGTATATTATTATTGCTTGCGTGGTTATGACCGTCGATTGACGAAGAGCTAGCTCCCTCTTGGGGATACCTTTTATCATTTCATATATATTGTTCTTGTTGTACCCCGTTCGGGGCCAGTTTTTACAAAGGAAACTCTGCCGAAATTTTCAGGAAGGGTTACACATTTTAAAAATGCATACTCGGCTAGTTATTTAAAAACTTTGATTTTCAAAATATGATTTCTTTACTTCTTAAAACCAGTTTTCCTTATTTACTCCTTAAAATGGTTTTAGATTTCTGGGCTTTTAGCTTACTTGGATCAGATGGGGTCCTATAGACTTCATATGGTTCAAGGGCCAGTCACGTGCTCTTTCGGGTCGTGACATTTAGCTTACTTAGATTGCGTACGCTTTGAGACGTTTCGTAATTTTTGTGCCAGTCGCGTTCCGTACCTTTTGGGTCGTGACAAAGTTGGTATCAGAGCGATAGGTTTTACCTTTCTGAGTGTAGATGACCCTTGGTAGATAGAGTAAGTGACTTAAGCAGGGTAACGTAACGTGTGTATGTCCGCGGCATACTTGCGATACTGTACTCCTCCTAAGTGACTTTAGGATATACTTGCTTGAATCAATTCCGTGTATCCTATGATTCTATTGCACTGTTCTTATTATCCTGTTTCTTGTACCGGCCACTATGCCGCCGAAGGCTACGAGGGCGCAGAGGGCTGCCGCCCGAGATGAGATTCGAGCAGGCTTGTCCGAGACGAGGACCGTTCAGGATGGCATACCTACCCCACAGGTACAGACTGATCCATCTTTCCCATGCCGCATGGATAGAGTAGAGTCTGGTATGGAGGAGCTACGACAGATGATGGGAGGTATGCAGGAGTTACGACAGATGGTGGGATCCTTAGTAGAGGCCAGTCGTGCACCGAGATCGGAGGATGTACCTACCACAGCACAGACTACCATAGTACCTGCTGCCCCGAAAGTTGCTCCTACCACTACCACTGTGGCTATTCCAGTATCGCTATAGGATTTCATGAGGTTGAGACCCCCGTCTTCACCTGCACAGATGCGACGGAGGATCCGCAGACTTTCCTTGACAAATTAGACAGGATTTGCCATTCGCTCAGATGTTTCGACGACAGATGGGTAGAGCTTACGAGTTTTCATCTAGAGGGCCTTGCGCAGATATGGTGTGAGTCGGTCGAGAGAGGTCGAGCTGCAGGTCCACCTCCTATGACTTGGGCCGAGTTCACAGCAGTATTTCTAGCCCGTTTCCTTTCCGAGAGCGTTCATGATGCTAGAGCTTGTAGTTTTGAGGCTTTGCGCAAGACTCCAGGGATGACAGTGTCCGAGTATGATGTACAGTTTACGCAGTTGTCCAGTTATGCTCCGTACTTGGTTGATACTGAAGAGAAGAGGGTAAAGAGGTTTATGCAGGGACTTGACACCCAATTATTTCTTGCCATCGGCGCCCAGCACTTCGACACTTATGCAGTTGTTATGGACACGGTCTTACGGATGGAGGCGCGCATTTCAGAGACTTCGGCCGTTTCTGGGCCGAAGAGGATTCGTACCGATATGCCAGCTCAGAGGCATCGTGCCAGATTCTTTCCAAGAGATGGTGGCAGCAGAGGAGTTGGACGGGGTCAGCTATTTGGTTCTTACCCGAAGGGCCAGCGGGCATCGCTAGGATGTTTTGGGTGCGGGAGTCCGAACCATAGTGTCAGAGACTGTATGGTGAGGCGACAGGGAGCGGCGACAGTTCCACACGTGACTTTACCACCTTCACCATCTCCTTAGAGAGCTCTACTTCCTACCCCCGGTGATGCTCCACGTCAGTTAGACGCCCCCAGAGACCGTGGGTGCGGCGGCCCTGTTCATAGAGGACGAGGAGGAAGAGGCCGAGGCAGAGGACAGCCAGCTATTGGTGGGCGACAGGCCAGAGTATTCACTTTGACACCGCAGGATGCGCAGGCATCCAATGCCGTTGTGACAGGTACCTTGCCAGTATGTTCTTTCGACGCGTGAGTATTATTCGACCCAGGTTCCACACATTCGTATGTATCTACACACTTTGCACCGATGTTGGGCCGTGAGTCATCATCGTTAGATCAGCCGCTTGTTGTTATCACTTCGGTAGGCGAGTCATTTGTCACTCATTTTGTGTTTCATTTGTGTTCCGTTCGTATAGGGGAGAGGGATTCATCGGTTGATTTGGTTCTCCTCGATATGTTGGACTTTGATGTGCTTCTGGGCATGGACTGGCTAGCCACTTGTTATGCATCTGTGGACTGCCGTGAGAAGGCAGTCAGATTTAGCTTTCCGGGAGAGCCAGTCCTTGTTATTCAGGGAGACCGCAGCGTCACCCTTCCCAGCTTGATTTCGTCTCTTCGCGCCGGTCAGCTCTTGCGGAAGGGATGTCAGGGATTCTTAGCATCTATTTGTGATACTCGAGCTGCAGAAGTTCCTTTGGACCAGGCCCCGATTGTGTGTGAGTTCCCTGATGTTTTCCCTGACAAGCTGCCTGGACTACCGCCTGAGCACGATGTTGAGTTCTGCATTGATTTGATTCCCGGCTCGGGGCCTATTTCCATACCGCCTTATCGGATGGCCCGGGCGGAGCTTAGAGAGCAGAAGGAGCAGTTGCAGGATTTGTTAGATAAAGGGCTTATTCGACCTAGTGTTTCTCCGTGGGGTGCTCCTATCCTGTTCGTCAAGAAGAAAGACGGCAGTTTGCGCTTGTGCATTGATTACCGCCAGCTGAACAGGGTTACCGTACGGAACAGATATCCCTTACCACGTATCGATGATTTGTTCGACCAGCTTCAGGGTGCGGGATACTTTTTGAGGATTGACTTGCGATCGGGTTACCATCAGTTACGGGTGCGGCAGGAGGATATTCCGAGGACGGATTTTCGCACGCGTTACGGTCACTATGAGTTTTTGGTGATGTCGTTCAGACTCACCAATGCACCAGCCGCGTTTATGGACTTGATGAACCATATTTTCAGGTCGTATCTAGATCTGTTCATCATCGTGTTTATCGACGACATTTTGGTGTATTCCTGGAGCCGAGAAGAGCATGAGCAGCACCTGTGGGTCACATTGCAGACTTTGAGGGAGCACCAGTTGTTCGCGAAATTCTCCAAGTGCGTGTTTTGGCTTGACAGCGTTGATTTCTTATGTCACGTGATTACGAGAGATGGCATATGTGTGGACCTGAAGAAGATCGAGGCCGTTCAGCATTAGCCCAGACCGACATCAGTTACGGAGATCCGCAGTTTCCTAGGCCTGGCTGGCTACTACCGACGATTTGTTCAGGACTTCTCCTGTATTGCTGCACCATTAACCGGGTTGACCCGGAAGGGAGTTCCTTTTGTTTGGACCGAGGCATGCGAGCATAGCTTCCAGCAGTTGAAGACTTGTCTGACTACTGCACCGGTGTTGTCATTGCCTTCGGGATCGGACGGATTCGTGGTTTATTGCGACGCTTCGCGAGTGGGACTAGGTTGCGTGTTGATGCAGCACGACTGAGTTATCGTGTATGCTTCTCAGCAGCTGAAGACACATGAACAGAACTATCCTACGCACGATTTAGAGATGGCTGCAGTGGTGTTTGCACTCAAGATCTGAAGACATTACCTAAACGGAGAGTCGTGCCAGATATTTACGGACCACAAGAGCTTGAAGTACATATTTCAGCAGCGAGACCTGAATCTGAGACAGCGTCATTGGATGGAGCTGGTGAAAGACTATGATTGCGAGATCCTCTACCATCCAGGCAAGGCGAACGTGGTGGCTGATGCTTTAAGTAGAAGGCCTGGAGGTAGTCTATCTTATTTGAGCGCCGTACAGAGGCAGTCGTCGGCAGATTTTATGCGACAGCCGAGTTGAGTTCGAGTTCACGCCGACAGGGGGACAGCTTGCGCATATTCGTGCACGTCCGCAGTTGCTTGACCGTATTCGCGAGGAACAGCCTGGTGATGACCGTCTTTCAGAGATCATGGAGCAGATTAGGCATGGAAGAGATTCCAAGTTCATGATCGATGTTCAGGGGGTACTGCGATTTGGGACTCGAATGTGCGTACCAGATTCTGAGGGACTGCGGCGTGAGATTCTTGAGGAGGCGCATAGATCGATATATAGCATTCATCCAGGTTCCACCAAGATGTACCGCGATTTGAGAGATGTTTATTGGTGGGACGGAATGAAGAGGGACGTCACAGACTTCGTGTCGAGATGCCTGACTTGTCAGCAAGTTAAGGCCGAGCACCAGAAGCTCGCTGGAGAGTTGCAGCCTTTGCCCATTCCGGAGTGGAAATAGGAGCATATTTCTATGGACTTCGTGGTGGGTCTATCCAGGACCAGTAGAGGGTATGACTCCATCTGGGTGATCGTGGATCGTTTGACGAAAGCGGCTCACTTCCTGCCAGTGAAGACCACTTTCAGTTTTGCTCAGTATGATTAGATTTACATCGACGAGATCGTACGGTTGCATGGCGTCCCGACTTTTATCGTGTCAAACCGAGGCACACAGTTTACCATCCGACTTTGGCAGAGACTTCAGGAGGCGTTGGGCACCGGTTTGAGTTTCAGCACAGCATTTCATCCGCAGACCGACGGCCAGTCAAAGCGGACTATTCAGACTCTCGAGGACATGCTCCGAGCGTGCGTATTAGACTTCGGTGGTAGCTGGGATCATCATTTACCCTTGGTAGAGCTCTCCTACAACAACAGCTTCCAGGATACTATTCAGATGGCACCTTTCGAGGCCCTGTATGGGAGGAGATGTAGATCGCTCGTCTGTCGGACTGAGCTTAGCGAGAGCAGTATTTTAGGGCCGCAGATCGTGAAGGAGACGACCGAGAAAGTACAGTTGATTCGAGATCGGATGAGAGCGGCTCAGAGCAGGCAGAAATCGTATGTGGACAGACGCCGTCGCAAACTATAGTTCGCAGTTGGCGATCATGTTTTTCTGAGGGTCTCTCCGATGAAGAGCGTGATGAGATTTGGGCAAAAAGGAAAGCTTAGTCCCAGACTTGTGGGTCCCTTCGAGATCCTCGAGCGTGTCGGTGCAGTCGCCTATCGTTTGGCTCTTCCACCCATCTTTCCAGACGTTCACCTCTTATTCCACGTGCCGATGCTTCGCAGATATCTTCATGACCCTTCTCACATGATTCAGCATCAGCTTGAGCGCGATCTTTCGTTCACCGAGCAGCCAGTGGTGATATTGGATCGGCAGGTGAAGAAACTTCGATCAAAGGTCTTGCCATCTGTGAAGGTTCTTTGGCATAGCCCGAATGGTGAAGAGATCACTTGGGAGGCCAAGGGCGAGACGTGTTTAGCTTGCGATGCTAGTTTTTCGTGTAATCTTGACATCACGTTTTTGCAGGATTTTGCCTTATGTGTGTACTTTGTGTAAATTCTAGGTTCACAGGCGGGAACTTCGAGTTCCGTGGAGAAAGGAAAGCAAGTGGTCGGATACACCTAGCACGAGATCATGGGTGAGTAGATGTAACATCTACGGGGGAAAATCATTTGGATGGCGCAAGACGCCCGATAGTTTGAATAATTTAAAAAACTTCTAGTGGTAATAGTATTTATGAGTATAGTGCCTACTTAAATATCTTGCTGTAATCATGATCCTATATATTTACATACATGTGCGAACTCATTTCATAGGATACTTGCACTATTGCCAGAGTTTTATGCAGCACGAGCACTATTCATGCGGACACACATGCCTTGGTAATTGCTATGCCACAACACTAGATAACTTGTATAACCTGAATTCTAGAACAATTTCACCATATATGATGCTTTAACCTGTGCTAATGCATTTAAATTCCTTAGGATGAACATGTAGGATTGCTAGTCATATGCATGTACCTCATTATATCATTCGTTCATGCCTATCCTATTAGTCATACATTGCAGTTCGATTTGTTGATACTAAAAGCATTCATTATCATTGACATGTGCACTTATGATGATTTTCTTGAGGATTTCAGCACTTGAGATTTATGAGATTTTAGGAAAAAGCCGCAAGGATTTAATAAACCTGATATTATTTTAAACATTGAAAGTTGCGGTTTTTCTCGTGATATGATACATGTGTCGTCCACCATGAGTTTTCTGTTGGTTTTCGAGACCCGTTTCGAGGAGTTGGATGAACCATCTCGGTTACATGGTGGGCCCGGTAAGGTACCCCGGGACAAGAATATCGAGGTGTAGATGATGAGCCTGGCAGGGGCAGACTACCTATCGGTGATTGTTGGCACGACGGATATCCAGAGGACACCGACCGTGGCCGTGAGATGTTGAGATATTGATACTTTGAGATGGTTCAGCCGGACGGCTGAGGCCTGAGATACTGTGATACGGATACATGAGATTTGGGATAGTTGTTTGAGGTGTTGATGCTGGACACGGATTTATGTTGATTCTATTGATATCATGCTGATATTTCAAAAGAGTTTTCTAAGAAGAAAATAATGATTTTCTATATCAACATATTCAGATCACGAGTTGATTCATGTTGCATACATACCTGCTAGTACATCATGCCAGATAGTATTGTACATTGATTCATATTGCATACATATCTGCTAGTATATCATGCCATATCAGTATTGTTAATGTTATGGCACATGCGTGAATGCTTACGATAGACTCTATAGATGTTATTTATTACTCACGAGTTGTCAACTCACCCCCGTTGTGCCACAGCCTTTTTGCAGGTCCGTTCCGTCAGCACAGTAGCGGCGGACGCACTTGCTCCTTTTCCTCTTTTTGCTCCTTTTGCCTGGACCTGAGGCTGTTGCTCGTAGGTGGGTTATGATATCATTTTGGTTTCCACTTTGTATATTCATTGTATCTAGATTACTCCATCTACTGTACCTGCTATTTGTATTGATGTATACTGAGCTAGAGACGAGACAGTGAGATTTGTGTACTTTATGTTATTTCTCTGGGTCGAGCTCACTTGAGCCGACATGATGCTTATTACTTGTGCGCTTATTGCTTATTTTGCACATTGCTGATTTACATTGTGTTGGATTTGAGTCCGCTTCGGCAAAGAGCTAGCTCCCGTTTGGGGATGCCCTTTTTCCTGTTATTCATATATTCCTGTTTTGTACCCGTTTGGGGGGCCAGTTTTTACAAAGGAGACTCTGCCAAAATTTTCGGAAAAATGGATGTTGCTTTTAAAAAGCTTGATGTGACTTATTGGATTAAAATCACTTTCAATAAATTGGGTTTTCTTCACTCTGTTGCTTAAATGGGTTTTGATTTCTGGACTTTTGCTTCCTTAGATTGCGTACACCTTGAGACGTTTCGTAATTTAAGTGCCAGTCGCGTTCCGGATCTTTCGGATCGTGACAATCGCATACATGATAGACCCGCCTGCCAAAGCATAGGGTATACCTTGCATGCGAGCCCTCTCCAAATCAGTCTTGGGGGACATCTCTTTGGAGAGAGTGATTCCTGAGATTGTGGGTAAATTCCCACGCTTGGAATCCTCTATACTAAACCTCTTTAGTATGGTGTCAATATACCTGGATTGGGACAATCCCAGTATCCGTTTAGATCTATCTCTATAGATCTTAATCCCCAGGATGTAGGAGGCATCACCCAGATCCTTCATGGAGAATCTTTGTGATAAGAAGAGCTTGACCGAGTGCAGTATAGGAACATCATTTCCTATCAAGGGTATGTCATCCATATACAATACGAGGAAGACGACCTTACTCTCTGCCACCTTGTATATACAAGGTTCATCTACATTTTTGAAGAAGTCAAACTCTTTGACTGCCACATCAAAATAGATGTTCCAACTCCGCGATGCCTGCTTTAACCCGTAGATTGATTTAAGCAGCTTGCACACCTTTCCGCTGCCCACTATCCACGAAGCCCTCTAGCTGATTCATGTACACGCTCTCTTCTAAATCACCATTTAGAAAGGCGGTCTTAACATCCATCTGCCAGATTTCGTAGTCATGGTATGCAGCGATGGTAAGTAGGATCCGGATGGACTTAAGCATAGCCACTGGAGAAAATGTTTCATCATAATCCACACTTGGTCGTTGACGAAAACGTTTTGCTACAAGTCTAGCTTTGAAAGTCTCAACTTTTCCATCTACACCAAGTTTTTTCTTGAAGATCCACTTGCTCCCGATGGGTTTTACCCCTTCAGGAGCATCTTCCAAAGTCCATACTTTGTTGGTGTACATGGATTCCATCTCAGATCGCATTGCAACCAGCCATTTCACAGAGTCCCCACTCGTGATGGCATGCTCGAAGCTAGTTGGGTCATCATCTTCCATGATGCAATCCTCGCTCCCACCATCAATGAGAAAATTGTAGTATCTCCCAGGTGGATGAGGAACCCTACTAGATTGGCAGATAGACTGATGTTTGTCGGGAACTATTGAATCCTCCGGTCCTACCAAATCTTCTGTTGTAGTTTGTGCGGTTGGAACTTCTTCCAGCTCTATCTCTTTACCGCTAATTTCTTTTACAAGAAATTTCTTTTCTAAAAAAGTGGCATGTTGAGCAAAAAACAGCTTTTGTTCCTCACTGAGGTAGAATCGATATCCATACGAATTGTTTGGATATCCCACAAACTTGCAAAGAACTGATCGTGTTTCGAGTTTGTCCGGATTTTGCCTTTTGACATAGGCCGGACAACCATATATCTTAACTCGCTTAAGAGATGGTCTCTTCTCATTCCATATCTCATATGGAGTGGTAGGAACTGATTTGGTTGGAACTCTATTCAATAGGTATGCTGCTGTCTCATGCGCGTAACCCCAAAAGGAAATAGGTAACTCAGCGGTGCTTATCATAGAGCGCACCATATCCAATAGGGTGTGATTCCTCCGCTCCGATACACCGTTGTGCTGTGGTGTATACGGAGGAGTAACCTGAGAGAGAATCCCATTCTCTTTTAAATAGTCACAGAATTCCGTGCTCAAGTATTCTCCTCCCCGATCGGATCGTAGGATTTTAATACTTTTACCCGTCTGGTTCTCAACTTCATGCTTATATTCTTTGAATATCTTAAAAGCTTCAGACTTGTGTTTCAACAGGAACACATGTCCGAATCTCGAGAGATCGTCAGTGAATATAATAAAGTACGAGGAACCATCCCTGACATGTGTAGATATGGGATCACATACATCACTGTGTATTGGTCCCAAGAGTTTTGTAGCTCTATCTCCGTGTCCAGTAAACGGAGTTTTGGTCATCTTGCCTTTGAGACATGACTGGCAAGTTTCATAAGATGAAAATTCGAATGGATTCAAATATCCATCCTTATGTAACTTAGCTAGTCGTGTTGCATTGATATAACCTGGTCTACAATGCCATAAGAAGAATTCGTTCATTTCTGAACTCTTTCTCTTGTGTGTGTTCTGTACGTTAAGAACTGTGGTTTGATTTAGAATGTTTATGCCATTACTTAACGAGCCTGATCCAATCAACTTTTGATTCAGAAATATGTTCATAACATTATCTTCCAATACAAAATTATATCCTTCTTTACTTAATAAAGAAACAGATATAATATTGCATATCAGGTTCGGTATGTAATAACATTCGTTCAGAATCAATGTATTGCTATTTGGTAATACAAGGTGATATTCGCCAACTGCTTTGGCTGCAATATTTGCACCATTCCCTACTCTTACAGAATGATCACCTATTCCCAGTTCTCTACCTTTCTTTAGCAATATAACATATTACATATGTGGGATCCCGATCCGGTATCTAATACTCAGGATGTAGAGTGTACTGAGAAACAGTTCTCGGTAACTAACACACCCGAAGAAGATGCATCAACATGCCCATTCCTCGTTTGGGTGGCATGGGAATCCGGATATTCCCCTATTTCCTGCGCGGACATATAACAATTATAAGATAGAGCGGAACCAACGTTCCCCAGCCCAGTATAACAAGCGGGTTCGGTCAATACATCCATATTATTATCTTGATTAAGGCCTGACATGGTCGCTACCTGGAGAGAGAGAGAGAAGAAAACACTTAGCGTATGCTCTTGCAAGATTATATTGGTTATTATCTTATCTAATCAGGACGGCTCCCACTGTTTTTATAAAATTTTCCTTCAAACCCTAAAAGGGAAGACTAGCCGGGATTAATTACACCCCACAAGTTCGCCAATCTTTCGGCCAGGCCAGTGTCGGTACTTTGAGAGAGGTTCCCCGTGCTTTCGCACGGACTTAATTAAAATAAACCTCGTTTTCCCAGGGGCGTAACCCCGTTAATACTTTTCTATACACCAACTTGATCGGCTAATTGTGATGTGTAAAACTCTCCCATGAGTAACACTTACTCGCAGTGGGTATCAGGATCCAACTATCTCATAGAAGGTATGCAATCTCATTGTAAGTCCACGGTAGCGCCCCGGCCGTCTAAACAGACGCCAAATGCGGAACAAAAACTTTTACAACTGGCGCTATCGCGCACTATAACCCGGATCTGCTATTAAAGCTAAACTAACAAATTACAAAGGGGGTAGAAATGTTATACCGAACGATCTGAGTCCTTCGGTCTTCAACCATCATCCCACGCTTTGTTGCGGCTGCTCCGATCTCCTGAATCCCCAGTCTTCTCGTCCAGGTGGCACCACATCGACGGATCTTTAAACGGGCTCCCGCCTCTGAACCGAAGCTACTCGGTCGTTAAGTTTGCTAAAAAAGACGACCAAGATGATGTAGATAATGAGTAGAACACTTTGTCTCGTTACGTCCAAAGTCACGGACGAACGGTTAATGAAGTTGCCTTTTGAATCGGAAAATGAGAAATGGGCATATGAAATTACCATGAACCAAAATACTATCATAATCTTTTTACAAACAACAAGTGAGAGTGAGTGAAGTGGAGGGGAGGGGCCGGCCATATATAGAGCAATGGAGGTGAGTGTAGGAGCTAGGAGAGTGACCATTAGCACTAATACAAATGAATAAGTCACAAAATACATTTAATGCAAAATGGTGACTCTTTAAACCTAGTCACCACAAACATTAACTCTCATTAAATGCTAACTATGAATCACTAACCTAGTCACCATTCAAGAACCTTCCACACTCATGACTCACTCTCATGAAGAAAAGATAAATCCGTATTTAACCGAATATTAAATACGGCCGATAGAAAACTGGAAACTGGCAACTTCCAAAAGCGATCCTGAAATGAATTTCAGGATAACCCCGTATCAGTATAAACATACCCGTATTTGTATTACGACCGAATACAAATGCATCTGAGACAAAGATATTATATCTACACAGTATAATACTCGGATCCGGCTTAAACCAAAGCTGACCAGTATTATCTGCCCGAAATATGACACATGCGTAAACGCACGTGCATTTTCCGAACCTTGCCATAAAACCATACGGCCTCTACAACGTTTCGCCCGAACTTGGGAAACTGTCTGTGGGGGACTCTAATGACTCATCAACACACTGGCACTGGGTATAACCACTAGCACGTCAGAGGTACGAGCTGTACATAACGGTTGCCTATGTATTGATTGGAAGGGAAGCTGACGAGCGAACTCATCCATAAACCCTACAGAGCCTAACAGTGACAATAAACATACAGTCCGGTCCGTTCGTATAAAGAGTATCGCATATCGAGTCTAGGGGGGTGGATAAAGTCAGACCCCTAATAACGCGATAATTCGTGTCGGTATGAAGCCCATCACCACCTGAGAAACTACTGATCCAAATCAGTAATTCTCCACTACCTCGGCCGAGGATTCCTAGTTATGGCCACCCGTGCACTGTGCGACATCAACCCTCAATACCGGGAGAGACGAATCCCCGACGATCCGCTCACTGCCTCCATATGGCTCGGGACTGTACCCAAAAAATACCTGTTTGCACGTCTCCTTTGAGCGCGGTAAGGTATAAATCAAAGCCCAGTGGGAACTCACACGAGACAAATGACGATCTCAGGTTGACAAACTAACCTGTACACATGTCACCAGGGAACTGCTGTCTGACGATATGTATAATACCAACTAGTATGTTCCCGGCGAGTCCTGTCCGGTGTACTCATAACCCAATGAGCACCTGTATACATCTTAGATGAACTAACTGACACCAATGGCTTGTGAGACCGGCTACCGCCCCTCGTCGGGGTCTCGACTGTATACACTAGTCTACTCTGGAGTATCGATGCCCTGTCTCGAAACTCCTACGACTAGGGACGCTTTAAGAATGTGCTTACAGACTCCAGCTCCCACGTATATGATAGCCATCATACTGCTGGCAGTCAAGCAAGAATCCTATGGGCTCTATCAATATGCAATAGCGAACTAAAGCATGTAAACTATGATAAAGACAAACCAGATAGCATACTATCATCTCGGGCAAGACTGTCATATCGGTATAGGTCCCGCCTCAATCATTATAATCACGTACCTGCGATCCAATAATTGACTTTGAGGGCACTATATCCAACAATCTCCCACTTGCACTTAAGGCTATTATTGCGATGTCGCATACTCACAGCCCGTGTGATACCGAACATCCAACTCCTCTACTAATCAGTTTCACAAAGCTAGTTTGTAAAACTCTTGTGTTCGAGAAATGGCCTCAGTGAGTGGATCCGCCCTGATGTTTCTTTCTATTTCTCTCTTAATCTCAAGTTCATGGAGAAAGCCATCTCCCAAATTGAGCAATACCTGTCTAAGAATATGTCTGGATATCTGATGGGAGCTAGTTCATAAATGAACTCCAAATCCAAACTTCTTAGACTTTATTGATAACTGAACCTAATCAGTATCCAGCACCATGCCTCCCACAGTTTCCTCTTGGACCACCTGTCCATAATACTGTCCCTCGTCAGAGGGAAAACTATAACTCTGACAGTCACTCTGTCATCCAGGTTACCTTGGAAGCCTGGAATGATAACCGTCTCCCGAAGGAGGCTGCCGTCATCAAATCTGTAGAACATACACTCATGTTCTAAAACTGCTTCCTAATGTTTCTCCAGGATAGGATTAATATAAACTTATCGCACCTTAGTGCAAAAACAACATCTGGTGTGGTACTTGACATCTCACGATTGACTCAATTGCCTAAGCAAGTGATTTGCTAATCATGCACATCCCTCTCTCCTTTAGTCTGTAAGACACTTTTAGAGAGGGTGACTCCATCATCTGCAGGTACACCACCATACCAGGAGTCATCTATTCTAAAATACCATTAGAATACTGTCAAAGTACCCAAATTGGGAAACTACCCAATTCTAGATCTAAAACCATAGATCTAGTAACCAGAATGTCTTATATTATATCCATGTCCTGTGTGAAGAAACAACTGTGCGACGACCAAAGTACAACCGATCGTAGTATAGGAATCTTACTTCCTACTCTGTGTATGTCATCCAAATGTAGGGTTGCTAGACACTGCCACAAGGGTCTACGAGGCATCAACCATGCCCGATTAAAAATTTAGCCGTGCCGAACAACCCGAAGCCGGATCTTTAAACTAGGGTTTAGGCGAAAACATGCATGTTAAACTCTTTAACACTAAGTGAGAGGGATTACAACCTTTGTAGATCCGGTCCTTCACTTCTTAAGCTCCGTGTTGAGGTCACTTCGCTGCGATCATCGTGTTCCGGACTCTCGAGAGGCTTCACGAAGAGAATGATGCAACCTTTGCTTCCGATCTTCGATACAAAAATGATCTACCTTGAAGTTTCATTAACACAAGCTAACACTTACTAAATGAAGTGAACACTCTCATCTAAAGGGCAAGGATAGATGAGGATGATGAAGTAGGATTTTTTCTCTCTTTTATAATCTTTTTCTCACTCATTTATTATCACTTAGAAAAAGCTAGAAAGCTTTTTCAATGAATAACTCAAGGAAGAAGATGATAGAATTCATTTGTGATTAATAATAAAAAGTTATCATAATCATTTATGCAACCATGGTTGTAGTAACCAATGTAGAGAGTTTACTAGGGTTAGGGTTTGGGTTGGGTTAAAGGGTGAGTCACAAAGAAATATCTATCATAATATCTTAGCAAATGACAAAGTAAAATCATCTAGAAACATCTAGAATACATTAACCCAAATCAAACCCTAATCTTGTTTAAACTCCACTAAACATGTTGCATTAATAATTATAACATGTTACAATATTATATATCACATATATAATATTTATTGTAACAAAATAAAATAATACAATTAACATATATCGCATATATATCAATGTATTACCTGAGTGAGAAAAAGAATCTTTTAGTGAGCTAATTTTAGATAATGTAATTTAATATATCATATATATTATTATACATTAAATTATCGAATCAACACTTGATCCGACAATCCGGCTATATCGCATATAACCGATTAATATTTATCCGTACCGATTCATCGAATCAACACTTGATCCGATGACGCGGCTGATATCAAATATCGCGAGAATAGAATACGGTATCTCATATCGTATTATCCTCGGTCCCGCACATATCACATATGTGCTCCTATTCCGTTTTGCCTGAGCCAAGAAACCTCTGTGTAGGACTCTAAAGAATCGTCAATACGCCGGCAGTAGGTGATGATCATATCAAACACCCACAAGCTGCAAGCGGTCAGATAAACGTAACAGCTACCCAGGTATTGAGCGCTCAGAAGATCAACAAGCAAGCCTGTACATTCTCCTGTGAATCAAAACATAAACACTCCCGTACAGTCCGGTCTCGTCGTCTGATATGTTTCATATCTCGCCTAGGGGTGGTAAACGTCAGACCCCAGTAGCTCGATAAGTCGTGTTGATATGAGGTCTATAACAGTTTGAGAAACTACTGATAACACTTACCAGTAAATCTCAGCAACCCTGGCCAGGGATTTCCGGTTATAGCCAATCGAACACAGCACAACATCAACTCCCTATACCGGGAGAGACGAATCCCTTCCTATCGCTCATTGCCTCCATGTGATTCGGGACTGTACCCAAAAGCCACCTTTTTGCATGCCCTCTTGGACGTGGTATGATGGAAATCAAAGCACAGTGGGAATCACACAAGACTCTATGACGATCTCGGGTCAACAAACTACTCTGTACCAGTGTCACCGGAGAACTGCCATCTGACGTGAGGTATAATACCATCTGGGAGTTCTCGGCGAGTCCGTCCAGTGTACCCAGTCTCCACTGAGCACCCATACACCATCCTTGATGTCAAACACCGATGGATATGTGATCATCCATCGCCCATCATATGGGTCAAGATGCGTATACGCTAGTCTACTCTGGTGCATCGATGCCCTGTTTCGATACACCCTCGACTAGGAACAGTTATAGGATGTACTCGTCGACTACCGTGCCCCCACTAGTATGATCTCATCATAGTCCTAGTAGTCGAGTACATATCCAAAGGGCTTTATCAACATGTAACATAAAGACATTCAGAGTACATGTTAAGATAAAGTACAACCAGATAGCGTACTATCATGTCGAGCAAGAAAGTCCTCCCTATATATGTCCTAGCATCCACTACAATATACATCGTATGTACAGTAATGGCCTCTAGGGCATACATATAACTAACAATCTCCCACTTGCACTAGGGCCATCTGTTGTGGTATCACATACCCAACAATTAGCTGTGCTCGAAGTATCTCATACTCAACCATCCCATAAAAGTCTCTACTGGGAAAAAGGCCTTTGTGAGTGGATCCGCGTTGTTGTCCTCTGTGTCTACTCTCCTAACCTCGATCTCCTTGGAGATCAACCATCTCCATGATCATGTGATATTGCCTAAGAATTATATCTGGATTTCTGATGGGACGGTAGTTCCTTGGCTAAAGCCACAACTCCATTGTCACACAATGGTAGGAACGAAGTTCATCTTATGAACTTATATATCCAGACTGCCTCTTTGGTAGCATCTTTGGTAACGATGTATCTTGCCTTTAATCGTCTAGTATAGCACGGTATCTAGCTTGGAACTCTTCCAGCATACCGTCCCTCCACTGAGGGTAAAGACAATGCCTGCGACTGACATTCAGTCGTCCTTATCACCCCGGAACCTTTCCAGTTATTCTCCCTAGGATCTATTGATACCATCTCACTACAACTAGTGAGTATCCTAACATCCAGTTAGATCTATCTCATAGATCTAAAACCCAGGATTTAGGAGGTATCATTGTGATCCTATATGGAGAATCCTTGTGATAAGCGGAGATTGACCGAGCGTAGCATAGGAAACTCCTTCCCTATCAAGAGTATATCATCCATGTACTCTACGAAGATCACCACCATACTCTCTACTACCTTTTTGTATATACAAGGTTCATCTACCATTTTGATGAAGTCAAACTCTTTGACTACCACATCAAAACAGATGTTCCAACTCCGCGATGCCCGCTTTATCCTATAAAGCATCTTGCACACGTTTCCGCTGCTCCCACGATATATGAAGCCCTCTGGCTGTGTACTTATAGACGCTCTTTTCTAAAACATCATTTAGAAAAGCAGTCATGACACCCAACCGCCAGATATCGTAGTCATGGTATGTAACCGTGGCAAGTAGGATCTGGATGGACTTAAGCATAGCTTTGAAAGTCTCAGCTTTTCCATGTATACCAAGTAATCTTCTCAAGATATACTCGCTCCTGATGGGGATTTAACCCTTCAGATAAAGCAACCAAAGTCCATACTTTGTTGGTGTATAAGGATTCCATCTTAGATCGATAAGCATCCAGCCATTCTTACAGAGTCTCACTCCTGATGGCCAGCTCGAAACTAGTTGGGTCATCATCTCATGATGCAATCCTCACTCCCACTGTCATAGAGAAACCAAAGTATCTCTCAGGTGGGTGAGGAACCCTACTAGATCGGCGGAGAGGCTAAGGTTCGTTGGAAACTATTGAATCCTTTGGTTCTACCAAATTATCAGCTGTAGTTTGTATAGCTGGAACATTTCCAGTTCTACATAACAGAAGCTGCCTCGAGCTTGTCCGGATTTTGCTTTTAGACATAGGCCGGACAGCCCCAAATCTTAACAAACTTAAGATATGGGCTCTTCCCTTTCCATATCACATATGAAGTGGTAGGCAACTGATTTGATTTGAACCCTATTCAATAGGTATGCAACTTCACAAGTGCATAACTCCCTAAAGGAAATAGGAAACTCAGTAGTACTCATCATAGAGCACACCATATCACATAGGGTGCTATTGCTCCGCCCCGATACACCGACGTGCTGTGATGTATACGGAGGAGTAATGCTGAGAGAGAATCTCATTCTCCTTTAGAATAGTCCAGGAATTCCGTGTTAGTTATATGTATGCCCTAGAGGCCATTACTATACATAGGATGTATATTATAGTGGATGCTTGGACATATATAGGGAGGACTTTCTTGCTCGACATGATAGTATGCTATCTGGTTGCTCTTTACCTTAACGTGTATACTGATTGTCTCTCTGTTACATGTTGGTAAAGCCCTTAGGATGTGTACTTGACTACCTGGACTATGATGCGGATCATACTAGTGGGAACATGGTAGTCCATAAGTACATCCTTCAAGGTCCCTAGTCGTGGGTGTATCGAGACGGGGCATCGATATACCAGAGTAGACTAGCGTATACCTTCTCGACCCATACAGATGGGCAATGGATGATCCCATATTCATTGGTGTTTGACATCGGAGATGATATACGGGTGCTCAGTAGAGACTGGGTACACTGGACGGACTCGCCGAGAACTCCCAGATGGTATTATACCTTACGTCAGATGGCAGTTCTATGGTGACACTGGTACAGGTTAGTCTGTTGACCCGAGATCGTCATAGAGTCTTGTGTGATTCCCACTGTGCTTTGATTTCCACCTTACCACGTCCAAGAGGGTATGCAAAACGGTGGCTTTTGGGTACAGTCCCGAATCACATGGAGGCAATGAGCGATAGGAGGGGATTCGTCTCTCCCGGTATAGGGAGTTGATGTTGCGCTGTGTTCGATTGGCTATAACTGGAAATCCCTGGCCAGGGTTGCTTAGATTTACTGGTAAGTGTTACCTGTAGTTTCTCGAACTGTTATAGACCTCATATCGACACGACTTATCGAGCTATTGGGGTCTGACGTTTACCACCCCTAGGTGAGATATGCGACATATCAGACGACGAGACCGGACTGTACGGTAAGTGTTACTGGTTGGATTCACAAGAGTGTGAGCGGGCTTGCTCGTCGATCTTCTGATCGCTCAATACCCGGGTGGCCGTTACGTTTAGCAGACCGCTTGCGGCTTGTGGGTGTTTGATATGATCATCACCTGCTGCCGGCGTATTGACGACTCTTTAGAGTCCTATACAGAGGTTTCCTGGCTCAAGCGATACGAAATAGGAGCGCATATGAGATATGTGCGGGACCGAGAATAATGCGTGTATGTGATACCGTATTCCATCTCGCGATGAATGTATCGATTGGTTGTATGCGATATAACCTAGTTATCGATTCAAGGGTTGATTCGATAAGCCGATACATTGGATATTAGTCGGTTATATGAGATATGACCGGATCGTTAAATCAAGTGTTGATTTAATGATTTAATGCATAATTATATATTTGATATATTACTTTGCATTAACTAGTATTGGTTCACTTTAAATGGATTTTCTCACTTGTTTGTGCACATTGTATATGTGATATATTTTGGTGCATAAGATTGTATCATGTTTGATGATACATGCCAACTTGGGTGTATGTTTAGTCTAAACCATGGTTATGTTAATGGTTAGGGTTTTGTTTATTTACTTATTTGTTTATTTATTCATTCTCTTTATTCTTTTTGGCAAAGGAAAAAGAAATGGTTGCTTATTTTGGATTTACATTGAAGCTTCATGAAGCTTTGAAAAGTTCAACCATTTTTGTTTCTTTTGCCTAACCTAACCATTCAACTAACCTTAGTTTATTCTCTACACTTAACTATGTTTGCCATTATGATAAGTATCATATTATTTTCTTATTTTAGACATACTTATCATATTCTTTTCTTCTTCTTCTTCATCTTCAACAAGAAGAAAACCTTGCCTTCATCAATGGCAACTTGAGAAAAAGAGTGAGAAATCCAATTCTAAAGTGAACCCACCTCCTATTTCTTCATCCTCTACCTCTTGCCAAGTAGTATAGGGTATTTTCTTCATAAGTTTCATGACTTGGTGAAGTTGGAGCTTGATCTTGTGTTGCCTCGACGTAGATCATCTTCGGCAACGAAGTCGACGACCTAGCCCGCCCATTTCTCCGATGAAGCCGACGCTAGAGCCCGGGATCCGATGATCGTAGCGGGGAGACTTCATCGCGGAGCCACGGAGGTGGAGAACCGGATCTACAAAGGTTGTATTTCCGTTCACTTAGTTAAGTTGTTAACTAGTTGCATGTTTCGCCTAAAATTCTAGTTAACGATCTAGTCTAGGGTTTCTCGGCACCGTAAAATTTGAAATTGGCATGGTTGATGCCTTGTGAGACCCCTTGAGCGTGCATAGGAACCCTACAGTGGTATCAGATCCTAGCTAGAGGCTTAGGCGATGCGTAGACGATGTTAGAAACCCGATCGAACCGAAACCCTAACTCCAAAATGCTCTCTGGACTTTTTTCAAAAACTGGGTTTTTTTCAGATTAAAAATGCTTAAAAAATTAATCAGGGAATTATAAGAATTACGGTGCAAAAATTATCTAATGATGTGTCTAAAGAGCGGCGGAACCGCGGCAGAAGCATGGCTTCTGCGGCGGTTCCGCGGCCAATTTATGAGATCATCCTTCCATTTTTGCACAGTAATTTGTCTATTCAGGTGCTGAGTTTTCTGGGAATTTTTAATTTGCACTCAAGAGTTGAGTTTTCTGGGGTGTTTTGGAGCTTCGTAGATTCGATCGGATTATCAAACTTTGTCTATGTGTTTTCCGGATAATTTGTTGAATATGTTAAAAAGTTCGACCGGATATAAATACCCAATTTTTCCCCTGTCGGGAAATTTCCAAGTGTTGGATCTTTCCGTGGTTTAACAACGTTCTAAGTAGTGCAAGTAACGCGATGGACCCTCTAGAAGACAAAAAACCTTAACTCGATTATGTGACCGTCTTGAACTGCCCTTTGAACCTTCGGGTTTGGGGCAGTACGGCGTGCCACATGTGAGGCGTTGGCTTGACCCTTCTACAGCTGGACCGTTGGTACTGAGGCATGAACTGGATGTTTTTTAAACCTATTTCATGCGTTGATTTGTTTCGGGAAAACTTGGGTGTTTGAATGTTCGATCGGAAAGTTTAACATTTTCTATTTATCTGGAATGGGATACAATATTTGGAATCCACAAGTAGTTATGCGATAACTGATTTGAATGTTATAAACATAGCACATTAGTCTCACTTGATCGGTTGCCACAGAATTTTGATGTGATCAAAAGTCCGTCGCAATCACTTAGCGTACGCGGATACTCGCCGGGTAAACTTAACAGACAGCCTCACCCCATACCCCGACCAAGTGACTGTAGGAGAACCCCGTCACCGAAAGCATCCGTTTGGGTGCTCGCGGCAGTGATGTTCCACCTTAGTGCACTTCGTCGACGGTATCGGGGGTGCGGCCGCCTGCTAAAGTTTGCGACGAGCATTCGATCAGGATGTCGGGAATCTTGTTAAATTACCCGACTTGATATTGAAAAGTATTTTCGATAATGATACTAAAATGCGAGGTTTATAATTGTTAGGCATGAGATGTCTAAGATATTCATTTGATTGGGCATGCGATGTCTAAAGAATTTGCGGATTCCAACTGTTGTAGTTTTACACTTTCTTTTCTGTGACCGTAAGTGTAATATGTGATATCGCCGGTTTCGTTGCTATATGTCAACGACAATTGGGATGCGCATATTTACTTACGTTGATGACATGTGATGTTATGTGTTGCTGGATATGTTATATTGGATCGTCGTGTTTGAATAGCCGGGTTTTTTTTTATGTGAGATGAGTGTTTTTCATTTTCATTCGTGTAAAAACTTGTTTGTAATATTCTTTTATTGGGGCACTTCCAGGTTGTGGAAGTTGTCACCGTTGATGTATATTATTTACTTTTCCGCACTAGGATAGACCCAAGGAGGAGGGCACAAGTAACCAGGTTCTGGAGTCCAGTGGGAGACCAACTCGAGGAGTCGAGTCCGGGTCTCCTAACTCTAGAATTGGTAGGGTTGCTTGCCGCTCTCGTAGGGGTCTAGGGGTGTGGGTTTGGCTATTCATCGCGACCGTGGAATCCGTGTTTTATACTGGCTCGTATTGAAAATACGGACGTCCTAGTATATCCAATATTTCATATGATTCTTCTGCTGCGATATCTGTGATGTGATCATTTGATGTTCTGTGATAGATACTGAATATAGTATATATGATATATTATATAGACGTTACTTATGTTTTACACCCGCGCTAGCCCTGCCCCGCTCTGCCGTTAGTTACCTAACCTAACGGTGCACGAGGGGACATCGAGGCGAATGCGGATGGCATAAGTGTACGTCGTATTTATCTGTGATGTTTAGGTATCTTAAATGATGGGACTTCATTAATGTGATTAATGAAAGAAAAGAAACCTAAGATGTTGTGGAATCGAATTTCAAAATAAAACAGGTAGCTACAGTTCTTTCTTTGCACAGCGGTATATATGATATATCCTGCACCTTATTCGATAAGGAAAGGACCGAGATCCCTTCACCGGGAGTGACTCCTTTAGCAATAACTGGCAGATGCTACACACTCGGTTTGTCTTTTGATTGCTTTTAAGAGTTCTGCTTTGCACAGTGATATATATGATATATCCCGCACCTCATTCGACAAGGAAAGGACCGACGATCCCTTCACCGGGAGTGACTCCTTTAGAAAAACTAGAAAAGCCTAAAAAACACTCCATTTTAAAATCATTTGATTCTACAACGATATCAAGTTTATTACGCAATAGGTTTTCAGAAAAACCTGTCGTAGCCCTCCGTCATTTCAGATAAGTGGTAGTTAGTATTCGTGCTACGTTTGTTGGCCTGTGTCAAGGCGTAGTGTGCGGTAGCTAACTAGTATTTATCTGCTTATGCATATGATGCAGATTGGATTAGGGTAGTCGTGCGACTTTGTTGGCCTGCGTCAAGGGTCGTGCGGGTGGGTTTAATTCAATCAGGAAATGACGGGTTGAACTTGACTAGCGGACTATGGTTTGTTGGCCTGCGTCAAGGTCATAGGACGCTAGGGGCAAAACATTATCCGGAATTTCAAGTGTTGAAATTTGCAATGAGATTGCATACCTTCTATGAGATAGTTGGATCCCGATACCCACTGCGAGTAATTGTTACTCCTGGGAGAGTTTTACACATTACAATTAGCCGATCAAGTAGGTGTCTAGAAAGGTGTCAACGGGGTTACGCCTCTGGGAAAACGAGGTTTACATTAATTAGGTTCGTGCGAAAGCACGGGGGACCTCCCTCAAAGTACCGACACTGGCCTGGCTGAAAGATTGGCGAACTTGTAGTGTGTAATTAATCCCGGCAAGTCTTTCCTTTTAGGGTTTGAAGGAATATTTGATAAAAACAGTGGGATCCATCCTGATTAGATAAAATAAATAACCAATCTGATCTTGCAAGAGCATACGCTGAGTGTTTTCTTCTCTCTCTCTCCTGGTAGCAACCATGTCACGCCTTAATCAAGATAATAATACAGATATATTGACCGAACCCGCTTGTTATACTGAGCTGGGGAACGTTGGTCCCGCTCCAACTTATAAATGTTATAAGACAGAGCAGGAAATTGGAGAATACCAGATTTCCCGTGCCGCCCAAACGAGGAAAGTGCATATGATGCATCATCTTCGGGTGTGTTCGTTACACAGAACTATTTCTCAATATTCTTTACGTCCTAGGTATGTGATACCAGATCAGGATCCCAGATATGTAATCTGTTACATAGGGCTACAGATAGGTAGAGAACTGAGAACGGGTGATAAGTTTCATGAGGCAGAAAATGGGGCAAGTGTTGCAGCCAAGTCTGTTGGTCACTGTCACCCTATATTACAAATACATTGATTCTGAATGAATGTTATTAGATACCGAACCTGATATACAAAATCATATCAGTCTCTTTATTAGTAAAGAAGGATATAATTTTGTATTGTTGGATAATGTTTTGAACATTTCCTATATCAAAAGTTGATCGGTTCAGGCACGTTATCTAAAAGCATTGATGTTCTAAATCAAACTACAGTTCTTAGTATATAGAACACACACAAGAGGAAGAGTTCAGAAATGAACGAATCCTTCTTGAGGTATTGTAAACTAGGTCATATCAATGCGACCCGACTAGCTAGAGTTACATAAAGAGGCATATTTAAATTAGTTTGAATTTACATCTTGTGAAACTTGCCAGTCATGTCACAAAGATAAGATGACCACAGCTCTGTTTATTGGAAGCAGAGAAAGAGTTACTGAACTCTTGGGATGATACATGTTGATGTATATAGGTCCCTTGTCTACACATACCAAGACCGGTTCTTTGTACTTCATTAAATTCTCTGATGATCTTTCGAGATTCAGACCTATGTTCCTGTTGAAACACAAGTCCGAACCTTTTGAGATATTCACAGAATATGATATAGAAGTAGAGAACCGATACGGGTATAAGTATTATGTCCTTTGATGTGATCGAGGAGGAGAATACTTGAGCACGGAAATCCTGGACTATTCTAAAGGAGAATGGGATTCTCTCTCAGAATTACTCCTCCGTATACACTATAGCACGATGGTATATCGGGGCGGAGCAATCACACCCTATATGATAAGGTGTGCTCTATGATGAGTACTACTGAGTTACCTATTTCCTTTAGGGAGTTACACACTTATGAAGTTGCATACCTATTGAATATGGTTCCAATCAAATCAACTGCCTACCGCTTCATATGTGATATGGAAAGGGAAGAGCCCATATCTTAAGTTAGTTAAGATTTGGGGTTGTCCAGCCTATGTCTAAAAAGCAAAATCTGGACAAGCTCGAGGCAAGGTCAGTTATGTAGAACTGGAAAGGTTCCAGCTATACAATCTAAAACTGATGATTTGGTAGAACCAATGCATTCAATAGAATCCAACGAACCTCAGCCTCTCCGCCGATCTAGTAGGGTTCCTCACCCACCTGAGAGATACTTCGGTTTCTCTATGACAGTGGGAGCGAGGAATGCATCATGAAATGATGACCCAACTATTTTCGAGCTGGCCATCAAGAGTGGGACTCTGTAAGAATGGCTGGATGCTTAGCGATCTGAGATGGAATCCTTATACACCAACAAAGTATGGACTTTGGTTGCTATATCTGAAGGGTTAAATCCCCATCAGGAGCAAGTATATCTTGAGAAGATTACTTGGTGTACATGGAAAGGTTGAGACTTTCAAAGCTAGACTTGTTAAAGGTTTGCATCATTGACCAGGTATGGATTATGTTGAAACCTTTTCTAAGGATCTATGCTTAAGTCCATCCAGATCCTACTTGCCACGGCTACATACCATGACTACGATATCTGGCGGTTGGGTTCCATGACTGCTTTTCTAAATGATGTTTTAGAAGAGTGCGTCTATAAGTACACAGCCAGAGGGCCTCGTAGACAGTGGGAGCGGCGGAAACGTGTGCAAGATGTTTTATGTGATGAAGCAGGCATCGCGGAGTTGGAACATCTATTTTGATGAGTTAGTCAAAGAGTTTGACATCATCAAAATGGTAGATGAACCTTGTATATACAAAAAGGTAGTAGGGAGTATGGTGATGATCCTGGTAGAGTACGTGGACGACATACTCTTGATAAGAAAGGAGTTTCCTATGCTACGCTCGGTCAATCTCCGCTTATCACATGGATTCTCCACGTAGGATCAAAGTGATACCTCCTAAATTCTGAGTCTTCATCTATGAGATAGATGTTATTTGGGTGTTAGAATACTCACTAGCTGTAGTGAGATGGTATCAATTGATCCAGGGGAGAATCACTGGAAAGGTTCCAGGGTGATAAAGACGACTGAATGTCAGTCGCAGGCATTGTCTTTACCCTCAGTAAAGGGACGGTATGTTGGAAGAGTTCCAAGCTAGATACCGTGGCATACTAGACGATAAAGGCTGGATACATCGCTACTTAAGATACTACCAAAGAGGCAGTCTGGATGTATATTTGTTCATGAGATGAACTTAGTTCCTCCCATTGTGTGACAATGGAGTTGTGGCTTATGCCAAGGAACGTCCGTCCCATCTGTGATCCAGACATAATCTAAGGCAGTATCACCTGATCATTGAGATGGCTGATCTCCAAGGTGATCGAGGTTAGGAGAGTAGGCTCAGAGGACAACGCGGCGGATCCACTCATAAAGGCCTTTTCCCAGAGAGAGACTTTTATGGGATGGTTGAGTATGAGATACTACAACCACTGCTAAAGATGGCCCTAGTGCAAGTGGGAGATTGTTAGTTATATGTATGCCCTAGAGGCCATTACTATACATAGGATGTATATTGTAGTGGATGCTTGGACATATATAGGGAGGACTTTCTTGCTCGACATGATAGTATGCTATCTGGTTGCTCTTTACCTTAACGTGTATACTGATTGTCTCTCTGTTACATGTTGGTAAAGCCCTTAGGATGTGTACTTGACTACCTGGACTATGATGCGGATCATACTAGTGGGGACATGGTAGTCCATAAGTACATCCTTCAAGGTCCCTAGTCGTGGGTGTATCGAGACGGGTCATCGATATACCAGAGTAGACTAGCGTATACCTTCTCGACCCATACAGATGGGCAATGGATGATCCCATATCCATTGGTGTTTGACATTAGAGATGATATACGGGTGCTCAGTAAAGACTGGGTACACTGGACGGACTCGTCGAGAACTCCCAGATGGTATTATACCTTACGTCAGATGGCAGTTCTATGGTGACACCGGTACAGGTTAGTCTGTTGACCCGAGATCGTCATAGAGTCTTGTGTGATTCCCACTGTGCTTTGATTTCCACCTTACCACGTCCAAGAGGGCGTGCAAAACGGTGGCTTTTGGGTACAGTCCCGAATCACATAGAGGCAATGAGCGATAGGAGGGGATTCGTCTCTCCCGGTATAGGTTATTGATGTTGCGCTGTGTTCGATTGGCTATAACCGGAAATCCCTGGCCAGGGTTGTTGAGATTTACTGGTAAGTGTTACCTGTAGTTTCTCGAACTGTTATAGACCTCATATCGACACGACTTATTGAGCTATTGGGGTCTGACGTTTACCACCCCTAGGTGAGATATGCGACATATCAGACGACGAGACCGGACTGTACGGTAAGTGTTACTGGTTGGATTCACAGGAGTGTGAGCGGGTTTGCTCGTCGATCTTCTGATCGCTCAATACCTGGGTGGCCGTTATGTTTAGCAGACTGCTTGCGGCTTGTGGGTGTTTGATATGATCATCACCTGCTACCGGCGTATTGACGAGTCTTTAGAGTCCTACACAGAGGTTTCCTGGCTCAAGCGAAACGAAATAGGAGCGCATATGAGATATGTGTGGGACCGAGAATAATGCATGTATGTGATACCGTATTCCATTCTCGCGATGAATGTATCGATTGGTTGTATGCGATATAACCTAGTTATCGATTCAAGGGTTGATTCGATAAGCTGATACATTGGATATTAGTCGGTTATATGAGATATGACCGGATCATTAAATCAAGTGTTGATTTAATGATTTAATGCATAATTATATATTTGATATATTACTTTGCATTAACTAGTATTGGTTCACTTTAAATGGATTTTCTCACTTGTTTGTGCACATTGTATATGTGATATATTTTGGTGCATAAGATTGTATCATGTTTGATGATACATGCCAACTTGGGTGTATGTTTAGTCTAAACCATAGTTATGTTAATGGTTAGGGTTTTGTTTATTTACTTATTTGTTTATTTATTCATTCTCTTTATTCTTTTTGGCAAAGGAAAAAGAAATGGTTGCTTATTTTGGATTTACATTGAAGCTTCATGAAGCTTTGAAAAGTTCAACCATTTTTGTTTCTTTTGCCTAACCTAACCATTCAACTAACCTTAGTTTATTCTCTACACTTAACTATGTTTGCCATTATGATAAGTATCATATTATTTTCTTATTTTAGACATACTTATTATATTCTTTTCTTCTTCTTCTTCTTCTTCATCTTCAACAAGAAGAAAACCTTGCCTTCATCAATGGCAACTTGAGAAAAAGAGTGAGAAATCCAATTCTAAAGTGAACCCACCTCCTATTTCTTCATCCTCTACCTCTTTCCAAGTAGTATAGGGTGTTTTCTTCACAAGTTTCATGACTTGGTGAAGTTGGAGCTTGATCTTGTGTTGCCTCGACGTAGATCATCTTCGACATCGAAGTCGACGACCTAGCCCGCCCATTTCTCCGATGAAGCCGACGCTAGAGCTCGGGATCCGATGATCGCAGTGGGGAGACTTCATCGCGGAGCCACGGAGGTGGAGAACCAGATCTACAAAGGTTGTATTTCCGTTCACTTAGTTAAGTTGTTAACTAGTTGCATGTTTCGCCTAAAATTCTAGTTAACGATCTAGTCTAGGGTTTCTCGGCACCGTAAAATTTAAAATTGGCATGGTTGATGCCTTGTGAGACCCCTTGAGCGTGCATAGGAACCCTACATTCCGTGCTCAAGTATTCTCCTTATTGATCACATCAAAGGACATAATACTTTTACCCATATTTTTGGTTCTCTACTTCTAACTCATATTCTGTGAATATCTCACAAGGTTCGGACTTGTGTTTCAATAGGAACATATGTCTGAATCTTGAAAGATTATCAGAGAATGGAATGAAGTACAAAAAACCGGTCCTGGCATATGTAGACAGGGGACTTTCATACATCAACATGTATCAATCCCAAGAGTTCACTAACTCTTTCTCTGTTTCCAATAAACAGAGCTATGGTCATCTTATCTTTGTGACATGACCGGCAAGTTTCACAAGATGTAAATTCAAACAGATTTAAATATGCATCTTAATGTAACTTCAGCTAGTCGGGTCGCATTGATATGACCTAGTCTACAATGCCTCAAGAAAGATTCGTTCATTTCTGAACTCTTCCTCTCATGTGTGTTCTGTATACTAAGAACTGTAATTTGATTTAGAACGTCAATGCTTTTAGATAATGTGCCTGAACCGATCAACTCTTGATATAGAAAATGTTCAAAACATTATTCAACAATACAAAATTATATCCTTTCTTTACTAATAAAGAGAGTGATATGATGTTGTATATCAGGTTCGGTATCTAATAACATTCGTTCAGAATCAATGTATTCTGGTAATATAGGGTGACAGTGACCAACAGACTTGGCTGCAACATTTGCACCGTTTCTATCTCATGAAACTTATCACCCGTTCTCAGTTCTCTACCTATCTGTAGCCCATGTAACAGATTACATATGCGTGATCCTGATCCGGTATCACATACCCAGGACGTAAAGGATACTGAGAAACAGTTCTCTGTAATTAACACACCCGAAGATGATGCATCAACATGCACTTTCTTCGTTTGGGCGGTACGGGAAATCTGGTATTCCCCAATTTCCTGCTCTGTCTTATAACAATTATAAGTTGGAGCGGGACCAACGTTCCCCAGCTCAGTATAACAAGAGGGTTCGGTTAATATATCCGTATTATTATCTTGATTAAGGCGTGATATGGTCGCTACCTGGAGAGAGAGAGAAGAAAACACTCAGCGTATGCTCTTGCAAGATTAGATTGGTTATCTAATATATCTAATCAGGATGTCTCCCACTGTTTTAATCAAATCTTCCTTCAAACCCAAAAAGGAAAGACTAGCCGGGATTAATTACACTATACAAGTTCGCCAATCTTTCAGCCAGGCCAGTGTCGGTACTTTGAGGGAGGTTCCCCATGCTTTCGCACGAACCTAATTAAAGTAAACCTCATTTTCCTAGGGGCGTAACCCCGTTGACACCTTTCTAGACACCTACTTGATCAGCTAATTGTAATGTATAAAACTCTCCCAGGAGTAACTCTTACTCGCAGCGGGTATCGGGATCCAACTATCTCATAGAAGGTATGCAATCTCATTGCAAATTTCAACACTTGAAATTCCCAATAATATTTTACCCCTAGCGTCCTATGACCTTGACGAAGGCCAAACTACCCATAGTCCGCTAGTCAAGTTCAACCCGTTCATTTCTTGATTGAATTAAACCCACCCGCACGATCCTTGACGAAAGCCAAACTACGCCGTACGAATACCCTAATCCAATCGCATCGTATGCTAGCAGATAAGCACTAGTTAGCTACCGTACACTAAGCCTTGACGAAGGCCAAACTACCGCAGCACGAATACTAAGTAGTACTTATCTGAAATGACGGAGGGCTACGACAGGTTTTTAAGAAAACCCTTTGCGTAATGAACTTGATATCGTTGTAGAATCGAGTGATAAGGGTCTAATTGGGAAATCAGTTTATAATTAACAATGCACAGTTAAACTGAAACATGAAAATGTTTCGTAGGGATATCCTGGTATTCTTAGTAATGCCTCTTCCATTATCCAATTCATGACTTTAACCGTATATCTCTTTGCCATCTTCCAAATCCCATTATTTGTCTTTATTTATTACCTTCTGTACACCCCTTAGGCTAAGTGGTTTTCTTCCTTCCCTACCATTCGGCACCAGCCTATCGTTTGGAAGAAGACTATCCAGTAAGAATAATAGGTGTACCTTCCTAAACCAAGGAGTACTCGTAACTTGAGAGAATGTGATGATAAAAGACAACTGAATAATACCTTATTCTATTAAAGGTGAAATAAGAGTGGCGATAAAGTACGCGGTTTGGTCGTGAATGATAACAGTCGCAATTTACTTTGCCCTCTTTCTAATCCCTTTATTTTTGTCTTTACATATTACCTTCTGCACACCCTACTTAAGTTAATTGGTTTTCTTCATTCCCTACCTTTCGGCACCTGCCTATGGTTTGGAAGAAGACTATACAATAAGCGTAATAGGTGTACTCTCCTAAACTAAGGAGCCCTCGCAACCTGAGAGAAGGTGATAATAAAGGACAACTGAATAAACCAATTCTAATTTTCCTGAACTTGGATCCATCCTTGAAGAAGTCCCTTCGAGTTCGTATATAACCATACGATGGATCTATCCAATAGAAATGGATGTCCGTAGTAATACGGGGTGTTCTGAGAAATACAAAAGGTAAAAGAAGGAGCGACAATGACTTATGCAACTTTAAACAACCCAAAAGCCAGTATTTTAAGAAGGTTCGGTCAACTTGGTCACCGAGTCATAGTCTAGGGTCGGTCAAAGGTCGCTGCCAAAGAGAGAGAGAGAGAGAAAAGAAACACTCTGCGTGCACTCTAACCTAGATCAGAATGGTTATCACTTTATCTAATCAGGAAACCTCCTACTGTAATCTCAAATTCTCCTCCAAACCTGAAAGAAGAATTAGTCGGGATCACCCGAAGAGTAAACCAACTCATCAGTGAGAATCGGGATCCAACTATTATTGCATGATAACTTGATGGAATCCACTCAAGTTATCACACTCCAGAAGGTATGCACATGCCTGGCAAGTTTGCTGTATGTTTGAAACTCCCGATGTGATTTTTGCCCCATGCTCTTATGACTTTGACTAAGGGCCAAATATGTCATAAGTCACATGTCAAGTTCTATCCATCATTATCCAGGTCAATTTGAACCCACCCGTACATACTCTTGACTAAGGGCCAAAAACAGTAATACGACTGTCCCAAACCAATGCATCTATCTATGCAACATGTGAACACCCCAGCAGCTACCAATCACTATGTTTTGACTAAGGGCCAAATATACATAGCTTGAATACTACTGAATATCCAAAAGAAATGATGGAGGGCTACGGCTGTTTTTTGGCGAAAAACCTTTAACGTAATGAACTTGATATCGCTGAAGGAACCTGATAGCTTTTTATAAAAAATATAGTGGCGAAAAACCTTTGCTAAAGAGGTCACTCCCGGTGAAGGGATCTCGGCTCTTTCCTCGTGGAATGAGGTGCAGGATATTCCAACTGAATACCGCGATGCAAAGCAACTTGTAATTGACTATATTGAAGTTATTACCCTGACGTAAACTTCTGCCCAAGGGGTCTCTCCCGGTGAAGGGATATCAGCCCTTGCCTCGTCGAATGAGGTGCAGGATATTCCAACTGAATATCCCTATGCAAAACAAAAGGAAACATCTTTGTAATAACACTTTTTAAAATTGTTCTAACAACATCAAATATAGGTTTGTTTTATCCTTGCATTGATAAGAATCAATGCAGTCCCATCAATCAATCACACCAAAAAAGAATGAAAAATAAAATGTACGTATATGCTATCCGCATTCGTCACTGGGTCCCGTCATCACTCGTTAGGTTACTTAACTAACGACAGAGCAGGGACTGGACTAGCGCGGGTGTAAAACATATACAACATCTAATAGTATATATACCAATATACAATAATCGCTCCAGGTGTAATAGTATGCAACATTACAGAAAAGTAATAAGCATCACAGAACAATACAGATAATCTGGGATCCCCGGGTTTCACAGAGCCGCTACTGAAACCCGACGTTCCCCTGGTCGTGTGGATAGCCTATGCAATGAAACCTAGACCCCTACGGGTGCGGCAAGTTACCCGCCAAAACCTGAAGCGAGGCAGCCCCCTACAGCATGGTGAATGGACCACCCGGCACTTCATGGAATCCGGTAACTTGAGCACCCCTCCTTGGGTCATCCTGTACCCCCTATGAGTGCGGCGAATAGTCTGCCAATTCTGGAGTGAGGCCCCTTTGCCTCTCAAAGCCATGAGATACGGACATGTTGCCCTCCAGAACTCGGCTATCCGTGCACTCCGTCGCGGGGTAATCCTAGTACATAAAAGAAAATATATACAACGGGTACATCGACCTTAACCCGGTCGTGCCCTAAAAGAATATTATACAAATAGGCAGTGACGGCAGTCCACATGTTGGACGCTCGCCCCGTAATAACAAATGTACAAAGAAATCCAAACAGCACTACCATTGCACACTGCTATCCACCACGACAAAACCGCAACATCACAGCACAACACAGAACATCAACGCGAATGTCACGTTCGCAAACCCGTCTAAAAGGACTATAGCAATTAGACGCAATTTACCGCTCAAATGACATTCCCGGTCGGAGATATAATGTAAATACTATATACTAACAAGTTTAAAATTTCGATCGACAAAACTTCCTGAAGTGGGCCCCACAAACATCTGTTGTACAGTAACAAAATATGGGCCCAAAAGAAATATTCCAAAAGCCACAATTTTCCATGTAGAACATACTGTAGAAATTTGGCTCACTGTTCCCACAAAAGCGCGGTGGATCCGCGGCCAAACCCTGGTTTAGGCCGTGGATCCGCGGCCATTCTATGGGATCACGTGACCAAATTTCACCAGTTTGCTTCAAAAAGCCTGCACAATTTTATGTGATATGCAAAATAATTTTTAGAGCTGATTTAAAATCGACAGAAACTTTGTACAGAAAAATTGTAGTTTTCGAAATTCCGTTCGATCGATCTTTTAAACACGTTAGCAAAAGTTAGTAAAGCTTAATGGTGAGGCTCTGAAACCACTGTAAGTCCACGGTAGCGCCCCGGCCATCTAAACAGACGCCAAATGCGGAACAAAAACTTTTACAACTGACGCTATCGCGTACTATAACCCGGATCTGCCATTAAAGCTAAACTAACAAATTACAAAGTGGGTAGAAATGTTATACCGAATGATCTGAGTCCTTCGGTCTTCAACCATCATCCCACGCTTTGTTGCGGCTGCTCTGATCTCCTGAATCTCCAGTCTTCTCGTCCAGGTGGCACCACATCGACGGATCTTTAAACGGGCTCCCGCCTCTGAACCGAGGCAACTCGGTCGTCAAGTTTGCTAAAAGAGACGACCAAGATGATGTAGAGAATGAGTAGAACACTTTGTCTCGTTACGTCCAAAGTCACGGACGAACGGTTAATGAAGTTGCCTTTTGAATCGGGAAATGAGAAATGGGCATATGAAATTTCCATGAACCAAAATACTATCATAATCTTTTTACAAACAACAAGTGAGAGTGAGTGTGTAAGTCGATGTGCAACACCCCACGACTTGCGGGGAGGCGGAAATTTGAAAAACGATCTTGTTCTTTGCTTAAACATCGACTAACCGCATGATCGAAGCTAAACGATAACTAACATGAAACATAGAAGTTCTATACTACTATGCTTAGGGATTATACCTAACGAAACATGTCCTTCGTCTTTGCGAACTCCACCTCCTCCTCGGCCTTCTCGAAGTAGTAGACGATCCACCCGAGAGCTTTACTCCAAGCTTAGCCTCTAAACTTGAGGCAACTAACCTTCTTTAAGTGCTAATCAAAGAAGCTAGGTGATATAGAGTAAGGGTTATGGTTTAATTAGTCTAGCTAATCCTTGTACTCAACACATGAGAGGGTAGGATTAGGGTTTGAAGAGGGAGAGCTTGAGGAGAGAGAAGGTGAGAATAATAATGAAGTGAGAATAATGAGTTATGATAATATATATCAAGCATTTCTTTTTATCAAGAAAAGAATATAAAACAATTTAGCAACCATGCTTGATAATATCTAGTGATGATTCACTCCATGAGTCATTAAGCATTTATCATGCATTAATGACATGGATGAATCATCCATATGACTCACTAATCACATTCATTGTATATGCCACCTAAACCTCCCTAGTCACCACCTTCTAGAAGCTTCTCGCGCAATTACGAGAACGCCTCTCCTTTCCGCAAAAATACGGAAAAACTTTAGACTGTATAAATCCAATAACCGGATACCAGTAACTGGCTTAAACCAAAGCCGACTGGTAAAAACTGTCCGAAAGTCGTACGTGCGTAAACACACGTATGCGTCCGAACCCTTGTCGTAAAACCATACGACCTCTATATCGTTTCGCCCGGAGTAGGGAAACTCTCTGTGTGGGACTCTAGAGACTCGACTACTACGCTGGCAGTGGGTTTAACCACAGACCGCAAGCGGCACTAGCTGTACGTAACGGTCCCCAGGTAGATGTCGATAAGAAGGCCGATGAGGAAACCCATCCGAACTCCTACTGAGCCTGCTGTGACAATCTCCATACAGTCCGGTCCGTTCGTCCAAGACTATCGCATATCGGGCCTAGGGGGCGGCAAGCGTCAGTCCTCTAATAGCGGTATAAGTCGTGTCGGAGGGAAGCCCATTACACCCTGAGAAACTACTGGAACCTACCAGCAAATCTCGCTTTCCCTGGCCAGGGACTTTGCGTAATGGCTCTCTGACACAGCGCGATATCAACCCCCAATACCGGGAGAGACGAATCCTGTCTAACCGCCACCGCCTCCAAGTGCTCGGGACTGCACCCAACTGCTACCTGTTTGCACGACTCCTTTGAGCCGTGGTAGGGTGGCAATCTAAGAACAGTGGGACACACTCGAGGCGAAGCAGCAGTGTCAAGTCTGCGGACTATGCTGTACTCATGTCACCTGGGAACTGTTCACTGACGACTGGTATAAAACCAACTAACAGTTCCCTGTGAGTCCTGTCCGGTGTACCCGTAACCTAACGAGCACCTGCATACTATCTCCAGTACGACGTACTGACGGCTGTCGGACAGACCATTTCCCCAACTGGGATGAGAAGCGTACACACTAGTCTACTCCGGAGTATCGATGCTCTGTCTCGATAATCCACGACTAGGGACCTGAATAAGGATGTGCTTGTAGACTACCCAGCCCCCACTAGTGTGACTGCCATCACAACGCTGGTAGTCAAGCAAGATCCTAAGAGCTCTATCAATACGTATACTCACATATTAAGATACAAAAAACCAAGTAGCATACTACCATATTTAGCAAGACTGTTATATACATGTGAATATCCCAAGCTTCCATTAAGTAATATACAAACTAGTATGATACAATAATGGCCCCTAGGGCATATACACTAACAATCTCCCACTTGCACTAGGGCCATGTACTGGCATATCGAAGACCGATGATCTCGAGTAGCCTCTCGAACTGAATCGGAGGTAGGGCCTTCGTGAATGGATCAACAATGTTCTCTTCAGAAGCAACTCTCCGAACCTCGATCTCCTGACGATCAATGATCTCCCTGATCAGGTGATACCGCCTTAAGATGTGTCTGGACTTCTGATGGGACCTTGGTTCCTTCGCTAAAGCTATAGCTCCGTTGTTGTCGCAATACAGAGGTATTGGATCAACTATGGTAGGAACCACCTGAAGTTCTGTTAGGAACTTCTTCATCCAGACTGCTTCTTTTGCGGCATCGCAAGCAGCTATATACTCCGCTTCCATCGTCGAGTCAGCAACGGTGTCCTGCTTGGAGCTCTTCCAGCACACCGCCCCTCCATTGAGGGTAAAGACATAACCCGACATGGACTTGGAATCGTCCTTATCACTCTGGAAGCCGGAATAAGCAAATGCCTCCAACCTGAGGTCTTTTCCGCCGTAAACCAAGAACATCTCCTTAGTCCTTCTCAGGTACTTGAGAATGTTCTTTACTGCTATCCAGTGTTTCTCCCCTGGGTCTGATTGATACCGGCTTACCACGCTCAGTGCGTAAGCTACATCTGGTCTGGTGCACAACATCGCATACATTATAGAGTCTACCGCAGAAGCGTAGGGTATAATAGACATGCGTTCCCTTTCCAAATCAGTCTTGGGAGACATCTCTTTGGAGAGGGTGATTCCGTGACAAGCCGGTAGATTACCGCGCTTAGAATCTTCCATACTGAATCTTTTCAGTACAATGTCGATATACCTGGACTGCGAAAGTCCTAACATCCTCTTGGATCTATCACGATAGATCCGGATCCCCAGAATGTAAGAGGCATCACCCAGGTCTTTCATGGAGAACCTGTGTGACAAGAATCCTTTGACAGATTGTAGCATAGGAATGTCATTTCCTATCAATAGAATGTCATCCACGTACAAGACGAGGAATACGACATTTCTGGCTACAACTTTACTATATATGCACGGTTCATCTGGATTTTTGATAAAGTCATATTCTTTGACTGTCTCATCAAAACAGATGTTCCAACTCCGCGATGCCTGCTTTAGTCCATAAATGGACTTAAGCAGCTTGCATACTTTCCCGCTGCTCCCACTCTGATTGAAACCCTCTGGCTGATCCATATAGACGCACTCTTCTAAATTTCCATTCAGAAAAGCCGTCTTTACGTCCATCTGCCAGATTTCATAATCATGGAAGGCAGCAATAGCAAGAAGGACCCGAATGGATTTGAGCATAGCCACTGGAGAAAAAGTTTCTTCATAGTCCAAACCAGGTCTTTGACGAAAACTCTTTGCAACAAGTCTAGCCTTATAGGTTTCCACCTGTCCATCTACACCAATCTTTTTCTTGAAGATCCATTTGCATCCTATGGGTTTTATCCCATCTGGAGCAAAGTCCAAAGTCCATACTTTGTTGGTGTACATAGACTCCATTTCGGTCCGCATTGCATCTAGCCATCGTACCGAGTCGCCGCTCTGGATGGCCTGCTGGAAGTTAGAAGGTTCATCATCATCTATGATGCAATCCTCTCTATCCCCATCTATGAGAAAACCGTAGTATCTCTCAGGCGGATGAGACGGCCTACTACTCCTGCGGAGGGGTGCGGGAATGTTCTGTTCTTCTTGAACTTCCGGTTCTACCAAACTTTCAGTATTGGTTTGTGGTTCTGGAATTTCTTCCAGTTCTATTTCGCTCCCACATATTCCTTTTCTAAAAACTGATGTTCTAGAAAATGGGCATTACGAGAAACAAATACCTTTTGTTCCTCTGCGTAATAGAATAGATATCCCCTGGAGTTCTTTGGATATCCCACAAACTTACACTTTACTGATCGTGCCTCGAGCTTGTCCACATGCTGTTTTTAACAAAAGCTGGACATCCCCAAATCTTTATATACTGTAGATGGGGTTTCTTCCCGCTCCACATCTGATATGGAGTGGTAGGCACAGTCTTGGTAGGTACCATGTTCAAAAGATATGCCGCTGATTCTAGCGCATAACCCCAAAAAGATCGCGGTAACTCAGCATTACTCATCATGGATCGTACCATATCCAATAGGGTTCGATTCCGTCTCTCCGATACACCGTTATGCTGTGGAGTGTATGGAGGAGTAAGCTGAGAGAGAATTCCTTTCTCTTTTAGGTAACCTAGGAACTCGGCACTCAAGTATTCACCACCTCGATCAGATCTAAGTGTCTTGATACTTTTGCCGGTTTGGTTTTCTACTTCATTCTTATACTCTTGGAATTTCTCAAAAGCCTCGGATTTATGTTTCATCAGATAAATGAATCCGTATCTTGAGTAATCATCCGTCAAAGTAATGAAATAGGAAAAACCACCTCTTGCATGTGTAGACATTGGACCACATACATCGCTGTGTATAAGTCCTAAGAGCTCGCTCGCTCTTACTCCTTGTCCAGTAAATGGAGTCTTTGTCATCTTTCCTTTGAGACAAGATTGACAAGTGTCATAAGTTTGATATTCGAACGAGTCCAAATATCCTTCTCTATGCAACTTAGTCAACCTTCTCTCATTGATGTGACCCAGTCTACAATGCCATAAGAAAGCTTTATTTAAATCTGGAGACTTTCTTTTTAGTGTGTTCTGGACATTGAAAATTTGGAGTTGGTTTAAAACATATATACCGTTATTTAGTGTACCTGACCTAATCAAACCATGATTAAGGTGGATGTTAACAACATCTCTTACAAACGTGAAATCATAACCTTTATTTGATAACAAGGAAACTGATATGATATTACACGTTAAGCTTGGTACAAAAAAACAGTTATGTAAAACCAAAATGTGTCCACTCGTCAATCCTAGGTGATAATCCCCGACGGACGCAGCTCCCACGCTAGCTCCGTTAGCAACCTTTAGGGTCATATCACCTTCCTTCAGCACTCTACGGTTTCTCAGTGCCTGCAATGAATTGCAAATATGAGATCCTGATCCGGTATCCAATACCCAGGAAGTAGAGTTGATCGACAGACAATTCTCAATTACAAACACACCTGAAGTCGAAGCCACAGCTTGCTTCGGTTCCTGGTTCTTGGCGTTCCACGCCTTGCAATCCTTCTTCCAGTGCCCTTTCCTGTGACAATGGAAGCACTCATCCTGGCCAACTACCGATACCGCAAACTTTTTCTTTTCCTTCCCTCCCACCTTACTTACACCTCCTCTAGGTCTGGGGACGGCCTTCTTCTTCCTTCCTTTGGCCCTAGCCTTGGACCCGGAAGAAGATGAACCGCCAACAAACATAGCGGGTGTTTCCCTTGCCTTCTTCAAGGTGCCCTCTGTACTCCTTAACATGTTCAGGAGTTCCGGAAGTTCAACTTCTTTTCTTTGAATGTTGAAGTTTAGGATAAACTGGGCGTAGGTGGAAGGAAGGGACTGGAGAATAAGGTCTGTATAGAGCTCATTATCCAAAGTCGTCCCAAGGTCTGCGAGCTCTTCTATATAGCCGATCATCTTTAGGACATGTTCTCCTACCGATGACCCGACAGCCAACCTCGCTCGAAACAAGTTCTTTGAGGTCTCGTATCTTGCTATACGAGATTGCTCTCCATAAAGTTCCTTTGTATGGAGAAATATGGCGTCTAGTTCCATATCCTCGTGCCTCCTCTGATGTTCATTGTTCATCGAGGCAAGCACGATGCACTTGGCTTTCGCGCAATCTAAATCCCAGGTTTTGCGGATTTCCTTATCCGCATTGCTGGATTTGGGACCAGGGACAGCAGGTGCCGTAGCGGTGAGGACGTACCCTAATTTGTCATAGGTCAAAGCCATTTTGACATTCCGCAGCCAATCTTTATAGTTTGGCCCTGTCAGTATATTTTTCTCTAAAAGTAACTTAAGTCCAGTCATTTTCAGGGTCGCTGCAATTAGGAGAGAGAGAAGAAAACTCTTTAGCATGATGCTCTTGCAAGTTTAGAGTGGTTTTTAGTTTATATAAACTGGATGGCTCCCACTGTTTCTCGAATCCTTCCTCAAACCATAAAAGAAGAATTAGCCAGGACTATTCTCACTGTACAATACTTGCTTAACCGTTCAGCCAGGCTGGTGTCGGTACTTCGAGGGAGGTTTTCCAACGCTTTCGCGAAGTTCCTTAATTAAATAACCTCTTTTCTCTGGGGGCGTAACCCCGCTGACACCTTTCTTGACACCTACTTGGTTTATAGCATTGATCGTTAAGTGACGAATATCCTGATGAGTAGCATATACTCACAGTAGGATCGGGATCCAAATATCATCGTATGATAATGTTGAAGGAATCCTACCAACATTCATCAAACTCCAAATGGTATGCAACTCTTTGCAAATTTCAGTTTCTTTAGAAATTCCCGATATATATTTTTGCCCCATGCTCTTATGACCTTGGCGTTAGGTCAAAATGTCATAAGTCACATGTCAAGTTCTACCCATCATTATCTTGTCAATTCGAACCCATCCGTATATATCCTTGACGTTCGGCCAAAATGATAATACAACTGTCCCAAACTAACTCATCTATCTATGCAACAAATGAATATCCAGTAGCTACCAAACACTATGCCTTGGCGTTAGGTCAAAATACATAGCTTGAATACTACTGAACACCCAGATGAAATGACGGAGGGCTACGAATGGTTTTGGCGAAACCGTGAACGTAGTGAACTTGATATAACCGAAGGAACCTGATAGCTTTTAAAAGGAGTGGTTAAAGCTCCGCATTTAAAAATATCTGTTTTAAAATTAACCGAGTGGTTTCTTTTAAATTGTTCCAACGATTAAAACTTTGGTTTATTTTCTTTGCATTATAGATAATGCGTCCCATCATTAAACTATCATTGCAGAAAACAACGAAAATACAACGTCCTCTTATGCCATCCGCATTCACCACGGGGTCCCGTCATTACCCGTTAGGTTACTTAACTAACGACAGAGCGGGGGCTGGGCTAGCGCGGGTGTAAAACATAAGTGACGTCTAAATAGCTATCATATATATAGATATTTTACATTCGTCTGACGCAATGATATTCATTCCAGATCACAGATGAACTTAATTGGATTTGCAAGCAATCCGTGTTTGTTTTGAGCCTGCAACAAAAGACGGATTACACAGTTGTGATGAATAGCCATTACCCCACCCAAGACCCCTACGGGTGCGGCAAACTACCCGCCTGGCAGTTTGTGCACCCCACCTTGGGTCTGTCCTAGGAGTAAAAACAGTAAAATGAAATAATACAACGGTGGCTACAACCGCAACCTGGATGTGCCCCGCAAAATAATATTACAAAAAATTACATTTACATCAAATGAATTAAATAATAACCCATCACATAACCCCGGCTATACATCACAACAGTCCAACACAGTTCATATGCACAAACAGATAAAATCCATTACAGAAATGTGCAACCCCCTGCCAACCGACATACTAGCAGTTAGGGGAGGTTTACGAACACATTATACAAACACAGATATAATCCAACAAGCAAATACTGTATAATTTCGATCGATTAAACACTTTTAATTTTGCTCCAATACTTCTCTGTAAATCTGAAACCTGAGCAAAAATAAAAAATTCCAGAAAATACCAAATATCCCATAGAACCAACACAGTAAATTTGGGTTCCTGAATTGCCAACTCGGCGGCGGAAGCGCGGCGGATCGGTGGGATCCGCCGCGGTTCCGCGGCGCTTTAGACGATTCAGGGGCCCAAATTTCTTGGGTGTTCTTCTACTGTCATTTTAAGCTTTCTGAACTTCCCTGAAAAATTTTTGGACTTCATTTAAAAATCGACAGAAACTTGTGATTTCGGGCTTTTCCGGTTTCGTTTTTTCCGTTCAAAATTCATACAAATTTGCAAGTAAGTTATTTATTGTTTAGCGAGGCTCTGATATCACTGTAAGTCGATGTGCAACACCCCACGACTTGCGGGGAGGCGGAAATTTGAAAAACGATCTTGTTCTTTGCTTAAACATCGACTAACCGCATGAATCGAAGCTAAACGATAACTAACATGAAACATAGAAGTTCTATACTACTATGCTTAGGGATTATACCTAACGAAACGTGTCCTTCATCTTTGCGAACTCCACCTCCTCCCCAGCCTTCTCGAAGTAGTAGACGATCCACCCGAGAGCTTTACTCCAAGCTTAGCCTCTAAACTTGAGGCAACTAACCTTCTTTAAGTGCTAATCAAAGAAGCTAGGTGATATAGAGTAAGGGTTATGGTTTAATTAGTCTAGCTAATCCTTGTACTCAACACATGAGAGGGTAGGATTAGGGTTTGAAGAGGGAGAGCTTGAGGAGAGAGAAGGTGAGAATAATAATGAAGTGAGAATAATGAGTTATGATAATATATATCAAGCATTTCTTTTTATCAAGAAAAGAATATAAAACAATTTAGCAACCATGCTTGATAATATCTAGTGATGATTCACTCCATGAGTCATTAAGCATTTATCATGCATTAATGACATGGATGAATCATCCATATGACTCACTAATCACATTCATTGTATATGCCACCTAAACCTCCTTAGTCACCACCTTCTAGAAGCTTCTCGCGCAATTACGAGAACGCCCCTCCTTTCCGCAAAAATACGGAAAAACTTTAGACTGTATAAATCCAATAACCGGATACCAGTAACTGGCTTAAACCAAAGCCAACTGGTAAAAACTGTCCGAAAGTCGTACGTGCGTAAACACACGTATGCGTCCGAACCCTTGTCGTAAAACCATACGACCTCTATATCGTTTCTCCCGGAGTAGGGAAACTCTCTGTGTGGGACTCTAAAGACTCGACTACTACGCTGGCAGTGGGTTTAATCACAGACCACAAGCGGCACTAGCTGTACGTAACGGTCCCCAGGTAGATGTCGATAAGAAGGACGATGAGGAAACCCATCCGAACTCCTACTGAGCCTGCTGTGACAATCTCCATACAGTCCGGTCCGTTCGTCCAAGACTATCGCATATCGGGCCTAGGGGGGCGGCAAGCGTCAGTCCCCTAATAGCGGTATAAGTCGTGTCGGAGGGAAGCCCATTACACCCTGAGAAACTACTGGAACCTACCAGCAAATCTCGCTTGCCCTGGCCAGGGACTTTGCGTAATGGCTCTCTGACACAGCGCGATATCAACCCCCAATACCGGGAGAGACGAATCCTGTCTAACCGCCACTGCCTCCAAGTGCTCGGGACTGCACCCAACTGCTACCTGTTTGCACGACTCCTTTGAGCCGTGGTAGGGTGGCAATCTAAGAACAGTGGGATACACTCGAGGCGAAGTAGCAGTGTCAAGTCTGCGGACTATGCTGTACTCATGTTACCTGGGAACTGTTCACTGACGACTGGTATAAAACCAACTAACAGTTCCCTGTGAGTCCTGTCCGGTGTACCCGTAACCTAACGAGCACCTGCATACTATCTCCAGTACGACGTACTGACGGCTGTCGGACATACCATTTCCCCAACTGGGATGAGAAGCGTACACACTAGTCTACTCCGGAGTATCGATGCTCTGTCTCGATAATCCAACGACTAGGGACCTGAATAAGGATGTGCTTGTAGACTACCCAGCCCCCACTAGTGTGACTGCCATCACAACGCTGGTAGTCAAGCAAGATCCTAAGAGCTCTATCAATACGTATACTCACATATTAAGATAGAAAAAACCAAGTAGCATACTACCATATTTAGCAAGACTGTTATATACATGTGAATATCCCAAGCTTCCATTAAGTAATATACAAACTAGTATGATACAATAATGGCCCCTAGGGCATATACACTAATAGAGTGAAGAGAAGGGGAGGGGCCGGCCATATATAGAGCAAGGGAGGTGAGTGTAGGAGCTAGGAGAGTGACCATTAGCACTAATACAAATGAATGAGTCACAAAATACATTTAATGCAAAATGGTGACTCTTTAAACATAGTCACCACAAACATTAACTCTCATTAAATGCTAACTATGAATCACTAACCTAGTCACCATTCAAGAACCTTCCACACTCATGACTCACTCTCATGAAGAAAAGATAAATCCGCATTTAACCGAATGTTAAATAAGGCCGATAGAAAACTGGAAACTGGCAACTTCCAAAAGTGATCCAGAAACGAATTTCAGGATAACCCCGTATCAGTATAAACATACCCGCATTTGTATTACGACCGAATACAAATGCATCTGAGACAAAGATATTATATCTACACAGTATAAAACTCGGATCCGGCTTAAACCAAAGCCGACCAGTATTATCTGCCCGAAATATGACACGTGCGTAAACGCACGTGCATTTTCCGAACCTTTCCATAAAACCATACGGCCTCTACAATGTTTCTCCCGAACTTGGGAAACTGTCTGTAGGGGACTCTAATGACTCATCAACACACAGGCACTGGGTATAACCACTAGCACGTCAGAGATACGAGCTGTACGTAACGGTTGTCTATGTATTGATTGGAAGGGAAGCTGACGAGTGAACTCATCCATAAACCCTACAGAGCCTAACAGTGACAATAAACATACAGCCCGGTCCGTTCGTCTAAAGAGTATCGCATATCGAGTCTGGGGGGTGGATAAAGTCAGACCCCTAATAACGCGATAATTCGTGTCGGTATGAAGCCCATCACCACCTGAGAAACTACTGATCCAAATCAGCAATTCTCTACTACCTCGGCCGAGGATTCCTAGTGATGGCCACCCGTACACTGTGCGACATCAACCCCCAATACCGGGAGAGACGAATCCCTGACGATCCGCTCACTGCCTCCATGTGGCTCGGGACTGTACCCAAAAAATACCTGTTTGCACGTCTCCTTTGAGCGTGGTAGGGTATAAATCAAAGCACAGCGGGAACTCACACGAGACACATGACGATCTCAGGTCGACAAACTAACCTGTACACATGTCACCAGGGAACTGCTATCTGACGATATGTATAATACCAACTAGCATGTTCCCGGCGAGTCCTGTCCGGTGTACTCATAACCCAATGAGCACCTGTATACATCTTAGGTGAACTAACTGACACCAATGGCTTATGAGACCGGCCACCGACCCTTGTCGGGGTCTCGACTGTATACACTAGTCTACTCTGGAGTATCGATGCCCTGTCTCGAAACTCCCACGACTAGGGATGCTTTAAGGATGTGCTTACAGACTCCAGCTCCCACGTATATGATCTCCATCATACTGCTGGCAGTCAAGCAAGAATCCTATGGGCTCTATCAACATGCAATAGCGAACTAAAACATGTAAACTATGATAAAGACAAACTAGATAGCATACTATCATCTCGAGCAAGACTGTCATATCGGTATAGGTCCTGCCTCAATCATTGTAATCACATACCTGCGATCCAATAATTGACTTTGAGGGCACTATATCCCAACACTCATTGCAAATTTCAACACTTGAAATTCGCGATAATATTTTTTCCCTGGAAACTCATGACCTTGGCTATGGTCAACAAATCATAAGTGCTAGTCAAGTTCAACCCATCATTTCATGATTGAATTAAACCCACCCGTATGACCCATGGCTAAGGTCAACAAAGTCGTACCACTACTCTAACTTAATCACATCATATGCTGCAGATAAGCACTAATTAGCTACCGCACACTACGCCTTGGCTAAGATCAACAAACGCATCACGAATACTAAATAGTACTTATCTGAAATGACGGAGGGCTACGACAGGTTTTTAAGAAAACCTTTTGCGTAATGAACTTGATATCGTTGTAGAATCGAGTGATTTGAAAAGGAGTGGTTTAAGCTCCGCTTTTAATATCATGTGTTTTTCAAAATAAATCGAGTGGGTGTAGCATCTTCTAGCTTTTGCTAAAGAGATCATTCCCGGTGAAGAGATCTCGGTTCTTTCCTCATCGAATGAGGTGCTGGATATTCATCAAGGAATACCGCTATGCAAAACAAGAACTAGAGCTACCTTTTTAAAAATTTGATTTTACAATACCTTTAGGTTTCTTTCCTTTTCATTAATCTCATTAATGAAGTCCCATCATTTATGCTTCCTAAGTATCACAGAATAAATGAAAATACAACGTTCGCTTATGACATCCGCATTCGCCACAGTGTCCCGTTATGCACCGTTAGGTTACTTGACTAACGGCATAACGGGTCGGGACTAGCGCGGGTGAAAAATATAAGAAACGTTTATTATATATCATATATATAATAACAACAATCATCTTATCATATAAAGTGATCACATCACAGAATATCAGCAGTAGAAGTCCACATATGAAATATTGGATATACTAGGAATTCCGTGTTTTAAATTAAGCCAGTAAAAAAACACGGATTCCACGGTCGTGATGAATAGCCTATCCCACATCCCTAGACCCCTACGAGAGCGGCAAGCAACCCTACCAATTCTAGAGTTAGGAGACCCGGTCTCGACTCCTCGAGATGGTCTCCCACTGGACTCTAGAACCCGGTCACTTGTGCTCCCCTCCTTGGGTCTATCATAATACGGAAAAGTAAATAATATATATCAATGGTGACAACATCCTCAACCCAGAAGTGCCCCATTAAAAGAATATTACATATAAGTTTTTACATGAATGAACATAAAAAAACTCTCATCTCACGCAAAACCCGCGGCTATTCAAACACAACGATCCGATATAACATATCACAGCAACACATAACATCGCATGTCATCAACGTAAGTAAATATGCGTATCCCAATTGTCGTTGACATATAGCAATGAAACCGGCAATACACCATATATTACACTTACGGTCGTAGAAAAGAAAGTGAAAACTACAACAATTGGAATCCGCAACCACCTTAGACATCATAAACCCGAAATATCACATACTTCGGATTTCATGCCTAACCATATGAATTCCTTAGACATCTCATGCCTAACAATTATAAACCCTGCATTTTAGTCTCAATATTGAAAACACTTTTCAACAACAAGTCGGGCAATTCAACAAGATTCCCGACAAGCAGATCGAATGCTCGTCGGAAACATTAGTAGACGGCCGTACCCCCAATACCGTCGACGAAGTGCACTTCGGCGGAACACCGCGGCCACGAGCACCCGGACGGATGCTTTAGGCAACGGGTTTCTTCTAATGTCACTTGGTCGGGGCTATAGGGCGTGTCTATCTAGTAATGTTACCCGACGAGTATCCGTGTACACTACGTGATTGCGACAGAGTTTTGATCCATATCAAAACCCCATGGCAACCGATCATATGAGACTAAATTGTTAGATCTATAAAATTCAAATTAGTTTTCATAAAACTAAATATTGTGGATTCCAAATATTGTATCACAATTCAGAGATAGTTAGACGATGTTAAACATTTCGATCGAATCAACAAACACCCAAAATATCCTAGAGAGCTCAACACTTGAGCATAGTTTAAAAAATACCCAGAACATGCCACAACACCTATGGACCAACCGTAGAAGAGCAGACCCATGCCTGACTCATAGTGCCGTGGAACTGCCGCAAACCCTAAGGTTTGGTCGCAGTTCCGCGATCAAAAAGTTGAGTTTGGGTATTATTCTTCTAGAGGGTCCATAGAATTACTTGCATGATTTTCTGAAGATTTTTAAACCCAAAAAATTTCCAACTTTTGGAAAATTTCCAGAGAGGGGTGAAAAATGGGTTATTGATATTCGTTCGAACTTTTTAACGTCATCTAAATTACCCGAAACGATGTTAAAATTATGACTACGAAACACTCCGAATTGTCACTATAGAAAGATAACATCACATGTAATCTTTAGCAAAAGCAAACAATACCTGAAACACCAAACCCCAGAGCCTGGAGCACCAAACAAAAACGAAGCCAAACCATCAAAGGAAAATCGGCCAGGCTAGTTTTATGGAGCTTTTCTCCAGGTCAAATCCGGCGGATGGGATTTGTTTTTGTCTGTGTTCATGTTACATCTCATGTAATATTCTGCAATTGCTTAAAAAAAATTTAGAGGACTTAAAAATTTCGACAGAAACTAGGGTTTTGTTTCGAGGTTTCGGATTTGTTTCGGTTTCGTAATTCTACTAATATCGCCTAATTATCTAGCTTGGCTCTGATACGACTGTAGGGTTCTCTAGCACGACTACTGGGTTTTGGAAGGCATCAACCAAGGATCTAACTAGAGGAATTACGAAACCAAGGATCTAACTAGAGGAATTACGAAGCCAATTTAAAAATTTAGTGTGCTAAGTAACCCAAACCAAGGATCTAACTAGAGGAATTAGGGTAAGCATGCATGTAATCAAACATTATACTAAGTGAATGAGGAATGCAACCTTTGTAGACCGGTCCTTCACTTCAAAAGCTCCGTGTAGTAGTCACTTCGATTCAAGTAGTGGTCTTCCGGATTCTCGCTAGACTCCACTAGGCAAAAGAAACAAGCTTGCTTGAAGTCTTCGAGGCCGAAGATGATCTACGTCGAGAAATATCCAACTCAAGCTACCTCTTCTCTAATTGGGAATTAGTGAAGCAGATAACCTAAACTAGATGGCTAATCTAGTGTAGGTTAATGAAGTAAAAGTTTTGCTCACTTTAGAATTCTTTTTCTCACTAATTTTCTTCACCTCCTAAAAACCTAGAGAGCGCTTTGAGATGAAGAAGAAGATGAAGTAGAGAATCTTATGAGCGAGAATAGCAACCATGGGTGAGATAATATCTCATACTAACTCTTGTAGAGACTTAAGCATGGCTAAAAATAATGGTTGGATTAATAAATATCTTAAGTAAAACAAAATTAGTGGACTAAGTCAATGGTTCCACAAGCTTCCACAAGCTTCAACCATGTGCTAATTTCCAACTAATTTTGATTTACCTTAAATAAATAAACACCCTTAATTATCCATGTCATGGTGTGAGTCTCATACACCCATGTAGGATGTAGTAACAAGCATGACACAATAATATATATCGCATATATATTAAATGTGCACAAGTGAGAAAAAGAAATGCTTAAGTGAGCTAATATTAGTTAATGTATGTTAATATATCAAATATATATTTGTACATTAAATTATTAAATCAACACTTGATTTAATAATCCGGCTATATCACATATAACCGACTAATATCATTTGTATCAACTTATCGAATCAACACTTGATTCGATAACCCGGCTATATCACATAAAACCGACCGATATCACATATCGCGAAAATAGAATACGGTATCACATACACGTATTAATCTCGGTCCCGCACATATCACATACGTGCTCCTACTTTGTTTCTCCTGAGCTAGGAAACCTCTGTGTAGGACTCTAAAGACTCGTCAATACGCCGGCAGTATGTGATGATCATATCAGTCACCCACAAGCCATCAGCGGTACTAGCTGGACGTAACGGCTACCCGGATATTGAGCGATCAGAAGATCAACAATCAAGCCTGCTCATACTCATATGAATCCAATAAGTAACACTACCGTACAGTCTGGTCTATTCGTCTGATATATCGCATATCAAGTCTAGGGGTGGTAAACGTTAGACCCCAATAACTTGATAAGTCGTACCGATATGAGGCTCATAACGGGTCGAGAAACTACTGATAACACTTACCAGTAATTCTCCATATCATCCATGGCCAGGGACTTCCTGTTATAGCCAATCGAGCATAACGCAACATCAACCCCCAATGCCGGGAGAGACGAAACCCCTCCTATCGCTCATTGCCTCCATTTGACTCGGGACTGTACCCAAAAACCACCATTTTGCACGTTCTCTTGAACGTGGTAAGGTGGAAACCAAAGCACAGTGGGAATCACACAAGACTCTATGACGATCTTGAGTCTACAGACTAATCTGTACCAGTGTCAAATGCTATCTGACGTGAGGTATAATACCATCTAGGAATTCTCGGTGAGTCCTGTTCAGTGTACCCAGTCTCCACTGGCACCCGTATACCATCTTTGATGATAAACACCAATGGATGTGGGATCATCCATCTCCCATCATATGGGTCAAGAAGCGTATACGCTAGTCTACTCTGGAATATCAATGCCCCATCTCAATACACCTTCGACTAGGATCAATTAAAAGATGAACTTATGGACTACCCTAGCCCCACTAGTATAATCTCCATCATAGTCGTGGTAGTCAAGTACACATCCTAAGGGCTTTATCAACATGTGAGAGAAAGACAGTATCACAATACAAGTCCACATGTTAAGATAAATAACAACCATATAGCATACTATCACGTCGAGCAAGAAAGTCCTCTCTATATATGTACAAGCATCTACTATAATATACAATCATGTACAATAATGGCCTCTAGGGCATACATACAACTAACAACAATAATGTACAATAACGGCCTCTAGGGCATACATATCCCTAACATACACAAAGTCTCTGGTCAGGGAAAGCAAGATTTACTGGTAGGTACACTAGTAGTTTCTCAGGGTGTATTGGGCTCTACACCGACACGACTTATTGTGCTATTAGAGGTCAGACGTTTACCATCCCTTTAGGCCCGATATGCGATTCTCTTAGACGAACAGACCGGACTGTATGGAGATAGTCACAGATAGGCTCAGTAGGAGTTCGGATGAGTTTTCTCTTTGGCCCTCTTATCGACAGATACCTGGGTAGCCGTTACGTACAGCTAGTGCCACTGACGGACTTGTTGTCACGACCCGAAAGTACGGAACGTGACCGGCACTTAGATTACGAAGCGTCTAGAGGCGCCACGTAACCTAAGTAAGCCGAAGCCCAGAAATCTAAACCATGAAAAAGAAGAAGAAGCAGTAAAAGAAAACATGAAGGAATAAGTTTAAAACATCAACAAATTTTCCCAAAAATTTCGGCAGAGTCTCCTCTATAAAAACTGGCCCCAAACGGGTACAAGCATCCCTAAACGGGAGCTAGCATCAACGCCAACAGGCGGAAACAACCACAACAAGCACAATAATATACAACGCCAATAGGCGAGGCTCAAAACTCAAAAGAAAACAAAACCACCAGATCAGAATAATACATGCGCGACTCTAAGGTCGAAATAAAAGACTGGTCCAATAAACTTATCAAGTAATACAAGTATGGTTGATGGAGCTTACTAGATACAAATGAATGAATAAAATACAATGGTGGTTCAGATACAAGTGAACCAACCTACCGTGCAAATCACCCTGAAATAAAAGATGTGCCAGCAAGCTGCCCGGGAAACCTGTACATCGAACCTGTAGTAAAATTTGGCACAACGGGAGTGAGTTGCCAACTCGTGAGTAGAAGACATCTACGAAAAGAAATCGAATGCACGACGCTATCCTAGGTCATAATAATACACTACTATATCCCAAACATCTAGTAATAGCAGGGTAATACTACGTGTAAGTGCAGATACTCCGTGTTCGTGTCAGTGCCTCATATAATACTATGTCATATGAAATGAAATGCATGCACTATGAATGTAAAGTAACAAATCCTGAAATCCAGATATATATGTATAAGAAATCTTTAGCTATTATCATAGTAAAATGTGTATAAGAATCTGAAATCTCAACAATGAAATCCATGGAAATCCGTGCCAAGTATCGACACAACACATGTAATCTCAAGTCTCAATATCTCGGGCTCCGTCAGTCCGGATCGGCCCATATCATCAAATCTCACGACAACGGTCGGTATCCTCCGGATATCCACCGCGCCAGACATCACCGGTAGGTAGCCTTCCCCTGCCAGGCTCATCGTCTACAACTTGATCTTCTTGCCTCGGGGTACCATACCGGGCCCACCATGTACCCGAGACGATTCATCCACTCCTCGAATCGGGTCTCGAAATCCATCAGAAAACATGAAATCTCATGGTGGACGACACATACATCACGAGAAAACCGGATCTTATTTTAAAAAGAGAAGAGGAGAGAGAGAGAAGTTTTTATATATTTTTGCGGTTTTCCCCAAAAATCCAGAAATCTCATAGCAATCCAAATCTCAAAATCATGAGTAAGTATATGATAGGTGTCGGCATATGCCCGTACTACTGTGCGATAACATGAAAATATGAATGCATGAATGTCTAAGTAATAAATATCATGTCTTATACTAACATCATAGAGTAATCACAATATTATATCGGTTTAGTTGTTAACTGATTCTATCAATAAAAGATAATATGATCTAAAGTGTACGTGACATAGCAATTACCGATGATGATGTGTGTGAGCCGGCAAATAAGTGTGCGTGGAATATGCGCATCATCGGTAATGGTGCGGGTGTCCTAACCGGTAAGGTTTATACTGATTATAGCAACATATGTAAGAACATGCACCATGATAATTACAGTATGAATATAAATACAGATGTGCATTATCCACTCCTCTGCGATATACGAGTACAACTACCACTATGTGAGTCGAACCTAAACTAGTGTCCATCTAATATCCTAAGGAACTAACCTAAGAAACTAGTCAATAAGAAACAAGCATCTACCTAAGGTCTGAACCAATATCTCTAATAGTCGGCGATCCCGCCTCAATAGCGTCACGTACGTAGTACGGCTTCCTCGAATCAAGAGTGCGGATCAATCATCATATCTAAGCCTCGTACGGTAAAATCCATCGTACGGCATCCCAATATCGGGGTACGGGTCAAGTATCTCCTAGGTGTCTCATTATTCGTAATGTGTCATCATCAACACATCTCATGATCAAGGTGCTAAACTATAATCGCGTACATAAATCATATATTATTGCCATCATGGAATAATCATTAGTTTATCCTCAGAAATATCATGTCACGTGTATCATATTGTGATTAAGTCATAGCGATATCTTATCGTCATCAAGTCACAAGCTACAGCCCAGGTACTATTTTAGCGTCCCATGTACCTCAATATCACCACCACCCTTCATAATTTATATATATTCATGTTCATTATCTCATTCTCTAATGATCCGCTAACACTTTAATACGACTGTATAGTCAAGAATCACAACATCAAGCCCAATTATACTGTTTCATCATACCTCAGATATCATATCACATTAATGAATCCCATATACGTGTTGTGTATATATATACACCTATACCTAGTTTTATATATATACACACATATACGTACACGCCATGTCGAGTTTCAGTGTGTGCGTGTGTGTTTCTATCAGAAACCTACGAACCTCTCCCAAAGTATTCATCCTCAGGTATGGTTTTCCTAAATCAGTCTAGTCCAGCCTAGGGTCAAAACTAGGGTCCTACTGATTAAGAATCTAGGGTTACATCTGGTTTCCTAATGTCAATAAGCACTATTCCTATTCTACGTTGCGGGGGTGCTAAACGCCATCCACCCGACTTCCCCCCGTAGATATACATCTACTCACCTGGTCCATGTCTGTCGACGACGGTGTCGCCATCCTCCTCTTCATCGCCCGCAGTCCACGTGAGGGGTACCTAAATGCAAACATATAAATAGCATTGTAAACCGAATCACATACAAAAGTCAAACGATACAAGGAACAAGCATAGGTTAAAACCTATGTCCCGTCCACACAAAAGAACCAAATATCGCTCGATATCGGCGTACAAACTCCGATGGATCGAGATAAACATCAAAAGATAACTCGTAGTTTTAAAACACATTACTTATATTGTAAAACATGATCAAATTCATCGAAACACTAAAATCGATCAAATCGTCTAATTTCATATAACCCGAAAATGCCAATTTACCGTTTTTCATCAAAACTTGACAATTTAAATGAAACCAATGGTTATAAAACTCATTAAATAGCATAACTAGACTATACGACTCCTTACTTTATTTTTATTACACAATTTTGCATTTATTTGAAATTTCTAGTTTGCACCCTTTAACAATTTTCAACATTTTCCAAGCAAAATACCACAATTCCACCTCAAAACATGATTTTGCATAAATTAATGACTTAAACCACAATTTATGATTATAATGATATAATGAAACCATAATTATATTTTTAATCTCATTTATATAGGAATTTCTAAAATCTAGTTTACAAAATTAGCAATTTTTATCACAATTTATCAATTAACCATAGAAACTAGCAATCAAACTAAGTTTTTCTTTCCATTAACATGCTAATATTTCCACTAAAACTATAATCCAATGATAACAACCCAATTTAGAATTTTATATTAACCACAACCACATTTTGCAAAAACCTAGTTAACTAAATTCCTAATTTAAAACAATGTTTGAATAACAACTTGTTAAACAATAACCATGCAAGATTTCATAATACTAAAAGTGTTAAACTAACTACTATAACCCTAATTAATTATTAAAAATCATAACTTGAATTTAGAACCCTAGCTTGCATTTTTAAAAAAAAGAACATAGAATTAATTCATTAAATCTAATTAAGCTTAAATGAACATCTAAAACAATAAATCAAAAGAAAGAAATTATACCTCCCAAAATATGAAATCCAAACAAGAAATGAGCCTCCAAAATGCATGCCTTCCATCTCCAAATTTCATATAAAAATGAGCAAGGAATAAAGAGTATGAAATAAATAGGATTTTTGTGGAATTTTAATGGAATTTTTGATGTATTTTTAATGAATTTTGAATAAAAATGAGGTGGGAAAGGGGGGGGGGGGGCAGCCATGGGGGTTGTGGCCGGCCTAGAGGGAGGTGAGGGAGAGAAAGAAGAGAGTGTGATGTTGTGTAGAAGTTTCAAGAAGAGAAACAACACTAAAAGTCTTTTCATACTTTATTTATTTATTTACTATAGCAACTCAAGAAAGCTCTAGAAAATAGGAAAAATTTGCAATTAATTTTTGCATGATACATACTAAATTCTAACATGCCATGGTTCATTTTTACAAATTAAAACCATTTAAATTTGTAATTTACACTAATTTAGTGTAAAAATAAAGCTTATGTTAATATTTAAAATAATTAATTTAGGAAAAATATTTTATTAAACTAAAAATTTATAAGTGGATAAATAAACACCATTTACTAGTAATTTCATAATTAAAATAGATATTTTAAAAATTATAATGAAAAAAATCACGGTTTGGTTTTACGAAAAATACATTTTACTTTACCGAAAATCCTAAAATTCACTTAAACACTTTTATTCATTTAATTATTTATTTAATCATTTTTAACACGTTACACTTGTGGTTAAACCCACTGCTAGCGTACTGTCGAGTCTTTAGAGTCCCACACAGAGGGTTTCCCTGGTTCAGGTGAAACGATGCAGAGGCCGTACGGTTTTACGTGCAGGGGTCCGATCATATACGTGTACTGGCTACACGGATGTTGTTCAGGCGGATAATACTAGTAGGTTTTGGTTTAAGCCAGATTCTAGTTTTATATTATTAGATTATTGTTATCTCATTGTATTCGTATTTTTGCAGTACGAATACGGTTATGTATATACAGTGATGGTATTCTTGTAATTTCACAAGAGATGCTTCTAGAAGGGGACACCTCATTATTTGGATTTATCTATTTTTAGAAACAGATTAGTGAGGTGGAAAATGGAGATATTTGAGGCATGGAGTGAAGCATGGCTTATTGTTTTGTTTATTGGTTTGGCATCACCATTCAAGCATGGTTGATATTTTCAATTGGAAAATATTGCATGCTTGATGTGAGAAAGAGTATGAGCCATTCTTCACTTGCCTTAACACTAGCTCATTTGTGTTATTTCCTTTCTCTCTCCATTTTTCCTCTACTTCTTCTTCAAGACCCTAAACCCTCACATGAGTTGTGAACCCTATCCCTCACATGAGTTGTGAACCATAGGGTCAATTGAGATTTAATAGTCCAATTAACATTCTACATCTTCTAAGCTACCTAGTTTAGCAAACTAGGTAACTTAGTTACCTCGGTTTAGAGGTTGGAGCTTGAACCATTGACACTCGGGTTGATCATATTTGACACGAGGAGACCGACGATCAAGCGTGATCCAGACCTTCGAGGATCTCAAAGGAGAGGAGAAGAAGACCCGAATGACAAGTATCTAGGAGGTATAAAACTCTTACCAAGTAGTTAAAACCTTTTAGTAGTATATATAGTTAAGGTTTTCACAAAGATCCTGGAGTTTAAGTCGGTGTTGCAAGTCATGAAAATCATTTTTTTGTAAATTCCGCCTCCCCACAAGTGCGTGGAGTGTGCGACATCGACTTAGAACTAGGAAACCTGGCCACCTCCTATGAAACATTTTCATCTTTCAAATTTTCTGTGTACTTGTTACCGAGAACTATTTTCCCAATCAATTATGACTCTAGGGTATGTATTTACCGGATTTAGATCTCACATTACTATGGTGTTATAGATGATGAGTGGGAGTAGAATATTGGGAAATGGACGATTTGATCCTCAATATCAGAATTCGTTGCAATTGGTGATATTAGATTAAATCGCCTGGCTTTGCCTAACGGCAAATATTTGTTTTCGAATAAACGTTGTCATGCACCAAATTTTAAAATGTAATATCTGTACCTTTATTTTATAAAGTGAGATATACATTTTTGAAAATTGTGTTATAAACATTTACCTTTATCAGTTGAAGATAAGGTAAGGTGCATTGAATAACAGTGTAAGACATTCTAGACTAAAATACAGTTTTCAACTTACAAAACACGGAATTTGAGTTAGTATACTCTTGGGAAATATACATGAAAATGTATGTTGTCCAGTGTTCTTTAGGACAAGGGGTTGGTACTCTTTCTTCATTCAGGTTTACCTACGAGTTCTCTGGTTTTAGACACGCATTCGTTCTAATGCAAGGTGTAAAGATTTTGAGAATTTTATAGGTATAAGAATAAAGTAGAGAACCATACATTGGTGTTAGTTATGTATATGCCCTAGAGGCCATTATTGTACATATGATGTATATTATAGTGGATGCTTGAAAATAGGGTTTCTCCTTCATCATCCATTATCCTTTCATTGATTATCATTCAAATTCTAGCCTCTAGCAAATTAAATCACCGATCGTTGATTTCTAATTTGGAGCGAAAACATTCAAGAAAGCGATCTCGCTCAAATTAGGTCTTCGATAATTCAATTTCCTAAAGTTTACAAAACTCATAAGACTTAAGAATCGTTCAAGAATTTCATCATCATCATCTACCTATTTTCTCGATTCCGCTACAAGCAGAGATTTCACTCACACATCATGAAAAAGGAAAGAATCAAGAATCGATAACCTTTCATAATGCAAGAATGTAAAGAAAAGCAAGATTTATAATTTTCACCTTTATTAATCGATGATTGGGTACAATTCACTCAAGTCGAGGTTACAAGATTTGAGGAGGTAACTAAATCGTCGAAATTAGCTTCGCATCGATCTCCTTGAGTCGTGGATCGTCGTGGATCTCTTGCTCGGATGAAAATCGGCGTTGCTTCAATGGCTCGTTGAAGGATTTCTTGAGACGCTTCTCGATGAATCTTGATTTGGCTTTTGAATTTTGATTTGGGCTAGGGTTTTGAGTTGCAAGTTGTGTCACTCAACTTGTGGGTGAATTGATGTATAATGATCAACAATCGAACCCTTTGTAATGAAGCTATAGGTCCCCTTTTATAGTTTTCCTCTATCTTCTCCTAGAAGCTAGGTTGTTATGAAGCTTGCATAGGAAGCTAGATAGTTGTAGGGAAGTTTCTAGATTAAGGTAATTATCTAGCTTACAAGAGAAGACTTGTTGTTGGAGGGAAGCTTCTGGAGAATTCGAGGAACTGAAGCGTCTTGAAGAAGTTTGGCCGTTGAAAAGAAGCCATGTATGAACATTTCTGCTGCTGATAAGTCAGAACGGCCGCGGATCCGCGGCGGATCAGCCTGACTCGACCGTGGATCCGCGGCCATCTGGTGGAGTTGCTGCATGAAATCTTCAGGGTATTCTGGTGTTGGATTTATGGCCCTTTTCTGATGTCTGGAATCCTATAGTTATTTCTTGTTTACTGCCAGATCTTAAGTCTTTGACTTGATGCGTTTTATCAACACTTTTGTGATTCCGGTTCTTTGACCTGGAGAATTTCTGCACAAAATCTTAAGACAAGTGTTTAAATATACAAAGATCATGCGTATCATAATAAACACTCAATTTCCCTCAAAATGCTGGTTATAAAGTATAACACATGTTATTTGATATTTTGCAGACAAATTGCTAATATGTGCTATATTTAAATCAAACACCTTTACATGATTGATAAGAATAGGAAAATTGACGTGTTGAGAATGCAATATTTTCGACTGATCAAATTCCCCCAAACTTAATTTTGGTTATCTCGAGCAAACGTCTTTTATTTTTATTTAAGAGAAGGAGAAAATATAAGAAAAAGAAAAACTAACTAGCACACTTTCATAGGCAAACACGATTGCACTGAACACGTGCAACAAGCCTTTAAACCTCTAGGTGTCCCTAGTAGGAGGAGTGTTGTCTCCTGAGGGTTTTCAGCGGATTGCACCCACAAAATCCCATAATAAAAGGAAGACTGTGAAAGTTACATATAAAGATAAGAATTATAAAAGAAACACTTTGAAAATTAGAGTTTCCAACTACACTAGCTTTTCAGTTATCATGAGCCCTATCTTAATAGTCATGAAAAGATGTTAAAAATCACATCATCCCTCAATAAAACATCGCCTTTATTCTTCATTCCTACATTTCTTCCAAACATTGATCATATACTCCTACGTGTGTGAACTGGACATCCCTACACTCGGAGAATCAATTCAAGCTATCATACTCTTGTCATCTGCTTCAGTACATTTTAATCGATATTTAGATGGATTTGCTCACACATTTTTCATGCGACCATTAATACTTCTTGAGGTACTAACCGACTGATTACTCATGTGCGTGCTGATTAGGCATATTAGTATTTTTCTCGTCTTACAACACCTAAGGCTTAGTAGTGACTCCCAAACCAGTTGGTCTAAGACACTAGGTGATGAAGCATCCTCGCTATATTTATTTTATGCTGCCTTGGTGATAACAAAACCAGTGTTCATTTTTTTCTTCACCATTTTATCTTTTTATTCTTCAATTTATTTCCTTCATACTTTTGCTTTTAGACAAGAGCATTTCAAAGTATCCTCTACTATCCCGAGTTTCAAGACGTGTGTAAGTGCGTATAGTAGGGTATAACATTCAAATGTTTGGCTTCCAGAATAGAAACTATTTTTCAGACTTATTTTTATCCTCAGATTAGTGACTTCTTTCATCTTACTAACCCTTGGGACAACGGCTCATAACTACTTATTACTTGTTTCGTTTAAGAAAACTTCTAACTTTCTAGGTTTTCTTAAACTATTCTAATCTTTTAGGTTTAATTTTTCACTTTCAAATCTTTTATTATAAAATTAAATATTAGATATTTTTATCTTTTAAATTTTTAAAATTTTTATATGTTTTAAATGTTTTGTGCTTATGCAAAGTATGATGCCAAATGATGCGAAAATAAGCACAAACCTCCCCCAAACTTGTTTTCAACAGTGTCATCACTGTTGCTATCTATTAAAGCTCAGAACCTGTAAACTTGGGAGAAAAATTTGTTAAAGGGGACATGAAATATGATCGTGAAAATCTCTCCCAAACTTTTTCTTTATTTATGTAAAAAAAAAATTATTATTCTGTTTTGTATATTTTTTTATTTTTATTTTTATTTTTATCAAATGTATGTACAAGTTGACCACCTCCATTCTAAAAATGTGACAAAATTACAAAGTCATGGAGGTGAGGTGGAGGAAAATTAGTCATTATAAATCGGCCCCTGTAAAAATAGGAGCTCCTCCGAGGGGTCAGTGGAAAAATACGGTTTTAGCCTATGTCCATTTACTTTAAAAATTGTACCGTTTTCAATATTTTCAAGCTCAACTGCCCCGTGCGGGTATACATACCGCACAACAAAAGGTCCTTTCCACCAAGATTTTAGTTTTCCCGCATGAAGATGGAGACGTGAATCATAAAGAAGGACTTGTTGACCAGGTGTAAAAGTTTTTCTCAAAATATTTTTATCGTGAAATACCTTATTCCGGTTCTTTACAATTACAGCATTATCGTAAGCTTCATCACGGAGTTCGCTTTGCTCATTTAATTGCAGCTTCTAAAGTTGCAGGCTTGATTTAAATCAAAATTAAGTTCTCTAATGGCCCACATTGCTTTGTGCTCAATCTCGACCGGAAGGTGACGAGCCTTTCCAAACACTAGTCGGTAAGGAGACATACCTATGGAATGCCCAAAGAGCATCTGTCAATTTGGTTGACCAATCTTTTCGATTTTTTGAAACAGTTTCCTCCGAAATTTGTTTGATTTGTCTATTTGAAACCTCAGCTTGCCCGCTCGTTTGGGAATGATAGGGTGTGGAAAGTTTGCGGTTGATTGCATATTTCCGCATCAAAGTCTCGAAAGACCGATTGCAGAAATGCGTCTCGTTATCGCTAATGATTGCGCGTGGGTGTCCAAATCGCGAAAAGATGTTTTCTTTTAAAAACTTAATGGCAACATTTTTATCATTAGTGCGACAAGGAATAGCTTCCACCCATTTCGAGACGTAATCAACCGCAAGCAATATGTACAGATTCCCAAAGGAGTTGGGAAAAGGACCCATAAAATCAATACCCCAAACGTCAAAAATTTTAACCACCAAGATGGGTTAAAGTGGCATCTCATTTCTCCGGGAAATCCTACCCGTGTGTTGACACTGTGTACAGATTTTGCAATGATCAAATGAGTCTTTGAATAATGCCGGCCAATAAAAACGGCATTGCAAGACCTTCTCTGCCGTCTTTCGAGGACCAAAGTGACCCCCATATGCCTGATCATGACAAAAAGATAGAACACTCTTGAATTCATCGTTGGGGACACATCTGCGAATGATCTGGTCAGGACAATATTTAAACAGATAGGGTTCATCCCAGTAAAAATGTTTTACTTGGGATAAAAATCGATGTTTGTCCTGTTTCGACCATTCACGGGGAATAAGTCCTGTAGCAAGATAATTCACAGTATCCCCGAACCAAGGTTCAGTGGATACTTTCAAGAGTTGTTCGTTTGGAAAAGAATCATTGATCGGCAGGGTCACAGGTGAAGAAGATATGCGCGACAGATAGTCGGCTACAACGTTTTCAGATCCTTTCTTATCTTTAATAACAAGATCAAATTCTTGTAATAGAAGGATCCAACGTATTAGCCTACCTTTAGCATCCTTCTTCACCAAAAGATGTTTCAAGGCGGAGTGGTCAGTGTACACAACGATTGGTGAGCCGATCAAGTAAGGCCTGAATTTTTCTAATGCAATTACAACCGCCAAAAGTTCTTTTTCGGTAGTTGTATAATTAACTTGAGCATCGTTCAGGGTCTTACTTGCATAATCGATCACGTGTGGCATCTTTTCAATGTGATTTCCTAAGACTGCACCAACTGCAAAATCTGAAGTATCACGCATAAGCTCAAAAGGGTGGTTCCAATATGGAGAAGATAGAACGGGGGCTGTAGTGAGAGAGTTTTTAAGTGAGTCAAATGCAGTCTCACAATCCGAGTCAAAGTGGAAGGCAGTGTCCTTGGCCAAGAGAAGAGTTAAGGGTCTAGTAATTTTGCTAAAATCCTTAATGAATCTCCGATAAAAACCTGCATGGCCAAGAAAAGATCGTATATCCTTGACGCGTTTGGGATGAGGAAGGTTATGAATGATATCTATTTTAGCTTTGTCAACCTCAATACCTTTTCGTGAAATAACATGTCCAAGCACAATTCCCTCTTAGACCATGAAATGGCATTTTTCCCAATTCAAGGTTAAGTTCTTTTCTTTACAACGAGTAAGAACTGCGTCAAGATGAGATTGGCAGTCAGCAAAAGAATCTCCAAATATCGAGAAATCGTCCATGAAAATCTCCAGAAAATTCTCGACCATGTCCGAGAATATCCCCATCATACACCGCTGAAATGTAGCAGGAGTATTGCATAACCTAAAGGGCATGCGTCTGTAAGCAAAAGTATCAAAATGATAAGTAAATGTGGTTTTGTCTTGATCCTTTTTGGCAATAGGGACCTGGTTATAGTCAGAGTATCCGTCCATGAAGCAATAGTATTCATGTCCAGCTAAGCGTTCTAGCATCTGGTCAATAAAAGGTAGAGGAAAGTGGTCTTTCCTCGTTGCGGCATTGAGTTTTCTATAATCAATACATACACGCCACCCAGTTTGAGCGCGTGTCTGGATTAACTCATTTGCCTCATTTGTTATGACCGTGATGCCCGATTTCTTAGGGACTACATGAATTGGACTTACCCATTGGCTATCAGAGATTGGGTAAATGATACCACTGTCAAGGCATTTGACGATTTCTTTCTTTATTGCCTCCTTCATGACGGGGTTTAACCGTCTCTGTGGTTCTCGGTTTGGCTTGGTTTCATCCGTCAGATGTATATGATGTTCAACAATCAAGGGACTAATCCCTTTGATGTCAGCCATAGTCCAACCAAACGCCTGCCTATTAGATCTCAATACCGTCAAAAGAGCATTATCTTACTCTGAGGCTAGAGAAGCTGATATAATAACAGGTAAAGACTCATTCTCACCTAAATATGCATATTTAATATGAGAAGGTAAAAGTTTGAGATCTAATGCTGGCGGAGAAACCATAGAAGGTGCGGTCAGCGAATGATATTCGGATTCACGAAGAAGCTCGTAGCCTGCAAAAGATACAGACTCGGAAGGTGAAGAGTTAAGAGTGTCAGACTCAGGAGTAGGAAGAGTGTCCTCACTAAGATGTGAAAGATCAAATATTGATGTGCTAGTGTCGTCGAGATTTTCAAAGCAAAGTTCATCAACTTCGCAACTTTCGAAAGCAATCCCGTGGATAGAACATACATCAAGTATGTGAGCAGAGGGTTCATGTAAGTCCACGTTGCCCACCCCGGTGCTTACGGGGAGGCGGAAAACATAATAAAAATTGGATTTTTAATGACTTAGGCAACATGGACCTTGTTTGTGAGGATCTTTACTAAACGAAAACTAGCTAAAACAAACTTACAACTAGTTAAGTTGTAGAAAGGTTATACCTTGAGCTCGAACTCCTTCTCTCCTTGCTCGCCGGAATGGTAGAAAGATGTCACCTTGCTTGTCTTCTCCCGTCAAAGAACGATCCACCCGAAAGCCTCGACCTTTAGCTTCAACTCCAAGCTAGGAGTAACTAGAGTGCAAGAAATGCTAAGACTTGAACCCTAGAAGTGAGTAGAGAAGATCAAGTGAAGGTTTTTCTCAAGCTTTTTTGTTTCTCAACTCATGAGAGGGAGAGAGCTTGAGGGAGAGGATGAGCAAGAGAGAGAAAGAATATGATAGAATGAATTATTAGTGAGCCATTCTCACTAATATGTGTGTGTTATTTTAATTAATTAATTAGCAAGAAAATTGTCATGGTTTAATCAAGAGGTGACCATTATCATTTCACTTTTAATGCAAATTGCAAGGATCAAAGAGCATCTTCCAAATGAAATGATCATGGTCAAAATGTCAACTTGGTCAACAAGTCAATGAAGTCAAAAGGTCAACAAGAACAACCATGCACAATAATTAAGCTAATTATTAATTAACAATAATACACACAAAAGCAATAGGGTTAATAAAATGACAATAGTCATTAACCCTAAACAAGGTCCTCTCCCTCAATCTCAAACAACTGTGCATACGCACCCGCATTCGTGATCCGAGGAACACGAACACAATGAGAAAAACCAATCTCAAAACATATACTAGGATCCGGCTTAAACCAAAGCCCGCTAGTATAAACTGTCCGGACAGCAAACGTGCACAAGTGCGCGGATGCGAACGAACCCTGTCGCAAAACCATGCGACCTCTACTCGTTTTGCCTAAAGGCGAATAGCTCTCTGTGTGGGACTCTAAAGACTCGACACTACGCTGGCAGTGGGTTTAACCACAGACCGCAAGCGGCACTAGCTGTACGTAACGGTCCCCAGGTAGATGTCGAAAAGAAGACTGACGAGGTGAACCCCATCTGCACTCCTACTGAGCCTGTATGTGACAGTCTCCGTACAGTCCGGTCTGTTCGTCTGATACATCGCATGGCGGGCCTAGGGGGGCGGTGAACGTCAGTCCCCTAATAGCGGTACAAGTCGTGTCGGAGTGTAGCCCAGAACACCCTGAGATAACACTGGAAGCCTACCAGTATATCTCGCTTGCCCTGGCCAGGGACTACTCGTGTAATGGCTCTCCTGGACACAGCGCGATGTCAACCCCCAATACCGGGAGAGACGAATCCTGTCTAACCGTCACTGCCTCCAAGTGCTTCGGGACTGCACCCAAAAACTACCTGTTTGCACGACCTCTGAGCCGTGGTAGGGTAGTAATCAAAGTGCAGTGGGAACACACTCGAGGCGAAGTGACAGTGTCAAGTCAGCGGACTAAGCTGTACTCATGTCACCTGGGAACTGATAACTGACGATAGGTATATTACCAACCAACAGTTCCCGACGAGTCCTGTCCAGTGTACTCGTAACCTAACGAGCACCCGCATACTATCTCAAGTACGACGTACTAACGGCTGTGGGACAGACCGTCTCCCACACTGGGATGAGAAGCACATACGCTAGTCTACTCCGGAGTATCGATGCCCTGTCTCGATAGTCCAACGACCAGGGACCTGTATAAGGATGTGCTTATAGATTACCCAGCTCCCACGAGTGCGAGCGCCATCACAACGCTGGTAATCAAGCAAAGATCCTAAGGGCTCTACTAATATGTATACCAGCAATATGCTAAAAGAAACACATGCACATATTAAAGCAGAGACAAACCAAGTAGCATACTACCATTTCGAGCAAGATTGTATATACAACTGTGAATATCCCAAGCTTCCATTAAGTAATATACAAACTAGTATGATACAGTAATGGCCTCTAGGGCATATACACTAACAATCTCCCACTTGCACTAAGGCCATGTACTGGCGTATCGAAGACCTATCATCTCGATCAGCCGCTCGAACTGAGTCTGGGGTAAGGCCTTGGTGAATGGATCTGCTGTGTTATCCTCTGATGCAACTCTCCGGACCTCGATCTCCTGGCGATCCACAATCTCCCTGATCAGGTGATACCGCCTTAAGATGTGTCTGGATTTCTGATGGGACCTGGGTTCCTTCGCTAAAGCTATAGCCCCGTTGTTGTCGCAATACAGAGGTATTGGGTCAACAATGGACGGAACCACCTGAAGTTCTTTCAAGAACTTCCTCATCCAGACAGCTTCTTTTGCGGCATCAGATGCAGCGATGAATTCCGCTTCCATAGTCGAGTCAGCAACGGTTTCCTGTTTGGAGCTCTTCCAACACACCGCCCCTCCATTGAGGGTAAAGACAAAACCCGACATGGACTTAGAATCATCCTTGTCACTCTGGAAGCTGGAGTCAGCAAAGGCCTCAATCTGCAGGTCTTTTCCGCCATACACCAAGAACATCTCCTTAGTCCTTCTCAGGTACTTGAGAATGTTCTTTACTGCTATCCAATGTTTCTCCCCAGGGTTTGACTGATACCTGCTTACCACACTCAGTGCATAAGCCACATCCGGTCTGGTACACAACATCGCATACATTATAGAGCCTATCGCAGAAGCGTAGGGTATAATAGACATGCGATCCCTCTCCAAATCAGTCTTGGGAGACATCTCTTTGGAGAGGGTGATCCCGTGACAAGCCGGTAGATTACCGCGCTTGGAATCTTCCATACTGAATCTCTTCAGTATGGTGTCGATGTACCTGGACTGTGAGAGTCCTAATATCTTCTTGGATCTGTCACGGTAGATCCGGATACCCAGAATGTATGAGGCATCACCCAGGTCTTTCATGGAGAACCTGTGTGACAAGAACCCCTTGACAGATTGTAGCATAGGAATGTCATTTCCTATTAAGAGAATGTCATCCACGTATAAAACGAGGAATACTACAGTTCTCGCTACAAATCTACTATAGATGCATGGTTCATCTGGATTTTTGATAAAGCCAAATTCTTTGACCGTCTCATCAAAACAGATGTTCCAACTCCGCGATGCCTGCTTGAGTCCATAAATGGACTTGAGCAACTTGCACACCTTTTCGCTGCTCCCACCCTGAATGAAACCCTCTGGCTGGTCCATATAGACACACTCCTCTAAATGACCATTTAGAAAAGCTGTCTTTACGTCCATCTGCCAAATCTCATAATCGTGGAAAGCAGCGATGGAAAGAAGGATCCGAATGGATTTCAGCATAGCTACTGGAGAAAAGGTTTCGTCATAGTCCAAACCAGGTCGCTGACGAAAACCCTTTGCTACCAGTCTAGCTTTATAGGTCTCAACCTGTCCATCTACACCAATCTTCCTTTTGAAGATCCACTTGCATCCTACGGGTTTTACCCCGTCTGGAGCAATGTCCAACGTCCATACTTTGTTGGTGTACATGGACTCCATCTCGGTCCGCATTGCATCCAGCCATTTTACCGAGTCGACACTCTGAATGGCTTGCTGGAAGCTAGTAGGCTCATCACAATCTAGGATGCAGTCTTCTCTATCCCCGTCAATGAGAAAACCGTAGTATCTCTCGGGCGGATGAGACTGCCTACTACTCCTGCGGAGCGGCATAGGAATGTCCTGTTCTTTCGAACCTTCTGGTTCCTCTAAGCTTTCAGTAACAGCTCGCGGTTCTGGAATTTCTTCCAGTTCTATCGCGCTCCCACTTAATTCTTTTTCTAAAAACTGATGTTCCAGAAAATGGGCATTACGAGAAACAAGGACTTTTTGTTCCTCTGCGTAATAGAAAAGATACCCCCTGGAGTTCTTTGGGTATCCCACAAACTTGCACAGTACTGAGCGTGCCTCGAGCTTGTCCGTATGCTGCTTTTTGACATAAGCTGGACATCCCCAAATCTTCAAGTATTGAAGATAGGGTTTCTTCCCACTCCATAATTCATATGGTGTGGTAGGCACAGTCTTAGTGGGAACACGGTTCAAAAGATATGCAGCTGTTTCTAGCGCATATCCCCAGAACGATCGCGGCAACTCAGCATTACTCATCATGGACCGTACCATATCCAATAGGGTCCGGTTCCGTCTCTCCGATACACCGTTATGTTGCGGAGTGTATGGAGGAGTAAGCTGAGAGAGAATTCCATTCTCTTTTAAGTAATTCAGGAATTCGGCACTTAAGTATTCTCCTCCTCGATCCGATCTTAGGATCTTGATACTTTTGCCGGTCTGTTTTTCTACTTCGTTCTTATATTCCTGGAACTTATCAAAAGCTTCGGATTTATGCTTCATTAAGAAGATGTGTCCGAATCTTGAGAAATCATCCGTAAAAGTAATGAAGTAAGAAAAACCGCTTCGCGCATGTGTAGATATTGGACCGCACACGTCGCTGTGTACGAGTCCCAAGAGCTCGCTCGCTCTTTCTCCGTGTCCAGAAAACGGAGCCTTTGTCATCTTTCCTTTGAGACAGGATTGACAAGTTGCATACGATTGATATTCGAACGGATCCAAATATCCTTCAGTATGTAACTTAGTCAATCTTCTCTCATTGATGTGATCCAGTCTACAATGCCATAAGAAAGTTTTATTAACTTCTGGAGACTTTCTTTTGTGTGTATTCTGGATATTGAAAACCCGCGGTTGGTTTAAAACGTATATACCGTTGTTCAATGTACCTGACCCAATCAAAACTTGATTAAGGTGAATGTTCACTACATTACTTACAAATGCAAATTCATAACCTTCTTTAGATAATAAAGATACAGATATGATATTACAGGTTGCATTTGGTACATAATAACAACTACGCAAAACCAAAAAGTGTCCATCAGATAATCCCAGGTGATAGTCCCCCACGGCCTCTGCATCCATGCTAGCACCGTTCGCAACTCTGAGGGTCATGTCACCTGCCTTCAAAACTCTACGCTTTCTCAACGCCTGCAAAGAATTACAGATATGAGATCCTGATCCGGTATCCAATACCCAGGATGTAGAGTTTATTGATAGACAGTTTTCAATAACATACACACCTGAAGCTGAAGCTGCAACTCGCTTCAAATCCTGTGTTCTGGCTTTCCAAGCCTTGCAATCCTGTTTCCAGTGACCACTTTTGTGACAATAGAAGCATTCTTCCTTCCCCACCATCTTCCCCGCTACTTTTGTTGCTTTACCCTTTCCCTTCGTATCCACTTTACCGACACCGCCTCTTGGTTTGGCGGGGGCTTTCTTCTTCTTGCCCTTGGCTTTCGCCCTGGACCTAGAAGAGGAAGATCCTCCTACAAACAAAGTGGATGTCTCCCTACCCTTCTGTAGGGTGCCCTCAGCAGTCCTCAACATGTTCAGAAGTTCGGCAAGTTCAACCTCCTTTCCTTGCATGTTGAAGTTAAGAACGAACTGGGCGTAAGTGGAAGGAAGGGACTGGAGAATCAAATCGGTATAGAGTTCATTCTCCAACGTGGTCCCAAGGTCCGCGAGCTCCTCTATGTAGCCGATCATCTTAAGCACGTGGTCCGCTACCGATGATCCGACGGCCAACCTTGCCGAAAAAAGCTTCTTCGACACTTCGTATCTAGCGATACGAGACTGCTCTCCATACAGTTCTTTTGTATGGAGAAATATGGACTCTAGGTCCATATTCTCGTGCCTCCTCTGATGTTCGTTGTCCATCGAGGCTAGTACGAGGCATCTGGCCCTCGCGCAATCTATCTCCCATGTCTTACGGATTTCTACAACCGCGACGCTGGAGGTGGGACCTGGGACAGGGGGAGCTTTGGTGGTAAGTATATACCCCAGCTTGTCATAAGTGATCGCCATCCTGACATTCCTGAGCCAATCTTTGTAGTTTGGCCCTGTCAATATATTTTTATCTAACAGTAACTTAAGTCCGGTCATGTTGAATGGTCGCTGCAATTAGGAGAGAGAAAAGAAACACTTTAGCATGATGCTCTTGCAAGTTTAGAGTGGTTTTTAGTTTGTCTAAACTGGATGGCTCCCACTGTTTCTCGAATCCCTTCTCAAACCATAAAGAAAAGGATTAGCCGGGATCATTCTCACCGTACAATACTTGCTTAACCGTTCAGCCAGGCCAGTGTCGGTACTTCGAGGGAGGTTTTCCAACGCTTTCGCGAAGTTCCTTAATTAAATAACCTCTTTTCCCTGTGGGCGTAACCCCGCTAACACCTTTCTAGGCACCTACTAGGTTTATAGCATTGATCGTTAAGTGAGAGTTTTCCCGAGGAGTAGCATATACTCACAGTAGGATCGGGATCCAAATATCATCGCGTGATAAAACCGAAGGAATCCTACCAGAATCATCACACTCCAAATGGTATGCAACGCTAGCAAGTTTCAGTACTTATGAAACTCCCGATGTGGATTTTTGCCCCATGCTCTTATGACCTTGGCGTGAGGTCAAAATGTCATAAGTCACATGTCAAGTTCTTCCCATCATTATCCTGGTTAATTTGAACCCACCCGTACCTACCCTTGACGTAGGCCAAAATGGCAGTACGACTGTCTCAAATCAACGCATTCTATCTATGCAACGGATAAATATCCGGCAGCTACCAATCACTATGCCTTGGCGTGAGGTCAAAATACATAGCTTGAATACTACCGAATATTTAACCGAAATGATGGAGGGCTACGGATGGTTTTGGCGAAACCGTGAACGTAGTGAACTTGATATAATCGATGGAACGGGATAGCTTTTAAAAGGAGTGGTTCAAGCTCCGCGTTTAAAAGTTTAGTTTTGAAAAGAACCGAGTGGTTTTCAAAGTGTTCCAGTCGACTTTTACTTGGTTTATTTCTTGCATTAGTTCATTTAATGCGTCCCATCATTTAATCCTACCATTGCAGAAAACAACCAAAATATGACGTACGCTTATGCCATTCGCATTCGCCACGGGGCCCCGTCATCACCCGTTAGGTTACTTAACTAACGACAGAGCGGGGGCTGGGCTAGCGCGGCTGTAAAACATAAGCAACGCCTAAATAGTTATTATATATAAATATATAGCAATGATAGACATTACAGATCACAGATGAATACATTGGATATACTAGGAATCCGCAATGCGTTCGAGCCTGCAACGCAAAGCGGATTACACGGTCGCGGTGAATAGCCAATACCCCACCCAAGACCCCTACGGGTGCGGCAAACTACCGCCAAGCACCCGAAGCGAAGCAACCTCCCTCACCACCGTGAGTAGGCCACTCGGCGCTTCGAGATACCCGGTAGTTTGTGCACCCCTCCATGGGTCTATCCTAGGAGCAAAAACAGTAAAAAGAATTATACAATGACGGCTACAACCCCGACCCGGTTGTGCGGCCATACAAAGAATATTATTACATCAATTTACATGTTACAAATGAATGAAAGAAAAACAACGCTCATCTCACATCCACCCCGGCCATTCACCCGCGACAATCCAATCCATTCATATCCACAAACCAATAACAATCACAGATCATGTATAACCCCGACTAATCGTCTTATAGCGATTAGCCGACGTTCAATACATGCAAGCATTACAGATATAACCGATGTAGTTAAAGTGTAGTGAAGTTCCGAAAAATACGGATTTATAGGCCCCCAAAAGTAAATTTTAGTTCTGGAAAATCTGGGCACATATAATATATCCTAAAAATCCCAAAATCAACACAGAAAGACACTGCACGAAAAACGATGCAGAGAAGACGACAAACCGCGGCGCTTCCGCGGCACATGCCTACCTCGTGCCGCGGAAGGGCGGCGGTTTGAACGAATCACTGTACCGTATTTCGTGGGTGTTCATAAAAAACCCTGAGCCGAATTTACAAATATAAAGTTTTCCATTTTGAGCAGAAAAAATTTCAACAGAAACTAGGGTTTTTCAAAAGTTCGGTTTTTGGATTTTCGGTTTCGAAACTTCGTTACACTTCACTACCTAGCTAGTTTGAGTTTAGTTAGGCTCTGATACCACTGTAAGTCCACGTTGCCCACCCCGGTGCTTACGGGGAGGCGGAAAACATAATAAAAATTGGATTTTTAATGACTTAGGCAACATGGACCTTGCTTGTGAGGATCTTTACTAAACGAAAACTAGCTAAAACAAACTTACAACTAGTTAAGTTGTAGAAAGGTTATACCTTGAGCTCGAACTCCTTCTCTCCTTGCTCGCCGGAATGGTAGAAAGATGTCACCTTGCTTGTCTTCTCCCGTCAAAGAACGATCCACCCGAAAGCCTCGACCTTTAGCTTCAACTCCAAGCTAGGAGTAACTAGAGTGCAAGAAATGCTAAGACTTGAACCCTAGAAGTGAGTAGAGAAGATCAAGTGAAGGTTTTTCTCAAGCTTTTTTGTTTCTCAACTCATGAGAGGGAGAGAGCTTGAGGGAGAGGATGAGCAAGAGAGAGAAAGAATATGATAGAATGAATTATTAGTGAGCCATTCTCACTAATATGTGTGTGTTATTTTAATTAATTAATTAGCAAGAAAATTGTCATGGTTTAATCAAGAGGTGACCATTATCATTTCACTTTTAATGCAAATTGCAAGGATCAAAGAGCATCTTCCAAATGAAATGATCATGGTCAAAATGTCAACTTGGTCAACAAGTCAATGAAGTCAAAAGGTCAACAAGAACAACCATGCACAATAATTAAGCTAATTATTAATTAACAATAATACACACAAAAGCAATAGGGTTAATAAAATGACAATAGTCATTAACCCTAAACAAGGTCCTCTCCCTCAATCTCAAGCAACTGTGCATACGCACCCGCATTCGTGATCCGAGGAACACGAACACAATGAGAAAAACCAATCTCAAAACATATACTAGGATCCGGCTTAAACCAAAGCCCGCTAGTATAAACTGTCCGGACAGCAAACGTGCACAAGTGCGCGGATGCGAACGAACCCTGTCGCAAAACCATGCGACCTCTACTCGTTTTGCCTAAAGGCGAATAGCTCTCTGTGTGGGACTCTAAAGACTCGACACTACGCTGGCAGTGGGTTTAACCACAGACCGCAAGCGGCACTAGCTGTACGTAACGGTCCCCAAGTAGATGTCGATAAGAAGACTGACGAGGTGAACCCCATCTGCACTCCTACTGAGCCTGTATGTGACAGTCTCCGTACAGTCCGGTCTGTTCGTCTGATACATCGCATGGCGGGCCTAGGGGGGCGGTGAACGTCAGTCCCCTAATAGCGGTACAAGTCGTGTCGGAGTGTAGCCCAGAACACCCTGAGATAACACTGGAAGCCTACCAGTATATCTCGCTTGCCCTGGCCAGGGACTACTCGTGTAATGGCTCTCCTGGACACAGCGCGATGTCAACCCCCAATACCGGGAGAGACGAATCCTGTCTAACCGTCACTGCCTCCAAGTGCTTCGGGACTGCACCCAAAAACTACCTGTTTGCACGACTCCTCTGAGCCGTGGTAGGGTAGTAATCAAAGTGCAGTGGGAACACACTCGAGGCGAAGTGACAGTGTCAAGTCAGCGGACTAAGCAGTACTCATGTCACCTGGGAACTGATAACTGACGATAGGTATATTACCAACCAACAGTTCCCGACGAGTCCTGTCCAGTGTACTCGTAACCTAACGAGCACCCGCATACTATCTCAAGTACGACGTACTAACGGCTGTGGGACAGACCGTCTCCCACACTGGGATGAGAAGCGCATACGCTAGTCTACTCCGGAGTATCGATGCCCTGTCTCGATAGTCCAACGACCAGGGACCTGTATAAGAATGTGCTTATAGATTACCCAGCTCCCACGAGTGCGAGCGCCATCACAACGCTGGTAATCAAGCAAAGATCCTAAGGGCTCTACTAATATGTATACCAGCAATATGCTAAAAGAAACACATGCACATATTAAAGCTGAGACAAACCAAGTAGCATACTACCATTTCGAGCAAGATTGTATATACAACTGTGAATATCCCAAGCTTCCATTAAGTAATATACAAACTAGTATGATACAGTAATGGCCTCTAGGGCATATACACTAACAGTTCAGACGGCTGACTTCCAATTTTGTAAATGTTCAGTTCAATTGTCATTTTTCCAAAAGATAGGTTCATTGAACCGTTTCGACAGTTAATGACAGCATTGGAAGTGGCAAGGAATGGTCGACCAAAATCACCGGAATTTGGTTCTGTGGGTTTACTACAGGTTGTGTATCGAGAACAATAAAGTCCATAGGGAATATAAATTCCCAGACTTTTATCAACACGTCCTCCAGTTCACCCCTAGGTTTGGTGATTAATCGGTCTGCCATTTGGAGAGTGCAATGAGCTGGTTTCAACTCTCCAATCCCTAACTACTCGTAAACAGAATATGGAAGCAGGTTAACACTTGCGCCAAGGTCAAGTAAAGCACGGTTAATGTTTTTACCCCCAATAGAAATCGATATTGTAGGACATCCTGGGTCCTTACGTTTCTTTGGTAATTGTGGGGTAAAAGGAGTGCTAACATTATTAGTCATGAAAACCTTTTTGGGCACTTGAGTCTTCCTCTTCCTAGTGCACAAGTCCTTTAGAATTTTCTCATATGACGGAACTTGTTGTATAGCATCCAGGAGAGGGATGTTGATGTTAACCTGTTTAAACATTTCCATAATATTCTCCATATGTGGACTTGATTTGTTACCCCTTAACCGATTCGGATAAGGAGCTTTAGCAATCATAGCTGGGTCCAACATTGGAGAAGGTGGTGTATGTGGAAGTGATCCCAGAATATAAGTGGGGATCGTCTTTGGTGGACTAGAAGTAATATGTTGAGGGTTCGAGCCTTGAGGAAAACGAAGAATAGGCTTGCAAGAAAATTGTGGGATAGATAAAGTAGGATCAGAAGTAGAAGTGGATGTGAAAGGAAAAGTGGAAGTGGAAGCCGGGGTGTTATTGATTAATTCATCATGATTATCGATCTCTTCACCGACTTGATTATTCAGCACTCTTTCAGATCTCAATGTTGTAATGGCATTCATATTGTAGTGTTATGAATGCCCAGGATTCGGTAGGGGTTGAGATGGAAGTTACCTTTTCTCTCTAGCACTCATCTCGGCATTTAATCGAGCAATTTGTGCTTCCATCAATTTAATACTCTCACTTTGGGAGTCAGAGTTTTTCTGGATCTTATCGAGGGAAGACTTAAATTCAGCCGACATTTGAATGGAATGTTTCATAAACATTTCAAAAGTCCGTTCAAGTGAAGAGGAATTATCAGTACCGGTCAACTGCAAAGGATTATACGGTGCAAGTGTGTTGACCGGATTTTGAAAGTTTTGTGATTGGTAGGGGTGCTGACCTATTTGAAGTGGTTGCTGTTGTGGTGGAGGACCCCTTGGGAAATTGTTTTGATTTGGAACCGTGTTTTGAGTTTGTGATTGGTTCCAAGCAAAGTTAGGGTGATTTCTCCAACCCTGATTATAAGTGGAAGAATACGGATCGTTTCTAGGTCTTTGTTGGAAAGCAGTGTTGGTATGCTCTTGACCTTGAAACGGAGAATTTAATGGACATTCTTCAATAAGATGAGATGGATCAGAACAGCATCCACAGACAGTTTTGGAGAGTGACATCTGATTTAGGGAGGCTGCTAAAAATTTATGTTCCATAGCTTCGAGTTTCTTTTGCATTGCTGACATTTCAGCTCTAACTCCTATGGAAACATCAAGTTGATGAATACCACCCCGAGACGATGACTGGTTTACACTCTCGCACTGTAAAGTTTTCTCAACGAAATCTTCTAAAAATCTCCAGACTTCACCATCATCTTTATTCATGAAGGTGCCTTGACACATGGATTCAAGATTCTGTTTTGTTGTAGGATTAATGCCCTCATATATGATTCTGCACAGATCCCATCTAGGAATTCCGTGATGAGGACATTGAACTAACAGATCCTTGAAGCGTTCAAAACACTTCGAAAATGGTTCATTTGGAAGCTGGGTAAATTGATTTATTTCGCTACGGACTCGAGCTATTTTATGATTAGGGTAGAATTTCTTTAGGAAAGCTGTTACGAATTCTCCCCAGTTTGAAATAGAATATGCGGCTGTGTTATAAAACCACTTCTCGGGTATATCGCACAAAGTGAATGGGAGAATACGTAATCTCATAGCATCCACAGAAAGCTGTGAAGTACCCATCATAGCGCATACATTTTCAAATTTGGTAATAAAGATGTATGCGTCCTCAGACTCGAGACCGTGATATTTCGGTAAAGGATTGATGTATTGTGGTTTTATTTCAAAGTTTTCCCCATTGGCTGGTGGAATGGTGAGACAGGTTGAAAAAGGACCTCGCATAGGGTAGCATCTCTCTTGGAGACAGATGCGGGGTGGATTCTGCGCACCTGCAGACGGTGGCATAGTAGTGTTAAAGAAGTTTGATGGAGAACCGTCCATCGAAGTGGGTGTGGTAGTGGGTGAAGAAAAAGTAGATGTAGAATTACCGACTTCGGAGTCGATAGGAGGAACGCAGACAAGGCGGGCACTAGAATCCCGTGTCCAGCCGAGCATGCACTAAATGGTTTAGCACAAGTGGCAGCGTTGGTAAATTAGAGAAAAGATGGATTGGTGTAACACCTTGAATTTCCGTTAGAATGTCTTTCGTGATAATTAGTGATCGTACGTGTTATTATATATGTGTTCCTAGGATTATTAGTTATTTAGTAGTGTTAAGCATTTCGGGAAATTTTCCTTTGTAGTGTACATCTTGCACACTTAGCCATTTTTGTGACTTAGGGTTTTGGTAACATGTTAACCATTCTTTTGTGCATGGTTGTTATATTTCCCCCCACCCTGTTATCCAAAACAAAACCCCATTTGATAATTCAAAATCCTATTAAACAATGAGGCATGGTGGTTAGGTGAAAGTTGACTTTGAGACCATTTTCTTCCCTTCTCTCTCTCTCCTCTCCCCACTTCAGAATTTCTGCAGCTCCAGCAGAAAAACCCTCTCATTTTCTTCACCTCTTCTTCTTCTCTTCATTTCCTTTTGATCCCTAAACAAAACCCAACACAAATCAACACATTTATCATCACAAAACCATGGGAAAAGGGGATTTTTGGGGTATTTGAAGGCAAATCTGCACACCTGAGAGAGGAGCTGGATTTTTGGTGTTTTATAAGGTCTTTAGAAGGTATAAACTCATGTCTTAACCTCTTTTTCCATAACTTGTAGTGTTCTTTAGTAAAAAAAACCTCATTTTTGTGCATTTTTAGTGATATTAAAGGATATTTGTGATTCACATGTTAGATTAGGGTTTTGTTACTTGTGTTAGCTCTTTTATGAGTTATTGGTATGGGTTTAGACTTAGGTTTGTTTCAGATTTCAGAAAAATACCCTAAAGTTTGATTTTAGTGCAAAAGTGTGGATTTTAACTAGAAATAAGGCCCTGTAGGATCTGCTGCTACCCGAGATATTTCAGAGTAAAACTAGATGTTACTGTAGCATGTATGGGGGGTATAGAGTGCACACACAAAACCTGGGAGCCCAATTCCCTACCCAGGCCGCCGAAATATGCATTCTGGCCGCAAATTGCGGCCAGATGGGGGTGCTTTGGGTTGGGGTTTGGGGTGTGGGTGTCTGCTGCTATGTGGGTTATTTTGGTATATATAGTTTTACAATATCTTTTCTGTATCAAAATCTGGAGGTGATTACCTATTTTCCCGTATTTTCAATCTTTCGCGACACGCGTGATACGTGTGTGTGGGTTTGGGGTTTCTGCGTATCGTGACGCGTCGGAGTGGCTTCAGGCGCGTAACCACACGTTTTAGCGTATCGCGCATACGCGCGCTTGGTTCGCGACACGAGTTACTAGTTCGGCTTTAATGTCGTGTTTGTGTGATGTCAACCTTATGGATGAAGTATTGTGTAATTCTAGGTTCGCAGGCGAGTACGACGGACGCCGCGCAGAAGGGGAAACAAGTTGTTGGCTATACCTAGCGAGAGACTACGGTGAGTAGATTTCACATCTAAGGGGATATCGCCCGCATGGCGTTCCACGTCAGGGCTGATAGGACCTTATAGTTTCCTTTGTATACATGGACTATTCATGGCTACTATTTAGTGCATGCTGCATTCCCTACTATTTGGATATAAACTAGAATTGATAGAACACCGCACCATTACTAACGGTCCATGTTGCACGAGCACTATCCTGCATGTTACACACACACCGTTAGTAACTGCCATGACACTTACACTGTAGAATTTACATCGGATCATTATATTGTAGCTCATCTATATGTGACTTGACATGCTATTCATACTTGATGCATATATCACATCGGATCATTATATTGTAGCTCATCTATATGTGACTTGGCATGCTATTCATATTTGATGCACATATCATATCGGATCATTGACTTGCATATTGGTTTGGATTACATGTGATTTCTGGATTTGGGAACCGTGGCTATTTCAAATATGTAATCATTTAAAAACCCGGTTCCCTTGATATGATATTTCGGTGCGTCCACCATGTATTTCCTCGGTGCTAGAGTGATATATGTGAACCCGAATCGAGGAGCTGGTTGAGACCGATTACGGGTACATGGTGGACCCGGTATGGTACCCCGGGGCGAGAACGGTTTCGTTGTGTAGTAGACGGTGAGCCTGGCAGAGGGACTATTACCTACTGGTGATTGGTTGGACCTGACAGTTATCCGGAGGATACTGATCAGAGTCGATAGATGGATGTGGGGTGATCCGTACTGCCGGGGCCGAGGGCCGATACCGCAGACAGAGCCCGTGGGCTGACCTGGACTGACGGGGCCCGATGGATGAGGATTTGCGTGTCGATGCTGGACACGAGTATTTATGATATTTGGGTGCCGATGTTGGGCACTCGGGATTCTCAGATATGTACAGGATTTGAGGGCCGATGAGAGTGCCGACGCCTGAGCTATTTGGGGGATCTGGATGCATTGATGGACACAGATTATATATTCCACGTTGACATTCCGTGTAGATATTATATTGCCCATGCTCAGCATTTATTATTGTACCTCATCCTGTAGTTACATTACCTGATAGAGTACTTGCATGATTATTGCACATACTGCTTATCACATATTGATATCATCTGTTGGCATATGATAGAGTAGCGCAGTACGTGCATGCTCGCGATTACCTTTATATGTTATCTTTATTCACGAGTTGGCAACTCAACCCCGTTGTGCCACAGTGTTTGCAGGTTTCCCTTCGGAGTAGTCGCGGCAGGCTGCGTTTGCATCTTTTGACATAGATACCCCCATAGTTGGTGTACTAGCTCTTTTGCTGATAGGTGGGTTTTGTGCGGTATATGTTTATCTTTCAGTTATGTACATTGTTGTATCTAGTATTCTCTATCTATCATGTATGTATTTGACTTAGAGACAGTGTGAGGACGATGATGTATTTTATTTGTATTCTGGTGTCGAGCTCGTTGTGAGCCGACTGTACTTGCAGTTTATCCTATCTGTGTATGTTCCTATTTATGGATCTTGATCTTCGCTACGGCGTCGTATATTACTATCTTGGTGATTGTTTACTTACATTTCTTATCATGTTAGTAAGTGCTTTCATTTAAAAATTATAACACTCTATACTTTCACTGGTTTGATTTCTGGGTTTTCGGTTCACTTGGTCGCGTTACGCCTGTAGACGTTACGTGGTTAAGTGCCGGTCACGGGCCAAACTTTAGGTCATGACAAAGTTGGTATCAGAGCGTAGGTTTTACCTTTCGGAGTGTAGGATGACCCTGGTACGATGGAGTAGGTAGCTGCAGCAGGGTAGCGTAGCGTGTGTATGTTCCGCGGCATACTCACGACACGGTACTCAGCCTACGCGACCTTAGGACTTATTGATTTAAATTCCTTCTTGAGTCTATGCATTCTTGAGATTCAATTTCCGTATCCTTATCGAATCCTATTGTTCCTTTCAGCCAATATGCCGCCAAAGACTATGAGGGCGCAGAGAGCGGCCGCGAGGGCCGAGATTCGAGTTGACTCGTCCGAGACGAGGACTGATCCGGGTAGTACACCGGTTGTGCCCGAGCAGGCTGTTCCTGCCGTGACAGATCAGATTGCTATGTTAGGGGCTGGTGTGCAGGAGATATGCCAGACGATGGGATCCAGTATGCAGGAGATGCGCCAGATGATGGGATCTCTAGTTGAGACACTTCGAGCACAGCGACCAGAGGTAGTTCTACCCGTCGCAGAGACCGTAGTGGTACCCACAGTGCAGGCAGTTGCACCTGCGACTACAGAGGTTATTACAGTATCGCTGTCAGAGTTTATGAGGCTGAAGCCTCCGGTCTTCATAGGCACCGATGTGGCCGAGGACCCACAATCTTTCATTGATAGGATGACGCGGATATGTCGTTCACTTAGATGTGCAGATGCGAGATGGGTTGAGTTCGCGAGCTTTTGCCTGGAAGGTCTTGCGCAGAAATGGTGCGAATCATTCGAGAAGGGTATAGCAGCAGGTCTTCCTCCTATGACCTGGACAGAGTTCGTGGCGCTATTCCTTGCCCGCTTTCTTCCCCTGAGTGTCAGAGATGCTAGAGCACGCAGGTTCGAGTCCTTACGCCAGACGCCAGAGATGTCAGTGGCAGAGTACGATGTGCTGTTCACCGAGCTATCAGTTTATGCTCCGTATCTAGTGGCTACTGAGGAGTTGCGAGTCAAGAGATTTTTCCGAGGCTTGCTTACACCACTATTCCTTGCTATCAGCGCGCAGCATTATGAGACATACGCAGCAGCAGTAGATGCAGCATTACTAGTTGAGGAGCGCCTTGCTGAGACTTCGGCAGTTCCAGAGCCGAAGAGAGTTCGTGCAGATACGTCAGTGCAGAGACGGCCTTTCCGGCGTCGTGACAGGCACCTTGCAGGTGGCAGAGATTCGAGACGAGGCCGATTGTTTAGCTCCTATCCCCAGGAGGGTCAGTGACCGTCATCGGGATGTTACCGTTGCGGGAGTTCTTATCATCGTGTGCGAGATTGTCCTGAGGTACCCCGGAGTGAGGCGGCAGCACCGCATGTTACATTACCACCTTCACCACCCCAGACGGCATTGCCGATAGTACCTAATGTTACTCCGCGTCAGACGCACGCACAGAGAGGTCGTGGTCGCGGAGGATTTGTTCATAGAGGACGAGGTGACCGAGGCAGAGGGCAGCCAGCGGCCGGCAGGGGACAGTTAGTTGCAGGTGGAGGACAGGCGCGAGTTTTTTCTTTAACGCATCAGGACGCGCAGGCGTCTAATGCGGTGGTCTCAGGTATCCTTCCTGTATGTTCGGTTGATGCACACATGTTATTCGATCCCGGATCCACGCACTCGTACGTATCCACACACTTTGTGCCGAGTTTGGGTAGAGAGTCCGGTTTACTTGGCCAGCCGCTTGTTGTGACTACTCCTGTGGGAGAGTCGTTTGTTGCTAGGCACGTGTTCCGATCCTGTACCGTCCGTATTGGCGAGAGAGAGTTGCCGGTCGATTTGATCCTTCTTGAGATGTTGGACTTCGACGTTCTTTTAGGCATGGATTGGTTAGCCACGTGCTATGCTTCTGTTGACTGCCGCGAGAAGACAGTTCGATTTTGTTTTCTCGGCGAGTCGGTTGTTGTTGTGTTGGGGGACCGTGGTGCCACCCCTCACAGTGTGATTTCTTCTTTTCGCGCTGGACAGCTTTTGCGGAAGGGATGTCAGGGATTTCTCGCCTATGTTTGCGATACTAGAGCTACAGAGGTTCCGATGGATCAGATTCCGGTTGTTAGCGAGTTCCCTGATGTGTTCCCTGACGAGCTTCCTGGGCTACCACCCGAGCGTGATATTTCTTTCTGTATTGACTTGGTTCCTGGCACGGGGCCTATTTCTGTACCGCCTTATCGGATGTCCCCGGCGGAACTTAGAGAATTGAAGGGCCAGTTGCAGGACTTGCTGGATAAGGGACTTATTCGACCCAGTGTTTCCGCTTGGGATGCTCCAGTCCTGTTCGTCAAGAAGAAGGACGGCAGTATGCGTTTGTGTATCGACTACCGCCAGCTGAACAGGGTGACAGTGCGGAACAGATATCCTTTGCCACGCATCGACGATTTGTTCGACCAGCTTCAGGGGGCAGGATACTTTTCGAGGATCGATTTGCGATCAGGCTACCATCAGCTGCGGGGTCGACATGAGGACATTCCTAGGACAGCCTTCCGCACACGTTACGGCCATTATGAGTTTTTGGTGATGTCGTTCGGACTCACCAACGCACCAGCGGCATTCATGGACTTGATGAACCGCATTTTCCGGCCGTATCTTGATCTGTTCATTATAGTGTTCATTGACGATATCTTGGTGTATTCTCGGAGTAGAGAGGAGCACGAGCAGCACCTGCGGATTACACTGCAGACCTTGAGAGAGCATCAGCTTTTCGCCAAATTTTCAAAGTGTGCTTTCTGGCTAGACAGCGTAGACTTCTTGGGGCACGTGATTACACGAGATGGTATATGTGTCGACTCGAGGAAGATCGAGGCAGTTCGGAGCTGGCCTAGACCTACGTCAGTGACGGAGGTTCGCAGCTTCCTAGGGCCGGCAGGCTATTACAGGCGATTTGTGCAAGACTTCTCTCGCATTGCTACACCTTTGACCGGGTTGACCCGGAAGGGAGTTCGCTTCGATTGGACGGAGGAGTGTGAGCACAGTTTCCAGCGGCTACGGGCTCTACTGACTGCGACACCAGTGCTATCATTGCCTTCAGGATCAGGCGGATTTGTGGTCTACTGTGATGCTTCACGAGTGGGGCTAGGGTGCTGATTGAATGTTTTCTTTGTGTGTCGTTTTAGAAAATGAATAGAATCACAATCAAAGAGTTATTTGACCGCAATCAACTACGGTGTCGGATGTAGATTGTAAGTGAGTGCGGATCGTCCACAGGGATTGTGCGATTCGTTTTTATATTTGCTTTGTTTGAATCGAAAAGTTAATCGAAAAGAAAAGAAAACATGATTCAAGAATTTATCAATTGATTCAGGTGTCACGAGTTTAATCAAGAATCAAGAAACTGATAAACAATCAAGAATTGGGTTTCGATAATATTTCCAATCAAAATGTCAAGAATCTAGGCTCGTAGGAATCGATCGGATCGATAGACGTGATGTAATCTAAAGATTTCGTGTTCTTGTCCTTCGAAGGATTGATACTAGATCGATGATGATCGACGAGAGTTAGGGCTTTCTCGTGAAACTAGGGTTTCATCTTATCCCTTGTTCTTTTGTCGATATCATTCACATTCTAGCCTCTAGCAATTTCAAGAAACGATCGTAACTCCCCAATTTCGAGCGATATCATTCAAGAAAGCATCGTAACGAAATGGGTTGTCGGTTCTTGAACTTGCTAGGGTTTGCAAAACTTGTAGGAATCAAGAATTGTTTTCAGATATATTACATCATCATTCTATTGATCGTCTCGACTCCTCAACGAGCGGAGTATTACTCAAGCATCACAACAAGAATTACAACTAGAAATTTAGATTGAATCATGATGCAAGAATTTAAAGAAAACAAGATAAAAGAAAATCACCTTTTATTTATATCAACAATTTGATTACAATCGCTCAAGAACTACAAGAGGAAGAACGAAATTGTCGATTTGGCGTCGCTCGGCTCCGTGAGTCGCGGATCGTTTGGACCACTTGCTCTGTTGAAGATCGGCTCGGCTCATAAAAGGTTGCAAGGCTTCTTGCTTGATGGGTACTCGGGATCTTGGCTTTTGGAGTTGGAATTAGGGTTAGGGTTTCACACAAGCCTTGTCATTAGACTTGTGGAAGAAGAAGATGAAGAAAGAGATAGAATGGGTCTATTGATTTCAATGAATGAATCTAATGAATTCAATAATCGGATTTTTTTACAAGTGAGTCTAGGGTCTTATTTATAGAACACCCAAACCCTAAGCCTTCTTGAGTTCCCTCCAAAAGTTTGTTGAAAGACTTCTAGAAAGAGTTTGTTAGGCTTAGCTTAGGGTTTAAGCTAGGGTTTAAGAAGAAGGTTCTAGAATACAAAGCTTAGTTTAGTGTAGAAACAAGGGTTTGCTGATCTGGCAGAAGTATCTGGAATCTTCTGGAACTTGGAGTACATTTCTGAACTTTAGCCACTGAGATAAACATTTTGCACCAAAATTGAGGAGCTAACTCCTTGGAACCACCGCGGATCCGCTTTTGACACGTGGCGCGTTGCGCGCAGCGCAAAGAATTTGAAGTGTTACTTCGAATTTTGAATTTTGAAATTCAAACAGAGCTTTGCTCTGATTGGGGGAAACATCCACCCTGATGTTTCTTTCTATGTCTCTCTTAATCTCTGAAGGGTTTACATAGCACCCTATGAGAGGTTTGGAAGCATCACATGTCACAAAGATCAAGTTTTTATGGTGCTAAGTAAACATATAAAGGATCTATCCTAGAAAAATTAGGGTTACAAATTTTTCACACATCATCTCATGAAATAAAAGCTAGGGTTTTGAGAGTACAACTTTTGTAGCTCCCTACCTATACTCCTCGGCTACTTGAGGTTTGTAAAAGGTCCGTTTGAACTCCTCTAGGTCACCGATGATCCACCCGGAGTCCGCTTTGTCCAAGCTAGCGACTTCGCAAGATCAAGAATGAAAATCGAAGCTAACACTCTAAACAAGTGGGCAAGACTTGTGTAGAATGATGTTGTGGTGGCTTTTCTCACTTCAAAATCCTAACTTGATGAGTATTTTGCTCACTTGAAATTTTTAGAGAGCAATGGAAGAAGGGGGAAGAAGAAGATGGCTTTTTGAGAAAAAGATAAGTTCAACTCTTGAAAGAAAAATAGAAAATATATCAATATATATTTTCCACTTCTCATATCAAACCATGGTTAAGATATTATTGAATTTGAGTTAAAAACACAAAAGGAAAAGTAATCCATGGTCAAATGGTGGGTGAGAATGGTTAGGTCAAGAAGAGTGTAGAAAGCATCCATGAATTATCCTTTTCTTTTCTTTTGTTTTAAATCAAATGCAATAATAAATCATATATAATTCCAACCATGGTGTGAGTCTTATATTGCCACCATTTTCATGTATGTACAACCATGAAGGATGTATGTATGTATGTGTGTGTGTATGTACATCCATATGTGCATGAATCTATAAAGAAAGCATACATGCATGTATACATCCATCAAACTCAAGAAAGGATTTCAAGTGAGAAGCTAATGGTTAAATGATAAATCAACACTTGATTTATCAATTCGGTCATATCACATACGACCCTACCAAAAACAAGCCGCCCGATCAATATACGGTATCCTATACGCGCATTTTAACCGGGTCTATGCGCATATCGCATACGCGCACCACAACGTTTCGCCTGGACTAGGAAACTCCATTATGGGACTCTAAGACTCGTCAATACGCCGGCAGTGGGTGATGATCATATCAAGCACCCCCAAGCCGCAAGCGGTCAGCTAAACGTAACGGCCACCCGGGTATTGAGCGATCAGAAGAGAACAAGCGAACCTGCTATAACTCCCGTCGAACCAACCGGCAACACTACCGTGCAGTCCGGTCTCTTCGTCTGATATATCGCATATCAGGTCTAGGGGTGGTAAATTTCAGACCCCAATAACCGATAAGTCGTGCCGATGTGAGGCCCATAACGGGTCGAGAAACTACTGGTAACACTTACCAGCAAATCTCTGAATCAGCCCTGGCCAGGGACTTCCCTGTTACGGCCAATCGAGCACAGTGCAACATCAACCCCCAATACTGGGAGAGACGAAACCCCTCCTATCGCTCATTGCCTCCATGTGACTCGGGACTGTACCCAAAAACCACCGTTTTGCACGCCCTCATGGACGTGGTAAGGTGGAAATCAAAGCACAGTGGGAATCACACAAGACTCTATGACGATCTCGGGTCTACAGACTAACCTGCACAAGTGTCACCTGAGAACTGCCATCTGACGTGAGGTATAATGCCATCTGGGAGTTCTCGGCGAGTCCGTCCAGCGTACCCAGTCTCCACTGAGCACCCGTATACCCTCTCTGATGTCAAACACCAATGGATATGGGATCATTCATCGCCCATCTCATGGGTCGAGAAGCGTATACGCTAGTCTACACTGGTATATCGATACCCCGTCTCGATACACCCACGACTAGGGACCTTGAAGGATGTACTTATGGACTACCATGTCCCCACTAGTATGATCCGCATCATAGTCCAGGTAGTCAAGTACACATCCTAAGGGCTTTACCAACATGTAACTATAAGACAGTATAAAGAGACTAGTATACATGTTAAGATAAAGAGCAACCGGATAGCATACTATCATATCGAGCAAGAAAGTCATCTCCATATATGTCCAAGCATCCAATATAATATACATCATCTGTACAATACTGGCCTCTAGGGCATGCATACAACTAACAATCTCCCACTTGCACTAGGGCCAGCTGCTGTAGTATCGCATACCGAGCATCCCGAAGAGTCTCTCAAACTGTATCTGGGGAATGGCCTTCGTGAGTGGATCCGCTGTGTTGTTCTTCGTGTCAACCCTCCTGACCTCGATCTCCCGGCGATCAACTATCTCCCGGATCAAGTGATACCGCCTCAGAATATGCCTGGATCGCTGATGGGACCTGAGTTCCTTGGCCAAAGCCACCGCTCCATTGTTATCTCAATACAAAGGTATTGGATGCTCAATGGATGGAACCACTCCAAGTTCAGTAATGAACTTCTTGATCCAGACAGCCTCTTTGGCAGCATCGTTGGCAGCGATGTATTCAGCCTCCATCGTCGAGTCTGCCACGGTTTCCTGGTTGGAACTCTTCCAACTAACCGCCCCTCCGTAAAGCGTAAAGACAAATCCCGACTGCGACTTAGAGTTGTCATTATCACTCTGGAAGCTGGAATCGGTTAAGGACTCTACTTGGAGCTCTCTATTACCATACACCAAGAGCATCTCTTTAGTCCTTCGCAAGTACTTGAGAATGCTCTTCACAGCTGTCCAGTGACTCTCTCCAGGATCAGCTTGATACCTACTCACTACACTTAGTGAGTATGCTACATCGGGTCTGGTACATAGCATCGCGTACATGATAGAGCCTACAGCCGAAGCATAGGGTATCCCTTGCATGCGAGCTCTCTCCAAATCAGTCTTGGGAGACATCTCTTTGGAGAGAGTGACTCCAGAGATCGTGGGTAAGTTCCCACGCTTGGATTCTTCCATACTAAACCTCTTTAGTATGGTGTCAATGTACCTGGATTGGGACAATCCCAATATCCGTTTAGATCTATCTCTATAGATCCTAATTCCCAATATGCAGGAGGCATCACCAAGATCTTTCATTGAGAATCTTTGTGATAAGAAGAGCTTGACCGATTGCAGCATAGGAATGTCATTTCCTATCAAGAGTATTCCTATCAAGAGTATGTCATCCACGTACAATACGAGGAAGACAACCTTACTCTCTGCCACCTTCTTGTAGATACAAGGTTCATCTACGTTTTTGACGAAATCAAACTCTTTGATAACGACGTCAAAGCAGATGTTCCAACTCCACGATGCTTGTTTTAATCCATAAATGGATTTATGCAGCTTGCACACTTTCCCGTTGCTCCCACTATCTACGAAGCCCTTGGCTGAGTCATGTACACGCACTCTTCTAAATCACCGTTTAGAAAGGCGGTCTTAACATCCATTTGCCAAATTTCGTAATCATGATATGCAGCGATGACAAGCATGATCCGGATGGATTTAAGCATAGCCACTGGAGAAAATGTTTCGTCATAGTCCACACCTGGTCTTTGACGAAAACCCTTTGCAACAAGTCTAGCTTTGAAAGTCTCCACTTTTCCATCTACACCAAGTTTTTTCTTGAAGATCCACTTACTCCCAATGGGTTTTACCCCTTCAGGAGCATCTTCCAAAGTCCATACTTTGTTGGTGTACATGGATTCCATCTCGGACCGCATTGCATCCAGCCATTTCACTGAGTCCCCACTCGTGATGGCCTGCTCGAAACTAGTTGGGTCATCATCCTCCATGATGCAATCCTCGCTCCCACCGTGTAACGTTTTGAAAACCGTTTCGGTGAAATTTCGAAAAAAATCGGTAAAATAAGGGGGTTTTCTGTAAAAAGTCAAAATACAAATATCTTATTATAAAAATTAAATATACATATTCTAGCTATGTAATTGCTATTATTTGGTGTTTATTGAGCCGCTGGTGAAATTTCAAATTTTCTGAAAAAAAACATTATTTTATTATTATTTTAAGCCGTCACTAATACATTTAATTAAGGAAAATTACAAATTGGAATGAGTTGAAACAAATTTTGTACATCATAAAACATTAAATAAAATTTTATCATGTGGTTTTTGGAACGAAATTATTTGCCAAAACGGTTTAGAAATTATTGAAGAAAAAAGGCTTTTTTTTAGCGTAAATGGATGTTTGGGGTATTGTATTTATCATTTTTCATCACCCCACACCCGTACCCACACCCACACACCCCCATTCACTTCTCCCCTTGGCTGAATTCAGCAGCCCCCTCTCTTGTCCCCACTTGGTTTGCAAAAGAAAAGAAAAGAAAGAAAACAAAGGAAATGAAAGGAAATTATAAAATGAGTTGGACCTTTGACTTTATGCCTTGACTTGGACTATTTTCCTCACCTCCCTCTCTCTCCTCTCCCCTCCATTTTCAGCCGAGCCCCCCCTTTGTGCAGCCCCAATTTTCCCCCTCTCTTTTCCTCATCAAAAAGTCTTCAAAATCCATCAAATTTCCATCAAAAATTAAACCAAAACTCAAATCTAACTCCTACCTATTTTTCATTAGCTATTCTTGCATGGATTTAGGGAGCAAGTTGGCATTTTAGAGGCTTTGAATTTCATGTTTGATCTCTTGATCATGAGGTATAAATTCTAACCTTTTCTTAAATTGTGTTAATTGTTTCATGTTAGCTTAATTAGGTTTTTTTAATTAGTTATAGGTGCTTGAATTAAAATTCAAGAGAAGGGTTTTGATTTAATGATTAGGGTTTGTGATCAAGTGAGGTTTTTGTCAATTGGTTATGGGTGTAATGAGGAGATTAACATGTGGTTGTATGCAAAATCTAAGTTAGTTGCTATTTACTAAATTGTTAATTTAAAATTGTGATAAATTTGCTAATTTCCTTACTAGGTTTTTGAAATTGGTTAAATACTTGGATTAAAAATGTGCTTAGGTTTTTCATGACTTCATCAACTTTATTAAGTGTGGTTTAATGCTTTAGATCATGCAAATCTAAGCTAGATTGTAGTTTGTGCATTTTTGCTTTGAAATTGTTAAATTTTAGGTATTTTGTAAACGAGAATATTAAGGTTTTTGGAATTTAATGGGATTAAATTCCGGGAATTGCGTATATGACTTATTTAAGATATTTAATAAGTTTATTGGCCGCTACATTCATTTAAACGTCATGTTTTGTATAAAAACGGCGAATTGTGCTTGCTAGATTTTCGGAAAAATGACTTTTTAAGTGAAATTGGGGTTTTTGTGAGTTTTAACCTAGTTTATATTAAAATTAGGGTTCGTGAATGTGCAAATGAGAGTGATTGGATTTTTCTCGATGGTTTGACGTTTGTACATCGACATCGAGGGTTGGTTTGACTATTCTTGCATGCGTAGGCGATAGGTTTGGACCTATGCGTGATACCCGTGCCGATTTGATTTTCGTATGCCGTTTCGATTTCGAATTTAGTTTTAATGCGATATGGTGCGTTATGATATGTAGGTAACCCCATGTGGACTTCGAGACGACAAGAAAGCGCGTGGCGACGTCGGCACCGGCGGGCGAGGACCAGGTGAGTAGATTTATATCTACGGGGAGAAGTCGGGTGGATGGCGTATAGCACCCCCGCAGTTCGTGGTGATGTATACGAATACGTATGCACACATATATATATAATGTTTATATATTGTTTGAGATTATTGATGATAGAGATGGATCTTTGGTGTGATTGGATTGGTTTAGTGTTGCGAAACCCTAGAGTAGTGGTTGCACCATACATACACACACACCCATATTTGCATACATTCTTCTTTCATATGTGCGTACATGGGATTATATATTGATGTGTATATTTACACATGGGTATGGGACTATGTGTTTATATACAGGATTTGAGGATGGTAATTGGGATTTGAGATGAGTCGATGATATTGGGCTTGAGGCCAGAAGATCCGTGATGTGTTTTGGTTCGTATTGAGATACGGCATGATGTTTTAGAGGGTCTTTTGACGTAGTGATTCTTATACATGCATGCATACCTAGGCGGTATCAGTATTGTACTAGACGTAGATCAGTACCCCGATCATGATATTTGATAAAGAGGATACCAGGTGAATAGTATGATGAATGTGATATTGACCCGTACCTAGATTTGGGATGCCGTACGACGGATTTACGTACGAGCTATATCCTGATGATTGATCCGCACTCTTGACTTGGGATGTCTGATTTTAGATATGGTATCGGATATGATATTATTGAGGCGGGATCACCGACTAATATATATACAGGTATGTATATGTATCGACTCAGATGTTAGGCGGTTTCCTTACCTGTAGTTCAGCTTGTTAGTTTAGCCCTTTAGTTTAGTTTAATTGTTAGATTAGATTCGATTCTTACCTATTTCAAAAACTAACGAATCGTGGGTATTTTAAAAGACAGCCCAAAGGATCCTACGGATATTTCAAAAGACGTATCTTTTCATAAAAACACCGTAGCCCCTATTTTCAAAACCCCATGATTCGTGTTATTTCAAAAGGCACCATTTGTAGGACTTATATTAGATTATTACAGATTAGTTATCGTTGTGTCTAGTATTCAGCTCCCGCACATTATTGCTGTTCGCTCTGCCTCGCATACTTATTTTGCTGCATATTCCATTATTGATATCATGCTGTTAGGACACCAGCACCATTACCGATGATGCGTATATACCACGTACACCTACTTGCCGGCTCGCACACATCTTCATCGGTAATTGCCATGTCACGTACACTTTAGAGAATATATTTGCTTGACTTAGCTTGTTAGTTAGTAGTTTGATATGATATTAGTGTACCTGCCTTACATGCCTAGTTTATTAATCATACATTGCAACTTGGTTATTGATACCATATGCATTCATGATCATTGACATATGCACTTGTGATGATTTCTTGAGATTTATGATATTTCTGGATTTCGGGAAAAGCCGCAAAATTTACAACTTATGATCTTTTAAAATATAAAATGTTGCGGTTTTCTAGTGATGTAAAGTGTCGTCCACCATGAGTTTGCTGTGGTTTTCGAGATCCGTGTCGAGGAGTGGAGGAACCGTCACGGGTACATGGTGGGCCCGATGCGGTACCCCGGGGAAAGATGAATGTGGTGTTGACGTTGAGCCCGGCAGGGGAGCACTACCGACCAGTGATATTACCCGACGCGTCGGATATCCGAAGGATACCGTCGTGGTCTTGAGATGGATGGTAGGGGCCGGTCTGGACTGACGGCGCCCTAGTTATTGAGATTGAGACATTGATATTTCGAGACAGTGAGATTTATGTTTTGTGTCGATGCTAGACACTGTTGATACGGATTTCATTTATGATACCTCAGTTTAAAAATACGAAGGAAATCTCACTAATTTATGAAAACAGTTTCTTCATTTACATGTATTCTGTTTCATGCATGCATACCTCATTCATATGATATATTGCTACCTGAGGCACTGACACAGGCACATGAGATTCACTCGGGTTAGATATATACCCTAGCCTTGTTATAGGCTACGTGTTATTCATATTTTTTTGAGGCTATATTATGATCATTGACCTAGGATTGCGTTATTTATGAGATTTCTGTGCGTAGATGTTTTTCTATTCACGAGTTGGCAACTCACCCCCGTTGTGCCCCAGTTTCTTGCAGGTTTGCCGTACAGGTTTCATTACGGCTTTGCGGGCTCAGTTTCATTCGGATGACTTGCTAGTAGGTGGGTTTTTCTTGTATCGTACCCATCATATTACCTTGTATAATATTATTCCGTTGTATCTAGTAAATTCCATCAACCAAACATGTATTTATTAAGATAGAGACCAGTGTTGTTTATTCTTTCGACCGTAGAGTTGCTCGTTATATTTCTGGTGGTTTTGAGTTTCCTTTTGAGTTTTGATCCTCGCCGTTGGCGTTGTATATTATATTGTTTGTGTGGTTGTGACCGTCGATTGACGAAGAGCTAGCTCCCGCTTGGGGATGCCCTTTTCTTGTTTTCGTATACTATTCATGTTGTATCCCGTTTGGGGGCCAGTATTTACAAAGGAGACTCTGCCGAAATTTTCAGTAAATTTTTGATGTTTTAAAAACCGCATAATTCGGCTTATGCTATTGAAATTACTTGCTTTAAGTTGGTTTTTCCTGCACTCTACTACTTTTCTTGGTTTGGATTTCTGGGTTTTCGGTTTACTTAGATTACGTACGCCTCGAGACGTTCGTAGTTTAAGTGCCGGTCATGTTCCGTACTTTCGGGTCGTGACACACCGTCCATGAGAAAACCGTAGTATCTCTCAGGTTGGTGAGAAACCCTACTAGATCGGCGGAGAGGCTGAGATTCGTTGGGTGCTACTGAATCCTCTGGTTCCACTAAATCTTCAGTTTGAGTTTGTGTAGCCGGAATTTCTTCCAGTTCTACCTTGTCGCCACTAATTTCTTTTGTAAGAAATTCCTTTTCTAAAAAGGTGGCATGTCGAGAAACAAACACTTTTTGTTCCTTAGTATGGTAGAAAAGATATCCATGTGAATGTTTGGGACATCCCACAAACTTGCATAGAACTGACCGTGCCTCGAGTTTGTCCGGATTTTGCGTTTTAACATAGGCCGGACAACCCCATATCTTAACACGTTTAAGACATGGTCTCTTCCCACTCCATATCTCATATGGTGTGGTAGGCACAGATTTAGATGGAACTTGATTCAATAAGTATGCCGCAGTTTCCAGCGCATACCCCCAGAAGGAAATAGGTAACTCAGCTGTTCTCATCATAGAGCGTACCATATCTAATAGGGTGCGGTTCCTCCGTTCCGATACACCGTTGTGCTGTGGTGTATATGGAGGAGTCAGCTGAGAGAGAATCCCATTCTCTTTTAGGAAGTCCAGGAATTCATTGCTCAAGTATTCACCTCCTCGATCAGATCGAAGGATTTTAATACTTTTTCCGGTTTGGTTCTCGACTTCTTGTTTATATTCTCTAAATTTCTCAAAAGCTTCAGACTTGTGTCTCATCAGGAACACATATCCGAATCTAGAGAGATCGTCAGTGAATGTAATGAAGTACGCAGAACCATTCCTGGCATGTGTAGACATTGGACCGCATACATCACTATGCACCAGTCCCAAGAGTTCCGTAACTCTTTCTCCGTGTCCCGTAAACGGAGTTTTGGTCATCTTTCCTTTGAGACAAGACTGGCAAGTGTCATAAGATGAAAATTCAAACGAATTCAAATATCCATCCTTATGCAACTTAGCCAGTCATGTCGCATTGATGTGACCCATTCTACAATGCCACAAAAAGGATTCGTTCAATTCTGAACTCTTCCTCTTGTGTGTGTTTGTTATACTCAGAACTGTTGATTGATTTAGAACATAAATGCCATTGCACAACGTGCCTGATCCAACCAACTTTTGGTTAAGGAAAATGTTCATAACATTATCCTGTAATGCAAAATTATATCCTTCTTTACTCAACAAAGAAACTGATATAATGTTGCATATCAGGTTCGGCATGTAATAGCATTCGTTCAGAATCAATGTATTACCAGTTGGTAATACAAGGTGATACTCCCCGACGGTCTTAGCTGCAACAATTGCACCATTTCCAACCCTTATGTCTTTATCACCTTCTCCAAGTTCTCTACCTTTCTTAAGCCCATGTAACTGATTACATATATAGGATCCTGACCCGGTATCTAATACCCAGGACGTAGGGCAAATGGAGAAACAGTTCTCTGTAACGAACACACCCGAAGAAAATGCATCATCATGTATTTTCTTCATTCGGGTGGCATGGGAATCCTGGTATTCCTCTATGTCCTGTTCAGTCCTATAACTCTTATAAGATAGAACGGAACCAACGTTCCCCAGCACAGTATAACATGCGGGTTCAGTCAATACATCCATATTATTATCTTGATTAAGGCATGACATGGTCGCTACCTGGAGAGAGAGAGAAGAAAACACTTTAGCGTATGCTCTTGCAAGATCAAATTGGTTATTATCTTATCTAATCAGGATGGCTCCCACTGTTTTTATCAAATCTTCCTTCAAACCTTAAAAGGAAAGACTAGCCGGGATTAATTACACCCTACAACTTCGCCGATCTTTCAGCCAGGCCAGTGTCGGTACTTTGAGGGAGGTTTCCCGTGCTTTCGCACGGACCTAATTAAAGTAAACCTCGTTTTCCCAGAGGTGTAACCCCATTGACACCTTTCTAGACACCTACTTGATCGGCTAATTGTCCTGTGTAAAACTCTCCCGGGAGTAACAATTACTCGCAGTGGGTATCGGGATCCAACTATCTCATAGAAGGTATGCAATCTCATTGCAAATTTCAACACTTGAAATTCCCGATAATATTTTGCCCCTAACCCCTATGACCTTGACAAAGGCCAACAAATCATAGGATGTCAGTCAAGTTCAACCCGTCATTTCTTGATTGAATCAAACCCACCCGCACGACCCTTGACAAAGGCCAACAAGGTCGTACGACTACCCCAAAACAATCTGTATCATATGCATAAGCAGATAAGCACCATTTAGCTACCGTACACTACGCCTTGACAAAGGCCAACAAACGCAGCACGAATACTAAACAGTTCTTATCTGAAATGACGGAGGGCTACGACAGGTTTTTCTGAAAACCTATTGCGTAATGAACTTGATATCGATGTAGAATCATGTGAATTTTGAAATGGAGTAATTTTGAGGCTTTTATTAGTTTTGCTAAAGAGGTCACTCCTGGTGAAGGGATCTCGGCTCTTTCCTTATGGAATAAGGTGCAGGATATATCATATACATCACTGTGCAAAGAAAAACTCCAAAAGCAATCAAAAACCAAACCGAGTTTTGTAGCATCTGCCAGTTTTGCTAAAGAGGTCACTCCCGGTGAAGGGATCTCGGCTCTTTCCTCATCGAATAAGGTGTAGGGTATATCATATATACCGCTATGCAAAGCACAACTGTAGCTACCCTTTTTATTAAAATTTGATTCTACAACATCTTTTAGGTTTCTTTTCTTTCATTAATCACATTAATGAAGTCACATCATTTAACTCACCTAAACATCACAGATAAATACGACGTACACTTATGCCATCCGCATTCGCCTCGATGTCCCCTCGTGCACCGTTAGGTAGGTAACTAACGGCAGAGCAGGGCAGGGCTAGCGCGGGTGTAAAACATAAGTAACGCCTATATAATATATCATATATACTATATACTGTATCCATCACAGAACATATCTAATGATCACATCACAGATATCGCAACAGAAACATAGATATAATGTGGGATATACTAGGACATCCGTATTTAGTATTTAGCCAACAATAGAAAATACGGATTCCACAGTCGCGATGAATAGCCAAGCCCACACCCTGGACCCCTACGAGAGTGGCAAGCGACCTTACCAATTCTGGAGTTTAGAAAACCCGGTCTCGACTCCTCGAGATGGCCTCCCACTGAACCCCAGAACCCGGTCACCTGTGCTCCCCTCCTTGGGTCCATCCTAATGCGGAAAAGTAAATAATATACAACACTGGTGGCATCGACCTCAACCCAGAAGTGCCCCAAATAAAAGAATATTACATTACATTTAAATTTATATGAATGAAAATATAAAACTCTCATCTCATATAAAACCCCCCGGCTATTCAATTGCGACAATCCTGCACATCATATCTCAGCAACACATAATATCATATATCATCAACGTAAGTAAGTATGCGTATCCCAATTGTCGTTAATGTATAGCAATGAAACCGGTGATATCGACATACTACACTTACGGTCACAGAAAAGAAAGTGTAAAACTGCAATATCTGGAATCCACATTCTCTTTAGACATCGTAAATGCGAAATATCACATATTTCGTATTTCATATCTAGCTATATGAATTCCACACATTGCATCACATTCCAGATAAATAGACGGTATTAAAGTTTTCGAACGAATGATCAAATACTCAAAATTCCCTAAAGCTCAACACTTGAGCGGAGTTCAAAAACCCGGAGTGTGACACAGTAGTAGCGTTCCAGTCGTAGAAGGGTCAAGCCAACGCCTCACATGTGGCACGCCGTACTGCCCCAAACCCTAAGGTTCAAAAGGTAGTTCAAGACGGTCACATAATCGAGTTAAGCTTTGTTGTCTTCTAGAGGGTCCACCACAAACAAACTTGCACGTATTTCCGAAAGATTTAAACCCTGTGAAAAAGTGAGTAAATGATACTCGTTCGAACAATTCAACACTTTCTAAATTACCCGGAAAGAAACACGAAATCAAAATTCCGATCGAATCACCAACTCCAAAACAATCTCCAGAACATACAGCACTTCATTCATATTAAAAATACCCAAAAAATTATACAAGCAGACAAACAAATTACTGTACAAAAACGATGCAAAGACTCATCAGTACAGCCGCGGAACCGCGGCCCAAGCAGGCTGTTGCCGCTGTTCCGCGGTGGGAAGTACTGTTCATGTGTTCGTTTTTCACAGTATTGCTTATATTTTCCTGCTGTATTTTCAGAGTATTTTTAATTATGAAAAACAACAGTTTTGAAAAAATGTCCAGAGAGTGTCCCAAAAAGCCGTATTTTGTTTCGATCGGGGTTTTGACTTCGCTAAAGTGTTGCCTAATGTTCTAGGTCGGCTCTGATACCAATGAAGGGTTTACATAGCACCCTATGAGAGGTTTGGATGCATCACATGTCACAAAGATCAAGTTTTTATGGTGCTAAGTAAACATACAAAGGATCTATCCTAGAAAAATTAGGGTTACAAATTTTTCACACATCATCTCATGAAAGAAAAGCTAGGGTTTGAGAGTACAACCTTTGTAGCTCCCTACGCTAGACTCCTCGGCTACTTGGGGTTTGTAAAAGGTCCGCTTGAACTCCTCTAGGTCACCGATGATCCACCCGGAGTCCGCTTTGTCCAAGCTAGCGACTTCGCAAGATCAAGAATGAAAATCGAAGCTAACACTCTAAACAAGTGGGCAAGACTTGTGTAGAATGATGTTGTGGTGGCTTTTCTCACTTCAAAATCCTAACTTGATGAGTATTTTGCTCACTTGAAATTTCTAGAGAGCAATGGAAGAAGGAGGAAGAAGATGATGGCTTTTTGAGAAGAAGATAAGTTCAACTCTTGAAAGAAAAATAGAAAATATATCAATATATATTTTCCACTTCTCATATCAAACCATGGTTAAGATATTATTGAATTTGAGTTAAAAACACAAAAGGAAAAGTAATCCATGGTCAAATGGTGGGTGAGAATGGTTAGGTCAAGAAGAGTGTAGAAAGCATCCATGAATTATCCTTTTCTTTTCTTTTGTTTTAAATCAAATGCAATAATAAATCATATATAATTCCAACCATGGTGTGAGTCTTATATTGCCACCATTTTCATGTATGTACAACCATGAAGGATGTATGTATGTATGTGTGTGTGTATGTACATCCATATGTGCATGAATCTATAAAGAAAGCATACATGCATGCATGCATCCATCAAACTCAAGAAAGGATTTCAAGTGAGAAGCTAATGGTTAAATGATAAATCAATACTTGATTTATCAATTCGGTCATATCACATACGACCCTACCAAAAACAAGCCGCCCGATCAATATACGGTATCCTATACGCGCATTTTAACCGGGTACATGCGCATATCGCATACGCGCACCACAACGTTTCGCCTGGACTAGGAAACTCCATTGTGGGACTCTAAGACTCGTCAATACGCCGACAGTGGGTGATGATCATATCAAGCACCCCCAAGCCACAAGCGGTCAGCTAAATGTAACGACCACCCGGGTATTGAGCGATCAGAAGAGAACAAGCGAACCTGCTACAACTCCCGTCGAGCCAACCGACAACACTACCATGCAGTCCGGTCTCTTCGTTTGATATGTCGCATATCAAGTCTAAGGGTGGTAAATGTCAGACCCCAATAACCGATAAGTCATGCCGATGTGAGGCCCATATCGGGTCGAGAAACTACTGGTAACACTTACCAGCAAATCTCTGAATCAGCCCTGGCCAGGGACTTCCCTGTTACGGCCAATCGAGCACAGTGCAACATCAACCCCCAATACCGGGAGAGGCGAAACCCCTCCTATCTCTTATTGCCTCCATTTGACTCGGGACTGTACCCAAAAACCACCGTTTTGCATGCCCTCATGGACGTGGTAAGGTGGAAATCAAAGCACAGTGGGAATCACACAAGACTCTATGACGATCTCGGGTCTACAGACTAACCTGCACAAGTGTCACCTGAGAACTGCCATCTGACGTGAGGTATAATGCCATCTGGGAGTTCTCGGCGAGTCCGTCCAGTGTACCCAGTCTCCACTGAGCACCCGTATACCCTCTCTGATATCAAACACCAATGGATATGGGATCATCCATCGCCCATCTCATTGGTCGAGAAGCGTATACGCTAGTCTACACTGGTATATCGATGCCCCGTCTCGATACACCCACGACTAGGGACCTTGAAGGATGTACTTATGGACTACCATGTCCCCACTAGTATGATCCGCATCATAGTCCACGTAGTCAAGTACACATCCTAAGGGCTTTACCAACATGTAACTATAAGACAGTATAAAGAGACTAGTATACATGTTAAGATAAAGAGCAACCAGATAGCATACTATCATATCGAGCAAGAAAGTCATCTCCATATATGTCCAAGCATCCAATATAATATACATCATCTGTACAATACTGGCTTCTAGGGCATACATACAACTAACAATCTCAAGTTCACGGAGAAAGCCATCTCCCGAATCGAGTAATACCTGTCTTAGAATATGTCTGAATATCTGATGGGACCTAGTTCATAAATGAACTCCAAATCCAAACTTCTTAGACTTTATTGATAACTGAACCTAATCAGTATCCAGCACCATGCCTCCCACAGTATCCTCTTGGACCACCTGTCCACTATACTGTCCCTCGTCAGAGGGAAAACTATAACTCTGACAATCACTCTGTCATCTACGTCACCTTGGAAGCCTGGAATGATAACTGTCTCCTCAAGGAGGCTGCCATTATCAAATCCATAGAACATCCATTCATGTTCTAAAACTGCTTCCTAATGTTTCTCCAGGATTGGATTAATATAAACTTATCGCACCTAGTGCAAAAACAACATCTGGTGTGGTACTTGACATCTCACGATTGACTCAATTACCTAAGCAAGTGATCTGCCAATCATACACATCCCTCTCTCCTTTAGTCTGTAAGACACCTTTAGAGAGGGTGACTCCATCACCTGCAGGTACACCACCATGCCAGGAGTCATTTATTCTAAAATACTATTAGAATACTGTCAAAGTACCCTAATTGTGAAACTACCCAATTCTAGATCTAAAACCATAGATCTAGTAACCAAAATGTCTGATATTATATCCATATCCTTTGTGGAGAAACAACTGTGTGACGACCAAAGTACAACCGATTGTAGTATAGGGATTCTACTTCCTACTCTGTGTATGTCATCCAAATACCATGACATCACACCCTACTACCTTCTTAACAGATCCATCCCCTATTCTGATGAAGTCAAAGCCATGACCGTTACATCAAAATTAGATGATCTTATCTCCGCTATATCTGCTCAAGCCTATAAATAGACATAAGCTACTTGTCCACTATGCTTCTGCTGCTCCCGCTGACTACGACAACCCTCTGGAAGAATAATATATACGTTCACTTCTAAAGATAGTTTAGAACGACGCTATACTTATCCTCCTGCCGGGTCTCATGGTCTGGAACAAACGTAGTGTCAAGTCCGGGTAAACAAGAACCTCCCTGTCACCGTCCTTGAGGCTACCGGAGTACCTCTCGGGTGTTTGAGGTTACCCACCATGTCTGCGGATTGGCTATTGGAGTGTTAAACCTGATTGAATATATAGGTCCTATTAAATTTTCCGTAATCGTTTGCGGTTCTGGAATCACTTCCAGTTCTACCATACTCCCACTACTGTTTGTTGAAAAAATCCATTTTACTAAAACTGTGGTGAGTCAAGAACAATATCACTATTGATCTTCCAGATGGTAGAAAGTCAACCCTCGTCAAAGCCAGGGTCAACCCACAAACTGCCATTACAGAAACGTGCCTTGAGTTATCCAGTGTCTGGTTTTAAGCATAATCCGGACAACTCCCCATATCTTAACATCGTTAAGATATGAACCATTCTATATACAATATAGAAATAGAGTTTAACTGGAACCAGATTCAAACCATGCAACTGTCTCCAGTGCATATCAACTTAATGAAGAAAGGCTTATCAGTATTACTCAACTTATGAATACATCCAATTATGAGTAACCCGAAAGAGAAACAAGTTTCTCAACACCATTACTATCAACTGAATACCAATCACAAGAATCTACATCTTCGATCTCTTTGAAGAATCCCGATACTTGCGATACCTGGTTCTCTACTTTATTCTTATATCCACAACTTCTCAAAACTTAGACATTGTATTTCTATGAAACACTTGTCTAAAAACTTAGAGAAGTCACAAGTAAACAGAACATAGTATGAGAACCTACCCCTTTGTCCTGACGGACACTGGACAACATACAATACTCTGTATAAGTCCGCTGAGTTGAATAACTCTAAACCTGTGCATCGTAGGTTGAAAACTGTACCCAGGCGATTTCATCAAATATCACCAATTTCAATGAATTCCGATATATTGAGGATGATCACCTAATTCCCAATAACTAACTCCTTCTCATCATCTGTAAAACTATACAGATGTGAGAATGAAACCTGGTAAATAAATACCCTGGAGTAAGTATGTTATCGGGAAATTAGTTTTCTATTAACAATGCACTGAAACATGAAAATGTTTCGTATGGGTATCCTGGTATTTCTAGTAATGCCTCTTCCATAATCCAATTCATGACTTTAACCGTATATTTCTTTGCCACCTCTCCAAATCCCTTTATTTGTCTTTATTCGTTACCTTCTGTACACCCCTTAGGCTAAGTGGTTTTCTTCCTTCCCTACCGTTCGGCACCAGCCTATGGTTTGGAAGAAGATTATCCAGTAAGCATAATAGGTGTACTCTCTTAAACCAAGGAGTACTCGCAACTTGAGAGAAGGTGATGATAAAATGCAACTGAATAATACCTTATTCTCTTTCTCCCGAACTGGGGAAAAAGCAAAGCTGAAATAGGAGTGGCGATGAAGTACGCGGTTTGGTCGTGAATGATAACAGTCGCAATTTACTTTGCCATCTTTCTAATCCCTTTATTTTGTCTTTAGTTATTACCTTCTGCACACCCTACTTAAGCTAATTGGTTTTCTTCATTCCCTACCTTTCGGCACCTGCCTATGGTTTGGAAGAAGACTATCCAATAAGCGTAATAAGTGTACTCTCCTAAACTAAGGAGCCCTCGCAACCTGAGAGAAAGTGATAATAAAAGATAACCGAATAAGCCAATTCTATTTCTCCTGAACCTGGATCCATCCTCGAAGAAGTCCCTTCGAGTTCGTATATAACCATACGATGGATCTATCCAATGGAAGTGGATATCCGTAGTAATACGAGGTGTTCTGAGAAATGCAAAGGATAAAAGAAGGAGCGGCAATGACTTATGCAACTCGGACAATCCAAAAGCCAGTATTTTAAGAAGGTTCGGTCAACTTGGTCACTGAGTCATAGTTTAGGGTCGGTCAAAAGGTCGCTGCCAAAGAGAGAGAGAGAAAAGAAACACTCTGTGTGCACTCTAACCTAGATTAGAATGGTTATCACTTTATCTAATCAGGAAACCTCCTACTGTAATCTCAAATTCTCCTCCAAACCTGAAAGAAGAATTAGTCGGGATTACCCGAAGAGTAAACCAACTCATCAGTGGGAATCGGGATCCAACTCTCATCGCATGATAACTTGATGGAAGCCACTCAAGTTATCACACTCCAGAAGGTATGCGCATGCCTGGAAAGTTTCCTGTATGTTTGAAACTCCCGATGTGATTTTTACCCCATACTTTTATGACCTTGACGAAAGCCAACAAATCATAAGTCACATGTCAAGTTCTACCCGTCATTATCCAGGTTAATTTGAACCCACCCGTACATACCCTTGACGAAAGCCAACAAGGTAATATGATTGTCCCAAACCAACACATCTATCTATTCTACAAATGAATACCCAGCAGCTACCAAACATTATGCCTTGACGAAAGACAACAAACATAGCTTGAATACTACTGACTATCCATAAGATACGACGGAGGGCTACGACTGGTTTTTGGCGAAAAACCTTTAACGTAATGAACTTGATCTCGTTGAAGGAACCTGATAGCTTTTTATAAAAATATAGTGGCGAAAACCTTTGCTAAAGAGGTCACTCCCGGTGAAGGGATCTCGGCTCTTTCCTCGTGGAATGAGGTGCAGGATATTCTAACTGAATACCTCGATGCAAAGCAACTTGTAATCGACTATATTGAAGTTATTACCCTGACGCAAACTTCTGCCCAAGGGGTCTCTCCCGGTGAAGGGATATCAACCATTGCCTCGTCGAATGAGGTGCAGGATATTCCAACCGAATATCACTATGCAAAACAAAAGGAAACGTCTTTGTAATAACACCTTTTAAAATTGTTCCAACAACATCAAATATAGGTTTGTTTTACTTGCATTGATAAGAATCAACGCATTCCCATCAATTAATCACACCACAAAAGAACGAAAAATAAAATGTACGTATATGCCATCCGCATTCACCACTGGGTCCTGTCATCACCCGTTAGGTTACTTAACTAACGACAGAGCGGGGACTGGACTAGCGTGGGTGTAAAACATATACAACATCTAATAGTATATATACCAATATACAACAATCGCTCCAGGCGTCATAATATGCAACATTACAGAAAAGTAATAAGCATCACAGAACAATACAGATAATCTGGGATCCCCGGGTTCCACAGAGCCGCTACTGAAACCCGACGTTCCCCTGGTCGTATGGATAGCCTGTGCAATGAAACCTAGACCCTTACTGGAGCGGCAAGTTACCCGCCAAAACCTGAAGCGAGGCAACCCCCTACAGCATAGTAAATGGACCACCCGGCACTTCACGGAATCCGGTAACTTGAGCACCCCTCCTTGGGTCAACCTGTACCCCCTACGAGTGCGGCGAATAGTCTGCCAATTCAAGAGTAAGGCCCCTTTGCCTCTCAAAGCCATGAGATACGGACCTGTTGCCCTCCAGAACCCGGCTATCCGTGCACTCCGTCACGGGGTAATCATAGTACATAAAAGAAAATATATACAACGGGTACATCGACCTCAGCCCGGTCGTGCCCCAAAAGAATATTATACAAACAGGCAGTGACGGCAGTCCACATGTTAGACGCTCGCCCCGCAATATGAAATGTACAAATAAATCCAAACAGCACTACCATTGCACACTGCTATCCACCACGACATATCCGCAACAATACAGCACAACACAGAACATCAACGCGAATGTCACGTTCGCAAATCCGTCTAAAAGGACTATAGCAATTAGATGCAATTTACCGCTAAAATGACATTCCCGATCGGATATATAATGAAAATATTGCATACTAACAAGTTTAAAATTTCGATCGACATAACTTCCCGAAGTGGGCCCCACGTACATCTGTTGTACAGTAATAAAATCTGGGCCCAAAAGAATATTTCCAGAAACCACTATTTATCATGTAGAAGCCCCAGAAGAAAAATTACCCACCGATTCACCAAGACGGACGCGGATCCGCGGTTAAAGCAAGGAGTTGACCGCGGTTCCGCGGCCGTACGGTCGAAACAGTGGGTCGTTTTTCTGCTGTGTTCTATTAAAAGCCTGCTCAATTTTCTGGTATGCTCAAAATAATTTTTAGACAAGATTTAAAATCAACATAAACTTTAACCCATGGAAATTGCAGTTTTGAAAATTTTGTTCGATCGATATTTTAAACGCGTTAACACAAGTTAGTAATGCTTAATGGTGAGACTTTGATACCACTGTAAGTCCACGGTAGCGCCCCGGCCATCTAACAAACGCCAAATGCGGAACAAAAACTTTTACAACTGGCGCTATCGCGTACTATAACTCGGATCTGCCATTAAAGCTAAACTAACAAATTACAAAGTGGGTGTTCCCCTCCGAAGGGCGGCGCACAGGACCGCGGTGTCCTGACGCTGGCGATTCGGGGCAGATGCTATATGGTTTTATCCGTCCACCTCTCCGAAGATGCCAAGTTGATTTATGGCACCGTGTATCGGCGGTTTAGACGGATGCGGCCGATGTAGCAGACTTCGTCAGATTCCCCCTCGCTAGAGGGGTTTTTGATTGTGGGGACGCTCTTCCCTGCAGGCGCAAGCCCCTGCAGTTAATTACGCAACCGCATCGTGGTAACAACTTTCTCCTTCTCCAGAATTTCACTTCGTGTCGTGTGTGTTTATTTTGTTTGTGGTTGCCCGTGGATTGTATACGGAGACTGAGTAATGCCGTCGCCCGTAGGACGTGGATTAATCCAAATCCGTATTTACTTAGATTTGGGTTTGGTGTTTTTAGTTTAAGGATGCATTAGTCGCGTTGCGGCTAAGATCAACTTGAACGTTCGTCAAGGATACGTTAGTCCTGTTTTGGACTAAGATCAACTTGACGTGATGATCGATTTAATATCTGGCCATCGGGACTCGTCACCTCTCTAACGTCGCTGAAGGATTAAAACGGCAGATGTCAGAGGAGTTCAGAGATGTACCCTGGAACCAAGGTTGATTTGGAGTTTTATAGCCCGTTTGAATGTTTAAGGATACGTTAGCCGTATTTGGGGCTAAGATCAACTTAAACGGGACCGTTTAGATCCGGCAAAAGAGCATTTGGAGGCTTTATTGTTCCAGTTTAGGGACGTGGTGGTCCATCGCCAGTTTAGGGACGTGGTGGTCCAATATTAGTTTAAGGACGTTTCGGTCCAATATTAGTTTAAGGACGTTACGGTCCAATATTAGTTTAGGGACGTTTCGGTCCAATATTAGTTTAGGGACGTTTCGGTCCAATATTAGTTTAAGGACGTTTCGGTTCATCGCCAGTTTAGGGACGTGGTGGTCTATCATTAGTTTAAGGACGTTTCGGTCCGACATTAGTTTAAGGATGTTTCGGTCCGACATTAGTTTAAGGACGTGTCGGTCTACGAGTTTAAGGACCCCGCAGTCCATATACGTGTGGTCGTTGGGACCCGTCACCTCTCTGACGTCGTTGAAGGATTACAACGACAGGTGTCAGAGGAGTTCGGAGATGTACCCTCGAACCGGTAGTAAATTGATTTAAGAGAGCAATCTAGCTCAGTCAATTTAATTTAAGGACTTACGGCCAAAATTGGGCTAAGTCCAGTTGAAAATGTTCAACATTTTATTTGCTTTTGCATTGCATTTCTTTTTTTATTTTTATTTGGGCTTTGCCCAGAAAGGATGCAGAGCATCAATTTGTTTTGGGCTCTGCCCTCTTATTAATGATGCAGAGCATCAATTTTATTTGGGCTCTGCCCTTTTATTGCTTTGCAATTTATTTTGGCCTGCTTGGTCTTTTTGATTTGGGCCTGGTCCTTTTAGGAAATGCATTGCATTTATCAGGCGCTTTGCGCCAATCAGAGAGCGCAAGCGCTCGTGGTGATGACACGTGTCATGCAGCGCAGTGCGCTGCGCTAGTGCGCTACGCTTGCGCTGCTGACACGTGGCGCGCTCTGGTGAGTTGCGCCAATCACAGAGAGCAGAGCTCTATTTCAAAAGCGCATAGCGCCATTGGTTCAGATGCTGACACGTGGCGCTCTCTGGTGGCTTGCGCCAATCCAAGAGCGCAACAGTGCAGTTTTGCAAGTGCAAGGCACTGTGATTTAGGAATCTTTTAGATTCAATGAACAGAAGTGCAAAGCAATGTTAAATTTTTTTGATCTAATTTAGATCAAAGAAAAAGATAAGTTTTTTCTTATCTTAAAGAACCAAAGATTCATGAAAAAGTGCAAAGCACTATTTTAATTTATCCCTTTATTTAGTTATGTTTTAAAGATCAATGATCTTGTTTTTAGATCACTGATCTGTTCATAAGAGAATTTTCTCTTCTCTCAAAGGTTATTACCTTCTGTGTTCTTGAGGAGTTCTCGAGAATTCTCTTCTCTTTTTTTTTTAGAAAGATGTTGATTCCTTTGAATTGAGGTCTGGGGTCCTTTTTATAGTGCTCATAAATTAGTTAAATTTGTTAAAGAGATCTTTTCCTGAGTGATTTGGGGAATTTTCCCCACCGTTGGATCTTTGATCCAAGGGCTTCTGTTTTACAGAAGAAAATCTTCTTGTTTTAACAAGAACAGAAAGATTCCTTTAAATCTCCATTCTGTTTTGCGCAACTGCCCCAGCGCTTGACACGTGTCGCGCAGCGCAGCGCTTGCACAGCTGTGCTTGCGCAACTGCGCAGACACATGTCGTGCAGTGCAGTGCTTGCGCAACTGTGCTTACGCAGCTGTGCTTGCGCAACTGCGCAGACACGTATCATGCAGTGCAGCGCTTGCGCAACTGAAACATTGCTTCCTTTACTTTTTTGTTTTAAACAGAGCTTTTCTCTGATTGGTTGCGCTGCCTCGGGCACTGCGTTGATGCGTCTGCGCCAGACACGTGGCGCCTTGCGCTCAGCGCAGAGGATCTGAAGCGTTGCTTCAAGATTTTGAATTTTTGAAATTCAAACAGAGCCTTGCTCTGATTGGGGGAAACAAATGCCTCCCCACCGTTGCGCTCACGTGGCGCGCATGTGAGTGCAGCGGTGGAAAGATCCCAACCTTTGGATCAACTGATAAGTTGAAGGGGCGCAGGCGCCTATAAATAGGACCCTTGGTCCTTAGAAAATTCTTACAACTTTCAAGAATTTTGATTCTCAGAGCCCTGCTCTTGCTTAAGAACTTCAAAGTTCAGAACTTAGAATCACTCTAGGTAATTTAAATTTAATTAACAGAGCCTTGCTCTTATAGATCTTTGATCTAAAGAAAACCCCTTTCGGGTTTCATCAACAGAGCCTTGCTCTCAAAAACTTACAGATCTACAGAGATCTTGTCCATGGGTTTTAACCCATGAACGGAGCTTTGCTCTTGGATCAAATGTAGATCTTTTTAGATCTGAAAAATGAAGAATTTTTCATAAGTTTTCATGGATTTTTCAAGATTCCAAAATTTTAATTCTTTTAAGTGTTAAAAAAAATTTGATGGATCTTTCCATTATTACCACAGAGCTATGCTCTTTTGAGGAATCTTGTTCCCCTGAGACCAGAGTTTGACAAATGTCACTCTGTGACAGAGCTTTGCTCTAAAAGAGAAGATTTTCTCCTTGTCTCTAGGGGTTTCCCATCAATGAGGATATTCTCTTGGGGATCTTTTCATGAATTGACAGTCTCATCTAATGATGGGATTGTCTTATTAAATGATGCACCGTCATTCAGATTTTGTGGGTCCCCTTTTGGTCCTCTACCCACTGCATCCCAGCGTGGAGTAAGATTTTAAAATGCCAAGTGTTAGAACACTAATGGTTATTTTCGTCTTTCTACAGGAAACATGTCTAACGACTTGTCTTTCCCCTTCGTTCACTCAGAAGGAGGGTTCCCCCATGCGCCAGTGGACCGGCTGGCATTCGCTCTTATTAAAGATCATGACCCCGAGCGCAAAAAACTCCATCTGTGGGGAAGGTGGTACAGCCAGATCATCCAGGGTCGCCGCAGTTTCAGTTTTGCCACGCCGTCTGAGCCCATAACCCCAATCCCCTATGCGGACGAACCCCCGGTGAAGTATGCCGTGGAGGTTAAAAATTGGAACTCGGATGACCTCCTCCAACCCGCAATTGGTGCTATTCCCGTGCAGCCGCCGTCGGCGATAGATATTTTAGGGAGGCGAATCTATCAGGGTGAAGCACGCCCTTGGGGACAGGCTTACAATATTGGACTAAACCCGCGACCGCCCGCCGGATATTTGCAGTGGGCCCGATACATCTTATCGGCTAAAAGGACTCATTTGATGAAGATCGGTTTGTATTCGGCCATCTACGTTTCGCTCTTCGAATATCCTTACCCTCCAACGTGGTGGATTACAACTTTTATCGAGCAATGGAATATCCCCACCCACACTTTCTTGACGACGGATAGGGAGGTCTCTATTTCTTTGGAGGAGGTTGCCGAACTTTCGGGTCTGCCGGTGAGGGGGGATCATTATGAGGAGTTGCTCCCTCCTAACGACTACGTCTTTGCTACCAAGCCGCTGGTGTTCGACCTGACTCCGGAGAACGCCGTTCAGCATCAGTATCCAGGCTTGGTGAAGGTATTGGAGATCTATGAAGGACTCTATCTGGAATTGGGCGACCGGGGCGTCAGTTTTGCAGATTTTATTGCTCGCTTTGTTCACCCGGAGTTCTTATCGGAGCAGGGCGAGAAGTTCGCCCGGCTCGACGACCCTTTTGGATTCGGTTTGGATCGCCGACCCACATCGGAGGATGACCACCAAGAATTTTATCTCCCCAGTGCCGCTGTCGTCCCTTTTTCAGAAATTGCCGTCCCGGGCTTGGATGAGGAGACTTTTTTTTATAGGATTCTTGGGCTTGTGGCTGTGCGGCTTTGCGCTCCCTATGCACCCGCGCCACATGCGGCCCTCCGTCTTTTACCCGGCGCATCGGATGGTGGCTGGTCTGCAGTTATCGGTAGGAATCGCTGGGCTGGCTCACCTTTATAATGGACTTAGCGTAGCGGCAGACGCTAGTGAGCCTGGGGTGCAGCCCGCTAACTTTCCGATGCACTATTTCACCTACTGGATGGAGATGCACGTGCAAGGGGTGTTCGGCGCCCATAAGATTCCTCCGTTCTTTGAGAAATGCAGACTCCCGAGAGTCATGCGGTTGGTTGGCTCTTCAATTGTGGCTGCACCCCCACGGGAGTCTAGGGGGCTGCTCCTTCGTCCACATCTGGTGGGAGCGAAGGTTTCCTTTGTGGATAAGGTCATAACAATAGGCTCAGAGACCGCCAAGTCAGTAGTGTCGCTACGCGATGATTTTAAAGATGGGGCTTCCATATTAAAGGCTCGGGAAATCCTCCATCTCTATTCCATTCGGCCGGGCTACTTGGTGTTCAGGCAGAGTGAGACTGCACTCTTTATGAGGTATAACCCGCACCGGTTTGCTCAGCAATCGAGCTACAACCAAGGGATCCCGATGGAAGCTTTCTTGGAAAAGCCCGTGGTTAGCCGAGAGGGGATAAAGAATGCAATGCACCATTTCACACGGCTTAACACGGGTTCCTATTTCTTTATCAGCGAACCCAGCTGTGTCCCTAGGATGCTCAATACGTACATGGCTTGGTATGCGCATGCGATGGGCCCAGATATTTTAACGGAAAAGCGCATGTTGGTTGACCGTAGGGGTGCGCCTCCTGGCAGTGATCGCAGGGCCCCCTTGAAGCCAAGGATTCCGGTCATTCTTCCACTAAAAGATGCCGGAATCGATCGACCACGCGTGTTGAGCCCCCCGCATGGATTGCCGCTGCCTGCTATGGTGAATGCACCACCGGCGCCCCGTGCTCCCACGAAGACGGTCAATGTGATATCGCCAGAGTCCGGCGTAGGAGCGGATATCGGGACCCGCCGCCCCAAGGTGACTGCCAAGCGCAAATCAATTCCAGGTGCATCTAGAGCTGGCGGGCAAAAGAAGAAGAAGTCGATCCATTCCCTCGACGCAATCCTCAATTTAGAGCCTGAATCCCCTCTCACCGAAGGAATAAGTGAATATGGCAGCAATAAGGGCTTCTTGGTAGACCCCGCAGACACCAATTTGGCAGCCGCTATTGCAGCTTCTGAGCGATCAGCAAGGCCCGAAGCGATGTTAAGCAAACTCGCCGAGTCAGGTAACCATTAGCTGTTTTCTTCGTCACTTTATCGCACTTTTTATCATTATTTTTAACTAATACTTTTCCCCATTTTCAACAGGTGTCTCTACCGAAGAAGCTATTGTTGCCTCTTTGAAAACCTTCTATGAAGAGGAGGAGAAACGCGCTCTAGTAGGCGTTGGTACGTCCCACCCCCTTTTCTTTTATAAGAAAAAATTTGTTATTCTTTTCGATGATCAACCTGACTTTCTTCCCTTGTTTCTTTCTAGGGGTTATACCAGTCGATGAAGAGATCGTTCCGGAACCCGTCACTGGAGTTCCGGTCTCGTCGGGGTTGCTGCAAGAGCCTCGACTGACAAGTCGACGAGGGATGCCTTGAAAAATTTGGAGGCATCCCTATTTACGGACGAAGACGCCTCAATCAAAGAGGCTCTAGTGGCATCCGTCTCAACGGCTCGGGAGGAGAGGAAGCGGTTGAGACGTGAAGTAAAGGCGCGCCGAGCTGCTTTGGCCATGGGAGCGGGCCCTAGCACCATCCCTCGCGCTGATATTCCCTCCGAAGAGGCCCCTGTTGCCCTATCTACTGCTCGCAGGCGAGTAGCGCGCGCGGTTCGAAGTGCAAATGATAAATCCTCTTCAGGTAGCATTTCTTTCAGAACCTTGTTGTAAGAATTATAAAGCTATCGGTTCTTATGTATCCCATCTTGCAGGGCCAAGTCCGACCGAGGGGGAGGCGGAGACCGTTGAACCTAGGGAAACAGAGGTGGCGGTGCCTGCCGAACCCGAGCTGACGGTGAGCAACGTCGTCGGGGCTACGGGGCCTGAAACAGAGGCTGGGGGATCTGCAGCCGAGAGGGTCATTGATGCCGAACCTGAAGCGGCGGCAAATGAAATGATCGTTATAACCGAGCCGAGGGCAGTGGTGGGCGAGGCGCTTAAGGCTGGCGACCTCGTGGTGACGGTGGACGAGACAACCATGACCGCTGAACCCGAGGGAGTAGCGAGTGAGGTGGCCACGATTCCTGAGGATGAGCCAACTGCTCCTTCTCAGGAATCTGGCAATGCTCCAGTCATAGCCCTCCCCGCCTGTGGTCTCCCGCCATCTCTAGGGCTTGCAAGCACGACAACGGTTCCCATTGAGTCGGGTGCTGAGGCTACAGGCGGTGGCCTCATGTCGATAGAGGAGGGGATCGCCTCAGTTTCGGCCGGCAGCTCGTCGGGTAAATTTCGGGTTATTATCATTCTCTTTTATATCTTGCGATCTTTTCTAACAAGTTTGTCTTTATTTTTAACGCAGGTGCGGCCAACGCCGATGCTCCATTGCTCGAAGGAGCACCGTCAATTACTGCCTTGGCGGTGGTCACCTCCCAGCCTTCCCTTGTGCCATCGCGGATGTTGGAAGGTATGGATTTGCGACCCACTAGTTTATTTTTTTTAACCGCATAACTTATGTACTAAAGCCGTACCACTGTGCCTTTTCAGGAGTGCTCTTTGATCATCTATATCAAGTGTTGCTCCCACACTTCTTCTTCCCATCCGAACTCGCTTCTCCCTCTAGTGGTGCCGGTGAGTATACTTTCACTTCGATGTCTTTATTTTCCCCTCTCTTTTTTTAGCAATGGGATGATTTCTGACTTTTCCTCTTCCTTATTGTAGTGCCACAAATCGAAGGAGGGGACGCAAGACCTACCACACCACCGGCCCTTCCGGCTTTGCCATCTGTTGCAGCTGGTTTAGTAAATTTCCTTTTTGATGACTCTTCAACATCTCTTGAACCATCGTTTAACTATGTTTTGTTTTGCAGCTATCGTTCCGGCTCTGGTCCCTCTTGAGTCTCGTGTCCTTTCACCGACAGGCCCTTTCTTGAAACGTCCATCTTCAAATGGTGCCGTGATGAGTTTAGGCATGCTGAGCGGGTATATCGAAGAGCTTAACGCGGACGCTCTCCCCTCTGCCGCAGATTTCGCCGTGGAGGTTAATCCAATGTTGGCGGCGCTCGTAAACTTTCACAACGAAGGCGTCGTCGAATCTTGGGTTAACCACTGCAGGAAGATCGAGGCCTGCCTACATCGGCTGGAGTCGACGCGTCCTTCTCCTGAAGTTTTGGCCATAAGCACCCAACAGACAGCTTGGCTCGAGAAAAGCACTTCTTACTTCCGCCATTTGGAGCAAGAAGCAGCTTTACGGTTGAAGGAACGTCAGGAATTTTCAAGCGCAACTGCTCGCCTGCGCGCTGAAGTTAGGACGAATGCTGCCGAGGTGAAAGCTGTCATTGAAGGCCTTCTAGAGCATATTTCTAATGGGCTAGCCCTGAAGCGGAAGCTTGATGCCGCCGAGCGTGATGCCCGAGGCCGTGAAGCAGCTCAGCAGGTCATTGGGGAATAGCCTGCCTCCTTCATGCAGCAGCGGGCTCAAGTAGAGGCCGAACTGGCGGTGGCGGCTGACCAAGAGAAGGCGTGGAAGGAAGTACGCGAGCAATTGATAGGGCTATTCAAGAGGCTTCCTTCTCAGTAACTCTCCTTGTATCGTTTGTAAAAATGTATATGTATATTTTTTTACTCTTTAGCACAATGTATCCTGTACTCAATCAAGTCTATGAATAAAAGATACACATTTTTTTTGTAACGTCTTATGTCATTTCTCCGCTCTTTTCTTTCTTTTGTTATCAGCATGCCACCTTAGTAACCATGGTTGACGGATAATAGGGCACGCATCTTGACTTTCTTAAAAAATAGCGATGGCTTAGGCCGCAGGTTCAGATCTGCTGCCTAAGACTTTTCAAATCCATGAGCCGTGAGGGTCTCATAGAGACTTTTCTCCCTATGGATCGAGAGGATCTCGTAGGTGGGTTTTTCTCCTTAGGAATCGTGAGGATTCCTAAGTGTGGTTTTCTCTTATAAGTCGTAAGGATCCTATAAGAGAATTTTCCCTCTTACGAGTCGAGAGGACTCGTAAGCGGTTGTTTCCCTCCATGTTGAAACTCGACCTTGGAGAGTGAGACCCGTGAATAGTATGCAAGAGACCATTTTGGATTGACTTGCAGGGTCCCATTGTTCAGGAAGCAAGTTTTTTAGTCCCTGCTTCCTGAGGCTTCATTTGCAAGTTGAGACGGATCGGGAATTTCCCGCGGAGACACTGGTTTCTCTGCGAGCCGACGCGGATCGGGAGGCTCTCGTCAAGGAGTGTTTGTATCCGTGAGTCGAGGAATTCGCTAGGGATTATTTGTTTCCCAAGCGCCAAGGATTATTTGTTTCCTTGGGGTTTGAAACGAGTCGAGAATTTCCCACGGAGGCACTGGTGGCTCTGCGAGTCGACGCGGATCAGGAGGCACTCGTCAAGGAGTGTTTGTATCCGTGAGTCGAGGAATTTGCTAGGGATTATTTGTTTCCCAAGCGCCAAGGATTATTTGTTTCCTTGGGGTTTGAAACGAGTCGAGAATTTCCCACGGAGGCACTGGTGGCTCTGCGAGTCGACGCGGATCAGGAGGCTCTCGTCAAGGAGTGTTTGTATCCGTGAGTCGAGGAATTTGCTAGGGATTATTTGTTTCCCAAGCGCCAAGGATTATTTGTTTCCTTGGGGTTTGAAACGAGTCGAGAATTTCCCACGGAGGCACTGGTGGCTCTGCGAGTCGACGCGGATCAGGAGGCTCTCGTCAAGGAGTGTTTGTATCCGCGAGTCGAGGAATTTGCTAGGGATTATTTGTTTCCCAAGCGCCAAGGATTATTTGTTTCCTTGGGGTTTGAAACGAGTCGAGAATTTCCCACGGAGGCACTGGTGGCTCTGCGAGTCGACGCGGATCAGGAGGCTCTCGTCAAGGAGTGTTTGTATCCGTGAGTCGAGGAATTTGCTAGGGATTATTTGTTTCCCAAGCGCCAAGGATTATTTGTTTCCTTGGGGTTTGAAACGAGTCGAGAATTTCCCACGGAGGCACTGGTGGCTCTGCGAGTCGACGCGGATCAGGAGGCTCTCGTCAAGGAGTGTTTGTATCCGTGAGTCGAGGAATTTGCTGAAGACAGTGGTTTCTTCGGAGTTGGATTGAACCGTCGAGATTTGACTTCGCCTTCTGGCGGAGCCTGTTGGGAAAGTATGGTTCCCTCTTTGTTTCCGCCCTTGGGTTGTATACAGGGATCGATGTGATCTTAACTGTAGGACCAAAGTTTTATCATCATTTTTTTTGTCCGCGATGCTCTATCATTTCAGCTTTTATATCGTGAAGGTCGCGATTGCCCGATCATTTCGGCTATTTTTCGCGGTGCCCAATCATTTCGGCTGTTTATTTTATTTTCACTCGGTGCTTTTTATTGCGAGTTGCCCAATCATTTCGGCTATTTTGCATGCATACATTTTTACTTGCTGCTTTTTATTGCAAGTTGCCCAATCATTTTGGCTATTTCGTATGCATGTGCGGCCTATTGGCTTTTCGCTGTAAACCGATTTCGGCATCAGCACCGCTACAAATGGGATATTACCAGGAGCGAATCATCATTTGCCTCTGTCGATGTCGAACAAAGGTGGCTTAGCGACCAGGGTTAAGGTCCTGTCGACTAAGGCTTTTGACTTCATGAGCCGTAAGGGTTTCACGAAGTTATTTCTCCCTACAAGTCGTGAGGATCTCGTAGGGGTATTTTCTCCTTAGGACTCGTGAGGATTCCTAAGTGTTCGTTTCCTCTGTAAGTCGTATGGATCCTACAGGAGGGTTTTCTCCTCATAAATCGAGAGGATTTACAAGGGTTGTGTACCATGCGAACATATCCCCAGTCATGGATGGGACTTGGTTAGGGAAATGCTTTATTCGTGCCCGTGGATTATATACAAGGGTTAGTATTGAGCCATTTGTAAGGCAATATCGGAAGTTGTGGGGGTTGCTTAAGCACAGGTTTAGGTCTCTGTAACTTAAGACTTTCAAATCTTATGAGCCGTGAGGGTCCCATAAGAGAGTTCTCCTTACGAGTCGTGAGGATCTCGTAAGTGTATTTTCTCCTTAGGAATCGTGGGGATCCCTAAGTGTGCTGCTCCCTTATGAGTCGTAAGGATCTCACGCGGGTGGTTTCTCCTTACAAGGTCGAGGGGACCCTGTAAGTGTCTTTTGACGAGGTTGCGCCCTTTCGGGTTTTCACAAACACTCGCCGGTAGTCCTGCTGTTTTTACTCACGGAACCCTTTCGGGTTTTCATCCGTGCCCATTTTGCTTATGGACATACCGTTTTTTTTTTATTCTTTTTCTCCCTTTTTTTACGAGGTCGCGCCCTTTCGGGTTTTCACGAACGCTCGCCGGTAGCCCTGCTGTTTTTACTCACGGAGCCCTTTCGGGTTTTCATCCGTGCCCTTTTTGCTTATGGACATACCGTTTTTTTATTATTATATTTTTTTTATCTCGTTAGCCTAAGGATGCTGCGGTATTAGTTTAAAGACGTTTCGGTCTGTTGTTAGTTTAAGGACATTTCGGTCCGTCACTAGTTTAAAGACGTCTCGGTCCGTCACTAGTTTAAGGACGTCTCGGTCCATCATGGAGAAGGCTGGCCACTGCTTAGAAAGCTTAAGCTTAGGAAGATAGCGAGCGGACATAGTCGTCGTCATCTATCGTTGACCTAGACTGTGGCTCATTAAGCGTAGTATTTCTTTAGGAAACGGCCGTTTATTGGCCTGAAAGCCCTTTCACCGTGCATGTCCATGAGTAGATAGGTCCCACCCTGGTAGACCTTATCTATGATGTACGGGCCTTCACAGTTTGGCTCGAATTTTCTCCGCTTGGCGCGATTAGGGATCATAGGCCTTTTGACCAATAGCATGAGTTCGCCTTGGCGGAATGTCCTAAGTCGGGTCAATCTTTCATATGAGCGCGTCATCTTTGCTTTATAAGCTTCCAAATTTTGCTGTGCTATGAGCCGGGTTTCATCAAGGGCGTCAAGCTCCTCAAGTCGAAGGTTAGCATTTCCTTCGTTTGTCAGCTCGTAGTTGACTGCCACTCGTAGAGAGGGTAACTCTATCTCGAGGGGGAGTACTGCTTCCATCCCAAATACCAACGCATACAGCGTTGTGTTTGTGGCCGTCTTAAATGTAGTTCGATATGCCCAAAGGGCATCTTGCAGTCTCTCGTGCCAGTCTTTCTTATTTCGAGACACCGTTTTCTTTATGATCTTTGTCAAGGTCTTATTGAAAGCTTCAGCTAGACCATTAGCTCGCGGATTGTAAACTAAAGAATATCTCCAGTCTATATTGTGCTGTTGCGCGAAGCGACTGATCTTATGGCCTCTGTAGGCTGGCCCGTTATCGGAGATGATCCGTCTTGGCGTTCCAAACCGATATATGACATGCGTCTTGAAGAAATGGAGGATATTCTCCGTCTTCACTTCCCTCAGTGGTACCGCTTCTGCCCATTTGGAGAAGTAGTCAGTCGTTGCCAGGATGAAACGATGTCCCCTAGACGATGCTGGTTCGATGGGGCCGACTATGTTAGTTCCCCACATTTCGAATGGCCATCTAGCCACTGTTGGATGGAGTGGATTTGGATGCTGGTGGATGAAATCCCCATGGATTTGGCACGAGTGACATTGCTTCGCATATTCGAGGCAATCTTGAATCATCGTGGGCCAGTAATAGCCCATCCGTTTGATCTTCAACTTCATCTTTGGGCCCGCTTGGTGAGAACCGCAGTGTCCGTCATGAACTTCCTGGACGACCCTTCTCGCTTCGTCAGGTCCTAAGCATCTCAGCCACAGAGAATCAAACGATCTCTTGTACAGAGTATCATTGACGAAGGCGAAAGACAGAGCTCGCTTCATGAGCTGATGTCTTGTGGACGCTTCTTCGGGCATTCGGTGGAACTTAAAGTAGTCTATAAAGACTTCCCTCCAATCCTCAACCTTTTCTCGTTCTTTTACTTGTAAGGTCATCTTCTCAGTCGCTCCCTTCTCTTCGGGTGATTCCAGAGATATCTCCGCTGGGGCAAGCACCCGACGGCTTTGTACCACGATTCTTACGTCATCGAGGTTCTCGTCAGCCAATTCTTTAGCAAGTTTGGCCAACGCGTCTGCCTTGCTATTTTCCGCGCGCGGTATGTTCTCCAAAGTATAGGAGGGAATTTGGGTCAACAGTTGTTGCACCTTTTCACCGTATTTCACCAACTCCGGTTTGCACGTTTGGTAGTCGCCATTTACTTGACTAACGACCAGTTGAGAATCCCCGTATATGAGGACGTCTTCAATTCCCATATCAATGGCGATTTCGAGGCCTGCTATCAGAGCTTCGTATTCGGCTTCATTGTTTGTCCTCGGCTCTGTTAAGGAGAAAGTGAAGCGCATTATCTCTCCTTGTGGAGTCACGAAGATGAGGCCTACCCCCGATTTGATTATAGGGGTACTTTGTTTGCGCTTTTTCATGGAAGATGCTCCATCAAAATAAAGTTCCCATTGGGTATCACCACCGTCGATCGCGTCAAACGCATGTTCGTCTAGAAAATCGCAATTCAGAGGAGAATCAGCCGATATCGGATGCTCAGCGAGGAAATCGGCGATGGCCTGGCCTTTCACTGCCTTGAGAGGTTGATACGTTATCGAGAACTCCATCAAGAGCAGAGCCCATTTAGCGAGTCGACCTGTCAATATGGCCCTTGATATTAGATATTTGAGAGGGTCCACCTTTGAAATGAGACGGACTTCATGCGCCAACGCATAGTGCCTGAGCTTTGTTATCCCGAAGATCAACGCCAGGCAGTGTTTTTCGATGGGGCAGTAGTTGCTTTCTGCCCCCAGTAAAACTCGACTTAAGTAGTAGAGTGCTCCCTCTTTCCCTTGATCGTTCTCTTGTGCCCATAATGCACCTAAGGAACCTTCGAGGGCGGTTGTGTAAAGAATGAGGGGCTTTCCTTTGACCGGAGCAGCCAACACCGGCGGGTTCTGTAGGTATTGTTTAATTTCGTCCAGTGTGCTTTGGCATTTTTGGTCCCAGACGAACGGGGTTCCCTTCTTCATCAGGTGGCTGTAAGGACGGCACTTTCCTGAAAGGATGGCTATAAATCGCCGAATATATGCGAGCTTTCCTTGGAGAGACCGAAACTGTTTGAGAGTTCTCGGCGGAGGCATTTCCATGATCGCCTTGATCTTTGACGGATCTATTTCGATACCCCGGTGTCGGACGATGAATCCCAGGAATTTGCCCGAGGAAACTCCGAATGCACACTTGAGCGGGTTCATCTTCAAGTTGTATTGCCGAAGGCGTTGAAATACGGTCTTCAAATGCTCAAGGTGTTCCTCGTATGATTTGCTTTTAACCACGAGGTCGTCGATATAGCATTCGACGATTTCGTGTATAAGGTCATCGAAGATCTTCGTCATGGCCCTTTGATAAGTGGCACTGGCATTTTTTAAACCGAAGGGCATCACCTTGTAGCAGAATATACCCAGAGGAGTCCTGAAGGCGGTGTGCTTCTGGTCTTCTGGATGCATCTTTATCTGGTTATACCCTGATGAGCCGTCCATGAAGGAGAAAACCTCATGAGTGGACGTATTGTCTATCATCAGTTCGGTGAATGGCACTGAAAAATCATCCTTTGGGCAAGCTTTATTGAGATCCCGAAAGTACACGCATATGCGCACCGTCCCATTTTTCATCATCACCGGGACGATGTTGGCGATCCATTCAGGGTATTGAACTTCCTGGATGAAGTCAGAGTCGATCAGCTTCTTGACCTCAGCATTGATGCTCATCTCAAGCTCGAGCCGCATTCTCCTCGGCGCCTGTTTGACTGGCTTGATGTCCGGGGATATCGCCAATCTATGCACAGCGATTTCTGGATCTAATCCCGGCATTTCGGAATAGTTCCACGCGAAGCAATCTCTATGCTGTAGAAGCACGTCTTTTAACGCAGCCACCCTTTCTTCAGATAGCAGCTCGCTGATGAATGTTGGTCGTGGATCGTCTGCCGTCCCCAACTCAATCTTCTTGAGGTTATCTGCAGTGGTATGGATTCCATCTTCCAGCTCTTTTGGCGCTGATGGGAATTCTGAGATTATCTCGTCGCTGCTGCTTTCGAAGCACCAAGGGAGCTCATCTATGTAGGGTTCCTAGGCACTCTTGTGAAGGTTCATAAGGCATCAAACATGCCCGGATAAAATTTTAGACGTGCCGAACAACCCAAAGCCGGGATCTTTGCTAGATTATTAGGGTTAAGCATGCAAGATAATATCTTTTTATCTAAGTGTGAGGGATTACAACCTTTGTAGTCTGCTCCTTCGCTTCACAAGCTCCGAGTAGAAGTACCTTCGCCGCGATCCTCGATCTCCCGGACTCAAGAGAGGCTCCACGACTCGAACGATCCATGCTAGCTTGAAGTGTTCCGAATCTCCGATGATCTACGTCGAAGTTGCAATAACCCAAGCTTTCTCACTCTAAAGAGATGAACACCCTAATCTCATGGACTAGATGAGATGAGGATGAGGGAGTAGTATTTATGCTTTCCTTTTAATTCACTTTCTCACAATTTATCATCACAAATGGAATTTCTAGTGAGCTCAAAATCAAGAGAGAAGAAGATGATAATGGAAATGATAATGATAATTCCTTTTGTGATGAATAGAAAAGAAAAGTATATGATTGATATATCAACCATGGTCAAGGATGAGTGGCTAAGAGTTTGTAGAGAATAAACTAGAGTTAGGGTTTGGTTAGGTTAGAAATGAGTCATGGAAAAATATCAACCATAATATCTTAACCAAGACAAAAAGGAAAAGCTTCTAGAATGTGCAAGAAGAAGCTAACCCTAATCAAACCCTAATCCCATTTAATCATCCTTAAACATGTTTAATAATAAATCATATCATGTCACAATAATATATATCACATATATATTATATATTTGCAACAAAATAAAATAATACAATTAACATATATCGCATATATATCAATGTATCATCCAGTGAGAAAATGAAATAATAAAGCGAGCCAATATTAGATAATGTAATACAATATATCATATATATTATTATACATTAAATCATCGAATCAACACTTGATCCGACGATCCGGCTATATCAAATATTACCGACTAATATATCATGTACCGATTCATTGAATCAACACCTGATCCGATGTCCCGGTTCATATCTAAATATCGCGAGAATATAATACGGTATCTCATATCGCATTATCCTCGGTCCTGCACATATCACATATGTGCTTCTACTCCGTTTCGCCTGAGCCAAGAAACCTCTGTGTAGGACTCTAAAGAATCGTCAATACGCCGGTAGCAGGTGATGATCATATCAAACACCCACAAGCTGCAAGCGGTCAGCTAAACGTAACAGCCACCCAGGTATTGAGCGATCAGAAGATCAACAAGATAGCCTGTGCGTTCTCCTGTGAATCCAATCAGTAACACTCCCGTACAGTCCGGTCTGTTCGTCTGATATGTTGCATATCAAGTCTAGGGGTGGTAAACGTCAGACCCCAGTAACCGATAAGTCGTGTCGATGTGTGGCTTATAACGGGTCGAGAAACTACTAGTAACACTTACCAGTAAATCTCTATATCAGCCCTGGCCAGGGACTTCCAGTTATAGCCAATCGAACACAGCACAACATCAACTCCCTATACCGAGAGAGACGAATCCCCTCCTATCGCTCATTGCCTCCATGTGATTCGGGACTGTACCCAAAAGCCACCGTTTTGCACGCCCTCTTGGACGTGGTAAGGTGGAAATCAAAGCCCGGTGGGAATCACACAAGACTCTATGACGATCTCGGGTCTACAGACTACCCTGTACCAGTGTCACCAGAGAACTGCCATCTGACGTGTGGTATATCACCATCTGGGAGTTCTCGGCGAGTCCGTCCAGTGTACCCAGTCTCCACTGAGCACCCGTACACCATCTCTGATGTCAAACACCGATGGATATGGGATCATCCATCGCCCATCATATGGGTCAAGATGCGTATACGCTAGTCTACTCTGGTGTATCGATGCCCTGTCTCGATATACCCTCGACTAGGAACAGTTATAGGATGTACTCATCGACTACCGTGGCCCCACTAGTATGATCTCATCATAGTCCCAGTAGTCGAGTACATATCCTAAGGGCTTTATCAACATGTGAGAGAAAAACAGTAAACCAGTACAAGTCAACATGTTAAGATAAAGTGAAACCAAATAGCATACTATCATAACGAGCAAGAAAGTCATCTCTATATATATCCAAGTATCCATTATAATATACATCATATGTACAACAATGGCCTCTAGGGCATATACATAACTAACAATCTCCCACTTGCACTAAGGCCAGCTGCTGTAGTATCTCATACCTAGCATCCCGAATAATTTCTCAAACTGTATCTGGGGAATAGCCTCCGTGAATGGATCCGCAGTGTTGTCCTTCGTATCTACTCTCCTGACCTAGATCTCCCGGCGATCAACTATCTCCCTGATCAGGTGATACCGCCTCAGAATATGTCTGGACTTCTGATGGGATCTGGGTTCCTTGGCCAAAGCCACACCTCCATTGTTATCGCAATACAGAGGTATTGGATGCTCAATGGATGGAACCACACCAAGTTCACTAATGAACTTCTTCATCCAGACAGCCTCTTTGGCAGCATCGTTGGCAGCGATGTATTCGGCCTCCATCGTCGAGTCTGCAACGGTATCCTGTTTGGAACTCTTCCAACATACCGCCCCTCCATTGAGGGTAAAGACAAATCCCGAGTGCGACTTAGAGTCGTCCTTATCACTTTGGAAGCTGGAATCGGTAAAGGACTCCACCTGGAGTTCTCCGTTACCATACACTAAGAACATCTCCTTAGTCCTTCGTAAGTACTTGAGAATGTTCTTCACAGCTGTCCAGTGACTCTCTCCAGGATCTGCTTGATACCGACTCACTACACTTAGTGAGTATGCTACATCGGGTCTGGTACATAGCATCGCATACATGATAGAGCCTACTGCCGAAGCATAGGGTATCCCTTGCATGCAAGCTCTCTCCAAATCAGTCTTGGGAGACATCTCTTTGGAGAGAGTGAGTCCAGAGATCGTGGGTTGGTTCCCACGCTTGGATTCTTCCATACTAAACCTCTTTAGTATGGTGTCAATGTACCTGGATTGGGACAATCCCAGTATCCGTTTAGATCTATCTCTATAGATCATGATTCCCAATATGCAGGAGGCATCTCCTAGATCTTTCATTGAGAATCTCTGTGATAAGAAGAGCTTGACTGATTGCAGCATAGGAATATCATTTCCTATCAAGAGTATGTCATCCACGTATAATACGAGGAAGACAACCTTACCCTCTGCTACCTTCTTATAGATACAAGGTTCATCTATATTTTTGATGAAGTCAAACTCTTTGACTACAACATCAAAAAAGATGTTCCAACTCCACGATGCTTGCTTTAACCCATAAATGGATTTAAGCAGCTTGTACACCTTTCCGCTGCTCCCACTATCTACGAAGCCCTCTGGCTGAGTCATGTACACGCTCTCTTCTAAATCACCGTTTAGAAAGGCGGTCTTAACATCCATTTGCCAGATTTCGTAATTATGGTATGCAGCAATGGCAAGTAAGATTCGGATGGACTTAAGCATAGCTAGTGGAGAAAAGGTTTCGTCATAATCCACACTTGGTCGTTGACGAAATCCCTTTGCTACAAGTCTAGCTTTGAAAGTCTCAACTTTTGCATCTACACCAAATTTCTTTTTAAAAATCCACTTGCTCCCAATGGGTTTTACCCCTTCAGGAGCATTTTCCAAAATCCATACTTTATTGGTGTACATGGATTCCATCTCAGATCGCATTGCATCCAACCATTTCACAGAGTCACCACTCGTGATGGCCTGCTCGAAACTAGTGGGGTCATCATCATCCATGATGCAATCCTCGCTTCCACCATCAATGAGAAAACCGTAGTATCTCTCAGGTGGACGAGAAACCCTACTAGATCGGCGGAGAGGCTGGGGTTCGTCGGGTACTACTGAATCCTCTGGTTCCACTAAATCATCTGTTGTAGTTTGTTCTGCTGGAACTTCTTCCAGTTCTACCTCAGAGCCACTAATTTCTTTTGCAAGAAATTCCTTTTCTAAAAAGGTGGCGTGCCGAGAAACAAACACCTTTTGTTCTTCGGTGTGGTAGAAGATATACCCGCGCGAATGTTTGGGATATCCAATAAACTTGTACAGAATAGACCTTGCGCCGAGTTTGTCCGGATTTTGTGTTTTCACATATGCCGGACAACCCCATATCCTAACATAATTAAGATATGGTCTCTTTCCTTTCCATATCTCATATGGAGTGGTTGGCACAGATTTGGTGGGAACCATATTCAATAGGTCTGCTGCTGTCTCCAGTGCATACCCCCAGAAGGAAATAGGTAACTCAGCTGTACTCATCATCGAGCGCACCATATCTAATAGGGTGCGATTCCTCCGCTCAGATACACCGTTGTGCTGTGGTGTATAAGGAGGAGTAAGCTGAGAGAGAATCACATTCTCTTTTAGATAATCTAGGAACTCATTGCTTAAGTATTCACCTCCTCGATCAGATTGAAGAATCTTAATGCTTTTACCCGTTTGGTTCTCTACTTCGTGCTTATATTCTCTGAATTTCTCAAAAGCTTCAGACTTGTGTTTCATCAGAAACACATGTCCGTATCTAGAGAGATCGTCAGTGAATGTAATAAAGTAGGAAGAACCGTTCCTGGCATGCGTAGACATGGGACCGCATACATCACTATGTATTAGTCCTAAGAGTTCAGTAACTCTTTCTCCGTGTCCACTAAACGGAGCTTTGGTCATTTTTCCTTTGAGACATGAATGGCAAGTATCATAAGATGATAATTCGAACGGATTCAAATAACCATCCTTATGTAACTTAGCCAGTCGTGTCGCATTGATATGACCAAGTCTACAATGCCACAAGTAGGATTCGTTCATATCTGAACTTTTCCTCTGGTGTGTGTTTTGTATATTTAGGACTGTATTCTGATTTAGAATGAATATACCATTATGTAACGAGCTTGATGCAATCAACTTTTGATCTAGGAATATGTTCATAACATTATCTTTTACTACAAAATTATATCCTTCTTTACTTAATAAAGAGACTGATATAATGTTGCACATCATGTTCGGTATATAATAGCACTCATTTAGAATCAGTGTATTACGACTTGGCAATACTAGGTGATATTCGCCAACTGCCTTGGCTACAATACTTGCACCGTTCCCTACTTGAACGGAATGATCACATTTTCCCAGTTCTCTACCTTTTCGTAGCCCATATAACAATTTACATATGTGGGATCCTGATCCGGTATCTAATACCCAGGACGTAGGGTGAACTGAGAAACAGTTCTCAATAACTAACACACCCGAAGAAGATGCATCAACATGCATGTTCTTTTGGGCGGCTTGAGAATCCAGATATTCTCCTGTTTCCTGTTCAGTCTTATAACTCTTATAAGAAAGAACGGGTCCAACGTTCCCTTGCTCAGTACAATAATCGGGTTTAGTCAATACATCCATATTATTATCTTGATTATGGCCTGACATGGTCGCTACCTGGAGAGAGAGAGAAGAAAACACTTTAGCGTATGCTCTTGCAAGATTAGATTGGTTATTATCTTATCTAATCAGGATGTCTCCCACTATTTTTATCAAATCTACCTTCAAACCCTAAAAGGTAAGATTAGCCGGGATTATTTACACCCTACAATTTCGTCAATCTTTCAGCCAGATCAGTGTCGGTACTTTGAGGGAGGTTCCCCGTGCTTTCGCACAGACCTGATTAAGGTAAACCTCGTTTTCCCAGAGGCGTAACCCCGTTAACACTTTTCTAGACACCTACTTGATCGACTAATTGTCCTGTGTAAAACTCTCCCAGGAGTAACTCTTACTCGCAGCGGGTATCGGGATCCAACTATCTCATAGAAGGTATGCAATCTCATTGCAAATTTCAACACTTGAAATTCCCGATAAGATTTTTTCCCCTAGCGTTCTATGACCTTGATGCAGGCCAACAAACCATAGTGCGCTAGTCAAGTTCAACCCGTCATTTCTTGATTGAATTAAACCCACCCGCACGACCCTTGACGCAGGCCAACAAAGTCGCACGACTACCCTAATCCAATCTGCATCATATGCATAAACAGATAAATACTAGTTAGCTACCGCACACTACGTCTTGACGCAGGCCAACAAACGTAGCACGAATACTAAATAATATCTATCTGAAATGACGGAGGGCTACGCAGGTTTTTCAGAAAACCCCGAGCGTAATGAACTTGATATCGTTGTAGAATCATGTGTTTTTGAAAAATGAGTGTTTTTGAGGCTTTTCTTAGTTTCTCTAAAGGGGTCACTCCCGGTGAAGGGATCGTCGGCCCTTTCCTTATCGAATAAGGTGCAGGATATATCATATATACCGTTGTGCAAAGCAAAAACTCTAAAAGCAATCAAAAGATAAACCGAGTTTTGTAGCATCTGCCAGTTTCGCTAAAGAGGTCACTCCCGGTGAAGGGATCTCGGCTCTTTCTTCATCGAATAAGATGCAGGACATATCATATATATCACTGTGCAAAGCAAAACTGTAGCTACCCTTTTTATAAAGTTTTGATTCTATAACATCTTTAGCTTTCTTTTCTTTTTATTAATCTCATTAATAAATCCCATCAGCTTATGCTTCCTAAGCATCACAGAAGAAACGAAAGCAGTAATATTTATATATCAGCATATATATATAGTATAAGCATTCGTCTCAGGCAGTAATATGATCTCATCACAGAACATTGCAGCAGAAGAACATATATGAAATTTTGGATATACTAGGACGTCCGTGTTTTCAATACGAGCCTGTATAAAACACGGATTCCACGGTCGCGACGAATAGCCAAACCCACATCCCAAGACCCCTACGAGAGCGGCAAGTAACACTGCCAATTCTAGGATTAGGAGACCCGGTCTCGACTCCTCGAGATGGCCTCCCACTGGACCCTAGAACCCGGTTACTTGTGCTCCCCTCCTTGGGTCTACCTAATGCGGAAAAGTAAATAATATACAACACTGGTGGCATCAACCTCAACCTGGAAGTGCCCCAAATAAAAGAATATTACATTACAAATGAATTTTACATGAATGAAAATAAAACCCTCATCTCACATAAAACCCCCGGCTATTCAGAACACGACGATCCAATATAACATATCACAGCAACACATAATATCACATATCATCAACGTAAGTAAATATGTGCATCCCAATTGTCGTTGACATATAGCAACGAAACCGGCGATATCACATATTACACTTACGGTCACAGAAAAGAAAGTGTAAAACTACAACATTTGAAATCCATAATCACTTTAGACATCGTAAATCCGAAATATCACATACTTCGCATTTCATGCCTAACTCTATGAATTCCACATATTGTATCACATTCCAGATAAATAGACAGTATTAAACTTTCCGAACAGATAATCAAATACCCAAAATTTTCTAAATAGCTCAACACTTGAGCGGAGTTCAAATAATCCCAGAGACTGTCACGGTACCGGTGATCCAGCCGTAGAAGGGTCAAGCCAACGCCTCACATGTGGCACGCCGTACTGCCCCAAACCCTAAGGTTTAGAGGCAGTTCAAGACGGTCACATAATCGAGTTAAGCTTTGTTGTCTTCTAGAGGGTCCACCGCTTAACTTGTACAATTTTTCCGAAAGATTTAAACCCGATAAAAATTCAACACTTGAAAATTTGCCGTGCCGGGAAAAAGTGAGTTAATGATATCCGTTCAAATAGTTTAACAGTTTCTAAATATCCGGAAATAATATCGAATTTAAATTTTCCGATCGAATCTACGATTACAAAATAAACCCCAGATTAAACAACACTTGAATCACTTTTAAAAGTACCCAGAAGCACCAACAAGCACCTACGGATATTACCATGAAAACCACGTGTCAAAATTCAAACCTTCCGCCGCGGAACCGCCGCGGAAAGCAGGTTTCCGCCGCGGTTCCGCCGCGATTTAGTGGAGTTGTGGGCCCGTGTTTCATGGTAATTCTTATAATTCCCTGCTGATATTTCTAGGTATTTTTAATTCAGAAAAATCCCAGATTTTGAAAAATTTCCAATGAGGGGGTAAATTTTGTCGGTTCGGGTTCGATCGGAGTTTTAACTTCGTAAACACATCGCCTAATGCTCTAGCTAGGCTCTGATACCACTGTAGGGTTCTTAGGCACTCTTGTGAAGGTTCATAAGGCATCAAACATGCCCGGATAAAATTTTAGACGTGCCGAACAACCCAAAGCCGGGATCTTTGCTAGATTATTAGGGTTAAGCATGCAAGATAATATCTTTTTATCTAAGTGTGAAGGATTACAACCTTTGTAGTCCGCTCCTTCGCTTCACAAGCTCCGAGTAGAAGTACCTTCGCCGCGATCCTCGATCTCCCGGACTCAAGAGAGGCTCCACGACTCGAACGATCCATGCTAGCTTGAAGTGTTCCGAATCTCCGATGATCTACGTCGAAGTTGCAATAACCCAAGCTTTCTCACTCTAAAGAGATGAACACCCTAATCTCATGGACTAGATGAGATGAGGATGAGGGAGTAGTATTTATGCTTTCCTTTTAATTCACTTTCTCACAATTTATCATCACAAATGGAATTTCTAGTGAGCTCAAAATCAAGAGAGAAGAAGATGATAATGGAAATGATAATGATAATTCCTTTTGTGATGAATAGAAAAGAAAAGTATATGATTGATATATCAACCATGGTCAAGGATGAGTGGCTAAGAGTTTGTAGAGAATAAACTAGAGTTAGGGTTTGGTTAGGTTAGAAATGAGTCATGGAAAAATATCAACCATAATATCTTAACCAAGACAAAAAGGAAAAGCTTCTAGAATGTGCAAGAAGAAGCTAACCCTAATCAAACCCTAATCCCATTTAATCATCCTTAAACATGTTTAATAATAAATCATATCATGTCACAATAATATATATCACATATATATTATATATTTGCAACAAAAGAAAATAATACAATTAACATATATCGCATATATATCAATGTATCATCCAGTGAGAAAATGAAATAATAAAGCGAGCCAATATTAGATAATGTAATACAATATATCATATATATTATTATACATTAAATCATCGAATCAACACTTGATCCGACGATCCGGCTATATCAAATATTACCGACTAATATATCATGTACCGATTCATCGAATCAACACCTGATCCGATGTCCCAGTTCATATCTAAATATCGCGAGAATATAATACGGTATCTCATATCGCATTATCCTTGGTCCTGCACATATCACATATATGCCTCTACTCCGTTTCGCCTGAGCCAAGAAACCTCTGTGTAGGACTCTAAAGAGTCGTCAATACGCCGGTAGCAGGTGATGATCATATCAAACACCCACAAGCTGCAAGCGGTCAGCTAAACGTAACAGCCACCCAGGTATTGAGCGAACAGAAGATCAATAAGCTAGCCTGTGCGTTCTCCTGTGAATCCAATCAGTAACACTCCCGTACAGTCCGGTCTGTTCGTCTGATATGTTGCATATCAAGTCTAGGGGTGGTAAACGTAAGACCCCAGTAACCGATAAGTCGTGTCGATGTGTGGCTCATAACGGGTCGAGAAACTACTAGTAACACTTACCAGTAAATCTCTATATCAGCCCTGGCCAGGGACTTCCAGTTATAGCCAATCGAACACAGCACAACATCAACTCCCTATACCGAGAGAAACGAATCCCCTCCTATCGCTCATTGCCTCCATGTGATTCGGGACTGTACCCAAAAGCCACCGTTTTGCACGCCCTCTTGGACGTGGTAAGGTGGAAATCAAAGCCCGGTGGGAATCACACAAGACTCTATGACGATCTCGGGTCTACAGACTACCCTGTACCAGTGTCACCAGAGAACTGCCATCTGACGTGTGGTATATCACCATCTGGGAGTTCTCGGCGAGTCCGTCCAGTGTACCCAGTCTCCACTGAGCACCCGTACACCATCTCTGATGTCAAACACCGATAGATATGGGATCATCCATCGCCCATCATATGGGTCAAGATGCGTATACGCTAGTCTACTCTGGTGTATCGATGCCCTGTCTCGATATACCCTCGACTAGGAACAGTTATAGGAGGTACTCATCGACTACCGTGGCCCCACTAGTATGATCTCATCATAGTCCCAGTAGTCGAGTACATATCCTAAGGGCTTTATCAACATGTGAGAGAAAAACAGTAAACCAGTACAAGTCAACATGTTAAGATAAAGTGAAACCAAATAGCATACTATCATGACGAGCAAGAAAGTCATCTCTATATATATCCAAGCATCCATTATAATATACATCATATGTACAACAATGGCCTCTAGGGCATATACATAACTAACAATCTATGTCCTCGGGCTCTTCTTTTAATGTTGTAATCATGTGACAGGTGCGAATTCGCTTCCAATCCCAATGTGGGACCGGTTCTTCTTTCGTGGCCTTGGGCTCGTGCTTCTGTGGCGGCGTTACCTTCCAGTTGTTGGACAGAGCGAACTTGCCAAGCTGATATTGATCTTCGACCCAATTCTTGAAGGTGAAGCAGTCTTCGAGCGGGTGCCCTATTACTCGATGGTAAGAGCAATAGTTTGGGCCAGAGACTTCGCTTGCTTGTTCGGGGTGCTTGGACTCCGGCAGTGTAAGCATCTGATGTTTTAGAGAAAGATCAAGTATCTTCTTCGTCTTGTCCCGAGGAAACGAGTATGCTCGACCCATTTTCTTCATAAGGGATAGGTCAATAACGTTCGACTCCCGTTTGCATGGCTTCTTAGCCCCGCTTTTTTGCTGTTAAGCGCCTTTTCGGCCTTTCGACTTATTTCTGCTTTTGCGTCGAGCCTTCTTTATAACAGGTTGACAAGGAGCGGCATTTTCATCTTTTCGGCCTTTTCATCTTTATAACAGGTTGACAGATTGACAGCGTTGCGTCTTGGATTTCTCATAGATGACCATTTCGCGGTTATGATCGTCTCGGACTTTTTGACCCGCTTCCCTTATAAGCTTGTCCATTTGTTCTTCGAACGACGGACTGGGCACTTTTGCATCTGGAACTTTCACTTTCTCAGGATTAGCGTCCTCCCATTGAGCATCCGCTTCTTCATCAAGGTCATACACGACGTAGCAGCCGGGTAGTAACTCTCGTTTCTTTGAGCGAATGTATCCGAGCCCGATTGTCTCCATTCTCCTATTAGGCAGCTTTTGCTGAGTTCCAGGGACGTTCCAGACCCTGTCATAGAATTTGGCCTTTCTAACGGTCTGTTTGAAGGGTATCCCTTGGCGTTTTAGCAGCTTTTTCAAACCTTCCGTATAATATCTGGGGAGACGGATAGGCTGAAGCCTGTCCAACGTAGGATCCGCCCCGTGCCAGACTTCTTTCTCCGCTTTGTTTTCTTCAGAGCGGTAAAATAGAATTGCTTTTTCGCTTTCTCGTTTGGGAGGGATATAGAATGTCCGCAGCACTTCTACACTGTAGATATTAAGTGCATCCAGTTCTTTATAATGTTCAGGCGGCACCATGGCGACTTGTAGACTTTGCTCTTCGTCAGCGGGCGTTTGTATTAAAGGTCGAGCAGAGAATACAGCATGGACTTCATCTTCCGAGTCGCTGCCAAAGATCAATGTAGGAGCCGATGGTCCCATCTTGTTGTGTTGGGGCGGACCTGAATAAACTATCTCCTCTTCCTCCTTAGTATCACTGCCGATGACAGGGATGGTGGCGTTAGCTTTATTCTCTGGTTTGTGACACTTCTCCGTATCTTCGAAATCTGGCAAGAAGTATTTGGCATCTTCGTATTTACGGACCTCGTTCACAGAGAACGGGTTCAGTTCTCCCGTCACGGTATACTCGAAACCATCCTTAAAATACTTCATACACTGATGTTGTGTAGAAGGGATGATGTTGTACTCGTGTAACCATGGTCGGCCGAGCAAAGCGTTGTAGCATGTCTTGGCGTCTATGACATGGAACTTAATGTCCGTGACGAGTAGCCCGAAGCGTAGCGTCGGTATCACAGATCCAAGAGTCTTTGACGATTGGGAGTCGAACCCGGAGATGGTGATCTTGTCCCGAGCAAGGTGCTGGACGCTCATGCAGATTTCCTTCAACACCCACACGTTGAGTGGGTTAACAGACGACCCGTTATCGATCAGGATTTTGCATATCTTTATATCATGGCAGTATCCCGAGACATAGAGAGGGCGATTGTGTTCGCACGTCCCAAGTAGAAGGTCTTCATTGCCAAAAGTAACGTCGGCCGTGTGCACTTCCTCCAATTCATCCTTCATCTTTTCCTCGGCCAGGCATGCTTGGAATTGTTCTGGGTCTTGGAGCGCCTTAATCAACGAATCTCTCGCCTCTTTTGATAGCAAAAGGGCGTCAAAAATGCTGAGTTGTGAGGGCAGCTTTCTTAGATGTGCTAAGACGTTGTAATCCACCTTATTCTTCTTCGGCGGGGTGTTGGCGTTTAGCTCTTCCAGAACTTGGTCATCTAAGATGATATCTTCAGAGACCTTTTCTTTCCTTTTATCTTTTCTGCTTGAGGGTCCGAGATTCTTTTCAGGCAGCGTCCGATTCCGCAGCCGAATATTTTCGCAGACCTTCGGCTCTTCTTCTTTTTCCGAAGTGAATTCTTTAAAGAGAGGGGCAAGTTCTAGCTCCACATCAGAATCGCTTCCGAATGTAGGCACTTGTGACCCGCCGGTGTTAACCACGCGACAATCGCCGGTAGTTCTTTCAAGCTCTTCGGTCGTATTTCTTTGCTCCCGACGAGTTTTACGCTTTTCCCGCTTAAAGCATTGTCGATGAGCAACATATCCTTGCCACCATCTATCGAAAGCTTTGCACTCTTGGGTGGGGTGCGAAACCTTTTGATGATATAAGCAATAAGACGGGTGCATTTCTATTTCATTGGTGATGCTTCCTTCAGAGGATGGTAGCTTCATACCCATTAATATGGCCTTAGCAAACTTTTTCCTCATCTTGAATTGGCTTTTGTCGGTAGCGGAGGTATTCAGCTCCAACGGGATCGTCTCAGCTCCTTCATCAAGTCGCTGGCGCTTGGCCCTTTCAAATATAGCCGCCTAGCGCTCCCGATCAGCTTTACTTTTCAACCGAGCTTCATTAAGGAACGCGTCAATCATTTCATCTGATAGTTTCGGGAATTTTGGTTCAAGATTTGCCCCCAGCGCTTCGGTACAAGGAGTTTCCTCATCGTTCGTGATCGAATGGAAAATCATATGACAGCTCACTACATATTCCTCGGATTCATCCGATGAACTTTCTCCCTCATCTTCTTCTTGAAAGACGTGATTGAGGAACTCTTGGAGCGTAATGGGAGTCCGTGCCTTTTGGTTGCATTCATCCAGAGCGTCAATTTGCTTTTGTAAGTCCGTGCGCTTGTCGCCAGGCTTCACGGGCTTCTTAGATTTCTTCTTCTTCTTTTTCGAAGATTTTAACGGCTGGCTGCAAGTGCTTAAACCACCACCATCGGTCTTTGGAGTTGGATGTGGCTTCAACATCCCCTCAATGACCTGTGGTTCCAACGGGTTCTTCCACTTGATCGCTGGACATGTCTGAAGATCGTTTAGCATCCTCTTTGTCTTGGCTGATAATACAACCTCCCAAGGAGCTTCTTCAACGACGGAGCATGTTGCCCCCGGCGTATTCGTCCCCTTAGAGGTGTGGGGCTGCGGGGGATTCATCTTCCATTTGTCAGATAACGCGAACTTGCCCTGTCGGTACTGGTTTTCAAGCCAATTCTTGAAAACGTAGCAATCTTCGATCGGATGGCTTAGTACTCGATGATAAGGACAGTAGTTGGGCTCGTTGACGTCACTTGGTTGGAACGGACATTTTGGACCCGGCAGATTTATGAGTCTGTTGCGCAACGCCAGCTCGAATAGCCTCCTCGTTTTATCGTGTGGAAAGGAATAAGGACGTCCTATCCTATCCTCAAGGGGTACGTACGGGCGCATATTATTTTGACGAGCAACCGGCTTCGAGTCGCTCGGTTGTTGTTGAGCATTAGCGACGACGATCGCTTTTCCCTTCCCTTTGTCATTTCGGGAGTCCGGCCTTGGAAGAGGGGGTTTATAGCCCATTTGATCCATTTGCGCTAGTTTGTCAATCAAGGCCTGGAAGGTAGTTGGCTTGAAAAACATCATAAATTGTGAAATGGTCGCTTGCGGATCAAGGGTCCCCACAAACATACCCACCGCGGGAGCTGCTTCAATGCGCTGCTCGCACTTCGACCACAAGTTCCGCCACCGTATAGCATACTGAACCCACGTCTCGCCTGGCTTTACCTTGGCGTTAATCAGTGCTGTCATCGGGGTACGTTCACTGGCACTTGCAAAACGTTGAGTAAACAGCAGCTCCATCTCCGCGAAGGTTTTAATAGAGTCGTTCGGGAGCTCAGAGTACCACTCGAACGCCGTATCTGATAAGCTTCCAACAAACTGGCGAAGCAACAGCTTGTCGTCACCGCCGGTGTTGCCGCAGAGTGCCCTGAACTGGGCAACATGCTGATGAGGATTGCTCGTCCCCTTGTAGACATGGAACTTGGGAATTGTATAACCTGGCGGGTACTTGATTTGATCGTACCAACTCGGATATAGCCGTCCCGTTTTTACGACCTGACCGGCTGCTTCGGTCGCATGATGAACCCGTATTTGTTGGGCGATGTATTCATCCAAATCAGCTTTGGAGATTGTATCCTCCTTAGCCATCGACAGAGCTGGTGGAGGATTTGATGTTTCTCCCCTGTCGTCTCCAAGGACGATCGGAGGCTCTTCAACCGGGGGCTCTTGTTGTATCATCATCCCTATCATGTCCTGGAAGAGGAGGCCCATACGCTGTATGTTGGCTGCTTGTTCAGCAGCCTCTTTGTCCTTCTTTTCCAATATCCGACGAAGGAATTCGGCGTCGGTTTCTTCCTCCTGGCGCTCATCTGAGGACGTTTCAGGGTTCTCTTTTGGCCCTGTAAGTGCGGCCATAGCGTTCATCATCTCCTGGAGCTTCTGTTGCTGCTCCTGAGCCTTGGTCACTGACCGTGTAAGCGGTCTATGACCCGTGGATGCACGGCTGTCTTCTTTTCCCGATGCCATATAAACCGTATGAACTGTTATGCCCCCTGACTTGGGGTGTTTAGGTTCACCATTTTTAACTTTTGCCGCTGACGCGGGAGTTTTCTCTAGCCTCCTTCTTTTGTAGGCCATTGAGGTTGAAGGAACCGTTGAAGGGGGCACCCTAGTGACTGTCATCCTTTCCTGTTTGATCGGACGGTCCTTTTCTTTTTGCACTTTCGTCTTCTTTTGTTGACGAGGGTGATCCGGGTCAATTACGAAATCTTGAACTCTCCGCCAAACTTTATAAATTTTTGAGGACAGCCGTTGAGGGGGCTGTTCTTGCTTCGTTTCTGGAACTCTCTCCGTGGGCGGAGGAGATCTTTTCAATATAGCGGTTGGAGAGTTCTTACGTACCCTCCTCAGCAGTTCAAAGCTGTTCCCAGTTGGAACAGCAGCGTTGACTTCCACCACTGGAGCCGGTGGAGTTAGCCCTGAGGGGGAGTTGCCCCCTGCCTTCCTTAATCGTTGCCAGTGGCGACGTCGAGCACGACGAGTCGTTGGGACTGGCTCGGAGATAGAGATAGCTTCTTTTTGCCCCCCGTCTGAATGAGGCGCCGCTGGTGTTAACCTCGTAAAGACTGAAGTTGTCTTTTGAGGGATGATGTTCAACCTATCGAAGACGGATCCTCGAGCAACGGCAGGAGCAGAAATCGTCATTCTTGAAAAGACTGATTCTTTGACAGGGGAAGCCGCTTTGACAACTTCTGGAGCAGCAGTCATTGCCTTCCTTGGGACAGCCAGTTTAGAGTTCTGATTTAGCCTGGTGAAAACAGAGGCTGTTGGTTTGGCAGTGGGCGACCCGTTGACAGGGGCCGTCGTAGCAGTGAGCCGGTCGAAGACCAACTTTTTATTCACTTCCGGTGCAGGTATTGGCGCAGAGAAGCTTGTAGGTGGGATCATGGTCCCGAAGAACAGGCTAGTGGTGGCTTGGGTCACCTGGTCTACCGGCAGAGCGAGAAAGGAAGCCGCTTGGGGCCCATATGCTACACCTCCCAGTGAGGTGGAGCATCTGTTGCAGTGACACTTCGAGCAGTTGGTGCAATTAGAGGCCATTGAATCTTGAGTTCTGCTCCAGGCAAAAGACCAAATCTTAGTAACTTGAAATCCGAAGGCAACCATTAACAAACCTCGATTGGTTCGCGAAGACGACACACGAAGTGTGGAGTGGAAAGAGAAAAAGGTCCCACCGGGCGTGCCAGAATCTGTTCCCCTCCGAAGGGAGGCGCACAGGACCGCGGTGTCCTGACGCTGGCGATTCGGGGCAGATGCTATATGGTTTTATCCGTCCACCTCTCCGAAGATACCAAGTTGATTTATGGCACCGTGTATCGGCGGTTTAGACGGATGCGGCCGATGTAGCAGACTTCGTCAGAATCCCCCTCGCTAGAGGGGTTTTTGATTGTGGGGACGCTCTTCCCTGCAGCTGCAAGCCCCTGCAGTTAATTACGCTACCGAATCGCGGTAACAACTTTCTCCTTCTCCAGAATTTCACTTCGTGTCGTGTGTGTTTATTTTGTTTGTGGTTGCCCGTGGATTGTATACGGAGACTGAGTAATGCCGTCGCCCGTAGGACGTGGATTAATCCAAATCCGTATTTACTTAGATTTGGGTTTGGTGTTTTTAGTTTAAGAATGCATTAGTCGCGTTGCGGCTAAGAGCAACTTAAACGTTCGTCAAGGATACGTTAGTCCTGTTTTGGACTAAGATCAACTTGACGTGATGATCGATTTAATATCTGGCCATCGGGACTAGTCACCTCTCTAACGTCGTTGAAGGATTACAACAGCAGATGTCAGAGGAGTTCAGAGATGTACCCTGGAACCAAGGTTGATTTGGAGTTTTATAGTCCGTTTGAATATTTAAGGATACGTTAGCCGTATTTGGGGCTACGATCAACTTAAACGAGACCGTTTAAATCCGGCAAAAGAGCATTTGGAGGCTCTATTGTTCCAGTTTAGGGATGTGGTGGTCCATCGCCAGTTTAGGGACGTGGTGGTCCAATATTAGTTTAGGGACGTTTCGGTCCAATATTAGTTTAGGGACGTTTCGGTCCAATATTAGTTTAGGGACGTTTCGGTCCATCGCCAGTTTAGGGACGTGGTGGTCTATCATTAGTTTAAGGACGTTTCGGTCCGACATTAGTTTAAGGACGTGTCGGTCCACGAGTTTAAGGACCCCACAGTCCATATATGTGTAGTCGTTGGGACCCGTCACCTCTCTGACGTCGTTTAAGGATTACAACGACAGGTGTCAGAGAAGTTCGGAGATGTACCCTCGAACCGGTAGTAAATTGATTTAAGAGAGCAATCTTGCTCAGTCAATTTAATTTAAGGACTTACGGCCAAAATTGGGCTAAGTCCAGTTGAAAATGTTCAACATTTTATTTGCTTTTGCCTTGCATTTCTTTTTTTATTTTTATTTGGGCTTTGCCCAGAAAGGATGCAGAGCATCAATTTGTTTTAGGCTCTGCCCTCTTATTAATGATGCAGAGCATCAATTTTATTTGGGCTCTGCCCTTTTATTGCTTTGCAATTTATTTTGGCCTGCTTGGTCTTTTTGATTTGGGTCTGGTCCTTTTAGGAAATGCATTGCATTTATCAGGCGCTTTGCGCCAATCAGAGAGCGCAAGCGCTCGTGGTGATGACACGTGTCATGCAGCACAGTGCGCTGCGCTAGTGCGCTACGCTTGCGCTGCTGACACGTGGCGCGCTCTGGTGAGTTGCGCCAATCACAGAGAGCAGAGCTCTATTTCAAAAGCGCATAGCGCCATTAGTTCAGATGCTGACACAAGGCGCTCTCTGGTGGCTTGCGCCAATCCAAGAGCGCAACAGTGCAGTTTTGCAAGTGCAAGGCACTATGATTTAGGAATCTTTTAGATTCAATGAACAGAAGTGCAAAGCACTGTTAAATTTTTTTGATCTAATTTAGATCAAAGAAAAAGATAAGTTTTTTCTTATCTTAAAGAACCAAAGGTTCATGAAAAAGTGCAAAGCACTATTTTAATTTATCCCTTTATTTAGTTATGTTTTAAAGATCAATGATCTTGTTTTTAGATCACTGATCTGTTCATAAGAGAATTTTCTCTTCTCTCAAAGGTTATTACCTTCTGTTGTTCTTGAGGAGTTCTCGAGAATTCTCTTCTCTTTTTTTTTTAGAAAGATGTTGATTCCTTTGAATTGAGGTCTGGGGTCCTTTTTATAGTGCTCATAAATTAGTTAAATTTGTTAAAGAGATCTTTCCCTGAGTGATTTGGGGAATTTTCCCCACCGTTGGATCTTTGATCCAAGGGCTTCTGTTTTACAGAAGAAAATCTTCTTGTTTTAACAAGAAGAGAAAGATTCCTTTAAATCTCCATTCTGTTTTGCGCAACTGCCCCAGCGCTTGACACGTGTTGCGCAGCGCAGCGCTTGCGCAGCTGTGCTTGCGCAACTGCGCAGACACGTGTCGTGCAGTGCAGTGCTTGCGCAACTGCGCAGACACGTGTCGTGCAGTGTTGCGCTTGCGCAACTGAAACGTTGCTTCCTTTACTTTTTTGTTTTAAACAGAGCTTTGCTCTGATTGGTTGCACTGCCTCGGGCGCTGCGCTGATGCGTCTGCGCCAGACACGTGGCGCCTTGCGCTCAGCGCAGAGGATCTGAAGCGTTGCTTCAAGATTTTGAATTTTTGAAATTCAAATAGAGCCTTGCTCTGATTGGGGGAAACAGTGGGTAGATGTGTTATACCGAACGATCCGAGTCCTTCGGTCTTCAACCATCATCCCACGCTTTGTTGCGGCTGCTCCGATCTCCTGAATCTCCAGTCTTCTCGTCCAGGTGGCACCACGTCGACGGATCTTTAAACGGGCTCCCGCCTCTGAACCGAGGCAACTCGGTCGTCAAGTTTTCTAAAAGAGACAACCAAGATGATATAGAGAATGAGTAGAACACTTTTTCTCGCTTCATCCAAAGCCATGGACGAACGGTTAATAAAGTTGCCTTTTTGGATTGGAATGAAATGAGAAATCTTTCTATCTAATTTCCATGAATCCCAAACTATAATCTTTTAATCAAGCAACCATCATTTTTGAATGAATGGCCGGCCACAAACTTATAGGAGGGAGGGGAGTATAGGAGAGAGGAGGGGGTGACCACAACATTAATGAAAGAATGAGTCATAAATAACATTAAATGCAAACCAATGAACATTAACCTGGTCATTAACCTACTCACCATTCAATTAATGTTATCTATAAATCATCAAGCCTTATCACCAAATCTAGAATCTTCTAGAACCACGACTCACCCTCATCAAGAAAAGATAAATCCGTCTTTAACCGAATGTTTAAGACGGGCGATAGGAAACTGGAAACTGGCAACTTCCAAAAGCGATCCCGAAACGAATTTCAGGATAACCCCGTAACAGTATAAACATACCCGCATTTGTATTACGACCGAATACAAATGCAACTGAGACAAAGATATTATATCTACACAGTATAATACTCGGATCCGACTTAAACCAAAGCCTACCAATATTATCTACCCGAAATATGACACGTGCGTAAACGCACGTGCATTTTCCGAACCTTGCCATAAAACCATACGGCCTCTACAACGTTTCGCCCGAACTTAGGAAACTGTCTGTGGGGGACTCTAATGACTCATCAACACACTGGCACTGGGTATAACTGTAGGGTTCCTAGGCACACCCATGAGGTTCTACAAGTGATCAAACATGGCCAATTCAAAAATTTCTATGTGCCAAGTGACCCTAAGCAAGATCGTAACTAGAGGATAGGCGATAAAGATGCAAGTTAACAACTTTAACTAAAAAGGAAGTGACTACAACCTTTGTAGATCTGGTTCTCCACCTCCATAGCTCCGCGTTGACGTCCCTCCACTGCGATCATCGGATCCCGGACTCTAGCGATGGTATCGTCGAAGAAATGATCGGGCTAGGTCGTCGACTTCGACGCCGAAGATGATCTACGTCGAGGCAATTCAAGATCAAGCTCCAACTTCACCAAGTCATGAAACTTGTGAAGAAAACACCCTATACTACTTGGCAAGTGGTAGAGGATGAAGAAATAGAAAGTGGGTTCACTTTAGAATTGGATTTCTCACTCTTTTTCTCAAGTCACCATTGAAGCTAGCAAACTTCTTTCTTCTTGAAGAAGAAGAAGAAGAAAGAATATGATAAGAATTATATTGAAAATAGAAAATAAAGTGATTCTTATCATATAGCAACCATGGTTAAGTGTAGAGAATAAACTAGGGTTAGGTTTAATGGTTAGCTTAAGGCTAAGAAACAAAATGGTCAAAGCTTCAAAGCTTCATGAAGTTTCAAGAAAGAAACAAAGCTAGCCACCATTTTATTCTTGCCAAAATAAATAAAGAGAATAAATAAATAAGTAAATCAAAACCCTAACCATTAACATAACCATGGTTTAATCATACACACCCTTGTTTGCATGTATCATCAAACATGATACAAACTAGTGCACAAAACTATATCATATATACAATGTGCACATCAAGTGAGAAAATCCATCTTAAGTGAACAAATACTAGTTAATGTAAAGTAATATATCAAATATATAATTATACATTAAATCATTAAATCAACACTTGATTTAACGATCCGGTCATATCGCATATGACCGACTAATATCCAATGTATCGACTTATCGAATCAATCTTCGATTCGATAACTAGGTTATATCGCATACAACCATTCAACACATTCATCGCGAGAATAGAATACGGTATCACATACACGCATTATTCTCGGTCCCGCACATATCTTATATGCGCTCCTATTTCGTTTCGCTTGAGCCAGGAAACCTCTGTGTAGGACTCTAAAGACTCGTCAATACGCCGGCAGCAGGTGATGATCATATCAAACACCCACAAGCCGCAAGCGGTCTGCTAAACTTAACGACCACCCGGGTATTGAGCGATCAGAAGATCGACGAGCAAGCCCGCTCACACTCCTGTGAATCCAACCAGTAACACTTACCGTACAGTCCGGTCTGTTCGTCTGATATGTCGCATATCTCGCCTAGGGGTGGTAAACGTCAGACCCCAGTAGCTCGATAAGTCATACCGATATAAGGTCCATAACATAGCATGAAACTACTGATAACACTTACCAGTAGATCACTGCAACCCTGGCCAGGGATTTCCAGTTATGGCCAATCGTGCATAGCGCAACATCAACCCCCAATACCGGGAGAGACGAATCCCCTCCTATCGCTCATTGCCTCCATGTGAATCGGGACTATACCCAAAAACCACATGTTTGCACAACTCAGTAGAGCCGTGGTAGGGTGGAAATCAAAGCACAGTGGGAGACACACAAGACTCTATGACGATCTCGGGTCAACAGACTAAGCTGCACCAGTGTCACCAGAGAACTGCCATCTGACGTGAGGTATAATACCATCTGGGAGTTCTCGGTGAGTCCGTTCAGTGTACCCAGTCTCCACTGAGCACCCGCATACCATCTCTGATGTCAAACACCAATGGATATGGGATCATCCATCGCCCATCACATGGGTCGAGAAGATATACGCTAGTCTACTCTGGAATATCGATGCCCCATCTCGATATTCCCACGACTAGGAACATTGAAGGATGTACTCATGGACTATCCAGGCCCCACTAGTATGATCTGCATCATAGTCCTGGAAGTCGAGTACACATCCTAAGGGCTTTATCAACATGTAACAGAGAGACAGAAAGTATACATGTTAAGATAAAGAGCAACCAGATAGCGTACTATCATGTCGAGCAAGAAAGTCCTACCTATATATGTCCCAGCATCCACTACAATATACATCCAAAGTACAGTAATGGCCTCTTGGCCATACATATAACTAACAATCTCCCACTTGCACTAGGGCCATCTGTAGCAGTTGTTGTAGTATCTAATACTCAACCATCCCCTAAAAGTCTATCTTTGGGAAAAGGCCTTTGTGAGTGGATCCGCCGTGTTGTCCTCTGAGTCTACTCTCCTATCCTCGATAACCCTAGAGATCAACTATCTCCATGATCAGGTGATGCTGCCTCAGAATATGTCTGGGTCACTGATGGGACCAGGGTTCATGGGCCAAAGCCACACATCCATTATCATACAATGGTAGGAACCTAGTTCATCTTATGAACCAATATACACCCAAACTACCTCTTTGGTAGCATCTTTAATAACGATGTTACCGGCCTTTATCGTCTAGTTTGCCACGGTATCTAGCTTGTGTTAGTGTATATGCCCTAGGGGCCATTATTGTATCATACTAGTTTGTATATTACTTAATGGAAGCTTGGGATATTCACATGTATATAACAGTCTTGCTAAACATGGTAGTATGCTACTTGGTTTTTCTATCTTAATATGTGAGTATACGTATTGATAGAGCTCTTAGGATCTTGCTTGACTACCAGCGTTGTGATGGCAGTCACACTAGTGGGGGCTGGGTAGTCTACAAGCACATCCTTATTCAGGTCCCTAGTCGTTGGATTATCGAGACAGGGCATCGATACTCCGAAGTAGACTAGTGTGTACGCTTCTCATCCCAGTTGGGGAGATGGTCTGTCCCACAGCCGTCAGTACGTCGTACTGGAGATAGTATGCAGGTGCTCGTTAGGTTACGAGTACACCGGACAGGACTCACAGGGAACTGTTGGTTGGTTTTATACCGGTCGTCAGTGAACAGTTCCCAGGTGACATGAGTACAGCTTAGTCCTCAGACTTGACACTGCTACTTCGCCTCGAGTGTGTCCCACTGTTCTTAGATTGCTACCCTACCACGGCTCAAAGGAGTCGTGCAAACAGGTAGCAGTTGGGTGCAGTCCCGAGTACTTGGAGGCAGTGGCGGTTAGACATGATTCGTCTCTCCCGGTATTGGGGGCTGATATCGCGCTGTGTCAGAGAGCCATTACGCAAAGTCCCTGGCCAGGGCAAGCGAGATTTGCTGGTAGGTTCCAGTAGTTTCTCAGGGTGTAATGGGCTTCGCTCCGACATGACTTATACCGCTATTAGGGGACTGACGCTTGCCGCACCCCTAGGCCCGATATGCGATAGTCTTAGACGAACAGACCGGACTGTACGGAGATTGTCACATCAGACTCAGTAGGAGTTCGGATGGGTTTCCTCATCGGCCTTCTTATCGACATCTACCTGGGGACCGTTACGTACAGCTAGTGCCGCTTGCGGTCTGTGGTTAAACCCACTGCCAGCGTAGTAGTCGAGTCTCTAGAGTCCCACGCGGAGAGTTTCCCTACTCCAGGCGAAACGATATAGAGGTCGTATGGTTTTACGACAAGGGTTCGGACGCATACGTATGTTTACGCACGTACGACTTTCGGACAGTTTTTACTAGTCGGCTTTGGTTTAAGCCAGTTACTAGTATCCGGTTATTGGATTTATACAGTCTAAAGTTTTTCCGTGTTTTCACGGATAGGAGGGGCGTTCTCGTAATTGCGCGAGAAGCTTCTAGAAGATTGTGACTAAGGAGGTTTAGGTGGCATATACATTGAATGAGATTAGTGAGTCATATGGATGATTCATCCATGTCATTAATACTTCATAATTGCTTAATGACTCATGGGGATGAATCACCATAAGATATTTATCAAGCATGGTTGTAAATCATTTTCTTTTCTTTTCTTGATAAATAAAAATGCTTGATATATATTATGATAACTCATTTTCTCTTCTCATTATTATATTCATCTTCTCTCTCCTCAAGCTCTCTCTCTCTTCAAACCCTAATCCTCCCCTCTCATGTGTTGAGTACAAGGATTAGTTAGACTACTTAATCCATAACCATACTCTATTTCATCTAGGTACTTTGATTAGCACTTAAAGATACCTAGTTGCCTCAAGTTTAGAGGCAAAGCTTGGAGTTTAGCTCTCATGGTGGATCGTCTACTACTTGGAGAAGGCCGAGGAGGAGGTGGAGTTCGTAAAGACGAAGGACACGGTTCTTTAGGTATAATCCCTTTACATAGTAGTTATTAACTTCTATGTTTGATGTTAGTTATCGTTTAGCTTCGATTCATGTGGTTAGTCGATGTTTAAGCAAAGAACAGGATCGTTTTTCATATTTCCGCCTCCCCGCAAGTCGTGGGGTATTGTACATCGACTTACAGTGGTATCAGAGCCTCGCTAAATAATAAATAACTCACTTGCAAAATTATATGAATTTCGAACGGAAAAAACAAAACCGGAAAACCCCGATATCATGAGTTTCTGTCGATTTTTAAATGAAGTCCAAAAATTTTTCAGGCAGGTTCAGAAAGCCCTAAATGATAGTATTAGAACACCCAAGAAAACTGGGCTCATGAATCGGCTAAAGCGCCGCGGAACCGCGGCGGATCCCACCGATCCGCCGCGATTCCGCAGCCGAGTTGCCGATTCATCTGCCCAATTTTCCTGTGTTGGTTCTCTGTGATATTTGGTATTTTCTGGAATTTTTTAATTTTTGCTCAGGTTTCAGATTTACAGAGAAGTATTGGAGCAAAATTAAATGTGTTTAATCGATCGAAATTATACGGTATTTGCTTGTTGGATTATATCTGTGTTTGTATAATGTGTTCGTAAACCTCCCCTAACTGCTAGTATGTCGGTTGGCAGGGGGTTGCATATTTCTGTAATGGTTTTTAATGTTTGTGGATATGAACTGTGTTGGAATGTTGTGATGTATAGCCGGGGTTATGTGATGGGTTATTAATTAATTCATTTGATGTCAATGTAATTTGTTGTAATATTATTTTGCGGGGCACATCCAGGTTGCGGTTGTAGCCACCGTTGTATTATTTCATTTTACTGTTTTTGCTCCTAGGACAGACCCAAGGTGGGGTGCACAAACTGCCGGGCGGGTAGTTTGCTGTACCCGTAGGGGTCTTGGGTAGGGTAATGGCTATTCATCACAACTGTGTAATCCGTCTTTTGTTGCAGGCTCAAAACAAACACGGATTGCTTGTAAATCCAATAAAGTTCATCTGTGATCTGGAATGCCTATTATTGCGTCTGACGAATGTACAATATCTATATATGATAGCTATTTAGACGTCACTTATGTTTTACACCCGCGCTAGCCCAGCCCCCGCTCTGTCGTTAGTTAAGTAACCTAACGGGTGATGACGGGACCCCGTGGCGAATGCGGATGGCATAAGAGGACGTTGTATTTTCGTTGTTTTCTGCAATGATAGGTTAATGATGGGACGCATTATTTATAATGCAAAGAAAATAAACCAAAAGTTTAATCGTTGGAACAATTTAAAAGAAACCACTCGGTTAATTTTAAAAACAGATATTTTTAAATGCGGAGCTTTAACCACTCCTTTTAAAAGCTATCAGGTTCCTTCGGTTATATCAAGTTCACTACGTTCACGGTTTCGCCAAAACCATTCATAGCCCTCCGTCATTTCATCTGGGTATTCAGTAGTATTCAAGCTATGTATTTTGACCTAACGCCAAGGCATAGTGTTTGGTAGCTACTGGATATTCATTTGTTGCATAGATAGATGAGTTAGTTTGGGACAGTCGTATTATCATTTTGGCCGAACGTCAAGGATATATACGGATGGGTTCAAATTGACAAGATAATGATGGGTAGAACTTGACATGTGACTTATGACATTTTGACCTAACGCCAAGGTCATAAGAGCATGGGGCAAAAAAATATATATCGGGAATTTCTAAAGAAACTGAAATTTGCAAAGAGTTGCATACCATTTGGAGTTTGATGAATGTTGGTAGGATTCCTTCAACATTATCATACAATGATATTTGGATCCTGATCCTACTGTGAGTATATGCTACTTATTAGGATATTCGTCACTTAACGATCAATGCTATAAACCAAGTAGGTGTCAAGAAAGGTGTCAGCGGGGTTACGCCCCCAGAGAAAAGAGGTTCTTTAATTAAGAAACTTCGCGAAAGCGTTGGAAAACCTCCCTCGAAGTATCGACACTAGCCTGGCTGAACGGTTAAGCAAGAATTGTACAGTGAGAATAGTCCTGGCTAATTCTTCTTTTATGGTTTGAGGAAGGATTCGAGAAACAGTGGGAGCCATCCAGTTTAGATAAACTAAAAACCACTCTAAACTTGCAAGAGCATCATGCTAAAGAGTTTTCTTCTCTCTCTCCTAATTGCAGCGACCCTAAAAATGACTGGACTTAAGTTACTTTTAGAGAAAAATATACTGACAGGGCCAAACTATAAAGATTGGCTGCGGAATGTCAAAATGGCTTTGACCTATGACAAATTGGGGTACGTCCTCACCGCTACGGCACCTGCTGTCCCTGGTCCCAAATCCAGTAATGCGGATAAGGAAATCTGCAAAACCTGGGATTTCGATTGCGCGAAAGCCAAGTGCATCGTGCTTGCCTCGATGAACAATGAACATCAGAGGGGCACGAGGATATGGAACTAGATGCCATATTTCTCCATACAAAGGAACTTTATGGAGAGCAATCTCGTATAGCAAGATACGAGACCTCTAAGAACTTGTTTCGAACGAGGTTGGCTGTCGGGTCATCGGTAGGAGAACATGTCCTAAAGATGATCGGCTATATAGAAGAGCTCGCAGACCTTGGGATGACTTTGGATAATGAGCTCTATACAGACCTTATTCTCCAGTCCCTTCCTTCCACCTACGCCCAGTTTATCATGAACTTCAACATTCAAAGAAAAGAAGTTGAACTTCCGACTCCTGAACATGTTAAGGAGTGCAGAGGGCACCTTGCAGAAAGCAAGGGAAACACCCGCTATGTTTGTTAGCGGTGCATCTTCTTCCGGGTCCAAGGCTAGGTCCAAAGGAAGGAAGAAGAAGGCCGCCACCAAACCTAGAGGAGATGTTAGTAAGGTGGGAGGGAAGGGAAAGAAAAAGTTTGCGGTACCGGTAGTGGGCCAGGATGAGTGCTTCCATTGTCACAGGAAAGGGCACTGGAAGAAAGATTGCAAGGCGTGGAACGCCAAGAACCAGGAACCGAAGCAAGCTGTGGCTTCGACTTCAGGTGTGTTTGTAATTGAGAATTGTCTGTCAATTAACTCTACTTCCTGGGTATTGGATACCGGATCAGGATCTCATATTTGTAATTCATTGCAGGCACTAAGAAATCGTAGAGTGCTGAAGGAAGGTGATATGACCCTAAAGGTTGCTAACGGAGCTAGCGTGGGAGCTGCGTCCGTCGGGGATTATCACCTGGGATTGACGAGTGGACGCATTTTGGTTTTACATAACTGTTTTTTTTTGTACTAAGCTTAACGTGTAATATCATATCAGTTTCCTTGTTATCAAATAAAGGTTATGATTTCACGTTTGTAAGAGATGTTGTTAACATCCACCTTAATCATGGTTTGATTGGGTCCGATACACTAAATAACGGTATATATGTTTTAAACCAACTCCAAATTTTCAATGTCCAGAACACACTAAAAAGAAAGTCTACAGATTTAAATAAAGCTTTTTTATGGCATTGTAGAATGGGTCACATCAATGAGAGAAGGTTGACTAAGTTGCATAGAGAAGGATATTTGGACTCGTTCGAATATCAAACTTATGACACTTGTCAATCTTGTCTCAAAGGAAAGATGACAAAGACTCCATTTACTGGACATGGAGTAAGAGCGAGCGAGCTCTTAGGACTCATACACAGCGATGTATGTGGTCCAATGTCTACGCATGCAAGAGGTGGTTTTTCCTATTTCATTACTTTCACGGATGATTACTCAAGATACGGATTCATTTATCTGATGAAACATAAATCCGAGGCTTTTGAGAAATTCCAAGAGTATAAGAATGAAGTAGAAAACCAAACCGGCAAAAGTATCAAGACACTTAGATCTGATCGAGGTGGTGAATACTTGAGTGCCGAGTTCCTAGGTTACCTAAAAGAGAAAGGAATTCTCTCTCAGCTTACTCCTCCATACACTCCACAGCATAACGGTGTATCGGAGAGACGGAATCGAACCCTATTAGATATGGTACGATCCATGATGAGTAATGCCGAGTTACCGCGATCTTTCTGGGGTTATGCGCTAGAATCAGCGGCATATCTTTTGAACATGGTTCCTACCAAAACTGTGCCTACCACACCATATCAGATGTGGAGTGGGAAGAAACCCCATCTTCAGTATATAAAGATTTGGGGATGTCCAGCTTTTGTCAAAAAGCAGCATGTGGACAAGCTCGAGGCATGATCAGTAAAGTGTAAGTTTGTGGGATATCCAAAGAACTCCAGGGGATATCTATTCTATTACGCAGAGGAACAAAAGGTATTTGTTTCTCATAATGCCCATTTTCTAGAACATCAGTTTTTAGAAAAGGAAACAAGTGGGAGCGAAATAGAACTGGAAGAAATTCCAGAACCACAAACTAATACTGAAAGTTTGGTAGAACAAGTAGTTCAAGAAGAACAGGACATTCCCGCACCCCTCCGCAGGAGTAGTAGGACGTCTCATCCGCCTGAGAGATACTACGGTTTTCTCATAGATGGGGATAGAGAGGATTGCATCATAGATGATGATGAACCTACTGGCTTCCAGCAGGCCATCCAGAGCGGCGACTCGGTACGATGGCTAGATGCAATGCGGACCGAAATGGAGTCCATGTACACCAACAAAGTATGGACTTTGGACTTTGCTCCAGATGGGGTAAAAACCATAGGATGCAAATGGATCTTCAAGAAAAAGATTGGTGTAGATGGACAGGTGGAAACCTATAAAGCTAGACTTGTTGCAAAGGGTTTTCGTCAAAGACCTGGTTTGGACTATGACGAAACTTTTTCTCCAGTGGCTATGCTCAAATCCATTCGGGTCCTTCTTGTTATTGCTGCCTTCCATGATTATGAAATCTGGCAGATGGACATAAAAACGGCTTTTCTGAATGGCAATTTAGAAGAGTGCGTCTATATGGATCAGCCAGAGGGTTTCAATCAGAGTGGGAGCAGCGGGAAAGTATGCAAGCTGCTTAAGTCCATTTATGGACTAAAGCAGGCATCGCGGAGTTGGAACATCTATTTTGATGAGACGGTCAAAGAATATGACTTTATCAAAAATCCAGATGAACCGTGCATATATAGTAAAGTTGTAGCCAGAAGTGTCGTATTCCTCGTCTTGTACGTGGATGACATTCTATTGATAGGAAATGACATTCCTATGCTACAATCTGTCAAAAGATTCTTGTCACACAGGTTCTCCATGAAAGACCCGGGTGATGCCTCTTACATTCTGGGGATCCGGATCTATCGTGATAGATCCAAGAGGATGTTGGGACTTTCTCAGTCCAGGTATATCGACACTGTACTGAAAAGATTCAGTATGGAAGATTCTAAGCGCGGTAATCTACCGGCTTGTCACGGAATCACCCTATCCAAAAAGATGTCTCCCAAGACTGATTTGGATAGGGAACGCATGTCTATTATACCCTACGCTTCTGCGGTAGGCTCTATAATGTATGCGATGTTGTGCACCAGACCAGATGTAGCTTACGCACTGAGCGTGGTAAGCCGGTATCAGTCAGACCCAGGGGAGACGCACTGGATAGCAGTAAAGAACATTCTCAAGTATCTAAGAAGGACTAAGGAGATGTTCTTGGTTTACGGCGGAAAAGACCTCAGGTTGGAGGCCTTTGCTGATTCCGGCTTCCAGAGTGATAAACACCAATGGATATGGGATCATCCATCGCCCATCACATGGGTCGAGAAGATATACGCTAGTCTACTCTGGAATATCGATGCCCCGTCTCGATATTCCCACGACTAGGAACATTGAAGGATGTACTCATGGACTATCCAGGCCCCACTAGTATGATCTGCATCATAGTCCTGGAAGTCGAGTACACATCCTAAGGGCTTTATCAACATGTAACAGAGAGACAGAAAGTATACATGTTAAGATAAAGAGCAACCAGATAGCGTACTATCATGTCGAGCAAGAAAGTCCTACCTATATATGTCCCAGCATCCACTACAATATACATCCAAAGTACAGTAATGGCCTCTAGGGCATACATATAACTAACAATCTCCCACTTGCACTAGGGCCATCTGTAGCAGTAGTTGTAGTATCTAATACTCAACCATCCCATAAAAGTCTCTCTTTGGGAAAAGGCCTTTGTGAGTGGATCCGCCGTGTTGTCCTCTGAGTCTACTCTCCTAACCTCGATCACCCTGGAGATCAACTATCTCCATGATCAAGTGATGCTACCTCAGAATATGTCAGGGTCACTGATGGGACCAGGGTTCATGGGCCAAAGCCACACATCCATTGTCATACAATGGTAGGAACCTAGTTCATCTTATGAACCAATATACACCCAAACTGCCTCTTTGGTAGCATCTTTAATAGCGATGTTACCGGCCTTTATCGTCTAGTTTGCCACGGTATCTAGCTTGTGTTAGTGTATATGCCCTAGGGGCCATTATTGTATCATACTAGTTTGTATATTACTTAATGGAAGCTTGGGATATTCACATGTATATAACAGTCTTGCTAAACATGGTAGTATGCTACTTGGTTTTTCTATCTTAATATGTGAGTATACGTATTGATAGAGCTCTTAGGATCTTGCTTGACTACCAGCGTTGTGATGGCAGTCACACTAGTGGGGGCTGGGTAGTCTACAAGCACATCCTTATTCAGGTCCCTAGTCGTTGGATTATCGAGACAGGGCATCGATACTCCGGAGTAGACTAGTGTGTACGCTTCTCATCCCAGTTGGGGAGATAGTCTGTCCCACAGCCGTCAGTACGTCGTGCTGGAGATAGTATGCAGGTGCTCATTAGGTTACGAGTACACCAGACAGGACTCACAGGGAACTGTTGGTTGGTTTTATACCGGTCGTCAGTGAACAGTTCCCAGGTGACATGAGTACAGCTTAGTCCGCAGACATGACACTGCTACTTCGCCTCGAGTGTGTCCCACTGTTCTTAGATTGCTACCCTACCACGGCTCAAAGGAGTCGTGCAAACAGGTAGCAGTTGGGTGCAGTCCCGAGCACTTGGAGGCAGTGGCGGTTAGACAGGATTCGTCTCTCCCGGTATTAGGGGTTGATATCGCGCTGTGTCAGAGAGCCATTACGCAAAGTCCCTGGCCAGGGCAAGCGAGATTTGCTGGTAGGTTCCAGTAGTTTCTCAGAGTGTAATGGGCTTCGCTCCAACACGACTTATACCGCTATTAGGGGACTGACGCTTGCCGCCCCCCTAGGCCCGATATGCGATAGTCTTAGACGAACAGACCGGACTGTACGGAGATTGTCACATCAGACTCAGTAGGAGTTCGGATGGGTTTCCTCATCGGCCTTCTTATCGACATCTACCTGGGGACCGTTACATACAGCTAGTGCCGCTTGCGGTCTGTGGTTAAACCCACTGCCAGCGTAGTAGTCGAGTCTCTAGAGTCCCACGCGGAGAGTTTTCCTACTCCAGGCGAAACGATATAGAGGTCGTATGGTTTTACGACAAGGGTTCGGACGCATACGTGTGTTTACGCACGTACGACTTTCGGACAGTTTTTACTAGTCGGCTTTGGTTTAAGCCAATTACTAGTATCCGGTTATTGGATTTATACAGTCTAAAGTTTTTCCGTGTTTTCACGGATAGGAGGGGCGTTCTCGTAATTGCACGAGAAGCTTCTAGAAGATGGTGACTAAGGAGGTTTAGGTGGCATATACATTGAATGGGATTAGTGAGTCATATGGATAATTCATCTATGTCATTAATGCTTCATAATTACTTAATAACTCATGGGGATGAATCACCATAAGATATTTATCAAGCATGGTTGTAAATCATTTTCTTTTCTTTTCTTGATAAATAAAAATGCTTGATATATATTATGATAACTCATTTTCTCTTCTCATTATTATGTTCATCTTCTCTCTCCTCAAGCTCTCTCTCTTCAAACCCTAATCCTCCCCTCTCATGTGTTGAGTACAAGGATTAGTTAGACTACTTAATCCATAACCATACTCTATTTCATCTAGGTACTTTGATTAGCACTTAAAGATACCTAGTTACCTCAAGTTTAGAGGCAAAGCTTGGAGTTTAGCTCTCATGGTGGATCGTCTACTACTTGGAGAAGGCCGAGGAGGAGGTGGAGTTCGTAAAGACGAAGGACACGTTTCTTTAGGTATAATCCCTTTACATAGTAGTTGTTAACTTCTATGTTTGATGTTCGTTATCGTTTAGCTTCGATTCATGCGGTTAGTCGATGTTTGAGCAAAGAACAGTATCGTTTTTCATATTTCCGCCTCCCCGCGAGTCATGGGGTGTTGTACATCGACTTACAGCTTGGAACTCTTCCAACATACCGTCCCTCCACTGAGGGTAAAGACAATGCCTGCGACTGACATTCAGTCGTCCTTATCACCCTGGAACCTTTCCAGTGATTCTCCCCAGGATCAACTGATACCATCTCACTACAACTAGTGAGAATCCTAACATCCATTTAGATCTATCTCATAGATCCAAAACCCAGGATTTAGGAGGTATCACTTTGATCCTATATGGAGAATCTATGTGATAAGAGGAGATCGACCGATCATAGCATAGGAAACTCCTTTCCTATCAAGAGTATGTTGTCCACGTACAATACGAGGATCATTACCATACTCCATACTACCCTTTTGTACATACAAGGTTCATCTACCATTTTGATGAAGTCAAACTCTTTGACTACCACATCAAAACAGATGTTCCAACTCCGCGATTCCTGCTTTATCCTGTAAAGCAACTTGCATACGTTTTCGCTGCTCCCACTGTTTACGAAGCCCTCTGGCTGTGTTCTTATAGACGTTCTCTTCTAAATCACTATTTAGAAAAGTAGTCATAGCACCCAACCACCAGATATCGTAGTCATGGTATGTAGCAATGGTATGTAGGTCTGGATGGACTTAAGCATGGTCCCTGGAAAAGGTTTCATCATTATCCACGCTTGGTTGATGACGAAAACCTTTAACAAGTCTAGCTTTGAAAGTCTCAACTTTTCCATCTACACCAAGTAATCTTCTCAAGATATACTTGCTCCTGATGGGGATTTAACCCTTCAGATATAGCAGCCAAAGTCCATACTTTGCTGGTGTACATGGATTCCATGTTAGATCGCTAAGCATCCAGCCATTCTTACAGAGTCCCTACTCTCGATGGCCTGCTCGAAACTAGTTGGGTCATCATCTCATGATGCATTCCTCGCTCCCACTGTCATCGAGAAACCGAAGTATCTCTTAAGCGGATGAGGAACCCTGCTAGTTCGGCGGAGAGGCTGAGGTTCGTTGGGGACTATTGAATCCTTTGGTTCTGTCAAATCATCAGCTGCAGTTTTGTATAGCTGGAACCTTTCCAGTTCTACAGAACTGACCTTGCCTCGATCTTGTCCGTATTTTGCTTTTGACATAGGCCGGACAATCCCAAATCTTAACTTGCTTAAGAGATGGGCTCTTCCCATACCATATCTTATATGGAGTGGTAGGCAGTGATCTGATTCGAACCTAATTCAATAGGTATGCATCTTCTCAAGTGCACAACCCCAAAAGTAAATAGGTAACTCAGTAGTACTCATCATAGAGCACACTATACCCAATATGGTGCATTGCTCCACCCCAATACACCGTTGTACTATGGTGCATTCAGAGGAGTGATACTGAGAGAGAATCTCATTTTCTTTTAGAATATCCAATAATTCCATGTACAAGTATTCTCCTCCCTGATCTTATCATAGGACATAATACTTATACCCGGTTTTTGGTTCTCTACTTCTAACTTATATTCTGTGAATATCTCAAAAGTTTCGGACCTATGTTTCAACAGGAACCTATGGTTGAATCTTGAGAGACTATCAGAGAATGTAATGAAGTACAATGAACCGGTCCTGGCATATGTAGACAGGAGACCTTACATACATCATCATGTATCAGTCTCAATAGTTTTACTAACTATTTCTCTGTTTCCAATAAACAGAGCTATGGTCATCTAATCTTTGTGACATGACTGGCAAGTTTCACAAGATGTAAATTCAAACTGATTTAAATATGCATCTAGAATGTAACTTAAGCTAGTCAGGTCACATTGATATGACCTAGTCTACAATGCCTCAAGAAGGATTCGTTCATATCTGAACTCTTCCTCTTGTATGTGTTCTGTATACGAGGAACTGTAGTTTGATTTAGAACATCAATGCTTTTAGATAACGTGCCTGAACCGATCAACTTTTGAAATAGGAAATGTTCAAAACATTATCCAACAATACAAAATTATATCCTTCTTTACTAATAAAGAGACTGATATGATTTTGTATATCAGGTTCGGTATCTAATAGCATTTGTTCAGAATCAATGTACTGGTAATACAGGGTGACAGTGACCAACAGACTTGGCTGCAACACTTGCCCCGTTTTCTGTCTCATGAAACTTATCACCCGTTCTCAGTTTTTCTACCTTTCGGTAGCCCTATGTAACAGATTACATATCTGGGATCCTGATCCGGTATCAAATACCCAGGATTCAGAGGATACTGAGAAACAGTTTTTTATAATGAACACACCCGAAGGAGATGCATCTCATGCACTTTCTTCGTTTGGGCGGCATGGGAATTCTGGTATTTCCCTATTTCCTGCTCTGTCTTATAACAATTATAAGTTGGAGCGGGACCAACGTTCCCCAGCTCAGTATAACAAGCGGGTTCAGTCAATACATCCATATTATTATCTTGATTAAGGCGTGATATGGTCGCTACCTGGAGAGAGAGAGAAGAAAACACTCTGCGTGCGCTCTTGCAAGATTAGATTGGTTATATATTTTATCTAATCAGGATGGCTCCCACTGTCTTTATCAAATCTTCCTTCAAACCCTAAAAGGAAAGACTAGCCGGGATTAATTACACTCTACAAGTTCGCCAATCTTTCAGCCAGGCCAGTGTCGGTACTTTGAGGGAGGTTCCCCGTGCTTTCGCACGGACCTAATTACAGTAAACCTCGTTTTCCCAGAGGCGTAACCCCGTTAACACCTTTCTAGACACCTACTTGATCGGCTAATTGTAAAGTGCAAAACTCTCCCAGGAGTAACAATTACTCGCAGTGGGTATCGGGATCCAACTATCACATAGAAGGTATGCAATCTCATTGCAAATTTCAACACTTGAAACTCCCGATAAAGATTTTTACCCCTAGTACTTATGACCTTAACTATGGTCAACAAATCATAAGTACTAGTCAAGTTCTACCCGTCATTTCGTGATTAATTAGACCCACCCACATGACCCTTAACTAAGGTCAACAAAGTCACGCGACTGTCCTAACTAATCGCATCATATGCGGTGTAAGAAGACATCACTTAGCTACCGTACACTGTGTCTTGACTATGGTTAACAAACAGAGCACGAATACTAAGTACTCTACTTCCTAAAATGACGGAGGGTTGCGAATGGTTTTTATGAAAACCTTTAACGCTTTGAACTTGATCTCGTTGCGGAATCAAATGGTTTTTAAATGGAATGTTTTTGAGGCTTTTCTAGTTTTGCTAAAGGGGTCACTCCCGGTGAAGGGATCGTCGGCCCTTTCCTCGTCGAGTGAGGTGCGGGATATATCATATATATCACTATGCAAAGCAGAAACTATAGAAGAAATCAAAAGACAAACTGAGTGTTGTAGCATCTGCCAGTTATTGCCAAAGGAGTCACTCCCGGTGAAGGGATCTCGGTCCTTTCCTCATCGAATAAGGTGCAGGATGTTCTTCAAGGAACACCGCGATGCAAAGCAAGAACTGTAGCTACCTGTTTTATTTTTGAAATTCGATTCCACAACATCAATTAGGTTTATTTTCTTTCATTAATCTCATTAATGAATGTCCCATCATTAAGTCCACCTAAACATCACAGATAAATATAACGTACGCTTATGCCATCCGCATTCACCTCGATGTCCCGTCTGCACCGTTAGGTTAGGTAACTAACGGCAGAGCGAGGCAGGGCTAGCGCGGGTGTAAAACATAAGCAACGTCTATATAATATATCATATATACTATATACAATATCTATCTGAACATATCACATGATCACATCACAGATAACGCAGCAGAAAATATCATATGAAATATTGGATATACTAGGACGTCCGTGTTTTTAATACGAGCCAGTATAAAATACGGATTCCACGGTCGTGATGAACAGCCAATCCCACACCCCTAGACCCCTACGAGAGCGACAAGTAACCCTACCAATTCTAGGATTAGGAGACCCGAACTCGACTCCTTAAGATGGCCTCCCACTGGACCCTAGAACCCGATTACTTGTGCTCCCCTCCTTGGGTCTATCCTAATGCGGAAAAGTAAATAATATACATCAACAGTGACATCTTCCGCAAGCTGGAAGTGCCCCAATAAAAGAATATTACATACAAGTTTTTACATGAATGAAAATGAAAAACACTCATCTCACATAAAAAAAACCCCCGGCTATTCAAACACGACGATCCAATATAACATATCCAGCAACACATAACATCACATGTCATCAACTTAAGTAAATATGCGCATCCCAATTGTCGTTGACATATAGCAACGAAACCGGCGATATCACATATTACACTTACGGTCACAGAAAAGAAAGTGTAAAACTACAACAGTTGGAATCCGCAAACTATTTAGACATCGCATGCCTAACCAAATGAATTCCTTAGACATCGCATGCCTAACAGTTATAAACCCCGCATTTTAGTCTCATTATCGAAAACTCTTTTCAATATCAAGTCGGGCAATTCAACAAGATTCCCGACATCCTGATCGAATTCTCGTCGCAAACTTCAGTAGGCGGCCGCACCCCCGACGCCGTCGACGAAGTGCACCAAGGCGGAACACCGCTGCCGCGAGCACCCGAACGGATGCTTTCGGCGACGGGGTTCTCCTACAGTCACTTGGTCGGGGCTATGGGTTGAGGCTGTCTATTAAGTTTACCCGGCGAGTATCCACGTACGCTACGTGATTGCGACGGACTTTTGATCGCATCAAAATTCCGTGGCAACCGATCAAGTGAGACTAAAGTGCTATGTTTATAACATTCATTCAGTTATCTCATAACTACTTGTGGATTCCAAATATTGTATAACATTCCGGATAAATAGAAAATGTTAAACTTTCCGATCGAACAATCGAACACCCAAGTTTTCCCGAAACAGCTCAACACATGAAATAAGTTTAAAAACATTCACTTCGTGCCTCAGTACCAACAGTCCAGCCGTAGAAGGGTCAAGCCAACGCCTCACATGTGGCACGCCATACTGCCCCAAACCCTAAGGTTCAAAGGGCAGTTCAAGACGGTCACATAATCGAGTTAAGGTTTGTTGTCTTCTAGAGGGACCATCGCGTTACTTGCACTACTTAGAACGTCATTAAACTACGAAAAAATCCAACAATTGGAAATTTCCCGGCAGGGGAAAAAGTGGGTATTTATATCCGGTCGAACTTTTTAACATATTCTAAAATTACCCGGAAAAACACATAGACGAAGTTAAAGATTCCGATCAAAATGTCGAACTCCCAATACAACCCAGAAAACTCAACACTTGAGTATACATTAAAAATTTCCACAAGATTCAGTAAACTAATAAGGAAGTTACTATGCAAAAATTAAATATCAAAGTGACTATACGGCCGCGGAACAGCCGCGCAAGCCATGCTCGTGCCGCGTTTCCACGGCGCTTTAGTCGAATTAGCCGCTCGAAGTTCACAGTAACTCCTAAAAACGCCTGTTGATTTTTCTGCATATTTTTAATCCTCAAAAATCCCCGATTTCAAAAAATGTACAGAGAAGGATTTTGCATTAGGGTTTCGGTTCGATCGGACTTCTAACTCCGTCTACGCATCGCCTAAGGCTCTAGCTAGGCTCTGATACCACTGTAGGGTTCCTAGGCACACCCATGAGGTTCTACAAGTGATCAAACATGGCCAATTCAAAAAAATTCTATGTGCCAAGTGACCCTAAGAAAGATCGTAACTAGAGGATAGGCGATAAAGATGCAAGTTAACAACTTTAACTAAAAAGGAAGTGACTACAACCTTTGTAGATCCAGTTCTCCACCTCCATAGCTCCGCGTTGACGTCCCTCCGCTGCGATCATCGGATCCCGGACTCTAGCGATGGTATCGTCGAAGAAATGATCGGGCTAGGTCGTCGACTTCGATGCCGAAGATGATCTACGTCGAGGCAACTCAAGATCAAGCTCCAACTTCACCAAGTCATGAAACTTATGAAGCAAACACCCTATACTACTTGGCAAGTGGTAGAGGATGAAGAAATAGGAAGTGGGTTCACTTTAGAATTGGATTTCTCACTCTTTTTCTCAAGTCACCATTGAAGCTAGCAAGCTTCTTTCTTCTTGAAGAAGAAGAAGAAGAAGAAGAAAGAATATGATAAGAATTATATTGAAAATAGAAAATAAAGTGATTCTTATCATATAGCAACCATGGTTAAGTGTAGAGAATAAACTAGGTTTTGGTTTAATGGTTAGGTTAAGGCTAAGAAACAAAATGGTCAAAGCTTCATGAAGTTTCAAGAAAGAAACAAAGCTAGCCACCATTTTATTCTTGCCAAAATAAATAAAGAGAATAAATAAATAAGTAAATTAAAACCCTAACCATTAACATAACCATGGTTTAATCATGCACACCCTTGTTTGCATGTATCATCAAACATGATACAAACTAGTGCACAAAACTATATCATATATACAATGTGCACATCAAGTGAGAAAATCCATCTTAAGTGAAAAAATACTAGTTAATGTAAAGTAATATATCAAATATATAATTATACATTAAATCATTAAATCAACACTTGATTTAACGATCCGGTCATATCGCATATAACCGACTAATATCCAACGTATCGACTTATCGAATCAATCATCGATTCGATAACTAGGTTATATCGCATACAACCATTCAACACATTCATCGCGAGAATAGAATACGGTATCACATACACGCATTATTTTCGGTCCCGCACATATCTCATATGCGCTCCTATTTCGTTTCGCTTGAGCCAGGAAACCTCTGTGTAGGACTCTAAAGACTCGTCAATACGCCGGCAGCAGGTGATGATCATATCAAACACCCACAAGCCGCAAGCGGTCTGCTAAACGTAATGGCCACCCGGGTATTGAGCGATCAGAAGATCGACGAGCAAGCCCGCTCACACTCGTGTGAATCCAACCAGTAACACTTACCGTACAGTCCGGTCTGTTCGTCTGATATGTCGCATATCTCGCCTAGGGGTGGTAAACGTCAGACCCCAGTAGCTCGATAAGTCATGCCGATATAAGGTCCATAACATAGCATGAAACTACTGATAACACTTACCAGTAGATCACTGCAACCCTGGCCAGGGATTTCCAGTTATGGCCAGTCGTGCATAGCGCAACATCAACCCCCAATACCGGGAGAGACGAATCCCCTCCTATCGCTCATTGCCTCCATGTGAATCGGGACTGTACCCAAAAACCACCTGTTTGCACGACTCAGTAAAGCCGTGGTAGGGTGGAAATCAAAGCACAGTGGGAGACACACAAAACTCTATGACGATCTCGGGTCAACAGACTAAGCTGCACCAGTGTCACCAGAGAACTGCCATCTGACGTGAGGTATAATACCATCTGGGAGTTCTCGGCGAGTCCGTTCAGTGTACCCAGTCTATACTGAGCACCCGCATACCATCTCTGATGTCAAACACCAATGGATATGGGATCATCCATCGCCCATCACATGGGTCGAGAAGATATACGCTAGTCTACTCTGGAATATCGATGCCCCGTCTCGATATTCCCACGACTAGGAACATTGAAGGATGTACTCATGGACTATCCAGGCCCCACTAGTATGATCTGCATCATAGTCCTAGAAGTCGAGTACACATCCTATGGGCTTTATCAACATATAACAGAGAGACAGAAAGTATACATGTTAAGATAAAGAGCAACCAGATAGCGTACTATCATGTCGAGCAAGAAAGTCCTACCTATATATGTCCCAGCATCCACTACAATATACATCCAATGTACAGTAATGGCCTATAGGGCATACACATAACTAACAATAACCACTAGCATGTCAGAGGTACAAGCTGTACGTAACGGCTGCCTATGTATTAATTGGAAGGGAAGCTGACGAGCGAACTCATCCATAAACCCTACTGAGCCTGACAACGACAATATCCGTACAGTCCGGTCCGTTCATCTAAAGAGTATCGCATATCGATTCCAGGGGGTGGATAAAGTCAGACCCCTAATAACGCGATAATTCGTGTCAGTATGAAGCCCATCACCACCTGAGAAACTACTGATCCAAATCAGTAATTCTCCACTACCTCAGCCGAAGATTTCTAGTAATGGCCACCCGTGCACTGTGCGACATCAACCCCCAATACCGGGAGAGACGAATCCCCGACGATCCGCTCACTGCCTCCATGTGGCTCAGGACTGTACCCAAAAAATACCTGTTTGCATGTCTCCTTTGAGCGTGGTCGGGTAGAAATCAAAGCACAGTGGGAACTCACACGAGACAAATGACGATCTCAGGTCGACAAACTAACCTGTACACATGTCACCTGGGAATTGCTATCTGAAGATATGTATAATACCAACTAGCATGTTCCCGGCGAGTCATGTCCGGTGTACTCAGAACCCAATGAGCACCTGTATACATCTTAGGTGAACCAACTGACACCAATGGCTTGTAAGACCGGCCACCACCCCTCGTCGGGGTCTCGACTGTATACACTAGTCTACTCTGGAGTATCGATGCCCTGTCTCGAAACTCCCACGACTAGAGACACTTTAAGGATGTGCTTACAGACCCCAGCTCCCACGTATATGATCGCCATCATAATGCTGGTAGCCAAGCAAGAATCCTATGGGCTCTATCATCATGCAATAGTGAACTAAAGCATGTATACGATGATAAAGACAAACCAGATAGCATACTATCATGTCGAGCTAGACTGTCATATCGGTATAGGTCATGCCTCAATCATTGCAATCACGTACCTACGATCCAATAATTGACTTTGAGAGCACTATATCCAACAATCTTCCACTTGCACTTAAGGCTAATTATTGCGATGTCACATACTCACAGCCCGTGTGATACTGAACACCCAACTCCTCTACTAATCAGTTTCACAAAACTAGTTTGTAAAACTCTTGTGTTCGAGAAATAGGCTCAGTGAGTGGATCCACCCTGATGTTTCTTTCTATGTCTCTCTTAATCTCAAGTTTGCGGAGAAAGCCATCTCCCGAATCGAGTAATACATGTCTTAGAATATGTCTGAATATCTGATGGGACCTAGTTCATAAATGAACTCCAAATCCAAACTTCTTAGACTTTATTGATAACTGAACCTAATCAGTATCCAGCACCATGCCTCCCACAGTATCCTCTTGGACCACCTGTCCACTATATCGTCCCTCGTCAGAGGAAAAACTATAACTCTAACAATCACTCTGTCATCTATGTCACCTTGGAAACCTGGAATGATAACCGTCTCCTCAAGGAGGCTGCCATTATCAAATCCATAGAACATCCATTCATGTTCTAAAACTGCTTCCTAATGTTTCTCCGGGATTGGATTAATATAAACTTATCGCACCTAGTGCAAAAACAACATCCGGTGTGGTACTTGACATCTCACGATTGACTCAATTGCCTAAGCAAGTGATCTGCCAATCATGCACATCCCTCTCTCCTTTAGTCTGTAAGACACCTTTAGAGAGGGTGTCTCCATCACCTGCAGGTACACCACCATGCCATGAGTCATTTATTCTAAAATACTATTAGAATACTGTCAAAGTACCCTAATTGGGAAACTACCCAATTCTAGATCTAAAACCATAGATCTAGGAACCAAAATGTCTGATATTATATCCATATCCTTTGTGGAGAAACAACTATGTGACGACCAAAGTACAACCGATCGTAGTATAGGGATTCTACTTCCTACTCTGTGTATGTCATCCAAATACCATGACATCACACCCTACTACCTTCTTAACAGATCCATCCCCTATTCTGATGAAGTCAAAGCCATGACCGTTATATCAAAATTTGATGATATTATCTCCGCTATATCTGCTCAAGCCTATAAATAGACATAAGCTACTTGTCCACTATGCTTCCGCTGCTCCTACTTGTAAGTCGATGTACTTCACCCCAGTACTTGTGGGGAGGCGGAATTTTCAAAGACGATCAAGTTTAAACATCGAACATCGACTAACCGCTTGAATCGAAGCTAAACAAATAATAACCAAACACATAGCTATACTAAACTATAGTGTTAAGGGATTATACCGATCGAAACTAGTCCTTCGTCTTTGTGTCCTCCTTTGTTCTCCTCGGCCTTCTCTAGGTAGTAGACGATCCACCCGAGAGCGAAACTCCAAGCTAAACCTTTAACTTGAGGTAACTAATCAACTTTGATTGCTAATCAAAGATGAAAGGATGATGTAGAGTGAAGGTTATGGATTGTTTAGTCTAACTAATCCTTTGATCTCAACACATGAGGATTAAGGATTAGGGTTTGAAGATGAGAGCTTGAGGAGAGAGAATGTGAGATAAGATAATGAGAAGAGAGAGAGTGTATCATAATATATTATGAAGCATTTCTTTTTAAGAATAATGAATAAAGGAAATGAATAAGCATGCTTCATAAAATATCTAGTGGTGATTCATTAGCATGAGTCATTAAGCAATAAATGTGCATTAATGAAATGAATGAATCACCACCATGACTCACTTTCTTTCCAAAAGAAACCTCCTTAGTCCCATCTTCTAGAAGCTTCTCGTACAATTACGAGAACGCCCCTCCGATCCGCAAAAAATACGGAAAAAACTTTAGACTGTAAAAATCCAATAACCGGATACCAGTAACTGGCTTAAACTAAAGCCGACTGGTAAAAACTGTCCGAAAGTCGTACGCGCGTAAACGCACGTATGCGTCCGAACCCTTTGTCGCAAAACCATGCAACCTCTATATCGTTTCGCCTGGAGTAGGAAACTCTCTGTGTGGGACTCTAGAGACTCGACTACTACGCTGGCAGTGGGTTTAACCACAGACCGCAAGCGGCACTAGCTGTAAGTAACGGTCCCCAGGTAGTTGTCGATAAGAAGGCCGATGAGTAAACCCATCCGAACTCCTACTGAGTCTGATGTGACAGTCTCCATACAGTCCGGTCCGTTCGTCCAAGACTATCGCATATCAGGCCTAGGGGGCGGCAAGCGTCAGTCCCCTAATAGCGGTATAAGTCGTGTCGGAGTGAAGCTCATTACACCCTGAGAAACTACTGGAACCTACCAGCAAATCTCGCTTGCCCTGGCCAGGGACTTTGCGTAATGGCTCTCTGACACAGCACGATATCTACTCCCAATACCGGGAGGGACGAATCCTGTCTAACCGCCACTGCCTCCAAGTGCTCGGGACTGCACCCAACTGCCACCTGTTTGTACGACTCCTTTGAGCCGTGGTAGGATAGCAATCTAAGAACAGTGGGACACACTCGAGGCGAAGTAGCAGTGTCAAGTCTGCGGACTACGCTGTACTCATGTCACCTGGGAACTGTTTACTGACGACTGGTATCAAACCAACCAACAGTTCCCTGTGAGTCCTGTCCGGTGTACCCGTAACCTAACGAGCACCTGTATACTATCTCCAGTACGACGTACTGACGGCTGTGGGACAGACCATCTCCCCAACTGGGATGAGAAGCGTACACACCAGTCTACTCCGGAGTATCGATGCTCTGTCTCGATAATCCAACGACCGGGGACCTGAATAAGGATGTGCTTGTAGACTACCCAGCCCCCACTAGTGTGACTGCCATCACAACGCTGGTAGACAAGCAAGATCCTAAGAGCTCTATCAATACGTACACTCACATATTAAGATAGAAAAACCAAGTAGCATACTACCATGTTTAGCAAGACTGTTATATACATGTGAATATCCCAAGCTTCCATTAAGTAATATACAAGCTAGTATGATACAGTAATGGCCTTCTAGGGCATAAACACTAACACCACTGACTACGACAGCCCTCTGGCAGAATAATATATACGTTCACTTCTAAAGATAGTTTAGAACGACGCTATACTTATCCTCCTGCCGGGTCTCATAGTCTGGAACAAACGTAGTGTCAAGTCCGGGTAAACAAGAACTTCTCTGTCACCGTCCTTGAGGCTACCGGAGTACCTCTCGGGTGTCTGAGGTTACCCACCATGTCTGCGGATTGGCTATTGGAGTGTCAAACCTGATTGAATATATAGGTCCTATTAAATTTTCCGTAATCGTTTGCGGTTCTAGAATCACTTCCAGTTCTACCATACTCCCACTACCGTTTTCTGAAAAAATCCATTTTACTAAAACTGTGGCGAGTCAAGAACAATAATATCACTATTGATCTTCCAGATGGTAGAAAGTCAACCCTCGTCAAAGCCAGGGTCAACCCACAAACTGCCATTACAGAAATGTGCCTTGAGTTATCCAGTGTCTGGTTTTAAGCATAATCCGGACAACTCCCCGTATCTTAACATCGTTAAGATATGAACCATTCTATATACAATATAGAAATAGAGGCACTAATTTAACTGGAACCAGATTCAAACCATGCAACTGTCTCCAGTGCATATCAACTTAATGAAGAAAGGCTTATCAGTATTACTCAACTTAGGAATACATCCAATTATGAGTAACCCGAAAGAGAAAAAAGTTTTTCAACACCATTACTATCAACTGAATACCAATCACAAGAATCTACATCTTCGATCTCTTTGAAGAATCCCGATACTTGCGATACCCGGTTCTCTACTTTATTCTTATACCCATAACTTTTCAAAACTTAGACATTGTATTTCTACGAAACACTTGTCTAAAAACTTAGAGAAGTCACAAGTAAACAGAACATAGTATGAGAACCTACCCCTTTGTCCTGATGGACACTGGACAACATACAATACTCTGTATAAGTCCGCTGAGTTGAATAACTCTAAACCTGTGCATCGTAGGTTGAAAACTGTACCCAGGCGATTTCATCAAATATCACCAATTTCAATGAATTCCGATATATTAAGGATGATCACCTAATTCCCAATAACTTACTCCCTCTCATCATCTGTAAAACTATACAGATGTGAGAATGAAACCTGGTAAATATATACCCTGGAGTAAGTATGTTATCGGGAAATCAGTTTTCCTTTAACAATGCACTGAAACATGAAAATGTTTCGTAGGGGTATCCTGGTATTCCTAGTAATGCCTCTTCCATAATCCAATTCATGACTTTAACCGTATATTTCTCTGCCACCTCTCCAAATCCCTTTATTTGTCTTTATTCATTACCTTCTGTACACCCCCTTAGGCTAAGTGGTTTTCTTCCTTCCCTACCGTTCGGCACCAGCCTATGGTTTGGAAGAAGATTATCCAGTAAGCATAATAGGTGTACTCTCCTAAACCAAGGAGTACTCGCAACTTGAGAGAAGGTGATGATAAAATGCAACTGAATAATACCTTATTCTCTTTCTCCCGAACTGGGGAAAAAGCAAAGCTGAAATAGGAGTGGCGATGAAGTACGCGATTTGGTCGTGAATGATAACAGTCGCAATTTACTTTGCCATCTTTCTAATCCCTTTATTTTGTCTTTAGTTATTACCTTCTGCACACCCTACTTAAGCTAATTGGTTTTCTTCATTCCCTACCTTTCGGCACCTGCCTATGGTTTGGAAGAAGACTATCCAATAAGCGTAATAAGTGTACTCTCCTAAACTAAGGAGCCCTCGCAACCTGAGAGAAAGTGATAATAAAAGATAACCGAATAAGCCAATTCTATTTCTCCTGAACCTGGATCCATCCTCGAAGAAGTCCCTTCGAGTTCGTATATAACCATACGATGGATCTATCCAATGAAAGTGGATATCCGTAGTAATACGGGGTGTTCTGAGAAATGCAAAGGGTAAAAGAAGGAGCGGCAATGAATTATGCAACTCGGACAATCAAAAATCCAGTATTTTAAGAAGGTTCGGTCAACTTGGTCACTGAGTCATAGTCTAGGGTCGGTCAAAAGGTCGCTGCCAAAGAGAGAAAGAGAAAAGAAACACTCTGTGTGCACTCTAACCTAGATCAGGATGGTTATCACTTTATCTAATCAGGAAACCTCCCACTGTAATCTCAAATTCTCCTCCAAACCTGAAAGAAGAATTAGTCGGGATTACCCGAAGAGTAAACCAACTTATCAGTGGGAATCGGGATCCAACTCTCATCGCATGATAACTAGATGGAAGCCACTCAAGTTATCACACTCCAGAAGGTATGCGTATGCTTGGCAAGTTTCCTGTATGTTTGACACTCCCGATGTGATTTTTACCCCATGCTCTTATGACCTTGACGAAAGCCAACAAATCATAAGTCACATGTCAAGTTCTACCCGTCATTATCCAGGTTAATTTGAACCCACCCGTACATACCCTTGACGAAAGCCAACAAGGTAATACGACTGTCCCAAACCAACACATCTATCTATGCTACAAATAAATACCCAGCAGCTACCAAACACTATGCCTTGACGAAAGCCAACAAACATAGCTTGAATACTACTGACCATCCATAAGATACGACGGAGGGCTACAACTGGTTTTTGGCAAAAAACCTTTAACGTAATGAACTTGATCTCGTTGAAGGAACCTGATAGCTTTTTATAAAAATATAGTGGCGAAAACCTTTGCTAAAGAGGTCACTCCCGGTGAAGGGATCTCGGCTCTTTCCTCGTGGAATGAGGTGCAGGATATTCTAACTGAATACCTCGATACAAAGCAACTTGTAATCGGCTAAATTGAAGTTATTATCCTGACCCAAACTTTTGCCCAAGGGGTCTCTTCCGGTGAAGGGATATCAGCCCTTGCCTCGTCGAATGAGGTGCAGGATATTCCAACCGAATATCACTATGCAAAACAAAAGGAAACGACTTTGTAATAACACCTTTTAAAATTGTTCCAACAACATCAAATATAGGTTTGTTTTACTTGCATTGATAAGAATCAACGCATTCCCATCAATTAATCACACCATAAAAGAATGAAAAATAAAATGTACGTATATGCCATCCGCATTCGCCACTGGGTCCCGTCATCATCCGTTTGGTTACTTAACTAACGACAGAGCGGGGACTGGACTAGCGCGGGTGTAAAACATATACAACATCTAATAGTATATATACCAATATACAATAATCGCTCCAGGCGTGATAATATGCAACATTACAGAAAAGTAATAAGCATCACAGAACAATACAAATAATCTGGGATCCCCGGGTTTCACAGAGCCGCTACTGAAACCCGACGTTACCCTGGTCGTGTGGATAGCCTGTGCAATGAAGCCTAGACCCCTACGGGTGCGGCAAGTTACCCGCCAAAATCTGAAGCGAGGCATCCCCCTACAGCATAGTGAATGGACCACCAGGCACTTCACGGAATCCGGTAACTTGAGCACCCCTCCTTGGGTCAACCTGTACCCCCTACGAGTGCGGCGAATAGTCTGCCAATTCTAGAGTAAGGCCACTTTGCCTTTCAAAGCCATGAGATACGGACCTGTTGCCCTCCAGAACCCGGCTATCCGTGCACTCCGTCGTGGGGTAATCATAGTACATAAAAGAAAATATATACAATGGGTACATCGACCTCAACCCGGTCGTGCCCCAAAAGAATATTATACAAATAGGCAGTGACGGCAGTCCACATGTTGGACGCTCGCCCCGCAATATCAAATATACAAATAAATCCAAACATCACTACCATTGCACACTGCTATCCACCACGACATATCCGCAACAACACAGCACAACACAGAAAATCAACGCGAATGTCACGTTCGCAAATCCGTCTAAAAGGACTATAGCAATTAGACGCAATTTACCGCTCAAATGAAATTCCCGGTCAGAGATATAATGAAAATACTGCATACTAACAAGTTTAAAATTTCGATCGACAAAACTTCCCGAAGTGGGCCCCACGTACATCTGCTGTACAGTAATAAAATCTAGGCCCAAAAGAATATTTCCAAAAACCACAATTTATCATGTAGAAGCCCCAGAAGAAAAATTACCCACTGATTCACCAAGATGGTTGCGGATCCGCGGTCAAAGCAAGGAGTTGACCGCGGTTCCGCGGCCGTACGGTCGAAACAGTGGGTCATTTTTCTGCTGTGTTCTATTAAAAGCCTGCTCAATTTTCTGGTATACTCAAAATAATTTTTAGACAAGATTTAAAATCAACAGAAACTTTAACCCATGGAAATTGCAGTTTTGAAAATTGTGTCCGATCGATATTTTAAACGCGTTAGCACAAGTTAGTAAAGCTTAATGGTGAAGCTCTGATACCACTGTAAGTCCACGGTAGCGCCCCGGCCGTCTAACAGACGCCAAATGCGGAACAAAAACTTTTACAACTGGCGCTATCGCGTACTATAACCCGGATCTGCCATTAAAGCTAAACTAACAAATTACAAAGTGGGTAGATGTGTTATACCGAACGATCCGAGTCCTTCGGTCTTCAACCATCATCCCACGCTTTGTTGCGGCTGCTCCGATCTCCTGAATCTCCAGTCTTCTCATCCAGGTGGCACCACGTCGACGGATCTTTAAACGGGCTCCCGCCACTGAACCGAGGCAACTCGGTCGTCAAGTTTGCTAAAAGAGACAACCAAGATGATGTAGTGAATGAGTAGAACACTTTGTCTCGCTTCGTCCAAAGTCATGAACGAACGGTTAATGAAGTTGCCTTTGTGGATTGGAATGAAATGAGAAATCTTTCTATCTAATTTCCATGAATCCCAAACTATAATCTTTTAATCAAGCAACCATCATTTTTGAATGAATGGCCGGCCACAAACTTATAGGAGGGAGGTGAGTGTAGGAGAGAAGAGGGGGTGACCACAACATTAATGAAAGAATGAGTCATAAATAACATTAAATGCAAACCAATGAACATTAACCTAGTCATTAACCTAGTCACCATTCAATTAATGTTATCTATGAATCATCAAGCCTTGCCACCAAATCTAGAACCTTCTAGAACCACGACTCACCCTCATCAAGAAAAAATAAATCCGTCTTTAACCGAATGTTTAAGATGGGCGATAGAAAACTGGAAACTGGCAACTTCCAAAAGCGATCCCGAAACGAATTTCAGAATAACCCCGTAACAGTATAAACATACCCGCATTGTATTACGACCGAATACAAATGCAACTGAGACAATGATATTATATCTACACAGTATAATACTCGGATCCGGCTTAAACCAAAGCCTACCAGTATTATCTACCTGAAATATGACACGTGCGTAAACGCACGTGCATTTTCCGAACCTTGGCATAAAACCATACGGCCTCTACAACGTTTCTCCCGAACTTGGGAAACTGTCTGTAGGGCTCTAATGACTTATCAACACACTGGCACTGGGTATAACCACTAGCACGTCAGAGGTACAAGCTGTACGTAACGGTTTCCTATGTATTGATTGGAAGGGAAGCTGACGAGCGAACTCATCCATAAACCCTACTGAGCCTGACAGTGACAATATCCGTACAGTCCGGTCCGTTCGTCTAAAGAGTATCGCATATCGAGTCTAGGGGGTGGATAAAGTCAGACCCCTAATAACGCGATAATTCGTGTCGGTATGAAGCCCATCACCACCTGAGAAACTACTAATCCAAATCAGTAATTCTCCACTACCTCGGCCGAGGATTTCTAGTGATGGCCACCCGTGCACTGTGTGACATCAACCCCCAATACCGGGAGAGACGAATCCCCGACGATCCGCTCGCTGCCTCTATATGGCTCGGGACTGTACCCAAAAAATACCTGTTTGCCAGTCTCCTTTGAGCGTGGTAGGGTAGAAATCAAAGCTCAGTGGGAACTCACACGAGACAAATGACGATCTCAGGTCGACAAACTAACTTGTACACATATCACCTGGGAACTGCTATCTGACGATATGTATAATACCAACTAGCATGTTCCCGGCGAGTCCTGTCCGGTGTACTCATAACCCAATGAGCACCTGTATACATCTTAGGTGAACCAACTGATACCAATGGCTTGTGAGATCGGCCACCGCTCCTCGTCAGGGTCTCGACTGTATACACTAGTCTACTCTGGAGTATCGATGCCCTGTCTCAAAACTCCTACGACTAGGGACACTTTAAGGATGTGCTTACAGACCCCGGCTCCCACGTATATGATCGCCATCATACTGCTGGTAGCCAAGCAAGAATCATATGGGCTCTATCATCATGCAATAGTGAACTAAAGCATGTATATGATGATAAAGACAAACCAGATAGCATACTATCATCTCAAGCAAGACTGTCATATCGGTATAGGTACTGCCTCAATCATTGCAATCACGTACCTGAGATCCAATAATTGACTTTGAGGGCACTATATCCAACAGGTAAACGTCAGACCCCGGTAGCCTGATAAGTCATGCCGATGTAAAGTCCATAACGGGCGAGAAACTACTGATAACACTTATCAGTAAATCTCATCTACCCTAGCCAGGGATTTCAGTTATGACCAATCAAGCATAGCGCAACATCAACCTCAAATACAAGGAGAGACGAATCCCCTCCTATCGCTCATTGCCTCCATGTGACTCGGGACTGTACCCAAAAACCACCTGTTTGCATGACTCAGTAGAGCCATGGTAGGGTGGAAATCAAAGCACAGTGGGAGACACACAAGACTCTATGACGATCTCGTGTCGACAAACTAACCTGTACAAGTGTCACCAGAGAACTGCTATCTGACGTGAGATATAATACCATCTAGGAGTTCTCAGCGAGTCCGTTCAGTATACCCAGTCTCCACTGAGCACCCATATACCATCTCTAATGTCAAACACCAATGGATATGGGATCATCCATCGCCCATCACATGGGTCGAGAAGATATACGCTAGTCTACTCTAGAATATCGATGCCCCGTCTCGATATTCCCACGACTAGGAACATTGAAGGATGAACTCATGGACTACCCAGGCCCCACTAGTATGATCTGCATCATAATCCTGGAAGTCAAGTACACATCCTAAGGGCTTTATCAACATGTAACAGAGAGACAGTAAGTATACATGTTAAGATAAAGAGCAACCAGATAGCGTACTATCATGTCGAGCAAGAAAGTCCTCCCTATATATGTCCCAACATCCACTATAATATACATCTCATGTACAATAATGGCCTCTAGGACATACATACAACTAACAATATATATATATATATAGAGAGAGAGAGAGAGAAAGAAAGAGGATTTTCTTGCTCGACATGATAGTATGCAATCTGGTTACTCTTTATCTTAACATGTTGACTGGTATTCTTTACTGTCTTACTCTCACATGTTGATAAAACCCTTAGGATATATACTTGACTGTCAGGATTATGATGAGATCATACTAGTGGGGCCAGGGTGGTCAACAAGTACATCTTTTAATCAGTTCCTAGTCGAGGGGATATCGAGACTAGGGCATCGATATTCCAGAGTAGACTAGTGTGTACGTTTCTTGTCCCTTAGAGAGCGATGGTTGATCCCACAACCATTGGTGTGTGACATCAAAGATTGTACACAGGTGCTCATTGGAGAATGGGTACACCGAACAGGACTCGCCGAGGACTCCTATGTGGTAGTATATCTATCATCAGATAGCAATCCACTAGTGACACTGGTACATGTTAGTCTGTAGACCCGAGATCGTTATAGAGTCTCGTGTGGCTCCCACTGTGCTTTGATTTCCTCCCTGCCACGGCTCAAAGGAGTCGTGCAAATAGGTGGATTTTGGGTACAGTCCCGAGTCACATGGAGGCAATGAGCGATTGGAGTTTCGTCTCTCCCGATATTAGCGGTTGATGTTGCGCTATGCTCGATTGGCTATAACTGGAAGTCCCTGGCCAGGGCTGCTACTGAGATTTACTGATAAGAGTTAGCAGTAGTTTCTCAAACCGTTATAGTCCAGACATCGGCATAACTATCACGTTACTGGGGACTGGCGTTTACCATCCCTAGACATGATATGCGACATATCAGACGAAGAGACCGGACTGTACGGTAGTGTTACTGATAGGCTTCATGGAGAGTATGGATGAGCTTGCTTGTTGATCTTCATATCGCTCAATACCCAGGTAGCCGTTACGTCCAGCTAGTACCGCTGACGGCTTGTAGGTGATTGATGTGATCATCACCTACTGCTGGCGTATTGACGAGTCTTTAGAGTCCCACACAGAAGTTTCCAGGTTCGGGTGTGTAAGTCTACGTTACCCGTCCCCGGTTCTTTGGGGTTGCGGAAATGGTGAAAAACAATTTTTTCGGTGGAGGTAACATGGACTCAAAAAACGGATCTTTGTTAAACAAATTATCTAACAACCTAACTAAGATTTTAGCTACTAGGTTAAGGGTTATACCTAAACTTGAACTGCTTCTCTTCAACTCCTTGTGGTGGTCGGATCGGCCTCACCTCATCGTCTCCTTGTGCCGAAGATGGATCTACCCGAAAGCTTCTACCTTTGGCTCCAACCTCAATCTAGAGGAAACTAGAACACTTGGTTTGCTAGACCTTGTATACTAGGATGAGTACAGAAGTGTTTTGGGTTTTATCTCCAAGGCAAATGGTTCTCAACACATGAGAGGTTTTTGCCTTGAACTAGAGAAAGAGGGAGAGCAAGAGGAAGAGGAGAGCTTTTGCATGAGAGAGAATGCAAATGATAGAATGAGCAAGACTTTTACAACCATCCTCTGCATAATCCAAAATAATCATAACAAATAATAATAATTGAGTATTATGTGATGGTTCTTATCATATCAAATGGCAATATCATTTCATGCATTAAATGCAATATGTGAACAAACAAGCAAGCAAAAGTCTTTGCCATGAAATGATAGCCATTGTAATGATGATGGTCAACAAGTCCAACCTAGTCAACAAAGTCAACAAGTCAACAAAGTCAACCTTTCAACCCAACCATGGCACAATAATACTTAATTAATATTATCATTAATCATATTTCTTATTCTCATTAGGGTTTAGCAAAAGTCAACAGTCAGCAACCCTAATGAGAATCCTCTGCCTCTGTCTCGGTCAACTGTGCATACACACCCGCATCCGCGTTCCGGGGAACACGAATACAAACGAGATAAAACCAATCCCAAAACGTATACTAGGATCTGGCTTAACCCAAAGCCCGCTAGTAATAACTGCCCGGACACTAAACGTGCACAAGTGCACGGATGTGACCGAACCCTGTCGCAAAACCATGAGACCTCTACTCATTTTGCCTAAAGGCGAATAGCTCTCTATGTGGGACTCTAAAGACTTGACACTACGCTGGAAGTGGGTTTAACCACAGACCGCAAGCGGCACTAGCTGTGCGTAACGGCCCCCAGGTAGATGCCGATAAGAAGACTGACAAGGTCAACTCATCCGAACTCCTACTGAGCCTGAATGTGACAATCTCCGTACAGTCCGGTCTGTTCGTCTGAGAATATCGCATGGCGGGTCTAGGGGCGGTAAACGTCAGTCCCCGAATAGCGGTACAACTCGTGTCGGAGTGTAGCCTAGAACACCCTGAGATAACACTGGAAACCTACCAGTATATCTCGCTTGCCCTGGCCAGGGACGACTATGTGTAATGGCTCTCTTTGGCACAGCGCGATATCAACTCCCAATACTGGGAAAGACGAATCCTGTCTAACCGTCACTGCCTCCAAGTGCTTCGGGACTGCACCCAACTACTACCTGTTTGCACGACTCCTTTGAGCCGTGGTAGGGTAGTAATCAAAGTACAGTGGGAACACACTCGAGGCGAAGTGACAGTGTCAAGTCAGCGGACTAAGCTGTACTCATGTCATCTGGGAACTGATAACTGACGATAGGTATAATACCAACCAACAGTTCCCGACGAGTCCTGTCCAGTGTACTCGTAACCTAACGAGCACCTGCATACTATTTCAAGTATGACGTACTGACGGCTGTGGGACAGACCGTCTCCCCTGCTGGGATGAGAATCGCATACGCTAGTCTACTCCGGAGTATCGATGCCCTGTCTCGATAGTCCTACGACTAGGGACCTGTATAAGGATGTGATTGCGGATTACCCAGCCCCCACGAGTGTGACTGCCATCACAACGCTGGTAATCAAGCAAAGATCCTAAGGGCTCTACTAATATGTATAAGCAATATGCTAAAAGAAACACATGCACATATTGAAGTAGAAACAAACCAAGTAGCATACTACTATTTTGAGCAAGATTGTCTATACAAGGTGAATATCCCAAGCTTCCATCAAGTAATATGCAAACTAGTATGATACAGTAATGGCCTCTAGGGCATATACACTAACAATCTCCCACTTGCACTAAGGCCATGTACTGGCGTATCGAAGACCTATCATCTCGATCAGCCGCTCGAACTGAGTCTGGGGTAAGGCCTTCGTGAATGGATCAGCAGTGTTATCTTCCATAGCAACCCTCCGAACTTCAATCTCCTGGCGATCCAAGATCTCCCTGATCAGGTGATACCTCCTCAAGATGTGTCTGGACTTCTGATGGGACCTGGGTTCCTTCGCTAAAGCTATAGCCCCGTTTTTGTCACAATACAGAGGTGTTGGATCAACAATGGACGGAACCACCTGAAGTTCTGTCAAGAACTTCCTCATCCAGACGGTTTCTTTTGTGGCATCAGCAGCAGCGATGTATTCCGCTTCCATCGTCGAGTCAGCAACGGTTTCCTGTTTGGAACTCTTCCAACACACCGCCCCTCCATTGAGGGTAAAGACAAAACCCGACATGGACTTGGAATCATCCTTGTCGCTCTGGAAGCTGGAGTCAGCAAAGGCCTCGATCTGGAGGTCTTTTCCGCCATACACCAAGAACATCTCCTTAGTCCTTCTCAGGTACTTGAGAATGTTCTTTACCGCTATCCAGTGTTTCTCCCCAGGGTTTGACTGATACCGGCTTACCACACTCAGTGCATAAGCTACATCTGGTCTGGTACACAACATCGCATACATTATAGAGACTACCGCAGAAGCGTAGAGTATAATAGACATGCAATCCCTTTCCAAATCAGTCTTGGGAGACATCTTTTTGGAGAGGGTGATCCCGTGACAAGCCGGTAGATTACCGCGCTTGGAATCTTCCATACTGAATCTTTTCAATATGGTGTCGATGTACCTGGACTGCAAAAGTCCTAACATCCTCTTGGATCTATCACGATGGATCCGGATCCCCAGAATGTAAGTGGCATCACCCAGGTCTTTCATGGAGAACTTGTGTGACAAGAACCCTTTGACAGATTGTAGCATAGGAATGTTATTTCCGATCAAGAGAATGTCATCCACGTATAAAACGAGGAACACGACAGTTCTTGCTACAAATCTACTATAGATGCATGGTTCATCTGGATTTTTGATAAAGCCAAATTCTTTGACTGTCTCATCAAAGCAGATGTTCCAACTCCGCGATGCCTGCTTTAGTCCATAGATGGACTTAAGCAACTTGCACACCTTTCCGCTGCTCCCACTCTGAATGAAACCCTCTAGCTGGTCCATATAGACACACTCCTCTAAATTTCCATTTAGAAAAGCGGTCTTTACGTCCATCTGCCAAATCTCATAATCGTGGAAGGCAGCGATGGCAAGAAGGATCCGAATGGATTTCAGCATAGCCACAGGAGAAAAGGTTTCGTCATAGTCCAAACCAGGTCTTTGACGAAATCCCTTTGCAACAAGTCTAGCCTTATAGGTCTCAACCTGTCCATCTACACCAATCTTCTTCTTGAAGATCCACTTGCATCCTACGGGTTTTACCCCATCTGGAGCAATGTTCAAAGTCCATACTTTGTTGGTGTACATGGACTCCATTTCGGTCCGCATTGCACCCAGCCATTTTACTGAGTCAACGCTCTGAATGGCCTACTGGAAGCTAGTAGGCTCATCATTATCAATGATACAATCCTCTCTATCCCCGTCTATGAGAAAACCGTAGTATCTCTCGAGTGGATGAGATTGCCTACTACTCCTGCGGAGCGGCGTAGGAATGTCCTGTTCTTTTGAACCCTCTGGTTCTACTAAGCTTTCAGTAATAGCTCGTGGTTCTGGAATGTCTTCCAGTTCTACTGCGCTCTCACTTATCTGATTTTCTAAAAACTCAGTTTCCAAGAAGCAGGCATGACGAGAAACAAAAACCTTTTGTTTCTCTTCGCAATAGAAGAAATATCCCTTGGAGTTCTTTGGATATCCCACAAACTTGCACTATACTGAGCGTGCCTCGAGTTTGTCTGCATGCTGCTTTTTGACAAAAACTGGACATCCCCATGTCTTAATGTGCTTAAGATAGGGTTTCTTCCCATGCCACATCTGATATGGTGTGGTAGGCACAGTCTTAGTTGGAACTTGGTTCAAAAGATATGCAGCTGATTCTAGTGCATATCCCCAGAATGATCGCGGTAACTCAGCGTTACTCATCATGGAATGTACCATATCCAATAGGGTCCGGTTCTGTCTCTCCGATACACCGTTATGTTGCGGAGTGTATGGAGGAGTAAGCTGATAGAGAATTCCATTCTCTTTTAGGTAATCCAGGAACTCGGCACTCAAGTATTCACCACCTCGATCAGATCTCAGTGTCTTGATACTTTTGCTGGTTTGTTTTTCTACTTCATTCTTATATTCCTGAAATTTTCCAAAGGCTTTGGATTTATGTTTCATTAAGAAGAAATATTCGTACCTTGAAAAATCATCCGTAAAAGTAATGAAGTAAGAATAACCGCTTCGCGCATGTGTAGACATTGGACCGCACACGTCGCTGTGTACGAGTCCCAAGAGCTCACTCGCTCTTACTCCGTGTCCAGTGAACGGAGTCTTTGTCATCTTTCCTTTGAAACAGGATTGACAAGTTGCATATGATTGATATTCGAACGGATCCAAATATCCTTCTGTATGTAACTTCGTCAACCTTCTCTCATTGATGTGACCCAGTCTACAATGCCATAAGAAAGCTTGATTTGTTTCCGGAGACTTTCTTTTGTGTGTATTCTGGACATTGAAAATCTGTGGTTGGTTTAATACGTATATACCATTGCTTAATGTACCTGACCCAATCAAAACTTGATTAAGGTGAATGTTTACAACATTGCTTGCAAATGCAAATTCATAACCTTCTTTAGATAATAAAGATACAGATATGATATTACAAGTTGCATTGGGTACAAAATAACAATCACGCAAAACCAAAACATGTCCATCTGACATTCCCAAGTGATAATCCCCCACGGACTCAGCATCCATGCCAGTTCCGTTTGCAACTCTGAGGGTCATATCACCTGCCTTCAAAACCCTACACTTTCTCAGTGCCTGCATGGAATTACAGATATGAGATCCTGATCCGGTATCCAATACCCAGGAAGTAGAGTTTATTGATAGACAGTTTTCAATAACATACACACCTGAAGCCAAAGCCGCAACTTGCTTCGGGTCCTGGTTTCTGGCCTTCCAAGCCCTGCAATCCTTTTTCCAGTGTCCACTCTTATGACAGTAAAAGCACTCTTCCTTTCCCACAAACTTTCCCTCTACCTTTGTTGCTTTTGCTTTTCCCTTCGTTTCCACTTTACTAACACCGCCCCTTGGTTTGGCGGGGGCTTTCTTCTTCTTTCCCTTGGCTTTTGCCTTGGACTTAGAAGAGGAAGATCCTCCTACAAACAAAGTTGATGTTTCCCTACCTTTCTGTAGTGTGCCCTCTGCACTCCTCAACATGTTGAGGAGTTCTGAAAGCTCAACTTCTTTTCCTTGCATGTTGAAGTTCAGGATAAACTGGGCATAAGTGGAAGGAAGGGACTGGAGAATCAAGTCCGTATAGAGCCCGTCCTCTAACGTGGTCCTAAGGTCCGCGAGCTCTTCAGTGAAGCCAATCATCTTAAGCACGTGTTCCGCTACTGATGATCCGATGGCCAATCTCGCCGAAAACAACTTTTTCGAGACTTCGTATCTGGCGATACGGGATTGCTCCCCATACAGATCCTTAGTATGGAGAAATATGGATTCGAGGTCCATATTCTCGTGCCTCCTCTGATGTTCATTGTCCATAGAGGCAAGCACGAGGCACTTGGCCTTCACGCAGTCGATCTCCCAGGTCTTACGGATTTCCTTATCCGCGACGCTGGTTTTGGGACCTGGGACAGGGAGAGCTTTAGTGGTAAGGAGATACCCCAACTTGTTATAAGTGATTGCCATTTTGACATTCCTGAGCCAATCTTTATAGTTTGGCCCTGTCAGTATATTTTTATCTAGTAGTAACTTAAGTCCAGTCATGATGATTGGTCGCTGCAATTAGGAGAGAGAGAAGAAACACTTTAGCATGATGCTCTTGCAAGTTTAGAGTGGTTTTTAGTTTGTCTAAACAGGATGGCTCCCACTGTTTCTCGAATCCCTCCTAAAACCAAAAAGGAAGAATTAGCCGGGATCAATCTTACCGTACAATACTTGCTTAACCGTTCAGCCAGGCTGGCATTGGTACTTCAAGGGAGGTTTTCCAAGGCTTTCGCGAAGTTCCTTAATTAAATAACCACTTTTCCCTGTGGGCGTAGCCCCGCTAACACTTTTCTAGGCACCTACTTGGTTTATAGCATTGATCGTTAAGTGAGAAAGTTCCCGAGGAGTAGCATATACTCACAGTAGGATCGGGATCCAAATATCATCGCGTGACAAAACTGAAGGAATCCTACCAGAATCATCACACTCCAAATGGTATGCAGCGCTAGCAAGTTTCTGGTTCTTTAGAAACTCCCGATGTGGATTTTTGCCCCATGCACTTATGACCTTGACTTTGGCCAACAAATCATAAGTCACATGTCAAGTTCTACCCGTCATTCTCCAGGTTAATTTGAACCCACCCGTACCTACCCTTGACTTTGGCCAACAAGGCAGTACGACTGTCCCAAACCAACGCATCTATCTATGCTGCATATAAATACCCAACAGCTACCAAACACTGTGCCTTGACTTTGGCCAACAAACACAGCTTGAATACTATTGACTATCCATATGAAACGACGGAGGGCTACGAATGGTTTTGGCGAAACCGTGAACGTAGTGAACTTGATATAATCGATGAAACGTGATAGCTTTTAAAAGGAGTGGCTTAAGCTCCGCATTTAAAAGTTTTTTTTGAAAAGAAACCGAGTGGTATTGAAATTGTTCCAATGACTTTACTTTGGTTTATTTTCTGGCATTAATTTAATGCGTCCCCTCATTTAATCCTACCATTGCAGAAAACAACGAAAATATGACGTACGTTTATGCCATCTGCCTTCGCCACGGGGCCCTGTCATTACCTGTTAGGTTACTTAACTAACGACAGAGCGGGGGTTGGACTAGCGCGGATGCAAAACATAAGCAACGCCTAAATAGATATCATATATAGATATATACATTCGTCAGATGCAATGATAGCCAATCCAGATCACAGATGAACACATTGGATATATTAGGAATCCACATTCCGTACGAGCCTGTAACGAAGAGCGGATTACACGGTCGCGATGAATAGCCAAGACCCCACCCTAGACCCCTACGGGTGCGGCAAACTACCCGCCAAGTACCCGAAGCGAAGCAACCTCCCTCAACACCGTGAGTAGGCCACTCGGCACTTCGAGGTACCCGGTAGTTTGTGCACCCCACCTTGGGTCTATTCTAGGAGCAAAAACAGTAAAAGAAATTATACAATGACGGGTACAACCTCATCCCGATTGTGCGGCCATATAAATAATATTACATCAATTACAAATTACATGAATTGAAAGAAAAAGAAAACTCTCATCTCACAACTCCCGGCTATTCATCCGCGACAATCCAATGAATTCAGATACACATACCATCAACATTACAGATCACAGATATGTATAACCCCCACTAATCGACGTATAGCGATTAGCAGACGTTCAATACATATAACACATCACAGATATAACCCGTTAGCTAAAGTCTTTAGAAGTTCGATCAAAATACGGATTTTTAACCACCCCAAAAATAAATTTTACTTTCTGGAAAATCTGGGCAGAAAAAACATATTCCAAAAATCCTAAAATACCCCTATAAGAACACTGCAGGAAAATGGACCCACAACCGAGTCAACTCGGCCGCGGATCCGCGGCAGGAGCAAACTCTTGCGGCGGTTTCGCGGCACTTTGACCGAGTTAGTGGACCAATTTTCTCCAGTGTTCTTTGAAAACCCTGAGCCGATTTTTAGTGCAAGATTAATTATTTTTTGAACAGGAAAAAAATCGGCAGAAAGTTAACATTTCGGGCGTGTTTTGTGACTTTTTCTCCGATCGAACTTCTAGTTACTTTGCTAACATGTTAGATAGTGTTTAATTAGGCTCTGATACCACTGTAAGTCCACGTTACCCGTCCCCGGTTCTTTAGGGTTGCCGAAATGGTGAAAAACGATTTTTTCGGTGGAGGTAACATGGACTCAAAAAACGGATCTTTGTTAAACAAACTATCTAACAACCTAACTAAGAGTTTAACTACTAGGTTAAGGGTTATACCTAAACTTGAACTCCTTCTCTTCAACTCCTTGTGGTGGTCGGATCGGCCTCACCTCCTCGTCTCCTTGTGCCGAAGATGGATCCACCCGAAAGCTTCTACCTTTGGCTCCAACCTCAATCTAGAGGAAACTAGAACACTTAGTTTGCTAGACCTTGTAAACTAGGATGAGTAGAGAAGTGTTTTGGGTTTTATCTCCAAGGCAAATGGTTCTCAACACATGAGAGGTTTTTGCCTTGAACTAGAGAAAGAGGGAGAGCAAGAGAAAGAGGAGAGCTTTTGCATGAGAGAAAATGCAAATGATAGAATGAGCAAGACTTTTACAACCATCCTCTTCATAATCCAAAATAATCATAACAAATAATAATAATTGAGTATTATGTGATGGTTCTTATCATATCACATGGCGATATCATTTCATGCATTAAATGCAATATGTGAACAAACAAGCAAGCAAAAGTCTTTGCCATAAAATGATAGCCATTGTAATGATGATGGTCAACAAGTCCAACCTAATCAACGGGTCAACAAAGTCAACAAGTCAACAAAGTCAACAAGTCAACAAAGTCAACCATGACACAATAATACTTAATTAATATTATCATTAATCATATTTCTTATTCTCATTAGGGTTTAGCAAAAGTCAACAGTCAACAACCCTAATGAGAATCCTCTGTCTCTGTCTCGGTCAACCGTGCATACACACCCGCATCCTCGTTCTGGGAAACATGAATTCAAACGAGATAAAACCAATCCCAAAACGTATACTAGGATCTGGCTTAACCCAAAGCCCGCTAGTAATAACTGCCCGGACACTAAACGTGCACAAGTGCACGGATGTGACCGAACCCTGTCGCAAAACCATGCGACCTCTACTCATTTTGCCTAAAGGCGAATAGCTCTCTGTGTGGGACTCTAAACACTCGACACTACGCCGGCAGTGGGTTTAACCACAGACCGCAAGCGACACTAGCTGTGCGTAACGGCCCCCAGGTAGATGCCGATAAGAAGACTGACGAGGTGAACTCATCCGAACTTCTACTGAGCCTGAATGTGACAATCTCCGTATAGTCCGGTCTGTTCGTCTGAGAATATCGCATGGCGGGCCTAGGGGCGGTAAACGTCAGTCCCCTAATAGCGGTACAAGTCGTGTCGGAGTGTAGCCCAGAACACCCTGAGATAATACTGGAAACCTACCAGTATATCTCGCTTGCCCTGGCCAGGGACGACTATGTGTAATGGCTCTCCTTGACACAGCGCGATATCAACTCCCAATACCAGGAGAGACGAATCATGTCTAACCGTCACTGCCTCCAAGTGCTTCGGGACTGCACCCAACTACTACCTGTTTGCACGACTCCTTTGAGCCGTGGTAGGGTAGTAATCAAAGTACAGTGAGAACACACTCGAGGCGAAGTGACAGTGTCAAGTCAGCGGACTAAGCTGTACTCATGTCACCTGGGAACTGATAACTGACGATAGGTATAATACCAACCAACAGTTCCCGACGAGTCTTGTCCAGTGTACTCGTAACCTAACGAGCACCCGCATACTATCTCAAGTACGACGTACTGACGGCTGTGGGACAGACCGTCTCCCCTGCTGGGATGAGAAGCGCATACGCTAGTCTACTCCGGAGTATCGATGCCCTGTCTCGATAGTCCTACGACTAGGGACCTGTATAAGGATGTGCTTGCGGATTACCCAGCCCCCACGAGTGTGACTGCCATCACAACGCTGGTAATCAAGCAAAGATCCTAAGGGCTCTACTAATATGTATAAGCAATATGCTAAAAGAAGCACATGCACATATTGAATTAGAAACAAACCAAATAGCATACTACTATTTTGAGCAAAATTGTCTATACAAGGTGAATATCCCAAGCTTCCATCAAGTAATATACAAACTAGTATGATACAGTAATGGCCTCTAGGGCATATACACTAACAGAGCAAAACGAAGTAGGGCACATATGTTGATATGTGTGTGGGCCTGATTAAATATGAGTATGTGATACCGTATTGTAATCTGGCAGTTATCTGTTATCGGTTTGGTTATATGTGATATAACCAGATTTTCGAATCAAGTGTTGATTTGATAATGTGATATACAGATAAATGATATTAGTCGGTCATATGTGATATAACCGGATTATTAAATCAAGTGTTAATTTAATAATGTGATATATATTATATGTGATATAATTATATCTTAACTAATATCATTAGCTCACTAATTAATCTTCATTATATATATATATATATATATATATATATATATATATATATATATATATATAATGAAGCATGGCATGATTTCTATTTTTGAGAAAAATAGAAAAAAAGTGGAAAATGATAGCATGGTTACAAGCATGGGCTTTATTCATTGTTTATTCATCTTGATTCACTATTCAAGTATGGTTGCAATTTTATATTGCAAAAATTCCATGCTTGAATGAGCGAGGGTCAAGAGTTGCCATTCATTCTAGTCTCATTTTCAACACTTAGCCATTTTTCTTGAGTTGCTCCCATGGTTGCTTTCTAGCTTCATCTTCCTCCTCAAATGTCATGGTTCAAGCTTCAACCCTCACATGAGATGTGAATCATGAACCTTGAATACAAACAAGTGATCAAAATAAACCCATACTTCACCATCTCACATTAGATTAGCAATTTGATGTGGAGTGTTTCCTTCACTAATGAGACAGCTTGAGCTAGTGGACTTCGGGTGGATCGTCTTTGGCGCGAAGATCACGAAGGAGGTTCGTTCAACTCGTAGAGAAGCCTAGTAGAGTCGCGTGGACTTCAACCCGGAGCTATTAAAGAGAAGGACTCGAACTACAAAGGTTGTATGCTCTTTTCTTCTCTTAAGTTCATCACATCACAAAGGCAAGCCCTAATAATCTAGTAAACAACTTGTTAGTCTAGCTTAGCACCTAATAAAAATTAAAATTTGGCATGCTTGATGCCTATAGAACCTCATGGTGGTGCTAAGGTCGACTTTCAAACCAGTAATTAAAAGTGATACTGATAAGCGAAAGCGTGACTGAATAGCGAAAGTGATACGTATTTGTTCACAACCTATCTAATATCCGAACACATATTATAACCTGGGGAAATGGGGAAATCGAGGTGGAATCGAACTTATATTTAGCGAGGTACAGCGATTTAGAGGATGATCATTCGATTTTAGCAATATAAACTGATTAGGTCGTGGGCCTAGCGGTACTGCTGCAGGGTTATGTCCCGGGAAACAGCGGACCGTAGTCTCGGACATGTACAAGACCCTTATTAAACACGAGCATCATTTTCCACCGATCGATTTCAATTGACTTAGTGACTGAGAGGCAGCGATATACATATTGCCTTGATTGCCGACATGATGCACATACTATACTGTTCACATATACTTAATATTTCATATTCTCATGATACCAGTTTATGCCGTTCATTTCATTATACACATTATATATATATTGCTATAAGTGTCGTCCTGACGACCTGAGTGTGCATGCTCGTAGTGGACCCAGCTCAGGAGCATGACCCGTCCTACGAGATCGCGGAGATTTAGACCGCGACACCAGCGTTGTCGTCTTCCGCTTGCAATAAAAAACTGTTATTTCTTTTGGTTAATAGTTTATTTCGTTTGAATAATTGTATCCTTGAACTTTATTGGTTAAATATAATAAAGCTGTGAATTGTGATTTTCTTTACTTTTATACCGTGTTTACTGATTACCATGTAATGGTAGAAACCGAAATGTGACTATAGCGGGATTATTCGCTGACCGTAGGAGTGTGGCTGGCCTAGTCACCCCCGTATTCTGTATTTTGGGAAGCGGGACGTGACAAATACTCTCAGCTGTCAAGGTTTTTAACTAAAATACCAAAGTGTTTTTGATCTAGTAAAATACCTTTTATTTACGATTTTTAAAATAATGTTTCCCTTAAAATTCCCTCAAAAGCAGTTGTTAAGGTATGTTACTGTAATAAAAGAGCTAAAAGGTTTTGGTTACTGAATCTCGATTGCATTTTAGAACTCGAATTTGACTGCATTGAAGGCGCAAACAACGGTGTTGATGAAAAGGGGGAAATCGACTGGCCGGCATCCTCTTGCATGTAGCCATGACGACTAGTCGTTGCTTGCCTTCCCTTAACCATGGCGACTGTTCGCCACCCATATATCGACCACCCGCGGTCTGCCAACCAGGTTGCTGCCATCGCCGCCGTCCTTATCATGATACATATAGTGTGATCGGATATTTAAAAAAAAAGACTATTAATTTATATTTGATAAATTTTGAATATGGATATGAAGCAAACTAGGATTATTAGTATCGGTTCTCTGAGCCCACCAAGAGAATGCTTTTCATGACGGCTTAGTAATAGACCGCGGTAAAACAAAACCGCGTTTTAATTAAACGTTAGTTGAGTTAACTTGCCTAAAAAGTAACTGGCACACTTGCTTAAAAATAAAGCCAACTTATTTAATTAACCGCCGCCGCCGCCGCCGCCGCAGTGAAAATCCAACCTCGGTCACCGCTAGTGAGTGAGGAGAAAACTCAGAGATGATGATGAACTTCGTAAAGGCGTCATCTTTGATGAGGTCTTCAGTAGAGACGACGACGATCTTTCCTCAGAAAAGCCTCGATCTTGATGAGGTCCTCAGGATTAAGCGTTTGCTCGATCATTCTCAAGACCAAGTAAGCTTCTTTTTTTCAAATTTTTACTTGTTTTCGTAAAAAGATTTCCTTTTTCTTGATTTTCATGCATTTTAGGTTCATGGGTCGTTTTCAATTTACGTGATCTCATTTGGGTTCTCTTCCTTCCTTCTTTTCTTATGATTTTTTTAACGTTAGGTGTAATTTTAGGGTTTTAGGCGGGGGCTGGGGGGTAAGTTTTAGGGGACTCAGTTCAGTTGACGATATGCATCCAGAAAGCAACCATCTTTTCTTTATTCACTAAAAGAATTGATTTATTTCAAAGATGGTTTTGGTTCAATTAGGATTGAATTAGGGTTTTCTTTGTCATATTCAATTAGGGTTTGTAGTTATTCTAGTATGTTTTGGTTCAATTAGGATTCATTTTCATATTTTTCTATTTTTTATATCAAGGGTTTTTTTTTGGGTTTGTTTTAACTTTTAAGGAACCCAGGTGGGACATGCATCCAGGAAGCAACGGCTTTTTTTTTGAGATAACAGGTGGGATAAATTAGCCACCCCTCAATGGGGGAACTTGGGCCCGTTCCCGGTCTCCCCATAGGCTACTCCAGGTATCACAAATGGACTCCTCCAAGCCCTTAAGCAACGACTATTTGTTTATGCACTAAAAAATTGTGTGTGTGTGTGTATATAAAGTTTTGGTTCAATTAGGGTTTGGCTTGATTGAATTAGGGTTTTCTATGTGAAATTCATTAGACATTATAGTATATTTTCGTTGCATTAATATTGTAGGGTATTTTTTTGATCCAGAGGGAGCCACTTGGAGATATTGGGCCCACCAAAAAATGATTTTTATTTATACAGAGTGACAAGAGTTGTGGAAAAAGGATTATCATTTTTTTTTTTAAAAAGAGTTGTGAAAAATGTATTTGTTCTGATTTCATCAATAATTTTTGGTGCCCATTTGGGGATATATGAACCTAAATGAGCATTGATATGCTTTGAGAAGCTATTTTTGTTTTACTTTTAGCTTTTGTGCTTGCAGCCTGGGAAATTTATACTTGAATCACTACGGTTGTTGCAGTCGATGGAACTTCCTCCAGAAATCATCAATGTATGAATTCGATTTTTACCTTCTGTTGATCTTATATATGTTTATTTAATTGTTATTTTACAAAATGCTTAATGTTTGTTTATGAAATCAATCCCAAAATTGTTCCCTGTTCATATTTGGTGTAGGCTACAGGCATTTCAAGTTCTGTCAAATGCATGCTAAAGAACACCTACGAACGGATCAGGCAACAGCTGGAAGTTATTAGCTTGTAAGTGTCGATTCATATTTCAAATTACTACGATTTTTATTCAAGGTTTCGAATTTTGTAGTTGCTAGATTACCTGCTTTGTTTTTGCAGCAATGGGATTGAAATCGCCTTGAAATTATCATTTTTATTCTTTTTAACATGCCCATGAAATTAATTTTATTATGTATATAGATTGTCACCTGCAAAATTTGATGTTTAATCTTTGCGCATTTAACTATTATCTACACTGTTGCGGAAAACGCGATCATGAAACAATACAAACGATATAGAGAAGCAATCAGATAAACCAATGCAATGGAAATAAGAGTACTAATCAAACAAGACATCAGATTTTACGTGGAAAACCCTTTCGGGAAAAACCACAGGCGAAAGAGGATTTATTAATCGACAAAATTATGGAGGATTACAAACGATGGATGAATCTCTCAAAACCCTAGCTTCCTCTCACAAACAAAGGGTTCATATATCTCAAAAGCTATCACAAATGCTATCTCATCTAGGGATACAAAATACTACAATATATATATTATTAGACAGATAGGATGAAATAACTAATTTCCTAACAGAACAAATATTCGGCCGAAGACGACGGTAGACGTCTGAAGGACTTGGTAGATGTTTGCCCAAAAGCTTCATGAAACTCCAGAGAGTGCGCCGACGTCTGACGAAGGAACGACAGATGTCTGGCCAAAACAGAGCAATTGCTAACGTCTGAAGAACAAGAGAGGAGATATCTCTTGACTCTGTGTGTGCATGTTTTCGAATACGTTTCAGACGTCTGAACCTCAAACTTCAGACATCTGCCTCCTTACTGTAACTGAAACTGAATCTGGAATACTCCGTGTAACACCGAATTGAACTGGGAAACTTCAAGAGATCAAGAATACGAGGCAAACATAACAAATCTCCACCTTGCTTCGTATTCGCCACAAAACACCTTCATAATATTAGTAGTAGCTCCACCTTCTCCATAAAACTCCTAAAGGGTCAATGAGTGCGACGTACTCCAATTAAGTTCAAGCAATACTCAAACTTAACAAACGAAAAAGACTTAGTCAACATGTCGGCCGGATTATTCGCCGTGTCGACTTTTACGATTATCTTTTCCTTTTCAATGACATCCTGAACAAACCAATAGCGAACGTCGATATGCTTCGTTCTGTTATTATGTTTTGGCTATCACAATAGACTATTATGGTATCCTTTTGGATACCAACAACAACAACAACTACAACTGAGCCTTTTATCCCAAGCATAAGGGGTAGGCTACATGAACCAACATGAGAATCACGCCGGGTCCAACACATAAATCCTCTGTCTCCACTCACTTCTATCGAACAATATACTTTCATTGAGTCCTTTGGCAACCATATCATTTCGTATCACCTCCATCCATGTTTTCTTCGGTCTCCCTTTTGCCCTTTTGCCATTACCCATATCGAGAGTATCTATTCGTCGAACCGGTGCTTCCATAGGTCTGCGTCGCACATGACCAAACCATCTAAGCCGGTTTTCCCGCATCTTCTCCTCCACGGGTGCTACACCAACTTTTGTACGGATATCCTCATTTCGTACCTTGTCTTTTCTAGTGTTACCGCATATCCAACGAAGCATGCGCATCTCCTTTTGGATACCGAGTTTCGAAAATAATCTCTTCAACCATATTGCTTCCTTAACAACCTCAACAACAGTTTATATTCCGACTCTGTCGTAGACAACGCTACCATAGGGTGTAATGAAGCACGCCAACTAATAGCACATTCTCTTAAAGAGAATACATAGCCGGTGATAGATTTTTGCCTTTCGAGGCCACTTGCGTAATCGGAATCGTTGAATCCAACCAAACTATCACCGCTCTTTCCAAACTCCAACCCTACATCAGACGTATCTCGTAGCTATTATAAAATCCATTTAACTGCTTATCAACGGCCTTTATCAGGAGATACCATATAGCGACTAACACTAATTACATGTGAAAATATTGGGTCGGTTACAAACCATGGCATACATAATGTTACCCACCGCACTCGAATAAGGAACATGCGATATATACTTTATTTCTTTCTCTGTTTACGGTGATAAACGGCTTAAAAGTTTGTAATGAGCTGCCAAAGGGGTATTTACTGATTAGCGTCGATCATGCCAAAACGCTCCAAAAATTTCTCAATATATCGTTGTTGAGACATGTAAAGTTTTCCTCCTTTGCGACCGCGCCTAATTTCCATACCGAGAATTTTCTTGGCCGCTCCCAAATATTTGGTCTCGAACTTGCCTTTCAACTGTTCCTTAAGCTTCTGAATATCAACTATATATTTTGCTGCTATCGACATATTATCAACATAAAACAAGTATATGAAAATCCATCGGCGAGCTTCTTACAATAAACGTAATTGTCGCCCTATTTCTTGTAAACCCAATATCCTTCATGAAAGAGTCAAATTTGTTATGCTAACGTCTACGCGACTGCTTCAAACCATAGAGTGACTTCCATAACAAACAAACGCGGTCTTTCTTACGTTCAATTTCGAAATCATCGGGTTGTTGCATGTAAATTTTCTCTACCAAATCACCGTGCAAGAAAGCGGTCTTAATATCGAGCTGCTCGAACTCCAGATCTTACATAGCTACCAAACCGAGCAAGACACGAATAGAGATGTGTTCCAACCGTAGAAAATGCTTCATTGAAGTCCACTTACCTAACTTGCGAATAAGTTTTAGCTACCAACCGTATCTTATATCGAGTATCTACAACCCCTTGATCTCCTTTCTTCTTTTTGAAAATTCTCTTGTAGCCAACTATTATTTTCTTTTTTTAGGCTTAACGAGTTTCCATATTTGGTTCTTGTGGAGAGAGTCAATCTCTTTATTCATAGCGACTAGCCAACGAGCTGATTCAGCAGAAGAAATAAATTCTTGATAACTTGTAGGCTCGCTGCTATCAACTGTCTTTGCAACGGACAGCGTATACGCCACTAGATCATCGTAGCCATATCTCTGTAGCGGTCTAATGTCCCTTCGTTGTTGGTCTTGAGCGAGTAGATACTGCTCATCTTGGGACCGATCTTTATCAGACGATGGTGAAGGAGAGATCTCCTGCAAAACCGAGTTTTCACCGATTTCAATTTTAACGCTCGGCTTATCCTTCCTTGAATCGTCTTTAATTGGAGATTCCGTGTTCTTCGGCTTCAACATAACAGACTTGTCAAACGTTACATCTCTGCTAATCATAAATTTTTGCGACTTCGGATCTGAACACCACAGCCTATAACCTTTGACACCGGTAGCATAACAAAAAAAATGCATTTCTTCGCTTGAGGATTTAATTTGCCTTCACGGCAATGTGCATATGTAGGACAATCAAACACTTTAAGTGTTGAATAATCGGCATGCTTCGCAGCCATACCTATTCAGGTGTTTTACTACCAAGCGATGTATGAGGTGATCGATTCACTACATAACATGCCGTGTTCACCGCCTCTGCCTAAAACTCCTTGCCGAGCCCTACATTCGATAACATGCATCGAGCTTTCTTTAAAAGAGTCCGATTCATGCGCTTCGCGACTCCGTTTTGTTATGGTGTGTGGATAACGGTATGATGCCGAACAATACCTTCGTTTTTGCAGAATTCATTGAAATTTTCACTACAAAATTCTAATCCGTTACCCGTCCTTAGTCTTTTAATCTGTTTCTCTATCTACTTCTCAATCAACGTCTTTCATTGCTTGGATGTAAGAAACACATCACTTTTATGCTTCAAGAAGTAGTCCCAAATTTTTCTCAAAAAATTATCGATGAAAGTAAGCAGATACTTCGCATCTTTTTCTTTGGAAGCAATTTGAGAGGGTCTCCAAAGATCCGAATGTATATAGTCAAGAGCGTTTTTTGTGTTGTGCGCCGAACTGAAGCTGACTTATTTCTGCTTCCCAAAAACGTAATGCTTACAAAACTCTCTGTTCGATGTACTTTGACCACAAAGAAGACCTTGTTTCGATAACTCGGTCATACCTCTCTCACGCATATATCCGAGTCTCATATGCCATATACCATAATCTGGTAACTTTTGAATTTGACATGGATTTAGATGATAAACTGCCGCCGGCCCGGTAGTTGTCGAATCCTGCAACACATAAGAACTCAATTTTCAAGCCCTTCATAATGACGTGAGCACCTTTAGTTATTTTCAAATCTCCATCTTCAGCGGAGAACTTATAACCCTTAACGTTGAGTGTACCCAATGAGATGAGATTCTTCTTCAAGTTAGGTATGTGCCTAATTTCCGCTAATGTTCTCATAACTTCGTCAAACATTTTCATTTGGATCGTCCCCTTGTCAATAGCTCGACACGAACTATTGTTTCCCATCAAAACCACTCCACCATCAATAGACTCATAAGTGGTGAACAAATCCCTATTAGGACACATATGGTAGGAACAATCCGAATCCATAATCCATTCATCCTTAGATTGATGTATTTTGTCAAGAACCACAAGTAGATCTCCTTCTCCTTCTGATATACTAGCTTCAGCTGAAAACTCCTTCTTTTGTCTTTAAACCGCTGCTTGCTCTGCAATTTGTAACAATTGACTTTAAAGTGTCCATTCTTCTTACAATAGTTGTAGGTCAAGTTTTTATTCTTTGACCATGACTTTTTACTACCTTCTGAATTTCTCTTCTCCGCTCGCCCACGAACAAATAAGGCTGAAGATTGACTATCGCCTTCGTTAGAAGTTAACTCTTTGTCGATCTTCTCCTTTATCATCGAATTTTCTTTGACATTCTTGATCGAGATGGTATCTCGTCCATAAACTATGGTGTCATGAAAGTGCTTATAATTGGATGGCAAAGAACATAATAATAACAATGCTTGATCTTCATCATCAATCTTAATATCGAATCCAGATTTGTAATGATCGAATTAAACTCACCGATGTGGGATTTGATAGGAGAGCCTTCTGATATATAAAGTGTGGAGACGCTGCTTCAACAGGAGTCATTTGTGATAGAGTTCTTCAAATATAACTTCTCTAACTTCAACCACAAACTAGCCGTCGTCTTCTCCACCAAAACTTCTTGCAAAACTTCATTTGTCAAACACAACTGGATAACTGTGAGGGCCTTTTCATCCAACTCCTCCCATGCTTCCTCCGTCATAATAAAAGGCATTGAATCTTTTCTAAAAATTACCTTTCTCAAATTATTTTGTGTCAAATACGGCAATCATACGAACTTGTCTTAGACTAAAACTCATAGACCTATCAAACTTCTCAATATCGAACTTCATAATCCTTGGAGACGTGATGTAAGCTCAAAAGAAGACCTTGAGTGCTTACAAACCCTAAAACTTCAAAATCACAATCTAAGAAGATGGTGAAGAGAACACAAGTGTCGTTACCCACCGTAAACTTAGATTGTGAGATCTAAAGACCCAACGGTTCAAACAAAACACCAAATCTTCTAAACACTATATAGCTCCGATACCAATTTGTTGGCTCTGATACCAGTTTGTTGCGGCAAACGCAATCACGAAGCAATACGAACGATATAGAGAAGCAATCAAATAAACAAAAGCGATGGAAATAAGAGTACTGACCAAACAAAACACCAGATTTTACGTGGAAAGCCCTTTCGAGAAAAACCACGGGCGAGGAGAAGCTTTATTAATCAACAAAATTATGGAGGATTACAAACTCTAGATGAATCTCTCAAATCCCTCTCAAAACCCTAGCCTCCTCTCACAAATACAAAAGGGTTCAAATATCTCAAAAGCTATCACAAAGGTTATCTTATCCAGGGTTACAAAATACTACAATATATATAGTATTAGACAGATATGATGAAATAACTAATTTCCCAACAGAACAAATATTCGGCCGAAGACGACGGCAAACGTTTGAAGAAGGACTTGACAGACATCTGCCGAAAACCTTCATGAAACTCCAGAGCGCGCGAGCAGATGTCTGATGAAGGAACGACAGACGTTTACCCAAAAATAGAGCAATGGCTAATGTCTGAAGAACAAGTGAAGGATGTCTCTCAATTCTCTGTGTGCATGTCTTCGAATACGTTTCAGACGTCTGAAGCTTCTGCCTCTTTACCGTAGCTGAACCTGAATATGGAATACTCCCTGTAACGCCGAATTGAACTGGGAAACTTCTAGGGATCAAGAATACGAGGCAAACATAATATACACAAAAGTGAACTTGAGCCAATCGATGTCTCTCTCTAAGCTTATTTTTGTACTTCACTTACATTCCAGTATTGTACTAAACTCGTGGGGCGGGGGTGGCTGGTTTAGGATACACAAGTCATGCAAACACCATTTAATTTAAGAAGAGGAACATAGAAAAGGTGTGTTAGTGGATTGGTCGTTGACAGAAACTCTTCTTCGTTGATCACACACATTTTCTACTCATGATTAGCTGCTGGTTAATTGATCGAAAAAGCGAAAGTGAGAGCTATGCTAGAAATAGTTAATTTGTGATGAACTTGACAATTTTTCTTGTCTGGATTGCATACGTCTCAATATTTTGTTAAATATGAGATAATATTTGTTTCGAATGAAGGAGCCATTCAGTTAAAAATCATCACTTTTTAATATGTTGCATATTCAATTAATTATCATCAAACCTCACTTTTCTAAAATGTTAGAGCAGTTTAACAATTATATCTACATACACAAGTTTCACCAACTGGGCTTTAGCTCGGTTGGTACCAATTTCCTCTCCAATGCGAGAGGTCGTAAGTTTGATCCCCTTCGGGGGTTGATTCAAAAAAATAAAAAATAAAATACATGCCCAAGTTTCTTAGTCTATATGTCAACCCTGGATAAAATTACTAATATTTATTTTGGTTGTAATTTTTGGGTGTAGGGGATCGACTATTCTTCTAAATGCCCGGATGCATGAAACTAAGGGAACTACAGGTAAGCTTTTCTTTCCTTTTTTTCTTGTAAAAGACAGTTATGATATTCTCATGACTAATCACTAATTACATATTGCAGAAGCTACTACCCCGGACACTGTCCTTTCATTTGTTTATCAAACTCTTTTTCTTATCGACTATTTCTTCTCTATTGTGTTGCAGGTTTTACATGCGAAGGAGTTTTCAAAGAAACCGATAAAGAGTCTCATTTCGATTGTCATATAATAGAGAAGAAGGATAATGGTGAAAAAATGAAGAAGAGGCCACGAATAATTGTTAAGCCGCTGAAACCTCATGCAAATTTCAATGAGACGGTAAATCCTATGAATGGTAGGAGGCCATTAATCTCCCCGGGTGAATTAGCAAAAGATTTGAAGAAGGTTAATTCTGATGAAATAACTGAAGAGGTAACAAGACTTGCTAAGCCAAAGCTTTGAATCCTTGATTATACCAGTTAAAAAATAATTCGACTTAATATTTTTCTTTTGTTTTATGAATACACAGGAAGCTGAAGGCCTAGATTTACGAGATGAGCCAGTGATCAAAAAGAGAAAGCTTCTGCCAGAAAAATATGAAGAGGTTAAGAAAGATAATGGTGAGATGAAAAGGCCACAAACAGTTGTTAAGCCACTGAAACCTCAGAGAATTTTCAATGAGATGGCCAGTCCTATGAATGCTATGAGTCCATTGGTACAAGAGATGAAGGAGTCTATCGCTGATGAGAACATTAAAGAGGTAAGATATACTACTACACTAACGCCTGCAGCATAAATAATAGCGGTTAATAAATAATTTTGATCTAATATTTTCTTTTGTTTATTGATATACAGAAATCTAAAGCTCTATCTTTTCAAGGTAAACCAGAGATCAACAAGAGAAAGCTTCCGCCAGAAAGATATCAAGAGGGAAATAATGGTAAAGTTATCTGCCTTTGCCAAAAATAGTAATGTTGTCGTCATTTTCTTGTCTTATTTAGTGTAATTTTTCATATAACGAAATTAACTTTTTCTTCATAAATATGCAGCAACAAAGGAACAGAATGTTAATGTGATGGATGTGAAAATCTCATCAAAACAAGTTTTCAAGCAAATAAATTTTAGCGAAAAGAATTCAAAGCTACATCAAATACCAGACTCTCTTATGCGGGTACCAACATTATCACCTCATGTCCAAGATGTAAGCAGAGCAAAACCTGAAGTTTTATTTTTGTGCAAGTTAGAAAGATAAAACATACTGATTGCTGTTTTTTCTTTGTGGATGTGTTTAGAAACCAGAGAAGCGAAATTATGAGGATAAGCTGGAAATTACGAAAAGAAGGCTTCGCGATAGCTATGAAAATGCAAACGATGGTTTATTTCTCTTCTTTCATTTTAGCGGTTGATATCAATTTTCTTTTTGTGAAGAATTAGAAATTTACCGACGTTTGTTCTTTGCTCTCATCGTGCAGAAAGGAAGAAGCATTGTGTAAAGCTCATTGACTTGAATGAGTTGCAAGCGCGACAGCCTAAAAAAGAGATCAAGCCCAAAGCGAAGCGTGGGTGTCCCATTAGCGCTTATACAAAAGCAGCCTACACGCGATGACTGTCATATAACTTGGTAGGGCAGAAGGAAGCAAATTCTCTGGAATGATGCAAGCTGTACATATACATAATTTGTATATGATTTATATGCATAGTTAGGCTTTTTCATGAAAAATATTAGTTTGCTGTAAAAATTAGTCTTTTTTGTCTTAATGCTGTAGCTCAATTAAGATTTGAGTAAGCAATTCAAGACAAGTGATTGACTGGCTGCTTTTAGATACTTTTGTTTGTTTTATATAATGATAATATAATGATTCCCCATTTATTTGTTGATTGATTTCCGTTCTTGTTTGGTTCAGTTTTATTTTCTTCTTGGCAGAGAGCATTCTCTTAGACATGGAATTGCCATATTTTATTACATGTGCTAAAAATCTCTGGGGTCAGAAAAATGATTTGAAATATTTCTGGATAAATTGAAAAGGTAAATAGAAAAGCAATAATCATCCATTTTTTCAGGAAGAAATTAGAATCATTTTGACTTTAATGAAATAAAAAATATACTTTTGATTCTATTTTAAGAAATCAATACTATAATTTTTTTTTTGAAAGCATCTGATAAAATTTTAAGCAATAATAATCATACAAATAAAAAATTTGATCATATGAAGATGTAAAGAATGAATTATTCAGTAAACATATTTTATTCTTATTAAATTTATACATATTCACGAACGAGGGGACGATTATATAGTTTATTTACGAGTGTACACGAGCTTTTGATATAACCGGGTTCCATCAATATGATTAGCCTTGTTGAGTTTTGTCCCATCTTATATCTTATATCCATGCGGCTTTTATATTTTTTCCAATGTGGGACCATGTTACCCACATATCTAAACACTCCCCCTCACGTGCAATATGGTTGTCACGTGGATCGTACAAATACATGTAGAGGCTAGTCTCGAAAAGGCGGAGTGTTTGACAGCTTTGTCGGGCCATGAATTTCGATGTGATCTCGCGATGGCCGATGGAGTCGAGATGGTCTCAAAAAAGGTAACGATCTCGAAAAGAGGGCGGCGATGAGATCAAGAGTTGATGATGGTGTGATCTCATGAAGTCGACAGAGTCAATGCGATCTTGTAACGGCAAAGATGCCCATGAAGAAGATCGATGATGAGACCGGCGAGGATCAATCAATGTTGTCTGGTATGCTTTGATACCGTATTGAATTTATATTGAAACATTTCCAAATTTTTTAATATTATTTCAGAATTTAATTAATGATATAATGACTTTAGGTGGCATGATGCATGTACGAGGCAAAGATGAGACAAAACATGCACTATATACGTACATATTCTTTTATTGTTATTCTTTCTTTTCCAAATCTTACTCTCCCTCTCTCTCTCTCTCTCTTTTCCCTCCGAGACTTGTTTGTCCAAAATCCCTTCTTGCATAAGAAACCACTCAAGTTTCACTAGAGTTTGAAGATTTTGAAGATTTCCATGCATTTGCGAGTTTCTTGATCCATAAGCTAGATATATACTTCATTATTTACTTAGATTAATGATATTAACTTAGTTATAATCTCTATGCATGCATGATAAGATTTTGTGTGAGTAATTGTTAAATTTTAATGAATTAAAACTTTCAAAAGTCTGAGTACTTGTATTTGTTTTTTTTAATTGAGCTATGTCCTCGAAATCAGTGACAAGCTGGGATTTTGAGATTTTTAGAAAATTTTCTGTTGGGAATTAGCTTATTTGGTGCACTACAAAGTCGTAGATAAATGACTAATATTTTAGCTCAAAATTTTTTGTTGAGTTTCACTAAAAGATGGAATTATTACGATTTTTTAAAAGTTTCCAAGCTGAAATTACTGTTTTCAGCGGCTGTTTTTCACCAAACTTATAGTCATATTATGCATGGTTCCATTGACAATTTGGTAAATATAAAAATTGGAAGTTGCAGATAATTTTGTGTAGAAATTTTTATAATTTTTATTTGCCTTATCCATCTTATAAAATCAAGAGATATCATTTTTGTATTGTTTTCTGGTCTGTGAATAGTGTTCAGAAACATGTTTTAGTTTTGTATTTTATTTAATGTCTTATACTTGGAATCTGGGAAAGTTATTTTGAGGTATAAAATTTAATTTATTTATCTATATGTAGAATTTTAGTTTGAGTCTAAATATTGTATTTACTATTTTTGAGGATTTTTCATAATGAGCCTTAAAACTACACTTTTCTGGACTTAAGTTTTTAAACGATATTCTTTCGAGTGTTATATTTTCCATGTTAAGTTTTATCAGTGGGATAGTCTTATTCATATTGTGTCCTTACGGTTGAAGGACCATTAGCGTAGGCGTCCGAAACGTTGAGGCAAGGCAAAGTGGTCGTAGAATTCGACTAGCTTATATATTGTATTCCGGTGAGTAGAATTAGCATATATAAGATGGAAATCAGGTAGATGGCGTATAGCATCCCAAATAACCAAATTTCTTATGAACATTATTTCCTATTCATTATAATTAATGTCTCGCAAACTCAGTTTACAATGCCATGTTTGAACACTTCTTATTCATTATAATTCATGTCTTACATACTCAGTTCATAATGCCATGCTTCATTTCCTTTGCTTTGCTTGTGCGAACACACTTGTTAAAGCAGTTACACACTTACTAATGATTATCAAGAGGCACCATTACAGACTCACAAGCTACATGTACACATCATTAGTAACTGCCATGACATGATAAAACTTATCATGTTTCTTCTTATATATTTTGCAACACACTTGCTAGAACACCTGCATAATTACTAATGATTACCATGAGACACCATCACAGACTCTCATGCTACGCATACACATCATTAGTAACCGCCATGACACATATAGATCTTGCCCTGATTCTTCGTGTTGTAATTATATCCAGCTAGTATCATATAATGCTTATCATGTTTTCGTTATATTGATACCATTGTTCTGTACATTCTTATATCTTAACTTCCGCTATTGCAAAATTAATTATGAGTTGTTGTTCTTATGAACTTTATGTTTTGCATTGGATTTGGGAAACCGCACAGTACTATTTTATAAAACTTGATTATGTTTGCAAATTGCGGTTTACTCTTGAAATGATAATGATAGGTTCACCATGAATTTTCTATGTATTTATGGTTTGGTTATCCGATACCGAGGTGGGGGAGAACCGGTTACGGATACACGGTGAATCATGATTTTTCTATATAGTTTTGGTTTGGTGATATCCGATACTGGGGCGGGAGAGAATCAGTTACAGATACATGGTGGACCTGGTATGATATCGAGAGGTAGAAATTCTATATAGAAAGGTGATTGATCTCAAAAACTATCTATTAACCGCAATCAAGAACGGCGTCGCTTTGCAGCTAGCCGGTGAGTACGGGTTAGTCCACAGGGATGTTGTGAATCTCCTAATCGCTCAAACGAGTTAATTCCGAAGGGTGTTCGGACAGATTATTAAATCTAAAAACCTAAATTATTCTATACTACGATTATCTAGATCTAAATCTTGCTAGGGTTAGGTTTAGGGATGGTTTGGAAATGCAAGTAAATCCCAACGCTTTCTATACCCAAATGAAGATCTATGAGAAGTTATGGTAATTATCAATAAAGGGGATTAGATCCATTCGGGAAAGTGTTCCTTCCTCTAGGTTCTTGTCCTTCCTTTAGAGATCCTTACCCTAACCTCCATGGAAAACACGCGCAACCGGGCCTTTAAATTACGGTATCACCGCTACCTCGAGGGATAGGGTGCCGTAGGACGCGGTGTGTGCGTGTATGCATGGAGTCCTATTGAAAATATATTATGGGCAAGAAAGGGATGAGATATCTCATCTCTCAAAAGCCTTCCCCAAAACTAACTCTAAACAATTATCTATGGCAAGGAATTAAATCTACCTAGGGCAAGAATTGAATCTAAACTAGAGCAATTAAATAAAACTATTTACAGATGGCTCTCACCAAACATCAACACAGGGTTGTCTGATCTGAATTCATGATTTGAAAAGAGGCACCGATACTCTCCATAAAGAATTTTGAATTTATTATTAAAAGGGGGCATAAGAAAATATAATGATTTGGGTTCTATTTATAGGAGATAGAAACCCTAGGTTACAATTGATCCACACGTCTGCAATTACAGAAATACCCCTAGGAATTCTTTTCAGATCCGACCTTGAGTTTTGGTAAAAAATTCACGAACCCCGGGCTTATTCTGGCCGCGGAACCGCGGCATTGGTTGGCTTGGGCCGCGGTTCCGCGGCCCATTTGGTGACTTGAAGTGTGAGTTTTTTTGTGATTTTTCTCTACTATTTGGGCTCCTTATTTATTCAGGTCTTTTCTCCATTTGGCTTTTGTGTTTTCTCCAGATCTTTCAGCGAAGACTTGTAGTGGACTTTAACTGTTCGCTTTCTAATCTTGGACCTTGCGTTGCCTTGTACTATTCTTTTGTGTAGGATTGATTAAGATCCTTCTATTTGTTGGTCAAAGTCCCTCTTTTGCATCATCTTCTATCTTTTTCACTGTTTTAGATCCAAGAACCTGTAACCTGTAATATGTAGCAGACATGCGTCAAAAGCACCTGTTTATTTATAAAACGAATAAGAATGGGGAATATAATAATGCAATTTTATGGTATGAACAAATACCCCCAAACTTATCTTTTGCTCGTCCTCAAGCAAACTTATTTTTTATTCTCTACAAAAAAAAACTAACTGCACTTTCGCAGGGAAACGCGATTGCACTGAGCACGTGCAATAAGTCGTTAAATCTCTAGGTGTCCCTAGTAGGAGGAGTGTTGTCTCCTGAGGGTTTTCAGCGGATACTACCCACAAAATCCTATCAATTCGGCTTTTCGACTTTTGTTCTCCAATTAAGTTTTCCAACAAGGAATTCTATTATCTTCTACTTGTAAATTATCCACCCACATTCTTCACACTTCCTTATCATCTAACTTAAGATTATATATGTTCTATAGACTTACCTAGCTTTCGGCATCTCTTAAGTTTTCCTTCTAGGGTTCCATCTCCACTCAGGAATTTCTATCAACTCTACTAAAGATACAAGTTCTATTCTTCATCCCTTTCTCTCATCTAAACTCCAATCACATATCCCTATGTGTGTGTATAGATCACCCCTACACTTGGAAATTCAAATCAAGCAATCATACTCTTGTCCGTTGTCCAAAGTACTTATTAATTGGTGAATTTTTAAATGAAATTTGCTTACACATCCTTCATGCGACCGTTAATACTTCTTGAGGTACCAACAACCGATTACAAGATGTGTTTGCACATTTAAGCGTAATTTCTAGTCTTGCAACACCCAAGGCTTTTAGCAGTGACTCCCAAACCAGTTGGTCTAAGGCACTAGGTGATGAAGCACCCTCGCTAAGTATTTTTCTAGTTTTGCAGCCTTAAGTAATCACAAAAACCAATGTCCATTTTTTTATTCTTCATTCACACTTATATATATATTTTTTTTCATTTTTATTGTACTAAGGACTTTAAACAAGAGCATTTCAAGATCTCTTCTACTATTCCAAGTTTCAAGGTGCGTGATTGTGCAAATTGTAGGGTATACATTTTCAGAATCTAGACTTAAGTTAGGAATTATTTTTCAAACTTATACTCTAATAAGAATATCAATACTGTTCCTTCGTTTCGACTTAGCCCAAGGAGTGAACCCAAAATTTGCCTATTTCTAAATAAACTACAAAAACATATATTTTTTACCGTTAAACTTTAAGAAAGATTATTTTTAGGGTTTTTAATTTACTAAGTCTAAGATCTAGTTGTTCCAAACCAGTTAACCTATTTGTCAAACTCAAGTCAATTAGCCAAAATTGAATATAATAATTTTTATAATTTTTCAAAATTTTCAAATTTTTATGCGTTTTCAAATAAGTATGCAAATACAAAAATATGTACAAATGAATGCGAAGGAAGAAGACGTACCGAGCGTACCCCCAAACTTGAACTTGACAGTGCCCTCACTGTCATGCTAAACCAAGAGGGTCAAAATGTCGGTACTCCCCTGTTTATTTATTTATACAAAAAAAATTATATTTTTTAATGTTTTGAAATTTTTTTTTATTTTTTATTGAAAAAGAAAACAAAAAATATATGTACATATACAACAAGGTTCCCCCCAAACTTAAGCTTGGCCTTACATAAGCCAAAGGTTAGCACCAACCATTCAAAAATCTTATCGTGGTAATGGTCGAGTTGGTGAAAGAATGGAGTGGAAAGAAACGAAATGAGAAGCACACGAGACCGTGTGGGAAGAAAGGTAGAATATGGTCTCGGTGGAGGAGAAGAAGGGCGGAAAAGAGAAAGAAGGGTAGCACGATCTTGAGGGTGTAAGTCGAGTGAATAAATTAGCGCAATTTGTGATGACCGTGGTGTTAAAAGCGATTGTGCTAATCTATCAACCCGTCGAGAAATGGGGTCAAATTCCTCAAGATTCGCAAGAAAGCATGGGTACGTCGAACTTGGTATAGGAGATGAAAATGTAACGGTCTCTTGTACGGTCGGAAGGATAGGAAGGACGAAAGGGAGTGAATTAGGGATAGTCTCATTCTCACCGTAGTAAACTGTCTCGAACTTGAAAGATTCCATCAACGGTTCGAAACGACTGTAAGCAACCGAGTCTGATGGTTCAACTAACTCATCTGAAAATTGAAAGGACTCAAACTCGGGCGGTGAGTCTTCAACATCGTCCGAAAAAGTAAAAAAACTCGTAAGTGTTATCGGCTGTGAGAACTGTGTCGGATTCAAAGGAAAATTTTTCAAGCTCACAGTCTTCAAGCGTGATCTTGTGCGTGGTCAGAACGATGGAAAGGAGGGAGGGTGATATAACAGTTAAAGGTTCGGGAGGATGAATTGGAAAATCAGACACATCAAACAAAAATGGTTCAACCTCAATATGATCCTCAAAACTCTCCTCAATACTATCCTCATAATTCTCCTCAATATTTAACTCATCCATGCCATTATCATCAAAATCAAGACGCATATGAGGTTCGGGAGAAATACTTAATGACTCGGGATGATGAATTGGACATAAAATTTCAATCAAATCGACGGGTTCATCATCCAAAATATTCCCGGCGTCTATATCCTCAATCAAGTGAAAATCAGTTTTTTCTGACACCTCATCAAAAGCATGGATATTTATCGATTTAGGTTCTAGAGCGGAGGTGTAAAGATCGAAAGGATTAAGTGTGGTTTCACTCGAAAGGGGTTCTTCACAATTTGGCAAATCAAGCACTACAAACTCGCACAACTCATCATTTTGGACACATGTTTGAAAATTGGAGTTGTTGGATTCAATTGGGTATGGGTAGGTTTGATTTGGAAATCCTCTCACATTCTCACTCTGTCAACCTGCCTCCTTATACATTGAAAAATTTGAAGCTAGTTGGAAACTAGCTACCGGTTCAGTAGGTTGCATAAGAGCGGCCATGGACGCTTCCACATTCCTAACCATTTTGTTTGTTGCTGCGATATACGCCTCCAACGACTCTTCCAAACTAGACTTGGGTGGTAAGGGGGTTTCGGTAAAAGATTCGAAATCGTGTGGATATGCAAAACTCCCAACAGGCTGTGTCGAAGCAGTGTCTAGTGAAGGTGGGAAGGTCGGGTAGGACTGGTAGGAAGTGGGTAGTTGGGCAGGGGTAAGGTCAACATGTGGATAAAAAGGAGAATAATCGTGCGGATCCCTAGAACTAGATGAGTGGAGAGGGGTGAAAGATTGGCTGCGAGATTGAGCAATATGCTCAGCAATGGACATCGGCTTAGGAGTGACAGAAGGACTTGAAAAAGTGGTATCAACATATGGAGGTGGTAAAGGTTGACTTGGTTGACACAAAGTGGGTTGAAAAGTCGAACTGTTTCTCCTAGACGCCTCTATTTGATCTTTCAAAGGTTTTTAGGCCAGGAAGGATCGTCTTTAAATTGACCGAACAAATTGACGTACGACGCAAAATTAGGTTCGGGATACCAAAGTTCGGCAAGTGATTTATTATGTGGGGTACCCATGTTAGAAGAAAGGGGGAAAGAAAGAAAGTTGGGTGGTGCAAGGATTTATTTGCGGCAAAAATTTGCAAGGTGTTAAAAAAAATATTTCCTTTTTCTCTTTGCTCTTTATTTGGAAAAATTTTTTACCAAAAAGATTAAATATATGCAAATCAGAAAAGATCACTTGCAATCAATTATATTAAGCATAGCGCAACAAATCCTGCATAAGATTTGTTATATGGAAGGTAATATATTTTTAAAGCGCGAGGAATTCTGCAGCAATTCACAGAAAATATCTCAAAATTTGCAGAGGAGAAATAACAGGGAGCTTACAGTACAAATTCCACCAATTAAGGACACCAAAAAGCCGTGTTTCCGCGGTTTGAACATGTATTGTGCGGCGGATCCGCGGTGAGGGGGTCGACACGAGTCCCAAGAATTTTTTCAGCAGACGACTCCACAGGAAGGCCGCATTTCCGCGGTCTTAGGTAGGGTGAGGCCGCGGTTTCGGGGTGCGATGGCGGCTACAGATCCCAATAATTTTTCAGTCTCTCTGTTTTGACTTCCCCTATTTTTCAGATCTTTATCTTTCTGTTTCGTTTTTTGGAATTTTCCAGATCCGTCTTTGTTTGTAGATCCTGCAAAATTCAAACAACAAAGTATCCTTTCCAAAAATAACAGATGAAATATTTTTATATTTTTTTGATTTTTCAGATTTTTATGATTTTTTAATTTTATTAAGATTAACCCGAAATTGCAAAAAGGAAAGTTTGGGGGTACGCTCGGTTCTCGGGAAAAATTCTGCTGCTCTTATTTTGAATTCCCCTTCTGTTTTGATATTTTGTTTTCTGTTTCTCTTTCTGTAGATTTCCAGATCCGAGTTTGTATATAGATCCTGCAAAATTCAAACAAAATACCCTTTCCAAAAACAACAGATGATATATTTTTATATTTTTTTTGGATTTTTCAGATTTTTATGATTTTTTTGAATTTAGATTAACCCGAAATTGCAAAAAGGAAATAACACGCCATCTGCGGCAACGGCGCCATTTGATTGATCTCAAAAACTATCTATTAACCGCAATCAAGAACAGCATCGCTTTGCAGCTAGCCGGTGAGTACGGGTTGGTCCACAGGGATGTTGTGAATCTTCTAATCGCTCAAACGAGTTAATTCCGAAGGGTGTTCGGACAGATTATTAAATCTAAAAACCTAAATTATTCTATACTACGGTTATCTAGATCTAAATCTTGTTAGGGTTAGGTTTAGGGATGGTTTGGAAATGCAAGTAAATCCCAACGCTTTCTATACCCAAAAGAAGATTTATGAGGAGTTATGGTAATTATCAATAAAGGGGATTAGATCCATTCGGGAAAGTGTTCCTTCCTCTAGGTTCTTGTCCTTCCTTTAGAGATCCTTACCCTAACCTCCATGGAAAACACGCGCAACCGGGACTTTATACTACGGTATCACCGCTACCTCGAGGGATAGGGTGCCGTAGGGCGCGGTGTGTGCGTGTATACATGGAGTCCTATTGAAAATATATTATGGGCAAGAAAGGGATGAGAGATCTCATCTCTCAAAAGCCTTTTCCCAAAGCTAACTCTAAACAATTATCTATGGCAAGGAATTAAATCTACCTAGGGCAAGAATTGAATCTAAACTAGAGCAATTAAATAAAACTACTTACAGATGGCTCTCTCCAAACATCAACACAGGGTTGTCAGATCTGAATTCATGAATTGAAAAGAGGCACCGATACTCTCCATAAAGAATTCTGAATTTATTATTAAAAGGAGGCATAAGAAAATACAATGATTTGGGTTCTATTTATAGGAGATAGAAACCCTAGGTTACAATTGATCCGCACGTCTGCAATTACAGAAATACCCCTAGGAAATCTTTTCAGAGCCGACCTTGAGTTTTGGTAAAAAATTCACGAACCTCGGGCTTATTCTAGCCGCGGAACTGCAGCATTGGTTGGCTTGGGCCGCGATTCCGTGGCCTATTTGGTGACTTGAAGTGTGAGTTTTTCTGTGATTTTTCTCTGCTATTTGGACTCCTTATTTATTCAGGTCTTTTCTCCATTTGGCTTTTGGGTTTTCTCCAGATCTTTCAGTGAAGACTTGTAGTGGACTTTAACTGCTCGCTTTGTAATCTTGGACCTTGCGTTGCCTTGTACTGTTCTTTTGTGTAGGCTTGATTAAGATCCTTCTATTTGTTAGTCAAAGTCCCTCTTTTGCATCATCTTCTATCTTTTTCACTGTTTTAGATCCAAGAACCTGTAACCTGTAATATGTAGCAGACATGCATCAAAAGCACCTGTTTATTTATAAAACGAATAAGAATGGGGAATATAATAATGCAATTTTATGGTATGAACAAAAGGCGAAGAACCTAGCGAGATTACTCGATAGCGGTGATAGTTTGGAACACGGTAGTTATCTGGAGGATACCGACCAGGGTTATATGATGTGATTGAAAAGAAGGCTGATCCGAGAGATAGCACCTTATGAAATTATGATTTTGAGTGTCGATGATTAACACGAGATTTGATGATGGTTTTATTGATGATGTTTTTCTATTGTGTGTGATTCATTATGATGTGTTTACATTTACTTATGCTACATACATGTTCTTACATATCATGTTAGTCTTGTACATATGATTAGTCGGTGTTCGGCTATGCATACGATTTCTATCTTGTGATATCTTTCCATTCACGAGTTGGCAACTCCCCCCCGTTGTGCCATAACTTCTTGCAGGATCGACCGCTTAGATCAGTAGCGGCTTCGTTGACACCTTTCCTTTTTGGGGGCATGATCTCATTTGCTCTAAGCGGGTTATAAAGTTGTATCGTAACCGCCTCCTTTTGTACTTGTTTGTATCTAGTAATACTTCATCTACCACCTGTATATTCCTTAACTTAGAGACATGAGACGAGACTGTCACGCCCAGCATCCCAAAATACGGAAAACGAGGGATGACTAGGCCAGCCATGCTCCTACGGTCAAGGAATCATCCCGCCGTAGTCACACTTCGGCTTCTAGCATTACATGGTAATCAGTAAATAAAGCGCAGTGGTAAAGGAATCACATCACTAATTTATTACATTAATATTCCATTGTTCACAAATTACAGATAACAAGAACAATTACTAACCAAGTTCAATCTCACGATCACTTTTATGGAAAGCAGTAAAGATAGGAAGTACACCAGACTATATCTCCGTGAACTCGAAAGGTAGATATGTCTCCTGCGCTGGTCCTTCCACGGGATCTGAGCATGCATACTCAGGTCGTCAGAGCGACACAACAACAATATTATTATAATAAGATAAAACAGGTAAATGAGGTAATACTAGTGTAAGAACAATACAAGTAATCACTATGTCACTATATGCTGCAGAATATGTTCTGTGTCCCTATCGGTCTCTAGGTCATATTTGAAATCGCATAGTGGAAGGAGGATCATGTTTAACAGGTGTCACGACCCAAAAAGGTACGTGATGGCCCTAATACTACGCAACGCCTCCAGACGTAACGCAGTAAAAGAAAGCCAAAACCCAGAAATCTAAACCATAAAAATACGGAAAAGATAATAATAAGTTTTGGAAACATTTGAAATCACAACCCAAATTCTTTAAAATAGTCCATATTTTCTGTAAAATTTTGGCAGCACCTCCTTTGTAAAACAAGCCCCTAAAAAGGGTACAACATGAATATAAAATAAAGCATCCCAAACGGGAGCAAAATCCACGCCCAACGGCGGAAAACAACACCACAACAGATATACGACGCCGTAGCGAAGAAATCAGAGACAGAAGAAAGGAAACTGTATAAAATCCACAAATCTACAGTAATATACAAATCGTCATCACCAAGTCTCTAAGTCACAACAAACTGGTAATAGATGGAGAGTACAATATACAACGAATATACAATACACTCTCAGATAACCACAAAACCCACCTGGCAAAACTGCACACTAACAGGCGAAGTGGTATCCGCAACCCAAAAGATGATAGATGAGTGTGTAGCTGAAAAGCTGAATAGCTTGCCTTGACTACTCTGGGGAAAACTCCAGCAAAACCTGTGGCACAACGGGGGTGAGTTGCCAACTCGTGAATAGTAAATAACATATGCAGGTAATCGCGAGAATGAACGTACAGCATGAATCTAATATATGACATTTCAAATATAATAGGTCATGAGTACGAAATAATGGAAAGTACGCTATCAAGTACCACCAATATGTCCTGCAATAATGATATGACAACAGTATGCAATAATCATGCTCTGGGGATATGAGAAAGTAAATGTGCAACTCTCATGAAGGTACTCTCACAGGTACTCCTAATACATGGAATAGTGCACAAGTATATAAAGATGAGGTATGGAGTGAAATATATCATTTCCACGGAATCCTGACATCGTGGTAGGATCATAATCCAATAAGACAAATCAATATCCCAATCCTCAATCAGTCACCAAGTCCGCTCTCATATCATCTAAGTGTCACATCTCCTCAAATCCGCTCTATCAATTGTATCTCACAAAAGTGTCGAATGTACACATCGAATAGATCTTACATATCTAATAGGTACAACAACAGTATATCTATCGTATCAAAAGTACAACACAAGTGAATCTCACATCTCTCGTATGTACAATATCTGGTATATCTCACATATGTCTCAAGTACAACAGCTAGTGGATCCCACATATCTCGTCTGTACAATATCAGGTATATCTCACCTATATCTCATGTACAACAGCTAGTGGATCCCACAAATCTCGTCTGTACAATATCAGGTATATCTCACCTATATCTCATGTACAACAGCTAGTGGATCCCACAAATCTCTAGTGTGTACGATATCATCTTCCAATCCCAATGAATCTCATGAATCTCAAGTCAATCTCCAGCACAGTTCTAACATCCTAAAATATAATGACATATATAAATATGATGAGGGCAATACACATATATTAGCGTCCCATTCCACTAATATTGGTGTAAAGGTATATATAACAGCGGCTCTATCCCCTGTTATATATACAAGAGTATTTAGAAATATCATAAAACCAATGTGTCAAGCATCGACACAGAAAAACTGATAAGTACGTATCATACGCTATCACGAGAGCCCGAGTGCCTCGCTCTGCCCCTCGCCTCTCGACGTATCGATACGCACATGACTCCCAACGGTATCCCCCTGATATCCGCCGAGTCTCTGGTAATGTCACCGGAAAGTATGGCTCCCCTAGGCCTCATCGCCTCAATGCGACATCGGCTCACTCCGACAACATTCTTGCTTCGGGGTACCTCCGGGCCCCACCATGTATCCTCATGCGGCTCTCGATGCCTCCTCGCATAGGATATATATCCGCACCGATAAATCTCATGGTGGATGCTATAATATCATCTCAAGGAAACCGGGTCTTCATGTATGCATAATTTCATGAACTACCACGGTTCCCAAATCCAGAAAACATCATGAAAAATCCATATAACAATGCGATAATCCATGAATAAATGTACGCAATATGAACTATAATGAAAGCGTATAAAGAACAGCATAGCATTCACCAGATATAAATGGATATATGAAACGTAAAGCAGAAATATAGGTATCTACCTATTTGATGATGTGATATACCTATCAGGTATAAGTAAGGTATGAAATACGAGTACACCTGCCAATATGATGATGTAATATACCTATCAGGTATAGGTATGAAATGCAAGTACACCTACCTGTATGCTGATGATGAAAAATACCTATCAGGTATAGGTGAAGTATGGAAAGCATGTACACCTGTATCTATGTCCCTAGGTGTATATGTATCTAGCCCTACTGATACAACATCCTATAGGTAAACAGGAACTAGCATGTCAAGTCTAAATATAACAATAAGAAATATGTATCAAAGTCACAATGTCCCTAACCATACAATAGCATTTCTAAAATATGGTCGTGTATAACATGACAATTATTGACGGTGTGTGTGGCATCCAATCAGTGCTCTCGCAATCTGAGCCGTCAATAATAGTGCAGTGTCCTAAGGATACTAGTCCAATCACAACTATCACTACACAGTAAGGTATATGCGCAATTCTAAACATGATATAGAATATGCGACAAAGGTAAAGGTTTCTAGCCCAGACGCATAACGCCATGCGGGCGATTCCCCTGTAGATGTTAAATCTACTCACCCACACTCCAAGCTAGATGAAATCTACCACCTGTATCCCCCTGTGGCAGTGTCCGTAGTCCTCGTCTGCGAACCTGCAACATATAACCAACAAGCAAATATATATATCAATAATAGCTACGAAATACAAACTAGCTATATCTAACCGACACAACAACACACAACCACCTCCTAAGTGTTCGTATCGTGGCTAACGAGAGTAGCGACACGACGAAAACGACTTAAGAGCGAAACCACGAAAACGGCACGACGCGTGTCGTAACACGTATCGCACGAACACGAAACACTAGAAACTGCACAATTGATCCCAGATTTGCTACTGTGAAAACTAAACAATTTCAACAAGACCAGAGGAACCCTAAACATAGCAGACACCCACAGTACAAAACCCAAACCCAAACTCTACAAGTTGGCCGGCGTCGCCGGCCCCTCTTCTTCCTGTCGCCGGCCCAGGCCGGTGGGATGGGGTCCGTCTTGGTGGTGGTGCTCCAGGTCCCCTAGTACAACACAACCCCTATGTTTAATTTCTCAGTAAACAACCCAGATCACAGCAGGTCCTAGAAACTACAAACCGACACTAAAATACGATATTTCGTATCAAACCCTAATTTAACATTCCAAACAGAATCTAATAGCTAAGTTACACTAAAAAGCACTTAAATAACAGTATGAGAATTTACCTACACAAAGGACATCAAGAATCCATGCTCAAGAGCACTCCAAGTGAAGAAAATGAGATGAAGTGAAGAAATTTGTGATTTTGTGATAACTTGTGAAGAATTGTGAAAGAATGAAGAATAAATGAGAAAGAAATGGGCCAAGTGCAGTAGAGGGGAGAGGGAACTCGGCCAAGTGTGAGGGAGAAAGAGAGAGAGACAATTTCCATGCACTTTCCTCACAAAAATGCATTTAATGCAAAGTCAAACCTAATCCATATGCATGCACCTTCTTCTCCTCTTCTTATCTATTCTTTTCTTTTCTTTTTCCCCTTTAATCCTAGGCCACACAATCCTTATGATAGGGTATAGATTAACTTAGGAAAAATTCTAGAAAAGTTGAAAAGAGAAGATTCTAAAAATGTGCAAGCCGGATTAAAATAACATTAAAAATGGGAAAAATTCAAATTGCACCAAAACGTCCCATATACTCTCAAAGTGTGCGCACAAGCTTTATTTCATCAAAACTAGGTGCTGGTAAGTCGATATGGCCGTTTGATCGCAATCGGTATAAAACTGAAAATACCGATGAATTTCACCCAAAAACAGAAACAAACACAAAACGATTTCTAGATCGTTACAATCTCCCCCCTTATAAAAATTCGTCCCCGAATTTAAAATTTCCACCAAGCATACCTTCAAAGAGAAGAGTACAACACTCCCAAATCTCACTCGCAGCTTCCCAAGTGATCCCCTCACTATACAGCTACGTCCAAGGAAACTCTTCACAGATGGCAAGACCCCTGACCGAAGTTTCTTCACCTGCCGAACCATTACACACATGGTTGTCGGTGAACGAAAAGATCGAGTCCAAACAAATGGTCTGTGCTGAATCATGTGAAAAAGTCATGAAGGTATTTGCAAAAATTAACACCATGAAAACGGGGTGAATAATCTATAATCTGGGCGGAAGTGCCAAATTAAAGGCAACGAAAGCTAACTCACATAAAGGATCTCAAAAGGACCAAAAATCCTGGGATAAGCTCCCCAAAAACTCAACATGTCGTACATCGGCAAAGTCCGTAGAAATACATGATCTCCCACTGCGAACTCAAGTCTGCGACCAACATGGTCGGCATAAGACCTCTGTGTGCACTGGGCTACTATCATCCTGACCCGAACCAACTGGAACATCTCCGAAGTCTCTAGACTAGCTGAGGTCCAAAATCCTACTATGCGAATTCAGAAAAACAGACTGGTGATCGACACTACCTGACTAAACCTAAAGGTTGCCAATTGAAATGTCTCCTGATAACAACTATCAAGAAGTATCCTAACAATGGCGAGTGACGATCCCAACTGCCGAAAACAACAAACCAAACAAACACCTTGAAACGAAACCTGAAATTTCTCTTTACATTCCTGTCCACCCGTAACTATCTCACAAGTCACGTCAATGCTGGCGGAACTTGAATGAACATAGAGAGTTGACTGATGTGCTTACTCTAGGATTTCACGTCTCTACCCGATAACATCAGGTACACAAACGCATCCCTAACTTAGCACAACCTTGTCACAATCAAGGTCTCCGAATCAAAAGCAAAGAACTGATGCAGTTGCTATCCAAATCTCCAACTGCTGAAAACTCTGCACACATGCCTCAGTCCAAAGAAAAGAACCTCCTTACCTGGTCTTCACAGTCAACGGTGCAACCATACTCTAGTAATCCTGCACGAAACGGCGGTAAAAACCTGCTAAACCCCAAATCAAAGGACCTCTGTCCGAACACAAGTCTGGGCATAAGCTGTACGGTCACGATCTCCCTCGGAACCATACAAAACCGTCTCCCGTAACTACAAGACCTAGGAGTCAACACAAACAAGCCTGAATGAACACTCCGAGAATCTAGCAACAACTGGGCTCTACCAATGTCTGCAAAACAAATTCTCAAGTGCTGCTCCTGTTCCTCAAGACACAAAGTATTGACCAGAATGTCGTCCAAACACAACAGCAACTGGTCGAGGAACGGCTTGAAGAAATCTGGTACATCATATCCACAAATGCTGCTAGGACATTGGCAAGTCCAACGACACCACCAAAACACCACGGCCCGTAGCACGCACAAAAACAGAATTCGGAATGCCCCCACTCCGAACCCGCAACAATGATGACCTGATCCCAAACAACTTAGAAAAAGTCTCGCACTCTGGAGCTGATCGAAGAAATCGTCCAATCAAGGTAACAGATACCTAACCGCACCGCAAGCCGGTTCAATTGACGATCTATCAATCCACAACCGCAATCTGTCGTCATCCTCCAGAACGAACAGAATTAGGGGCTCCCAAAAGCGAAACACTCAGACACACAAACCTCCCAACAACAACTCTGCAGCAGATCCTTAAGCTCCCTGAATTTCGCTAGCTTTACTGGAACATCGTCGAAGAACTCTTGCACGATAACTACCCGGTCCAACAATCCTAATGTGGCTCCGGTATCTCGAATGAACGCCAAGAATCCACGACATCTCTTCCAAAGCTGACTAGCGGAAAATGGCTGAATTCAAGCTGTAAGAGGCGGCACAACTATCCACCTGCACAACAAGAACTGACTCGCCGGGAAAACAAATCCTGACTGTTTCCACACGGTAGTCCACAGACGCCTAACACGTAGCTAACCAATCCATGCCCAGGAGAACGTCAAATCCAATATCTCTAGAAGGATCAAATGACGGCAAAATCTCCTCACCAACTGGCATACGACTGAAATACGTGTCGCGCAACAAAAGAATCGCTGCCAGAAGTTAACACAACAAAACAGCTGATCTAACTAACACGATCCTCGTCCCAACCACGGCACAAAGTGCGAAAAACCAACAAGTACAACAACGAACATGAACAAGGATACCTGAAAACTCCGCATTGGACGCCTGTGCGTCCGAATGAGTAGAAACAAACCCTCGTGTCTGCCTCCTACCCACAACTGGCTGAAATCCTCCACTCTGCGGTAAAGCTGTCTCGCAACAACGTGGCTCAGTACAAACTCGCACCCGATGATCCAAACTCCCGCACCGATAACATCCGGAAGAAAACTGCTGACCATCCTGGGGATAAGAGCTAGACGACTGTCCTCGTCTCAAGCCTCTTGTACTAGTATGCCGTGCACGAAACCTGTCACGACGACTGAACCTCTGTCCCTGGACTGGCACACCTGCACGGGTCCTCCACTGTCCTGGAACTCGTAAAGTCTCTGGATTACGTGTCTCGTCGACTGGAGCTACATCCACTGGTGCTACGTAAATAACAGACTGCTGCACGCTGATCCCAAGGAACAACTGTCCAACTAGGGTGACAACCTCCTGTCGCTGCGCTCGCATGGCATCAACCAATGATCTCATCGTCTGGCGCAAATCCTGCATCTCTGTCACAAGTCTAGCGATCTGATCAGTCGAAGGCTGATCCGTCTGCAACTGTGCAATACGAGTGCCCTCCTGGTCAGTGCTCGTCTCACCCGAGCTAACCCTGACCTCGGCTCTCGCTGCATCACTCTGGGTCCCCATAGTCATCAATGGCAAGGCTATAAATAGATATAGGATTCGATAAGAACAAGGAAATCGAATCACAAGGATATGAATCATCAAGGAAGGAATCTCAAACAACTTGTACTTAGGCACTTTAGGCGAAATACTGCATCGTGGGTATGCTGCAGACATACACACACTACGTTACTCCGCTTAGGTTACCTACTCCATCATACCAGGGTCATCCTACACTCCGAAAGGTAAAACCACGCTCTGATACCAACTTTGTCACGACCCAAAAAGGTACGTGATGGCCCTAATACTACGCAACGCCTCCAGACGTAACGCAGTAAAAGAAAGCCAAAACCCAGAAATCTAAACCATAAAAATACGGAAAAGATAATAATAAGTTTTGGAAACATTTGAAATCACAACCCAAATTCTTTAAAATAGTCCATATTTTCTGTAAAATTTTGGCAGCACCTCCTTTGTAAAACAAGCCCCTAAAAAGGGTACAACATGAATATAAAATAAAGCATCCCAAACGGGAGCAAAATCCACGCCCAACGGCGGAAAACAACACCACAACAGATATACGACGCCGTAGCGAAGAAATCAGAGACAGAAGAAAGGAAACTGTATAAAATCCACAAATCCACAGTAATATACAAATCGTCCTCACCAAGTCTCTAAGTCACAACAAACTGGTAATAGATGGAGAGTACAATATACAACGAATATACAATACACTCTCAGATAACCACAAAACCCACCTGGCAAAACTGCACACTAACAGGCGAAGTGGTATCCGCAACCCAAAAGATGATAGATGAGTGTGTAGCTGAAAAGCTGAATAGCTTGCCTTGACTACTCTGGGGAAAACTCCAGCAAAACCTGTGGCACAACGGGGGTGAGTTGCCAACTCGTGAATAGTAAATAACATATGCAGGTAATCGCGAGAATGAACGTACAGCATGAATCTAATATATGACATTTCAAATATAATAGGTCATGAGTACGAAATAATGGAAAGTACGCTATCAAGTACCACCAATATGTCCTGCAATAATGATATGACAACAGTATGCAATAATCATGCTCTGGGGATATGAGAAAGTAAATGTGCAACTCTCATGAACGTACTCTCACAGGTACTCCTAATACATGGAATAGTGCACAAGTATATAAAGATGAGGTATGGAGTGAAATATGTCATTTCCACGGAATCCTGACATCGTGGTAGGATCATAATCCAATAAGACAAATCAATATCCCAATCCTCAATCAGTCACCAAGTCCGCTCTCATATCATCTAAGTGTCACATCTCCTCAAATCCGCTCTATCAATTGTATCTCACAAAAGTGTCGAATGTACACATCGAATAGATCTCACATATCTAATAGGTACAACAACAGTATATCTATCGTATCAAAAGTACAACACAAGTGAATCTCACATCTCTCGTATGTACAATATCTGGTATATCTCACATATGTCTCAAGTACAACAGCTAGTGGATCCCATATATCTCGTCTGTACAATATCAGGTATATCTCACCTATATCTCATGTACAACAGCTAGTGGATCCCACAAATCTCGTCTGTACAATATCAGGTATATCTCACCTATATCTCATGTACAACAGCTAGTGGATCCCACAAATCTCTAGTGTGTACGATATCATCTTCCAATCCCAATGAATCTCATGAATCTCAAGTCAATCTCCAGCACAGTTCTAACATCCTAAAATATAATGACATATATAAATATGATGAGGGCAATACACATATATTAGCGTCCCATTCCACTAATATTGGTGTAAAGGTATATATAACAGCGGCTCTATCCCCTGTTATATATACAAGAGTATTTAGAAATATCATAAAACCAATGTGTCAAGCATCGACACAGAAAAACTGATAAGTACGTATCATACGCTATCACGAGAGCCCGAGTGCCTCGCTCTGCCCCTCGCCTCTCGACGTATCGATACGCACATGACTCCCAACGGTATCCCCCTGATATCCGCCGAGTCTCTGGTAATGTCACCGGAAAGTATGGCTCCCCTAGGCCTCATCGCCTCAATGCGACATCGGCTCACTCCGACAACATTCTTGCTTCGGGGTACCTCCGGGCCCCACCATGTATCCTCATGCGGCTCTCGACGCCTCCTCGCATAGGATATATATCCGCACCGATAAATCTCATGGTGGATGCTATAATATCATCTCAAGGAAACCGGGTCTTCATGTATGCATAATTTCATGAACTACCACGGTTCCCAAATCCAGAAAATATCATGAAAAATCCATATAACAATGCGATAATCCATGAATAAATGTACGCAATATGAACTATAATGAAAGCGTATAAAGAACAGCATAGCATTCACCAGATATAAATGGATATATGAAACGTAAAGCAGAAATATAGGTATCTACCTATTTGATGATGTGATATACTTATCAGGTATAAGTAGGGTATGAAATACGAGTACACCTGCCAATATGATGATGTAATATACCTATCAGGTATAGGTATGAAATGCAAGTACACCTACCTGTATGCTGATGATGAAAAATACCTATCAGGTATAGGTGAAGTATGGAAAGCATGTACACCTGTATCTATGTCCCTAGGTGTATATGTATCTAGCCCTACCGATACAACATCCTATAGGTAAACAGGAACTAGCATGTCAAGTCTAAATATAACAATAAGAAATATGTATCAAAGTCACAATGTCCCTAACCATACAATAGCATTTCTAAAATATGGTCGTGTATGACATGGCAATTATTGACGGTGTGTGTGGCATCCAATCAGTGCTCTCGCAATCTGAGCCGTCAATAATTGTGCAGTGTCCTAAGGATACTAGTCCAATCACAACTATCACTACACAGTAAGGTATATGCGCAATTCTAAACATGATATAGAATATGCGACAAAGGTAAAGGTTTCTAGCCCAGACGCATAACGCCATGCGGGCGATTCCCCTGTAGATGTTAAATCTACTCACCCACACTCCAAGCTAGATGAAATCTACCACCTGTATCCCCCTATGGCAGCGTCCGTAGTCCTCGTCTGCGAACCTGCAACATATAACCAACAAGCAAATATATATATCAATAATAGCTACGAAATACAAACTAGCTATATCTAACCGACACAACAACACACAACCACCTCCTAAGTGTTCGTATCGTGGCTAACGAGAGTAGCGACACGACGAAAACGACTTAAGAGCGAAACCACGAAAACGGCACGACGCGTGTCGTAACACGTATCGCACGAACACGAAACACTAGAAACTGCACAATTGATCCCAGATTTTGCTACTGTGAAAACTAAACAATTTCAACAAGACCAGAGGAACCCTAAACATAGCAGACACCCACAGTACAAAACCCAAACCCAAACTCTACAAGTTGGCCGGCGTCGCCGGCCCCTCTTCTTCCTGTCGCCGGCCCAGGCCGGTGGGATGGGGTCCGTCTTGGTGGTGGTGCTCCAGGTCCCCTAGTACAACACAACCCCTATGTTTAATTTCTCAGTAAACAACCCAGATCACAGCAGGTCCTAGAAACTACAAACCGACACTAAAATACGATATTTCGTATCAAACCCTAATTTAACATTCCAAACAGAATCTAATAGCTAAGTTACACTAAAAATCACTTAAATAACAGTATGAGAATTTACCTACACAAAGGACATCAAGAATCCATGCTCAAGAGCACTCCAAGTGAAGAAAATGAGATGAAGTGAAGAAATTTGTGATTTTGTGATAACTTGTGAAGAATTGTGAAAGAATGAAGAATAAATGAGAAAGAAATGGGCTAAGTGCAGTAGAGGGGAGAGGGAACTCGGCCAAGTGTGAGGGAGAAAGAGAGAGAGGCAATTTCCATGCACTTTCCTCACAAAAATGCATTTAATGCAAAGTCAAACCTAATCCATATGCATGCACCTTCTTCTCCTCTTCTTATCTATTCTTTTCTTTTCTTTTTCCCCTTTAATCCTAGGCCACACAATCCTTATGATAGGGTTTAGATTAACTTAGGAAAAATTCTAGAAAAGTTGAAAAGAGAAGATTCTAAAAATGTGCAAGCCGGATTAAAATAACATTAAAAATGGGAAAAATTCAAATTGCACCAAAACGTCCCATATACTCTCAAAGTGTGCGCACAAGCTTTATTTCATCAAAACTAGGTGCTGGTAAGTCGATATGGCCGTTTGATCGCAATCGGTATAAAACTGAAAATACCGATGAATTTCACCCAAAAACAGAAACAAACACAAAACGATTTCTAGATCGTTACAACAGGAGTCTCGTACATACCCGAGACAATGGCCCACATGCCCGGGACATAACCCTGTCAGCCGGATCGCTAGATCCTACCCTACATGTATCAGTATCACTGTTCGAATGATCATCCTCTAAAACACGGTCCCGCTAAATACGATGCTCTTTCCACTTTGATTTTCCCCTTTTCCCCAGGTTTACACTATTTATGATTTTGATCTAGTCGTGTACAAGTATACCAATGGCACGGTTTTATCACTGTTCACTGTATCAATCAATGTCACGAATATTCACTTTCCATTGGTGTACTCGTCACTCCTAAACCAATATCTATCACACACGATAATGCAATGTCCACTGATCCTAACACGCACTAACACTGAGTATATGGCAAGGGTATGATATATGTATGTATGCTACCAATAAACTATGTATGTTATGAATCAACATGCATGTCATTAGCTTACATAAATTGCATAAATTAATATGTTAAGAATTCAGCAAAATGATACAAGTAAGATAAATAGAACACTCAGTCAGCAATTCATCAAAATTTGTTTCAGTTCAATCGGGATTCCGGTTTTCAAGATATAGCTGTTTCATTTTAAGTGCTCGCGGCTGGAAATTCAGTTTCAGAACTGAACGTCCGTTTCGCGACACGAATTGCACCCAGTTGGGCTCAGAATTTAGCGATGTTACTGTTGAATTAAATCTAGGGTTTTCAATAGAGTATTCAACGCAATAGACGGATTCTCAATCTCATCTGTACGTTGAAAGTTATACACAGTTTAACCTCAGTGCGTCATTTCTGAATCTGTTCTGGACAGTTATACGTTCTGCCCTTTTATTTACAGTTTAAAATAGCAACCGTCAATGAAACGAAATAGAACCACTTGTTTTGTTTAGATAACAGAATTATCTTTAATCTACTGCAGAGTTCCATAACATACGACTTCAGGAAACACAGTGACACACATTTTGGTACAGTGCACGATAAACAGAGTCGCTCTGGACGGCAGTCCAGAGTCGCACTCCGATCTAATTATCATCGCAGTTACAGAACAGAACTCATTAGAAATTTACATAGGGTTAAAGTTCTTCGAGTCGGGTTCGATTTAAGCCCTCGAACGTATCATTCCAGTATGTATATAATTTACGGTGATTTTATTCATTTTCAGATACGGGAAAATTCTAGTTTTATCGGCATATTTGGGGGTATCAATTTCAGTCCCTAACAATCGTATTTTCTAGTGAGATTTATACACGATATTTATCATTATGAGGGCCAACAGGAAATATTTACTTCCGTCAAATTAAACAATTGTTTTCATTGGGATCTAGCATCGAACACATAGGTCACAATATATATCGGGAATCGGTAAATTCGTAAACTATAAGATTTAGGTTTGTACCACTATTATATTAGCATGTAGCAAGTAAACAGTTGCCTGGAAACGTCTCGGGGTCGCACGGCAGCAACGGCGTCACGAACGCGTGATGTACGCCTTGAAACGGATTTGCGCGACCTTGGCTCGCGACACGGGTTTGACGTCGAAGTTTCCCGGAGTCGTCTTGTGCTTGCTGGAAATGTAGAGTAGGCTCTGTGGATATCTTGAGTAATGCTGGGATTGACAATGGTCGGCGGCGTCGCTCCGGCGAAGTGTACAGTGGGTGTCGGAGCTTGGGTTTTAGGGTTTGAAAGAGAGAGAGAGAGAGATAGTGGGCTCGGGTTGTAGTGATGGTGAAGATAATGTCGAGGATGAAGGGGGTGTCGACTGAGACGGTTCAGGCTCGCTGGCGTCGGGTACGGGTGGCCGAGATGGGTCGAAGGAGGTTGGGCTCGGTGGTTGAAGGAAGTGGGGTGGCATAGGGAGCTCTGTTGGTGGAGAGAAGAGTGCGAGGGAGTCCACGACTGAGGGGTTGAAGCCGTCGTCGTAAACGGCGGGAGTGGCGAGTGATGAAGGCAGTGGGCTACGGGAGTGGGTTCGTGGGAAATTTTTGAGGGGTTGGAGAGTTTTGAGAAGGAGTTGGAGAGTGAGAGGGAGATGAGGAGTTGGAGATGGGGGTTTGAGTGAGGAATCGTGGTCGGGGGTCGTGGGACACGTAGTCGGGGACGCTGGCGAAAGCGCGGGGACGTGGGTTCGTAAAGAGGGAGGAGTGAGCGGGAAAATGAAATGGGGAAGAAGGAAGTAACGGTCGAGTAGGGGCTGGGCTTTGGGATAATTTGGGTTTAATTTGTTAATTAAAATTAATTTAAGTTGGCCTCTGTAAGCTGTGGGCTTGAGCTTGGAAGTTAGGCCGAAGAAATTTGTTTAAATTCCCTTTTTAATTTTTTTTCCTGGGCTGAGGATGAAGGGGTTTGGGCTGATATTAAAATGGGATATTTTATTTGAAAAATTTTGGTTTTCATTCAATTGTTCGGGCCGGGAAGAAGTGTGGGCTAAGGAGGGTTTAAATATATTTTGTTTTGGGCTTGGTTTAAATTGTGGGAAATTATATATTTGGTTTTAAATTTTGGGCTTTGATTTTTAAGGGTTTAGAAAGATTTAAATACGACGCTCTAGCAACCAATTTCCCTACAAGAATACGAGGAAAAGGAAAAGGGAAAAAATACAGAAAAGATTTTCATTGATGGAAACGGGGATTTACATCATACCCCCCATAACAAAAATTTCGTCCTCGAAATTTAACAAGGATACAAGAAAACAATGTACTAAACAAAGAGATGTGGATAACGATCACGGATGTCTTCCTCCGGCTCCCAGGTGGATTCTCCTGGGGAACGACCGCCCCAAGACACTCGGACTAACGGAATGACCTTATTCTTCAGCACTTTCTCTCTGCGGTCGAGAATGGTAGTGGGCTGCTCCTCGTATGACAGATCGGTTCCCAAAACTAGCTCCGAATGGTCCAGGACACGTCTCTCATCCCGAACATATCGCCGCAACTGTGACACGTGGAAGGTATTGTGCACACCAGCTAGCGATGGAGGCAAGGCAAGTCGATAGGCCACCTCTCCTACTCGCTCTAGCACCTCAAAAGGTCCAATAAAGCGGGGACTAAGCTTTTCCCGGCCTCCGAACCTGATAACTCCACGAGTAGGGGAAATCTTCAAGAACACATGATTTCCGACTTCGAACTCAAGTGCCCTTCTGCTGGTATCTGCCCAACTCTTCTGTCGATCTTGAGCCGCCTTGATACGCTGTCTGATCATTTGGACCTTGTCGACTGTCTGAACAATGAGTTCAAGGCCCAGTAGTCTTCGTTCTCCCACATCATCCCAACATACTGGGGATCGACACTTACGCCCGTATAGTGCTTCAAAAGGAGCCATCTGAATACTAGCCTGATAACTATTGTTATAGGAGAACTCGACTAGATGCAGATGGTCCTCCCAGGAACCCTGAAAGTCCAACATACAGGCTCTCAACATGTCCTCGAGCGTCTGAATCGTACGCTCGGATTGTCCATCCGTCTGTGGGTGATAAGCCGTGCTGAAATTAAGGCGGGTACCCAAGCTCTCCTGTAAGCTCTTCCAAAAGTATGACAAGAATCTCGTGTCCCGGTCTGACACAATGCTGACTGGAACACCGTGAAGTCGTACAATCTCCTGCATATATCTTTCTGCCAATGATTCCGTCGATTGTCCCACTCGGAAAGGTAGGAAGTGTGCAGCTTTTGTGAGGCGATCGACGATAACCCAAATGGCGTTATTGCCCCTAGGGCTCCGTGGTAAGGCCGTCACGAAATCCATAGTAATGTGCTCCCACTTCCATTCCGGTATCGGCAGGGGTTGTAACAGTCCTGCTGTCCTCTGATGTTCCGCCTTCACCTGCTGACATACCAAGCACCTGGATACGAACCTCGCAATTTCCCGCTTCATTCCGTTCCACCAAAAGTGCTGCTTTAGGTCCTGATACATTTTTGTACTTCCCGGATGCACAGAATAAGCTGAACTGTGGGCTTCAGCCAATACTTCTTCTCGAACATCTCCCTTAGGTACGCAGAGTCTGCTACCGAATCTCAGAGAGCCATCTTCATGTATAATCAAATCCGTTCTCAGTCCAGCTTCCACTTCCTCTCTGAACTTTTGCAATCGGGGATCATCCGCTTGTGCAGTCTTGATGCGATCCACCAAAGAAAATTGCACCTGTAGCTGCCAAAGTTGACTGAGTGCGTTCGGCGTAACGACTTCAAGTTCAAGTTTCTGAAAGTCCTCAATAATGCTCCTCTAATCGGTCAATATCATGATCGTTGGCTTGCGACTGAGCGCATCTGGTACAACATTCACCTTCTCCGGGTGATACTGAAGGTCCAAGTCATAATCTGCCATCAGCTCTAACCATCGGCGCTGCCTCATGTTTAGTTCTTTCTGAGTAAAAACATACTTCAAACTTTTGTGATCCGTGTACACCTCCACTTTCTCACCCAATAGATAGTGCCTCCAAATCTTCAATGCAAAGACTACCGCAGCTAACTCCAAGTCATGTGTAGGGTAGTTCTTCTCGTGGTTTCTCAGTTGTCAAGAGGCGTAAGCAACCACTCGGCCGTGCTGCATTAGAACACAGCCTAATCCCTTCTCTGAGGCATCTCTGTGTATCACCAAACCACCGGAATTATCTGGTACAGTAAGAATAGGCGCCGTGGTTAACTTCTGCTTCAGTGTGTCAAATGCCTGAGTGCACTCCTCTGTCCATGTAAACGGCACGTCCTTCCATGTCAGCCTTGTCAATGGTTCCGCGATTCTTGAGAAATCTTGGACGAATCTCCGATAATAACCTGCTAATCCCAGAAAACTCCTGATCTCGGCCACTGACTTCGGCGTTGGCCAATCTCTGACAGATTCTATCTTTGCCGGGTCCACCGAGATGCCTTCGCCCGAAACAATATGTCCCAAAAACTTAACCTTGTCGAGCCAGAATTCACACTTGCTTAGCTTCGCATACAACTTCTCTTCCCGAAGAATTTGTAGGACCGTGCGCAAATGTTCAGCGTGCTCTTCCCGGGTCTTCGAGTAGACAAGTATGTCGTCGATAAACAAAACGACAAACGCGTTCAAATACCTTGCGAACACCCTATTCATCAAGTCTATGAATATTGCTGGGGCGTTGGTAACACCGAACGGCATCACAAGGAACTCGTAATGTCCGTATCGGGTCCTGAAAGCCGTCTTGCATACATCCTCGGCTGCTACTCTGATTTGATGATATCCAGAACAGAGGTCCAACTTCGAGAATACCTTGGCTCCACTTAGCTGATCGAATAGGTCGTCAATGCGCGGGATTGGGTACTTGTTCTTTATTGTGACCTTGTTCAGCTCCCGATAATCTATACACATTCGCAGCGATCCATCCTTCTTCTTTACTAACAGAACTGGTGCACCCCACGGTGAAGCGCTTGGCCGAATAAATCCCTTCTCCAATAGTTCTTCAACCTGCTTCTTCAATTCCGCCAACTCAACTGGTGCCATTCTGTATGGGGCTCTGGATACTGGGGCTGTACCTGGAGTCAAGTCGATCGAGAACTCCAAGATTTAAGGAGGTGGTAGACCTGGTAAATCCTCGGGAAATACGTCCGAAAGTCCCGAACAATTTCTGGGACTGGGCTCTTATCAATCTCCATAGCTGTCATCTCCTTAGGCTTTGCTCTGTATTTAGCTGGCTCCAAAGATTCGCTTCCGCCCTCGAAAATAAACTCCGGGTGATTGGGAATGCGGAAGATCACATTCCTTGCACGACAATCGATAACAGCATGAAAAGTGCTCATCCAATCCATCCCAAGAATTGCGTCGTAACTGCCTGTCCCAATTAGGAGGAAATTCGCATAAAATTCCCTGCCACACACTACAACCGGGCATAATCTACATTCTCGACTAGATATTATAATGCCATTACCCGTATGAATTTCCCATCCCTTTGTTAGTGGTTCATGTGGTATAGAGTGTGTATCAGTGAAATGCTCAGACAAGAAACAATGCGATGCTCCTGAATCAAATAGTACTCTAGCTGGCAAGGAATGTACGAGCAGAGTACCTGTAACCACGTCTCCTGACGCCTCTGCCTGCTCGGCGGTCAAGGTGAAAGCCCGTCCCTGACCGCGACCCGTAAAGGGTTGTCTCTGCTCCTGCGGCCTCTGCTGTGGCGGTCCAGAACCTCCCTGTATCTCTGCTCGCTTAGGGCAACTACCAATCCTGTGCTGGCTGGAACCACAAATCAAGCACTGTCCCTTGGCACGACGACAATCCTTCTGGGTATGCCCACCTCTACCGCAAAAGCCACAAACTATGCCCTGTCTCTGGGGGCGATGCTGTGGTACGAACGGGCGCTTCATTTGTGTCGTTCCTGCTCTGTGAACCGGTATGGCTCCTCGAGAAGGCGCGTGGGTACGTGCTGGAACGACTGGGGGTCTCCTGAACTTTTTAATCAATTGCTCCTGAACTCTCGCCGTGTTGAGTACCTGTGCGAAAGTCTGCAAATCCAACGATGCAATCAACTGCTGCAACTCGAAATCTAGCCCCTGAAGGAAGCGTCTGGCCCTGGTGGCCTCTGAGGCGACCATGTATGGAGCAAAACGACTCAAGCGGTTGAACTCTGCCGCATAAACGTCCACTGGGCGTCCATTCTGCTTCAAAAGAATAAACCTCTCCTCCATCTCTACCTTGGCTGTGGAAGGAAAATAATGATCTAGGAAACACTCCTTAAAGTTGCTCCATTCAATCGGCCCGTCAAGTCTGCTTTCTTCCACCGACCACCATGTACGGGCTTCGTCTTCTAATTGTATCTTTATCACGTCCACCCTATCTTCCTCTGAAACCCTGGCGGCTGTCAATAAATTCTCCATGTTCACCAGCCATTGCTCAGCCTCAAGGGGTTCAGCTATCCCTGTGAATGCAGCTGGGTGTAACCGTCGGAAGACTGATACGGTACCAGCCCTAGCATGATAAGCTGGTGGAGTAGCGCCCTCGGGGGCGGTAATGAGTGCGGAGGGTCCTCCTGCGGCGGCAATCGCCCTGAGTCCCTCAGTGAGTAAATCTGTCTTCCTCTCCTGAGCTTCCGCGATAGTGGTCAGTGCACTAAGTATTCTTTCCGTGCGGTCCTGAGAGCTGGAATCCGAGGAGGGGTCGTTCGGGGACGTCATATCACTGGAAGATTCAAAAGGATAGGATCAGATTCAAGGATGAAAATCAAGAGTAGTGAAACAAGAATAACGTAATACAATATAGTTAATGTTATCCCTTGATACTAAACACAGGCTCTGATACCAACTAAACCATGTCACGCCCCGCATCCCAAAATACGGAAAACGAGGGATGACTAGGCCAGCCATGCTCCTACGGTCAAGGAATCATCCCGCCGTAGTCACACTTCGGCTTCTAGCATTACATGGTAATCAGTAAATAAAGCGCAGTGGTAAAGGAATCACATCACTAATTTATTACATTAATATTCCATTGTTCACAAATTACAGATAACGAGAACAATTACTAACCAAGTTCAATCTCACGATCACTTTTATGGAAAGCAGTAAAGATAGGAAGTACACCAGACTATATCTCCGTGAACTCGAAAGGTAGATATGTCTCCTGCGCTGGTCCTTCCACGGGATCTGAGCATGCATACTCAGGTCGTCAGAGCGACACAACAACAATAGTATTATAATAAGATAAAACAGGTAAATGAGGTAATACTAGTGTAAGAACAATGCAAGTAATCACTATGTCACTATATGATGCAGAATATATTCTGTGTCCCTATCGGTCTCTAGGTCATATTTGAAATCGCATAGTGGAAGGAGGATCATGTTTAACAGGAGTCTCGTACATACCCGAGACAACGGCCCACATGCCCGGGACATAACCCTGTCAGCCGGATCGCTAGATCCTACCCTACATGTATCAGTATCACTGTTCGAATGATCATCCTCTAAAACATGGTCCCACTAAATACGATGCTCTTTCCACTTTGATTTCCCCTTTTTCCCCAGGTTTACACTATTTATGATCTTGATCTAGTCGTGTACAAGTATACCAATGGCACGGTTTTATCACTGTTCACTGTATCAATCACTGTCACGAATATTCACTTTCCATTGGTGTACTCGTCACTCCTAAACCAACATCTATCACGCACGATAATGCAATGTCCACTGATCCTAACACGCACTAACACTGAGTATATGGCAAGGGTATGATATATGTATGTATGCTACCAATAAGCTATGTATGTTATGAATCAACATGCATGTCATTAACTTACATAAATCGCATAAATTAATATGTTAAGAATTCAGCAAAATGATACAAGTAAGATAAATAGAACACTCAGTCAGCAATTCATCAAAATTTGTTTCAGTTCAATCGGGATTCCGGTTTTCAAGATATAGCTGTTTCATTTTAAGTGCTCGCGGCTGGAAATTCAGTTTCAGAACTGAACGTCCGTTTCGCGACACGAATTGTACCCAGTTGGGCTCAGAATTTAGCGATGTTACTGTTGAATGAAATCTAGGGTTTTCAATAGAGTATTCAACGCAATAGAAGGATCCTCAATCTCATCTGTACGTTGAAAGTTATACACAGTTTAACCTCAGTGAGTCATTTCTGAATCTGTTCTGGACAGTTATACGTTCTGCCCTTTTATTTACAGTTTAAAATAGGAACCGTCAATGAAACGAAATGGAACCACTTGTTTTGTTTAGCTAATAGAATTATCTTTAATCTACTGCAGAGTTCCGTAACATACGACTTCAGGAAACACAGTGACACACATTTTGGTACAGTACACGATAAACAGAGTCGCTCTGGACGGCAGTCCAGAGTCGCACACCGATCTAATTATCATCGCAGTTACAGAACAGAACTCATTAGAAATTTACATAGGGTTAAATTTCGTCGAGTCGGCTTCGATTTAAGCCCTCGAACGTATCATTCCAGTATGTATATAATTTACGGTGATTTTATTCATTTTCAGATACGGGAAAATTCTAGTTTTATCGGCATATTTGGGGGTATCAATTTCAGTCACTAACAATCGTATTTTCTAGTGAGATTTATACACGATATTTATCATTATGAGGGCCAACAGGAAACATTTACTTCCGTCAAATTAAACAATTATTTTCATTGGGATCTAGCATCGAACACATAGGTCACAATATATATCGGGAATCGGTAAATTCGTAAACTATAAGATTTAGGTTTGTACCACTATTATATTAGCATGTAGCAAGTAAACACTTGCCTGGAAACGTCTCGGGGTCGCACGGCAGCAACGGCGTCACGAACGCGTGATGTACGCCGTGAAACGGATTTGCGCGACCTTGGCTCGCGACACGGGTTTGACGTCGGAGTTTCCTGGAGTCGTCTTGTGCTCGCTGGAAATGTAGAGTAGGCTCTGTGGATCTCTTGAGTAGTGCTGAGATTGACAATGGTCGGCGGCGTCGCTCCGGCGAAGTGTACAGTGGGTGTCGGAGCTTGGGTTTTAGGGCTTGAAAGAGAGAGAGAGAGAGAGATAGTGGGCTCGGGTTGTAGTGATGGTGAAGATGATGTTGAGGATGAAGGGGGTGTCGACTGAGACGGTTCAGGCTCGCTGGCGTCGGGTACAGGTGGCCGAGATGGGTCGAGGGAGGTTGGGCTCGGTGGTTGAAGGAAGTGGGGTGGCGTAGGGAGCTCTGTTGGTGGAGAGAAGAGTGCGAGGGAGTCCACGACTGAGGGGTTGAAGTCATCATCGTCAACGGCGGGAGTGGCGAGTGATGAAGGCAGTGGGCTACGGGAGTGGGTTCGTGGGAAATTTTTAAGGGGTTGGAGAGTTTTGAGAAGGAGTTGGAGAGTGAGAGGGAGATGAGGAGTTGGAGACGGGGGTTTGAGTGAGGAATCATGGTCGGGGGTCGTGGGACACGTAGTCGGGGACGCTGGCGAAGGCGCGGGGACGTGGGTTCGTGAAGAGGGAGGAGTGAGCGGGAAAATGAAATGGGGAAGAAGGAAGTAACGGTCGGGTAGGGGCTGGGCTTTGGGATAAGTTAGGTTTAATTTTTTAATTAAAATTAATTTAAGTTGGCCTCTGTAAGCTGTGGGCTTGAGCTTGGAAGCTGGGCCGAAGAAATTTGTTTAAATTCCCCTTTTAATTTTTTTTTCCTGGGCTGAGGATGAAGGGGTTTGGGCTGATATTAAAATGGGATATTTTATTTGAAAATTTTTGGTTTTCATTCAATTGTTCGGGCCGGGAAGAAGTGTGGGCTAAGGAGGGTTTAAATATATTTTGTTTTGGGCTTGGTTTAAATTGTGGGAAATTATATATTTGGTTTTAAATTTTGGGCTTTGATTTTTAAGGGTTTAGAAAGATTTAAATACGACGCTCTAGCAACCAATTTCCCTACAAGAATACGAGGAAAAGGAAAAGGGAAAAAATATAGAAAAGATTTTCATTGATGGAAACGAGGATTTACAGAGACTTAGATGTTGTATATATTTAGGTGTCGAACTCGTATGAAGTCGGCTTGACCTTGTTTATATTTAGTGTTTATTGCTTTCCGCTTTGCCTTTAGGCATATATATTTTGCGTGGATTGTGTCTCCGCCGTGTAGGCGTTGAGTTAGCTCCTTTTTAGGGATGCGTTTATTTTACTGCAGTTGTATAGGAATTTTATTCAAAACTTACAAAGGAGGCGTGTCAAACGTTAATTCTTTACAAAATAAGCTTTACTTCATTATTATAAATCTTTCCTTAAAAATTCACCTCTATTTATTTCTTATAAATGGTTTAGATTCCTGGCTTAAACTTGCTTAGTTTACAGTAGGGTCCACTGGATTTCACGTGATCCTTATACCGGTTACGTGCTTTTTTGGGTCGTGACAAAGTTGGTATCAGAGCCCTAAGTTTTACCTTTGTTTAGTCTAGGTTTAACCATGTGGAGTCCAGGGTATGATCTTTCGAAACCTAGGCCTAAAATTGCGGAACATAGACTTGATTTTGGGGGACTTAGACCCAAACTTTCGATACATAGGTTGTCCTTGGTATGATAGAGTAGGTAATTTAAGTAGAGTTCGTGGTGTAAGTATGTTTGCGACATATTTACAATATGATACTCCGCTTGAGTGACTTTAGGATATATCTTGAAATTCTTTCTTCGATTCTATGCATCTTTTTGTTCCAGTTGTTACACTTTTACCAAATCTCATTCCTTGTTCCTATCACCATACCGCCAAAGTCTTCGCGGGCCGAGAGGGTTGCAGCTAAATATGAGGTTAGGGCAGACTCGTCTGAGATGAGGACTGACCAGGACGACACTCTGGTGATACAGGAACAGGTTGATCTTTATTCTCCCGGCAGGATTTCAAGGCTAGAGGGGAGCGTTCAGGATTTGCACCAGATGATCGGGTTATTGGTTGAAGCCAGCCGGACACAGAGGCTTGATGTTGTACTGCTTACTCCGGAGATGTAGTGCAGCTTTCCACTCAGGGTCAGCCATACCCTCTTTTGCTGGGATTATCGAGGTGTCACTTTTAGAGTTTATGAGGCTGAAGCTCCGGTGTTCATTGGTATGGATGTGACAGAGGATCCTCAGCCATTTCTTGATAAGATGGCTAGGATATGTCGTTCATTGAGATACTCCGATGGAAGATCAGTGGAGTTTGCCGGTTTTCGTTTAGAAGGTCTTGCTCAGACCTGATGCGAGTCGATCGAGAGAGGCCGAGCAGTGGGTGCTTCTCCTATAGCTTGGGACGGATTCTCAAAGGTCTTCTTAGCCCGATTTCTTCCTCGGAGTGTCAGAGATACCCGAGCTCATAGTTTTGAATCTTTGCGTAAGACTTCGGGCATGACTATGGCAGAGTACGATCTTCAGTTCACTCAGTTATCTCAGTATGCTCCTTAATGTGTCCCTACTGAAGAGATCTGGATTAAAAGATGTTGGGGTTCGGTGCCCGCACCGCGGAAGCCGCAGCCGAGGTAAAAGCGAAAACAAAAAATTTACGCGAGCTCCAAACACCCATAACCTAGGAAAACGATCCAAAACCTAAACTAGCTAGAAAAACAAGGGTTCAGAAACTACAATTTTTGTCACGTGTCCACCCAATTATGGAATACCCCTCCAAGCTCGTAGACGTCGGGAACGAGCTTGAAAATCGACCACTCTCGCCGAAGATGATCCAGCTGAGGGAAACCGTAAGAGACTCTAACCGATGATCCAAACATGTTAGGTGTGGATGGTCGATAATGTAGGAATATATCACTAAATTTTTTTTTCTCTTTTTCTCAAGCTCAAGTGAGCAAGAGGAAGAAGAAGGAGAAGAGGAAAAAAATTTGGCTAAGTATTTTTCTCCACTATGAAGCATGAAGCATGTTGGATGAAAGAAAGATTAAGTCCAAATAAAAAGAGAATAGCTACCTCTTTTACAACCATGGTGCAATATGTTAGTGTATATGCCCTAGAGGCCATTACTGTATCATACTAGCTTGTATATTACTTAATGGAAGCTTGGGATATTCACAGTTGTATAGACAGTCTTGCTCAAAATGGTAGTATGCTACTTGGTTTGTCTCTGCTTTAATATGTGCATGTGTTTCTTTTAGCATATCGCTTATATACATATTAGTAGAGCCCTTAGGATCTTTGCTTGATTACCAGCATTGTGATGGCGCTCACACTCGTGGGGGCTGGGTAATCCATAAGCACATCCTTATACAGGTCCCTAGTCGTAGGACTATCGAGACAAGGCATCGATACTCCGGAGTAGACTAGCGTATGCGCTTCTCATCCCAGCGTGGGAGACGGTCTGTCCCACAGCCGTCAGTACGTCGTACTTGAGATAGTATGCGGGTGCTCGTTAGCTTACGAGTACACTGGACAGGATTCGTCGGGAACTGTTGGTTGGTATTATACCTATCGTCGGTTATCAGTTCCCAGGTGACATGAGTACAGCTTAGTCCGCTGACTTGACACTGTCACTTCGCCTCGAGTGTGTTCCCACTGCACTTTGATTACTACCCTACCACGGCTCAAAGGAGTCGTGCAAACAGGTAGTTTTTGGGTGCAGTCCCGAAGCACTTGGAGGCAGTGACGGTTAGACAGGATTCGTCTCTCCCGGTATTGGGGGTTGACATCGCGCTGTGTCCAGGAGAGCCATTACACAAGTAGTCCCTAGCCAGGGCAAGCGAGATATACTGGTAGGTTTCCAGTGTTATCTCAGGGTGTTCTGGGCTACACTCCGACACGACTTGTACCGCTATTAGGGGACTGACGTTCACCGCCATCCTAGGCCCGCCATGCGATGTATCAGACGAACAGACCGAACTGTACAGAGACTGTCACATACAGGCTCAGTAGGAGTTCAGATGGGGTCACCTCGTCGGTCTTCTTATCGGCATCTACCTGGGGACCGTTACGTACAGCTAGTGCCGCTTGCGGTCTGTGGTTAAACCCACTGCCAGCGTAGTGTCGAGTCTTTAGAGTCACACACAGAGAGTTATTCGCCTTTAGGCAAAATGAGTAGAGGTCGCATGGTTTTGCGACAGGGTTCGTTCACATCCGCGCACTTGTGCACGTTTGCTGTCCGGACAGCATATACTAGCGGGCTTTGGTTTAAGGCAGATCCTAGTATATGATTTGGGATTGGTTTTATCTCATTGTATTCGTGTTCCTTGGATCACGAATACGGGTGTGTATGCACAGTTGACTGAGACAGAGGCAGAGGACTTTGATTAGGGTTAATGACCATTGTCATTTTCTTAACCCTAATGCTTATGTGTGTATTATGAATAATTGATATTAGTTAAATATAATTGTGCATGGTTAGGGTTGTTGACCTTTTGACCATACTTGACTTGTTGACCTAGGTTGACACTTTGACCATCATCATTCCATATAAAAGATGCTCTTTGATCCTTGCAATTTGCATTTAATATGAAATGATAATGGTCAAGTCATGATTAAACCATGACAATTATCTAGCTAATTATCTAATTTACACAATTCACACATATATGTGAGAATGGTTCAATTCTCATTTCATTCTATCATATTGATTCTCTCTCCTCCTCTTCCTCTCTCTCAAGCTCTCCCCTCTCATGTGTTGAGAAACACTTGAGCTTGAGATAAACCTCTCCAAACTAATCTCTACTCTCATCTAAGGTTCTAGGATTAGCACTTCTAGCACCTTAGTTACTTCTAGCTTGAAGTTGAAGCCAAAGGTTGAGGCTCTCGGATGGATCCTTCTTCGACTAGAGAAGGCGACAAGGTGATCTCTTTCTTCCACTCCAAGGAGCAAGGAGAGAAGGACATAAAACCCAAGGTATAACCTTTCTTCCATATAGCTAAATCTAGTTAGCTTGTAGTTAGTTTTTGTTTAGCAAAGATCCTCCTTTAGTTAGTCCATGTTGCCTAGTTCGATAAAAATCCGATTTTTATTCCGTTTTCCGCCTCCCCGCAAGCACCGGGGTGGGCAACGTGGACCTACACAATAGTGCACCAATAAATGCACATCACAATCCAAGCCATTCCTGTAATACCCAGCCCTTTTTGTACGCCTATGTTTGTATTTCTTTCACCTATAATTTGTATTTATAATTATTGATTATTTTAAATTTTCCCCAACCTATTTTAGTTCTCCACTCTTCTATTTTATTTCTGTTCCGGCCCAACCCACTCTTTCCCCAGCCTTTTCATTCTTTCCCATTATTGTTTTTATTGATTTTTCTCCCGGCCCGGCCCTCACTATTTTTCCTTCACAATTCTTTTATTTTTAGGCCGAGCCCAGCTCTCAGCCCAATTCCTTTTCTATTTTAGTAATCAATTAACTAAACTCCCTTGGCCCGCCATCCCCTATCAGCCCGGCCCTCATTCTCTTCTCCTCAAATCTTTTAAATTCCAAAACCTCGGCCCGGCCCGCTTGTTCTATTTAATTTTATTCTTTTATTCTTATTCTTTGGCCCGGCCCACTCCCTGCACCCGCGTCCCCTCTCCAACCCGCGCCCGCTTCGCCCTCAACCCGACCCGACCCCCCACTACTGTTCATCTCCTTTAAATCCCCCATCAGTAACTCCCCCTTCACCCGCGCGAGATCCGCTCTCCTCGCCGTAGCCCACGCCGCCTCCTCCGCCCTCGCTCGCGCGCCGTTACTCCCCACGACGCGCGACCCCGTCTCCTTATCTCTCCTCTCGTACATACCCACTCACTCTTTTCCTCACCTCACTATCTCCATCTCCCTCGTTCTCCTTCTTCCTCCCCTCTCGACCCGCACCCGCAACCGCCACCACCGCCGGCATCACCCCTCTTCTCGCTCCTCCCTCGCTCTCCCTCTCCAACTCACTCCTCACCTCCTCTCTCCCACCGACCAAACGCCCTGCACCCGAACTCCTCCACCGCACCCGACACCCAATCCCCGCAACCAAGCTTAGCCACCATCGTCATCGTCCTTCTGGAACTCACCTCCCTCACCTCCACCCTCGATCACGAGCACCCCACTTCCTCTCCTCCCATAACCACTTCACTTTCCCCCACCTCGCCTGCACAACCGAGCCGGAACCCAACCTACTCGCCGAGCCTCCCCTGCACACCATCTCGCCGCCGACGATCACCTGATCTCATCGCACCGCCGGCCACCTCGTCGACGCCCCTGCATCATCATCACCTCCTCCAAAACCCGAGCCCCCACTACCTCACTCCCTCGCTGCAACCCACACCAAGCTCCAAGCACCCGAGCCTCGAACCCCCGCTGCACCCATCGCCGGAGCTACCTCCGCCGACCACCGCCGGAGCTACCTCCGCTGACCACCCCCGACCCCAGTACACTCGCAGAGGATCATCAAGTACCCCTCAACCTCCAGTAACCGTGCAACGACTCCGGACAACCCCGACGCAAAATCCGCATCTCGATCCAAGCTCGCACAAATCCGTTTCACGGCGTACATCACGCGTTCGTGACGCCGCTGCTACCGTGCAACCCCGAGGCGTTCCCAGGCAAGTATTTTACTTGCTTACATGCTATTTACCTAAGTTACGATCTTTAATTACAGATATTATAAAGTTGCAAGTTTAAATCAATTATGTGCCATACCTGTTCGACGCGTGTTCCCAAAGAAAATACTTTTCTAAATTGACGGAATTGGATTAATTACTTTGTCCCTTGCTGTGATGAACACCGTGTGCAAGATTCGCTGGAAAATATGACCGTTAACGATTAAAACAACTACCCCAAGTTTAACCGTAAAACTGGAATTTTATTGTACCTGAAAACCGTTAAATTCACCATAAATTATATACATACTAGAATGGTGCGCTCGAGGGCTCAAATCGAAGCCAACTCGACGAACTATAACCCTACACTAGTTTCCAGATATTCCTTGTAACACCTGAGTCCAATACTACTATTTTCTATTATTGGTTGAGCATTAGATATTACTCATTTCATTTATCTTGCTTGTTTGGGTCTTACTGTAAAATTTTATCTGGTTAAGTCATTCTGCATATAACAAATTTTAGCACCTAAAATAAAATTGAAAATATTCATCTTGGCCTACTTGACACCCTTAGCCTCGTGGTAGCGTCCGTGCATTGTGTTCTCGTCCCGTTCAGTGAAACGAGCGAGTTTGGATGGCTACGTGCACGTGCGTTTGTCCGTTTTGGGAGTATGCTTTTTTAATCATAAAACACTTAATTTTAAAATTTGGATCCCGCTTAAAATCCTATTATTTCAATTTCAAAATTTTGGACTCGACCCGGGCGCAATTTGGAAATGTTTTATTTGGCGCCAAAATCCTAAATTTTAATATTATTAAAACCATCGCATATATTTTTCTAACTAACCTGATATCTTACTGTTCATTACCAATCTTTTAAATGTTTAAGTTAACCATATAATATTTTTACAATCTTTTATATTCTTCTCAATTTATTCTCTCAGCCAATCGCAACCTCCCCTTTAACCCCGTGGGCCCCACTTCTCTCTCTCTCTCGCTCTCTCTCTATCTTTCCACTTTTTCTCTCTCTCTCCCCCCCTCATATATTCTCTCGTACTTCTCTTTATCATTCTTTCTCTTCTTACTTCATGTCTCGTTTCTCATTTTTTAACTGTTCCTTTGTTGCCGGAATTCCGTCATGCCGGTGACGCTTCTCGACGTTCCAGCGAAATACCCCGACCCGTGTGGTTCCTTTGTTCGTCGTTTGGGTTCATTCCGTGAACCGTGCGCCCGTCGCGAGTTTTCCCCGCCGACGGTTAACGTTCCGTTTTCCCGATTCGCGACCCATCAAGGCAAGTTAATCTTGCTACATGCTATATAATTCATTTTATACCTATTTAAATAAATACCATACCTATAGTTTAAATCTAGTGCCTCATGTTTAATTTTATAACGTTTCGATGTTCCGTTGGCATCCGTTTATATCATATTAAATCTAGATCATGAAAACTTATCTTGTGACATACTAGATTACATTATACTGCAACCATATCATTTAAAATATATATCGTCGTAATATTTATTATTATTATCTTTAATTAGTTTATAATCTTCATTTTATAATGTTATACATTTGAAAATCTTATAGTTTACACATGAAACGTCGTTGGAAAATCGGATATGACAAATCTGAAATTTACTGTACACCTTATCTTATAAAATTCATTATAAATCATAGAAAAATCATTAGTATACGTTCTTTAGTTCGTTACGAAGCTAACTCAGAATACTATAAATGTATAAAATATTTACTTGCAAAATAAACTGTTTAAACAACGTAAAATGCAAATGAAAATATCTCCAAACTGCTGTCCAGGGAAATTCCAGCAGCAAACTTTCAACTTCAAATATTCATAACTTTTTGTAGGGACAACCTGAGATGCTTATACTTATAAAACTGAAAACCTTATTGAATTATCTTCGTTTTGGTATAAGACACGTCCCTTTTGGAGAACGTTTGTTATTTTTAACCTATTTTACAAATTAGGGCGACGCTGAATTTCTGAACGGAACTTTCTTGTGTTGGTTAATCAATACCACTTTTATAGTTATTAATCGCTTTGAATATGCTATCCATATTAATATTTATATCACATATTGCTTAGTTGTACATCCCACGTTTCCATTTTATAGTTTTATAACTTTTCGGATACCCGTTTGCATCCATCGCATTTAAGATACATATAATTGCATCCATAGATCACATTACTACATAATAATGTGATATTAACACTCCATGTTTAATAACTTGCATCCTAATTAATATTGGAACTATAAATGTAACCCTAATCGATAACTGTGCATCCATATCCTTGAAATTATATCTATTTGCATATCATATTACATGTTCCAGTTTATTGTTCTGATAGTACCCATGCTTGTTTATTTATACACATGCTTATGTTAGTTTGATTATGAGCACCCACATGACATCTTGTGCTTCCTGACATGACCTGTTACACTTCCTACTTGACATGACATGGTACCGTACACTCTTGACATGACATGACACCTTTATACATTACCTGGCTGGACCTGATGTACCATGGCTTTACCTGTTACCTGATCTTGTGTCTAATTCCAACAAACATAACATGTAGTCCTCATGGACCATTCCTGTTGTCTATCCAGACAAACCTGCTGTTACCTGATCCTGTGTTGGCATTAGTTCTTGATTACTGAATACCTGACCTGACACATATAACTTGGGGGTATGGGAAAATCAAAAGTGTAAACTAAAGTGTAACTTAAAAGGGTATTACTTGATCCGTGGTCCCGGGGGGTAACGGGACAGAGCCATTCGTGACTCTTACATTTTCCTGATCCGTGGTCCCGGGGGGTAACAGGACAGAGCCATTCGTGACTCTTACATTTTCCTGATCCGTGGTCCTGGGGGGTAACGGGACAGAACCACTATTGGTTCACATATTCCTGATCCGTGGTCCCGGGGGGTAACGGGACATATCCTTTGAGTTACATGGAGGATTACTCAAATTGATTTCAAAGACTTTAGAATAGAAAACCTGATAGAACAGTTTAGTTTACCCACTGCACGCTACCCTGTACTGGTATGATTCATATTATTGTTATTCTTGCTGTATTCATGTTTATATTATATTGCCTGCTACACTGTTCATAATATATTACTTGATGGCATGACGCGCTGACGTCTGGGTTTTGCATGGCCCAGATTCTTTACCACTGTCGCAGTCCGAGCAGGAGTACTTCAGCCAGCAGGCTGAGCTGTGAGTTCAGTAGTAGTTAGTTTTATTTCCTGCATTTATTTCCTGATGTGAGCCCGCATTATGGGACACACTTTTCAGTTATTTGTATTGGATCATTTGCTTCCACATTTATTTATTATTGACTCCTGTTATTCTGGATTATGGACATGTTTTAGATAGTTTCATCTTGTTCTTGATATCTCTACAGTCGTAATGTGACTGTGGATGGATACTTCCTACCCACAGGTAGCATGGTTGGCTATGTCACTTGCCCAATCTAGCGCACTCTGGGAAGCGGGGCGTGACATGGTTCTTTTGGTATCAGAGCCATAGGATAGTCGGGTTGATTCTTTTGTAGTTGGGTATTGTACCCAATACACGAATCAGAATACCCGTGTTTAGGAAACATGTCCTGCCACCTTGACCGTTTTACCATTCTTGAATCACATTCTTCCTGATTATATCGTTTACGATGTGCAAACTTCCTTTGCATATCGATTCGAAAACCTGATTCCTTGTTATCTCTAGGACTTAGGTGACTTGGATGGAGTTATATAATTGTGGCTATGATACCGCGGCATAGTTACAATGCGGTACTCTATTTAAGTATCTTGGAGTTCTAGCCTTGATCTATATTCAAAATCTATCATCATGCTAATGTTGGGTATTTTGAGTTCAGGATTATGGCTGGTATGAAATTGAAGACATACCAGAGGCGTGTGGACGAAGCCGCCATGCTTGGAGTGATAAGAGGAATGCTGGAGAATCAAAGAAACAGACCGAGCTGATCCAGCAGCAAGCGGACTCGTTTCGGGAAGGTTTGCAGATCGTTCAGCAGTCTGTGAACAATGTTAGAGCTAAACCAGTTGACCGAGTAGGGACTGTAGCAGATTTCAGGCGGTTGGGTCCGTCTACATTTACTGGTTTAAAGGAGCCATTGCCAGTGGAGCAGTGGCTAGTTGACACAGAGAACTTGCTTTTTGCGACACAGATTCCAGATGACAAAAGAGTTGTTGTGGTACGCATTCAGCTAGTGGACTACGCCCGAGAATGGTGGCTTGTTGTGGAGACCCGCTTGCCCAAGCCGATCAAGTGGGCGGATTTTTTCTAAGAGTTTCCTGGAGAAGTTCTTCCCGCGGACTGTACGGGAGGAAATGGAAGAGAAGTTCATCGGACTAAAGCAGAAGGGAGCACCCATAGATGTGCATGTAGCAGAATGGACGAGACTCGGTAGTTTCGCTGGACCTTTAGTTGCCAACGATGCAGACAGGGCACGGAGGTTCATGCGCAGACTGGACGTGGACATCCAGAGGCAGATTGTCTCCCTGGGTTTGACCACTTTCTCACAAATATGTGCAGCGGCCAAGAGCAGCAGAGTTTATCTGGGATGAAACGGAGTTTGCAGCAGACAGCAGTTGCGTTAAGGAAGCAGTTCAGTCGGGCCGGTCGAGTTTAGGGCTAGGCCGACAAACAATATTCTTGCATCAATGGAAGTGATGAAAGTAAAGAGCCGGCTGTTGTTCGTGATTCTATGGACGTGTTTGAAGATATATTGGGTTTACCGCCGAGGAGAGACGTGGAGTTCGCAATTGATCATATTCCTGGTGCAGCGCCAGTATCTAAAGCGTATTATCCAATGGCGCCAGTAGAGTTGGAAGAAGTAAAGAAACAGGTTGCTGAATTGCTTGAAAAGGGTTGGATTCGAAGCAGTAACTCGCCCTAGGGAGCTTCAGTTCTTCTAGTAAAGAAGAAGGATGGCACAAGAAGGATGTGCATCGACTATCGAGAATTAAACCGGGTGGCTATCAAGAACAAGTACCCGATCCCTCGCATTGGAGAACTTTTTGAGCAGCTTAGTGGCGCGAGTGTATTCTCGAAGCTGGATTTACGATCCGGATATCATCAGGTCCGAGTGAAAACAGAAGATATTTGCAAGACGGCGTTCCGAACTCGGTATGGACATTACGAGTACTTAGTGATGCCCTTCGGAGTAACGAACGCGCCGGCAGTATTCATGGACTTGATGAACCGAATCTTTTCACCGTTCTTGGATCAGTTCATTGTGGTATTCATTGACGATATTCTGGTTTACTCGAAGAGTTTTGAAGAGCATGCTGAGCATTTGAAGATCGCACTACAGACGTTGAGACAGGAGAAATTGTATGCGAAGATGAGTAAGTGCGAGTTTTGGCTGGAGGAAGTAAGGTTTTTGGGGCATGTTGTGTCTGGCGATGGCATTGCCGTCGATCCAGAAAAGATTGCAGCAGTTCGAGATTGGCCTATTCCAAAGAATGTTGCTTAGATAAGAAGTTTCCTTGGATTAGCCGGATACTACAAGAGATTTGTGGAGAACTTTGCTCGTCTGGCAGAGCCGTTGACCAACCTTACGCGCAAGGAGGTACCTTTTGTATGGGCGGATAAGTGTGCGTTAGCTTTCGAGACGTTGAAGCAGAAGTTGATAACCGCCCCTATTCTGACCATGCCAGACAATTCCGGAGGATTGGTGATTCACAGCGACGCATCTGGAAAAGGATTGGGATGTATTTTGATGCAGCATGGGAAGGTTGTAGCATACGCATCAAGACAACTGAAGACCCATGAGAAGAATTATCCAACTCATGACTTGGAGCTTGCGGCTGTGATCTTCGCTTTGAAGATTTGGAGACACTACCTTTTGGGTGAGAGAGTTGAAGTTTTTACAGATTACAAGAGTCTGAAGTATGTGTTCACTCAGAAGGAGTTGAATATGAGGCAGCGTAGATGGTTGGAGCTAATGGCCGACTACGACCTTGATCTTAAATACCATCCGGGAAAGGTTAACGTCGTGCCGGATGCGCTTAGTCGGTTACCAGCAATTCAGGTGTTAACTACGCAGAGGGAGATCATTGCAGATTTTCGAAGATTTGACTTGGAAGTTGTGCTACCGTGTTCTACGGGACAGTTGATGCAATTGCAAGTACAGTCGTCTTTAATTGAGAAAATTAAAGCAGCACAATCGCAGGATCCTAGACTGCAAAAGTTTCGAGAGCAGGTTGAAGCCGGACTATGAACAGATTTATTAATCCCCGAAGATGGTTCGTTGAGGTTTGGTACCCGTTTGTGTGTGCCAAAGGGAGATATTCGTGAAGAGCTTATGAAGGAGGCACACAGTTCAGCTTATTCTGTACATCCAGGAGGCACAAAGATGTACCGAGATATTCGACAGCATTTCTGGTGGGAATGCATGAAACGGGAGATTGCTCGCTTCGTGTCTAAGTGCTTGGTATGTCAGCAAGTCAAGGCCGAACACCAAAGGGTTGCTGGTTTGTTGCAACCACTTCCGATTCCTCAATGGAAGTGGGAACATATAACCATGGATTTCGTGACGGCTTTACCGCGAAGTCCAAAGGGCAACAATGCAGTATGGGTGATTGTCGATCGATTGACCAAGGCAGCTCACTTTATTCCTTTCCGGGTTGGTCAATCAACGGAGACTTTGGCAGAACGGTACATGCAGGAGATTGTAAGATTGCATGGCATACCGGTGAGCATCGTGTCCGATCGGGACACTCGGTTCTTATCACACTTCTGGAGGAGTTTACAGGAAAGTTTGGGGACTCGATTGAAGTTTAGTACAACTTATCATCCTCAAACTGATGGTCAGTTGGAGAGAACGATCCAAACTCTTGAAGACATGTTGAGAGCATGCATGTTGGACTTCAAGGGTTCATGGGAGGATCACCTACACTTGGTAGAGTTTTCTTACAACAATAGTTTCCAAGAACTATCCAGATGGCTCCGTTTGAGGCTTTGTATGGTCGTAAGTGCCGTTCACCTGTTTGTTGGGATGATGTTGGTGAACGAAGATTATTGGGACTGGATTTGGTAGTGCAGACAGTTGAGAAGGTTAACACTATCAGAAAGCATATGAAGGCAGCTCAAGATAGACAGAAGAGTTGGGCTGACACGTCAAGAAGACCTCTAGAGTTCGCCGTGGGTGATTTGGTATTCTTGAAGCTATCACCGACTAGAGAGGTGATTCGTTTTGGGAGTCGAGGAAAGCTTAGTCCTCGATTCATTGGACCCTTCGAGATATTGGAGCGCACTGGAGAGGTAGCGTACCGTTTGGCGTTACCGCAGTCCTTGGCAGATGTGCACGATGTGTTTCACGTATCTCAACTACGAAGGTATGTTCGAGATGAAACACACGTCTTGGATCATTCGGAGTTAACAGTACGAGAAGACCTGACTTTTGAGGAGCGACCGGTTGAAATCATGGATCGAAGGGAAAAGGTTCTTAAGAACAAGGTTATCCCCCTTGTGCTAGTTTCTTGGGGTAATCGATCGCATGGAGAGTCCACGTGGGAGCGAGAAGACGAGATCCGACAGAAGTTTCCTCACCTTTTCCTGTAGTTTTCTATCTTGTATTCTTGGAATTTCGAGGACGAAATTCTTTTGTAGTTGGGTATAATGTAACACCCGAGTCCAATACTACTATTTTCTATTATTGGTTGAGCATTAGATATTACTCATTTCATTTATCTCGCATGTTTGGGTCTTACTGTAAAATTTTATCTGGCTAAGTCATTCTGCATATAACAAATTTTAGCACCTAAAATAAAATTGAAAATATTTGTCTTGGCCTACTTGACACCCTTAGCCTCGTGGTAGCGTCCGTGCATTGTGTTCTCGTCCCGTTCAGTGAAACGGGCGAGTTTGGATGGCTACGTGCACGTGCGTGTGTCCGTTTTGGGAGTATGCTTTTTTAATCATAAAACACTTAATTTTAAAATTTGGATCCCGCTTAAAATCCATTTATTTCAATTTCAAAATTTTGGACTCGACCCGGGCGCAATTTGGAAATGTTTTATTTGGCGCCAAAATCCCAAATTTTAATATTATTAAAACCATCGCATATATTTTTCTAACTAACCTGATATCTTACTGTTCATTACCTATCTTTTAAATGTTTAAGTTAACCATATAATATTTTTACAATCTTTTATATCCTTCTCAATTTATTCTCTCAGCCAATCACAACCTCCCCTTTAACCCCGTGGGCCCCACTTCTCTCTCTCTCTCGCTCTCTCTCTCTCTCTCCACTTTCTCTCTCTCTCTCTCCCTCATATATTCTCTCGTACTTCTCTTTATCATTCTTTCTCTTCTTGCTTCATGTCTCGTTTCTCATTTTTTAACTGTTCTTTTGTTGCTGGAATTCCGTCATGCCGGTGACGCTTCTCGACGTTCCAGCGAGGTATCCCGACCCGTGTGGTTCCTTTGTTCGTCGTTTGGGTTCATTCCGTGAACCGTGCGCCCGTCGCGAGTTTTCCCCGCCGACGGTTAACGTTCCGTTTTCCCGATTCGCGACCCATCAAGGCAAGTTAATCTTGCTACATGCTATATAATTCATTTTATACCTATTTAAATAAATACCATACCTATAGTTTAAATCTAGTGCCTCATGTTTAATTTTATAACGTTTCGATGTTCCGTTGGCATCCGTTTATATCATATTAAATCTAGATCATGAAAACTTATCTTGTGACATACTAGATTACATTATACTGCAACCATATCATTTAAAATATATATCGTCGTAATATTTATTATTATTATCTTTAATTAGTTTATAATCTTCATTTTATAATGTTATACATTTGAAAATCTTATAGTTTACACATGAAACGTCGTTGGAAAATCGGATATGACAAATCTGAAATTTACTGTACACCTTATCTTATAAAATTCATTATAAATCATAGAAAAATCATTAGTATACGTTCTTTAGTTCGTTACGAAGCTAACTCATAATACTATAAATGTATGAAATATTTACTTGCAAAATAAACTGTTTAAATAACGTAAAATGCAAATGAAAATGTCTCCAAACTGCTGTCCAGGGAAATTCCAGCAGCAAACTTTCAACTTCAAATATTCATAACTTTTTGTAGGGACAACCTGAGATGCTTATACTTATAAAACTGAAAACCTTATTGAATTATCTTCGTTTTGGTATAAGACACGTCCCTTTTGGAGAACGTTTGTTATTTTTAACCTATTTTACAAATTAGGGTGACGCTGAATTTCTGAACAGAACTTTCTTGTGTTGGTTAATCAATACCACTTTTATAGTTATTAATCGCTTTGAATATGCTATCCATATTAATATTTATATCACATATTGCTTAGTTGTACATCCCACGTTTCCATTTTATAGTTTTATAACTTTTCGGATACCCGTTTGCATCCATCGTATTTAAGATACATATAATTGCATCCATAGATCACATTACTACATAATAATGTGATATTAACACTCCATGTTTAATAAATTGCATCCTAATTAATATTGGAACTATAAATGTAACCCTAATCGATAACTGTGCATCCATATCCTTGAAATTATATCTATTTGCATATCATATTACATGTTCCAGTTTATTGTTCTGATAGTACCCATGCTTGTTTATTTATACACATGCTTATGTTAGTTTGATTATGAGTACCCACATGACATCTTGTGCTTCCTGACATGACCTGTTACACTTCCTACTTGACATGACATGGTACCGTACACTCTTGACATGACAACACAACAAAACAACAACAACTGAGCCTTTTATCCCAAGCATATGGGGTAGGCTACATGAACCAACATGAGAATCACGCCGGGTCCAGCACATGAATCCTCTGTCTCCACTCACTTCTATCGAACAATATACTTTCATTGAGTCCTTTGGCAACCATATCGTTTCGTATCACCTCCATCCATGTTTTCTTCGGTCTCCCTTTTGCCCTTTTGCCATTACCCATACCGAGAGTATCTAATCGTCGAACCAGTGCTTCCATAGGTCTGCGTCGCACATGACCAAACCATCTAAGCTGGTTTTCCCGCATCTTCTCCTCCACGGGTGCTACACCAACTTTTGCACGAATAACCTCATTTCGCACCTTGTCTTTTCTAGTGTTACCGCACATCCAACGAAGCATGCGCATCTCCGCTACGTGCATCTTCTGTGTATGATGCTTCTTAGGAGCCCAGCATTCTGTACCATATAATAAGGCAGGCCGAATAGCGCTCCGATAAAACTTCCCTTTCAATTTTAACGGAAAGTTACGATCACACAAAATCTCTGTTGCACTCCTCCATTTCAACCAACCAGCTTGGATCCTTTGATTAACATCACTATCGATCTCCCCATTCCTTTGGATGATGGAACCTAGATATCTAAACTGGTCGCTCGGTGATATCTCTTGCCCTTCCAATGTTATACCAATATGGTTTTGACTTCTCTGGTTACTAAATTTGCAGTGCATATACACTCTTGACATGACATGACATCTTTATACATTACCTGGCTGGACCTGATGTACCATGGCTTTACCTGTTACCTGATCTTGTGTCTAATGCCAACAAACATAACATGTAGTCCTCATGGACCATTCCTGTTGTCTATCCAGACAAACCTGCTGTTACCTGATCATGTGTTGGCATTAGTTCTTGATTACTGAATACCTGACCTGACACATATAACTTGGGGGTATGGGGAAATCAAAAGTGTAAACTAAAGTGTAACTTAAAAGGGTATTACTTAATCCGTGGTCCCGGGGGGTAACGGGACAGAGCCATTCGTGACTCTTACATTTTCCTGATCCGTGGTCCCGGGGGGTAACGGGACAGAGCCATTCGTGACTCTTACATTTTCCTGATCCGTGGTCCCGGGGGATAACGGGACAGAACCACTATTGGTTCACATATTCCTGATCCGTGGTCCCGGGGGGTAACAGGACATATCCTTTGAGTTACATGGAGGATTACTCAAATTGATTTCAAAGACTTTAGAATAGAAAACCTGATAGAACAGTTTAGTTTACCCACTGCATGCTACCCTGTACTGGTATGATTCATATTATTGTTATTCTTGCTGTATTCATGTTTATATTATATTGCCTGCTACACTGTTCATATTATATTACTTGATGACATGACGCGCTGATGTCTGGGTTTTGCATGGCCCAGATTCTTTACCACTGTCGCAGTCCGAGCAGAAGTACTTCAGCCAGCAGGCTGAGCTGTGAGTTCAGTAGTAGTTAGTTTTATTTCCTGCATTTCTGATGTGAGCCCGCATTATGGGACACACTTTTCAGTTATTTGTATTGGATCATTTGCTTCCGCATTTATTTATTATTGACTCCTGTTATTCTGGATTATGGACATGTTTTAGATAGTTTCATCTTGTTCTTGATATCTCTACAGTCGTAATGTGACTGTGGATGGATACTTCCTACCCACAGGTAGCATGGTTGGCTATGTCACTTGCCCAATCTAGCGCACTCTGGGAAGCGGGGCGTGACATTCCTGTATTCAAACTATGTTAATAATTGGATCGGAGTGCGACTCTGGACTGCAGTCCAGAGCGACTCAAACTGTTGCTTGCTGTTCCGTATTGGGTGCCACAGGTTTTCCATGACTCGTAGGTTGCGGAACTTCGCTGTTTATTATAGATAAATCTGTTATCTAGACAACACAATTGATTTCACTCTGTTTCGTTACCATTTGTTATTTATTCTATAATTTAAAAGATCGGGACGCATAACAGTCCCAACAGAATCAGAACTGACATATTAGTGTTAAACAGTGTATAACTCCTGACATACAGATGCGATTGACAATCCATCTATTACGTTGAAAACCTTATTGAAAACCCTAGATTTCATTCAACTGTAGCGTCGCTAAATTCTGATCCCAACTGGGATTAAATTGCGTTGCGAAACGGACTTCCGATTCTGAAACCGGATTTCCAGCCATGAACGCTTAAAATGAAATGGCTGTAATTAATGATCCTGGAACCCGATTGGCGTGAAACTAAATTAGATGGATAGATAACTGAACATACTAATTATTACCTGTTTATCGTTTCGCTAAACTATACACGTACGTTTCATGATAAATCGTGCAAGTGATAGAATACTGTTTTTTGTGACACCTTAATCGTGCTTATATACTTTTCACGCATCATATCATACCCATATCATTGTAGTGATAATCTAGTGATATCGTGCATTTACCCAGTGTTAGATTTTAGTGATGATTGTGGCAAGTACGTCAGTGTTCGTGTATCCGTGATTAAGTGAAAGTGATACGTACTTGTACACAATCAGTGACCCTATTATTCTATTGTATTGTCGACGTCTATGAGATGCGTGTACGTGTGACTATAAGTGGTATGGGACACTTATGGAAGCTCTTGCACGGGTGTCACAGATAAGGCACCAGACTCTGCCATTTATCTTAGATATTAGTCGGGACGTGCTTGATGGAGGTCCTGCCTCCAGTTCTCGCGCAGACTTGTCACGGATCGATTAGTATTTAGGGTTATGGTTAGCGTTTGATGTAGACCACGGGGTGTGGGGTAGTTTAGGTGTGAGTTCAACAGAATCTCGGGAGTCCCATGCCGGCTTATATATTTAGGGAGATATATGGAGATTTACAGGGTATGTGATATACACCGTGATATACATGTTACATGTTGGGCCCGTGGTCCCTTGCCCTTGGGTTCTACCCTTGGGTGGAGGACATTCGCGAGTGGTTGACTCTCACACTTGGACTGACGATAGGCTTAGTGACCTGTACAGTGAGACTTAGAGACTGATAGGGATACTGACATTTATATATCTTATATACTGTGTTGACATACGTGACATATCATTCCACTGCTTTACTGCTCCGCTGTATTGATTACTGCACATTCATATTCATGCTGTCATTGATTTACTGTTATTCATATCTATTACCACTGTTAGAATTGTCACTTGATTTTATATATATTATATTGCTATTGTGTCGCTCTGACGACCTGAGTATGCATGCTCAGTGTGAGGAGAAAATTTAGCCTGGACCAGAACTAGACGTGCATCACAGACTTCTTGGCTTGCCATTCCGAGTTACATTCGTTTGTTCCACTTCAGGTCAGTCTTTACATTGTTTCTTTCAGTTACTGCATTTCTCGTTACCTGCGCATCATTTACTGTTTACCATGAAAAACTAGAAGCCGAAGTGTGACTACGGCAGGACATTTCCTTGACCGTAGGAGCATGGATGACCTTGTCTACCCCTCGTATTCCGTATTTTGGGAAGCGGGGCGTGACAATTCCTCTCTATAATCACAAGCATGCTTCATGCCACCTTATTTCCCATATATTTTTCAAAAAAGAATAACAAATATGAGGTGTCCTTCTTCGAGAAGTATTCCCGTATAAATACGGAATACTTCACCTGGTATATGTATCGTTGCATATACGCGTATCCGTATAAAAAATATGGATAACACCAATGAGAGAAAATGAATAGTGAACAATAATGCTAAAATATATGTATCAAAATACATATATAAATTATTAAATCAAAATCTGATTTAATAATCCGGCTTAATCCTAAGCCGGCTAGTATTATCAACCGTCCGATTAAAGTATGTGTATGCCGTACACGTATTTAATCAGACCCTGCATGTACCAACGTACAGCTCCTACATCTATCGCCTGAACCAGAAAAACACTCTGTGTGGGACTCTAAAGACTTGACAATACGCTGGCAGTGGGTTTAACCACAAGCACGTCAACGACACTAGATGTACGTAACGGCTATCCAGGTACTTGCCAAAAGGGGGATCGACAATCAAGTACGTCCTTACTCTACTGAGCCTAAATGTGATAATCTCCGTACAGTCCGGTCTCTTCGTCAAAGAGTATCGCATATCGGGTCTACGGGGTGGATAACGTCACTCCCCTACTAACCCGATAAGTCGTGTCTGAGTCAAGCTCATCACCAACAGAGATACTACTGATAAATTATCAGTAAATCTCATCCACCGTGGCCATGGATTTTTGGTGATAGCCAACTGAATACAACGTGACATCGACTCCTAATACCAGGAGAGACGAATCCCTGACAATCGACCACTGCCTCCATGTGGCTCGGGACTGTACCCAACTAAAACCTGGTTGCATGACTCTTTTTAGCCATGGTAGGGTAGTAATCAAAGTATAGTGGGAACTCACAAGAGACAAATGATGATCTTAGGTCAAAGGACAAACCTGTACTCATGCCACCTGAGAACTTCCATCTGATAATATATATAATACCATCTAAAAGTTCTCGGCGAGTCCATCCAGTATACTCACCTCTAGTGAGCACTTGTATACTATCTTATGTGACACAACACCAATGGCTTGTGAGACCGGCCGCCACCCCTCGTCGGGGTCTAGAAACGTATACACTAGTTTACTCCGGAATATCGATGCCCGGTCTCGAAACTCGCACGACTAGAGACATTTAGGATATGCTTATGGACAACCCAGCTCCCACATATATGATTTCCATCATAATGCTAGTTGTCAAGCAATAATCCTACGGGTTTCATCAATGATGAAGACAAACCAGATAACGTACTATCATCTCAAGTAAGACTGTTATACCCGTATAAGTCCTCCCTTAATTATCATAATCGTCTACTTGCAATCATAATAATTGCCTTGAGGGCACTACAATCTTCCACTTGTACTTAAGGCCAATTATTGCGGTATCGCGTACCTATAACCCGTGTGCTACCGAATACCCAAATTCTCTATTAATCAGTTTCGCAAACCATATTTATGAAACTTAATTTGTTCGAGAAATAATCTCAGTGAGTGGATCCGCTACAATGTTCCAATTTCATCTCTCTAAATCTAAACTTTGCGAAGATCAACAATCTCCCAAACTGAGCGATACCCCGCCTCAAGAATTTGTCTGGATACTTGATGGGACCAAATTCATAAATGAACAGCTCCATCCAACAAACTTCTTGGGATGTATCCTCTGTTGAGTTATAACCAGCATCCTGCACCATAATTACCCAGTATCTCTATTGGAACACTATCCAATATACCGATCGTCGGAAAAGGCTAAACTCAAAACTTTGACAGCATCTCCGTCATCCAGGCCACCTTGAAAGCCTTAACCGATAACCGCTTTCTAGAGGAGGCTACCATTACCTCATACCAAGAACGCCCTCTTATGTTCATAAAAGCTTCCCTTTGTTTCTCTAGGGTTGGATTAATATATGCTTATTGCAGCTAGTGCAAAAGTAATATCTAGTATTGTACAAGACATTGCATGACTGGCTCAATTGTCTAAGCAAATGATATGTCATTCATGCCTGTCCCTCTCCTCATCAGTCTAGAAGACATCCTTTTCAGAGAGGGTGACTCCATCACCTACGGGTATACCTCCACGTCAGGAGTCGTCCATTCTAAAATACTTTTAGAATGATGTCCAAGTACTCGATTGAGAAACTTCCCAAATTTAGATCTAAAACCAGGATTATCTATCTGGTTTTGTACAAGACATTGCATGATTAACTCAATTGCCTAACCAAATGATATGTCATTCATGTCAGTCCTTCTTCAAATCTGTCTAGAAGACATCTCTTTAGAGAGGGTGACTCCATCACTTGCGGGTACTCCACCACGCCAGGAGTCATCCATTCTAAAATAGTTTTAGAATGTTGTCTAAGTACATGATTTGGGAAACTTCCCAAATCTAGATCTAGTCACCAGAATTCCTGATATATTATCCATATCCAACGTAGAGAAAACGCTATGTGACAACCAAAGTTTGATCGATTGTAGTATAGGAACATCACTTCCTATCTAGAGTATGTCATCTATATCTCAGGACAATATTCCCTATATCTTCTTACTAGGTTCATCTATTGTTTTGATGAAGTCAGTCACTATCACATCACAACAAATGATCCGTCTCCGCTATCTATGCTTTAGTCTACTAATAGACATAAGCAAATTGCACACCTTCCACTGCTCCCACTGACTACGATAACCCTCTGACAGAGTCATATACACGGGCATTTCCAAATTCCCATTTGGAAAGACGTTATAGTCATTCACCTACCAGAAATCATAGCCATGAACTGCATCAGCGCTAAATCATATACATATAAACTTCAGCATAGATACTGAAGTTAAAGTCACATCACAATCCACAACGGGTTACAACAAGTCTAGCCTTATTAGGTTAGTACATTTCCACCTGCACAAATCCCGAAAGATCTACTTGCTCCTAATGGGTATTATCCCTTCAGAAACACCTAACAAATTCCAAAATCCATGACTTCTGAAGTGCGTGGAGTCCATCTTGGGTATGAAATATCTGGTCACCTGGAAGTAACCACTTCTTATGACCCGCTGATAATAAGTAGGAGGAATAGCAGTGTCAAGCCATATCCGTACGGAGTTCAGCATAGACACTGAAGTAAAAGTCTCATCACAATCCACAATGGGTATATGATGAAAACTCTTTACAACAAGTCTAGCCTTATTAGGTTAGTACCTTTCCACCTGCACAGATCTCGAAAAATCTACTTGCTCCTAATGGGGTTTACCCCTTCACGAGCACCCAACAAAGTCCAAAATCCATAATTTGCTGAAGTGCGTGGAGTCCATCTTAGATATAAAGTATCTGGTCACCTAGAAATTACCACTTCCTATGACCTGCTGACAACAAGTAGGAACATCATCACCATGATGCTGACCTCCCTGTCACCGTCTATAAGAAAATCGAAGTATCTCTCGGGTGTTTGAGGTTACCTACTAAAATTCGCGGAGTGGCTAATGGTTTGTCAAGTCCAATTGAATTCTTAGGTTCTACTAAAATTTCGGTAACCGTTTGTGGTTCTGAAATCGCTTCCAATTTTACCATATTCCTACTAGTTTCTTTTGCAAAAAACATTCCTTTTTATAAAAAGGTGGCGAGTCAAGAAAAATATAACTATTGATCTTGAAAATGGTAGAAACAAAATCCTAGCGAATACTTGGGATAATCCACAAACTTTCATTATCGAAGCATGCCTTGTGTTTGTCCGGATTCTGCTTTTAAACATAAACTAGATAACTCCATATCATAACAATCTCAAGATATGCAACCATTCTATGTCCATATATAATCAAGGCACTAATTTAGATGGAATCAGATTCAAATATCATGCAGCTGTTTCCTGTGCACATCACCTAATGGAAAAAGGCTAATACAACATTACTCATCAAGGAGCACACTCACAGATGAGCAACCTGCGAGAGAATCAAGTTCTCAATACTAAGATGGAACACCTAGTATAAGTACCTACATTTTCAATCACCTCGAAGAATCCTGATACTTCCAATGTATGTTTCTCTATTTTATTCTTATACCTATAAACTTCTCAAAATCTTTGACCTTGCATTACTACGAATGTGTGTCTTAAACTAAAGAACTTATAGGTAAACCTGAATGAAGTAAGAGCACCAACCCCTTGTCTTGAAGGACACTGTACAACATACATTTTCACGTATAAGTCCTAAAAGTATACTAACTCAAACTCTATGTACTGTAAGTTGAAAACTGTATCTTGGTTAAGAATATCTTACACCGTTATTCAATGCACCTTACCTTATTCTCAACTGATAAAGGTAAATGTTTATAACATAATTTTCAAAATGTATATCTCACTTTATAAAATAAAGGTACAAATATTTCATTTTAAAATTTGGTGCATAACAACGGTTGTTCGAAACCAAATATTTGTCGTTAAGTAAAACCAGGCGATTTAATCCAATATCACCAATTGCAATGAATTCCGATATTGAGGATCAAATCACCCATTTTCCAATACACTACTCCTATTCATCATCTGTAACACCGTACAGATGTGAGATACAAATCTGGTAAATACATACCCTGGAGTCAGAATTGATTAGAAAAACGGTTCTCTTTTACAAGTACACAGAAATACTGAAACATGAAAATGTTTCATAGGGGGTGATCAGGTATTCCAAGTATAAAGGCATCCCCAAGCGGGAGTTAGCTCTTCGCCAATTGGCGGAATCACAACCACGCAAGTCATAATATAAGTATACGACGCCCAACGGCGAAAATCAACATAAAAGATAATGAATATAGCAAGACATCAACCCATCAAGCGAACATATAACCATCGCTCTAAGTCTCGCAACCACAAGTCTTTCTAAGTCTTACTATTTATACAAATACTAGTTTTGATTGATGGAGTTGACTAGATACAATAGGAATAATAAATACAAGAGTGACACGATCCAACATGTACCACCTACCAAAGCAAATCACTCGAATGCAAGCTGTGTGCCAGTGATACCGCTACTGATCCATGCGGTCAGCCTGTAAGAACTGTGGCCCAACAGGGGTGAGTTGCCAACTCGTGAGTAGAAAACATCATCAGGTAGAAATCGAATAAAACAACGGTTTCTAGGTCAACTATATCATAAAGGTAATACCATGATATCTAGGGTGACCGTATCTGCATATGTGCCAACAATATAATCAATGCCTGTAAGCATATGGATAACATCTGCGTGTCCATCAATGACACAACAACATCATGCATGTAAATATCATGAAAGCGTATGCATGTAAATATGAGGATATCAAACAACGTGTGTCCATCAACGACACATCAAAATCATGGAACCTGAGTGTCCAATATCGACACTCAAAATATCATGAAACCCGTGTCCAGTATCGACACGTAAATCCTCATATCTCGGGCTCCAGCAGTCCGGATCGGCCCATATCATCTCACGACTTCGGTCGGTATCCTACGGATAACCGCCGAGTCCAAATACTATCACTAATAGGTAGTGCTCCCCTGCCAGGCTCACCGCCTAACTATACAAGTCTTCTTGCCCCGGTGTACTGAAAGTCCATGCTACCTCTCCCGGTACTTTCGGGAATGCGGAATTTGGTAAAAAACGATTTTTACGGAGGTGGTAACATGGACCTAAAACCCGGATCTTGGTTAAACATCTATCTAACAACCTAACTATGAGTTTCTAGCTACTCGGTTAGGGGGTTATACCTTGCTTGTCTTGAACTCCTTCGTCTTCAAGCTCCGATGGTGGTCCGGACCGGCTTCTTCTCGTCGTCTCCTTGCGCCGAAGAAAGATCCACCTAAAAGCTCCAACCTTTAGCTCCTTCTTCGTTCTTTGAAGAAACTAGTTCACTTGGTTTACTAAACCTAGTGAACTAGAATGAGTAGAGAAGAATTAGAATGGGATTTTATCTATGGTTCTTGATTCTCAACTCATGAGAGATATGAACCATAGAGTCAAGAGAGGGAGCAAGAGGATGAGAGTGAAAGCAAGAGCAAGAGAGCTCAAGAACAAGAGAGAGAATGAGCAAGAAAGAATGAGCAACTCTTTTGTCTCTCACCCTTTCATAATCCAAAGTAATGATAACTCATCATATCAAAAAAGTCTTATGTGATGGTTGAAGCAACCATAACCATATCATATCATGCACTCATTTTACACAAATGAGCAAGCAAGTAAAAGTCTTTGCCATGAAATGATGGCTATGGTTATCATGATGGTCAACTAGTCAAGCCTAGTCAACCGGTCAACAAAGTCAACAAGTCAACAAAGTCAACAAGTCAACAACCATGTCACCATAATACTTAATTAATATAATAGTTAATCACATATCATATTCTCATTAGGGTTGAGCAAAAAGTCAAATAGTCAACGGTCAACTGTCAACAACCCTAATGAGAATCCGCTGCCTCTGCCTCCCTGTCAACTGTGCATACACACCCGCATCCGCGTTCCAAGGAACACGAATGCAAACTGGATAAATCCAATCCCAAAAGGTACATTAGGATCTGGCTTAAACCAAATCCCGCTAGTGTAAACTGTCCGGACACTGTACCTGCACAAGTGCACGGATGTGACCGAACCCTGCCGCAAAACCATGCGACCTGTCGCAATACCATGCGACCTCTACTCTTTTGCCTAAAGGCGAAAAGCTTTCTGTGTGGGACTCTAAAGACTCGACACTATGCTGGCAGTGGGTTTAACCACAGACCGCAAGCGGCACTAGCTGTGCGTAACGGTCCCCAGGTAATGCCGACAAGAAGACCGACGAGGCGAAACCCATCTGAACTCCTACTGAGCCTGAGTGTGACATTCTCCGTACAGTCCGGTCTGTTCGTCTGATACATCGCATGGCGGGCCTAGGGGGCGGTAAACGTCTGTCCCCCAATAGCGGTACAAGTCGTGCCGGAGCGAAGCCCAAAACACCCTGAGATAACACTGGCAGCCTACCAGTATATCTCGTTTGCCCTGGCCAGGGACTACTCGTGTAATGGCTCTCCTAGACACAGCGCGATGTCAACCCCCAATACCGGGAGAGACGAATCATGTCTAACCGTCACTGCCTCCAAGTGCTTCGGGACTGCACCCAACCACTACCTGTTTGCACGACTCCTTTGAGCCGTGGTAGGGTAGTGATCAAAGTATAGTGGGAACACACTCGAGGCGAAGTGACAGTGTCAAGTCAGCGGACTAAGCTGTACTCATGTCACCTGGGAACTGATAACTGACGATAGGCATAATACCAACTAGTCAGTTCCCGACGAGTCCTGTCCAGTGTACCCGTAACCTAACGAGCACCCGCATACTATCTCAAGTACGACGTACTGACGGCTGTGGGACAGAACGTCTCCCACACTGGGATGAGAAGCGCATGCGCTGGTCTACTCCGGAGTATCGATGCCCTGTCTCGATAGTCCTGCGACCAGGGACCTGCATAAGGATGTGCTTATAGATTGCCCAGCCCCACTAGTGTGACGGCCATCACATCGCTGGTAATCAAGCAAAGATCCTAAGGGCTCCACTAATGTGTATAGGCGATATACAAAAATAAACACATGTACACATTGAAGTAGAAACAAACCAAGTAGCATACTACTATATTGAGCAAGATTATATATACAAGGTGAATATCCCAAGCTTCCATTAAGTAATATACAAACTAGTATGATACAGTAATGGCCTCTAGGGCATATACACTAACATGTACCTCACCGGGTCCACCATGTACCTGCAGACGGTGCCTACCGCTCCTTGAATCGGGTTTCACATGCCAATCTCAGAACCGAGAAAACACATGGTGGACGTCTCGAAATATCATAATAAGAGAAACCGGGGTTTTAAAACAATACATACTTTCTTTTGAAATATAACCATGGTTCTCAAATCCAGAATCTCATGAAAACAACATCTCAATGCATAAAATCGTAAAGCATGATATATGCAAACGAATAACATTAATGTGAATAAAATCGTAAAGCATGATGTATGCAAACGAATAACATTAATGTGAGCATATCAGTATATCATGCAACATAAAACAGTGATGTGAGTATATCAGTATATCATGCGACATATCATAATGATGTGAGCATAACAAGTATATCATGCAATATAGCATAATGATGTGGCAATTCTACTGTGTAAGTGACATAGCAATTATCGATGATAAAAGTGTGTGAGCCGACAAATCTGTGTAAGTATAACGTACGCATCATCGATAATGGTGTGGGTGTACTAGCACAGGTATTTGTAATGCAAAGATAATGTCATGAACGTAACATAAAGTATATCGTACGCGAAATGCTATCAGGTATATGTATCTACAATATATCTGAATCGGTGAATCTATCAATCGGCATCCAGCCTCACAATACCACGTACGGTATAATTCATCGTACGACATCCTCTAGTCAAGGGTATGGATCAACCATCAGGTAAAACATCACGTGCGGCGACAACAAACAGAATAGGGATTCTATCGACCTATGCAACAATGAGGGTACGGATTTAAAGTCTCGTACGACATCTCACTCATCATCCACATAATTATATATGTATATATATATATATACCTATATCTCAGGTCACATCCGTATCAATCTCATATCAGGGGACCGACAAAGGTATCGATTATCTCATATCGCCCCGCATCCGCAACGACATATCAACCAAGTCATCATATTTCATCGTATACTATTTTCATCACATCAATATCTCACATCAAGTCATCTTATATACATATATCTTGTTTTACCGATCTCATAACACTGTTGGGTTACGGCAGCGCTCCGGCCGTCAATCCGAGGCCAAATGCGGAACAAAAATTTTATAAACTTGGCGCTACCGTAACCACATACCCGGATCGTTCCATTAACCGTATTCTAGCGATCTACAAAGTAAGTTTAGAGATTATACCGATCGATCCATGTCCTTCGGTCTTCAATCGCTTTCCTCGCTCCTCGCCGCTGTCCCGATCAAGTCCGCTCTCCGGTCTCGCTCGTCGGAATGGCACCACGTCGAGGATTCTTTATACGGGCTCCCGTTTCGAACTGAAACAACTCGGATATAAAGTTTGCTAGCCGACATGTCCAAGATGAAGTAGAGAAAAGTGTAGAATATTTTGTCTCAAGTCACCTAAGTATTTGAGTGGAGGTAAATTGAAGTTGCCTAAATGAAATTGTGAGCAAAAAAATTTTGTGCTTGTGGAAAAACTGTTGTTCTTCTGAGCATGGGAAATTGTGGCCGGCCAATATATTGCTCTCTATGGAATTTTCCATGTATGAAGTGGTGAGTGTAACACCAAGTGGTGAATGCAACACAAAGTAATAAATTAATCCCTCACACTCCTTATCCATGCTGTGCCCATGCTCCCATGGACATTGGAAAATGGCCATGCCCAATTAAAGCCAAAACATACACAATGCTAAACAAAAATGGCAGCCACCCAATAATTGCCCATCATGCACTAAATATTCCCAGCACATGAAAGAAGCCCACCAAATTGGCAGCCCACCCAAAATAAATTATGCTCACAAAGAAACAGGCCCCAAAAAGATTGCTAGGAAATTCGATTAAACAAATGTTTAGAATGGAAGACTAAAATTTGGCAACTTCAAAACTAATCCTGTAACTGATTACAAGATTACCCCTAAACCGTATATACATACCCGCATCCGTATTCCAACTGAATACGAATATAACGAGACAAAAATATTCCAACACAATATAATACTAGGATCCGGCTTAATCCAAAACCTACTAGTATTAACCGTCCGAAACATGACACGTGCACAAGTGCACGTGCATGTTCGATCCCTGCCATAAAACCATACTGTAACATTTTCAAAAGTATAAAATATTAATTTTGGGAATTTTATAATTTAATATTATTTTATTGAATATTTTAATATTTTGGTATTATTAAATGCAAATAAATAGGAAAAATGTTAGAAAAATTATGAAAAATTATGGAAAATTCTAAAATAGGGTAAATTAGTGAATTATGACATTTTAAGTTTTTGTGATTAATTTGACACTAATTTGGTGCTAATCGCGATTAAAATCGCTAATCGGGTTTTTTGGCAATTTTGTGCAAAACTTGCACATATCACTTTTCTACACTTGTGCATTTTTCTTGCCATGAACTATCATTTGGGTTTACTATTCTTGTAAGAAGGTTAGGGATTTAAAAGAAAAAGGAAAAGAAAAGAATATAGATTGAGGGTAGGTGAGAGAGAGAGGCATGGGACTTTGACCAAACCCTTAGCCATTGTTTTCTCCTCCTCATTTCTCACCCTCTCCTTTGGCTCTTGCTGCTGCTGCCTCTTCCTCATCTCCCTCCCCTCTTCAACTCCTCTTTTCATCTCAAAAACAACCCCAAAACCTCATGTCCGTTTCATTAAAAATGTGCACAAGCTCGAGATCTACAAGATGGACTAAGAAAGCATGGATTTGGCCACTAGAGGGCAACTCAAGAAAGTTCTTGAGTTGCCAAGTGAGGTAAATTCTGAACCCTTAGCTTAATTATAGCCTTTCCTTTAACCCCAAGTTAAGATTATATCGATATTGTGTGATATTATGGACTTAATGAAAACCTAGTTAGGGTTTGAGAGAAATTTGAGTTGTAATGTGAAATTGAGCTCAGTAGAGGACTTGTAAACACCTTAGTGCATGAATTGAAACCCAAAACCTGAAGCTAGAACCAGAAGTACGGATTTTAGAAACCGATATCGGGGAAATTGTGTAATCTGTGCAGGTTAACTTGAATCTGCTATCACCCCGAGGACCCTAAAATAATATTGAGTGGAAATTGAGATGTGCAGGCACCATAGAGGCAACACCCAAAACCCTAGCCCCCAACTCCCTTTCCCGGCCGCCAATTCTCCCCTTTTGGCCGCCAATTGCGGCCTGGGTCCCACCTTTTTGTCTCGTTTTCGTTCTGTAGCTCCTACATTGTTAGTTTAGGCCCCTGGTATATATAGATTTGTATAAAGTGACCTGGGGTAAAATCTGGAACACATTTCATGAGTTGCTGTTTTGGACTTTAGTTTCCGTATTCCGTATTTTCATTTCTGCATTGGTGTGTTTCGTTTTACCTCGACTATTTGGCGTTTATACGACGATATAGAGGATTTATATGTGGTTTTGAAGGCGTGACATAGGTTCTCACCTATAGGCCCCCTTATCGTATCGTTTTGGATTTCATGCGCCGTTTTAGCTTGGATTTGGTTTAATGCGCATATACGATATTTGATGTGTAGGTACCTATGAAGACTTTGGGACGACAAGAAAATACGTGGTGATGTCCGCAACTGATAATACAAGTGAGTAGATTATATCTACAGGGGGAAGTCGGGTGGATGGCGTATAGCACCCCCGCAGTCCGTAGTTAGTATACTATATATATTAGATGTGTGATAGTTTTAGTGTGTTGTAGCTTTGTGTTAGAAGTATTATGGGTAGTTAGGGTTAGAAGTGATTAGTGTAGTTCCTAGTTGCGAGCCCTAGGATAGAATTGCACCTACACGCCTACACTTGTATATCTCTTATACCTACCCTTGATGGATGATGTTTGATGACGTTGGTAATGAGTCGATGATGTGGGCTTGATGGCGTGAGATCGGTGATTGGATACGATTCATTATGGGATATGACTTGTGATTTCTTGCGGGCTTGGGATATGTGTTTACCCCGCATGCATACTTCACTGATGGTATCGTTTGGTGCTAGACATAGAGTAGTACCCCAGGCTATGTGATCTGATGATAGTGATACCTGTTATGTGATGAGATAGTGAGATGTGACCCGTACCCAGCTATTGGGATGCCGTACGATGATTACCGTACGAGCCGATATTGATGATAGATCCGCACTCATAACTCGAGGATATCTTATGACATGACATTGAGGCGAGATCACCGACTATATACCTTGATATATGTATCGACTCAGATTTAGGTGGTTTCCATACCCCTCCAGACTTGCATGATACTTAGATCAGTAGTTGCATAGTAGATGTTAGATTAGACCAGAGTCATACCTATTTCAAACTAACGAATCGGGAATATTGCAAGATAGGGAAAAGGGGATTCTACGGATATTTTCAAATGTGTAGCGTCTATTTTCTAAACACCGTAGCCCTTGTTTTACCAAAGACCCCGATTCGTCTTACTTCAAAAGGCAAGGTTGCATGATATAGCTTTTGAGTTAGATTCTTCACTATTGCGTTGATTATTCGATTGCACCTGTTCATACTATTTGCATGGCATTACTTGTGCTTATTGTTATATTGCCATCATGCTGTTAGGACACCAGCACCATTATCGATGATGCGTATGTTCCACGTACACTGATTTCCGGCTCACACACTTCATCATCGATAATTGCTATGCCACTACACTGTAGTACTGCTGCATTCATGGTATGATTTCCGCATAGCATATTGTACACATAGACCTGTACACAAATATATACGATTTGACTTGATATTCATACCTGATACATATGTCACACCTGATCATTATATTATAGCTCATTTATATGTGACATGACTTGGTACTCACATTTGATGCTTATGTCACACCTGATCATTATATTATAGCTCATTTATATGTGACATGACTTGATACTCACATTTGATGCTTATATCACACCTGATCATTATATTGTAGCTCATCTATATGTGACTTGACATGATATTTACGTTTGACGCACATATCATATCAGATTAGTGACTTACTTTTTGGTTTGGATTATATGTGATTTCTGGATTTGGGAACCGTGGCTATTTCAAATATGTAATCATTTAAAAACCCGGTTCCCTTGATATGATATTTCGGTGCGTCCACCATGTGTTTTCTCGGTGCTAGAGTGATATATATAAAAACCCGAATCGAGGAGGCGGTTGAGGCCGATTACGGGTACATGGTGGACCCGGTATGGTACCCCGGGATGAGAACGGTTTCGCTGTGTGATAGACGGTGAGCCCGGCAGAGGGACTACTACCTACCGGTGATTGTATTTGAGCTCGGCGGATATCTGGAGGATTCCGACCGGAGTTGAGAGATGGATATGGGCTGACCCGTACTGCCGGGGCCGAGGGCCGATACCGCAGACGGAGTCCAGAGATAGACATGGGTTGACTCGTACTGCCGGGGCCGAGGGCCGATACCGCAAACGGAGCCCCATATGGATGAGGATTTACGTGTCGATGCTTGGCACGGGTTTCATGATGTTTTACCATGATGTTGTTTATATCCTCATATTGCATACATAATGCTTATTGTCATTAGGTGACGGGTGGACGGGTTCCACGTATATACAGACATGGATCATATACAGACATGGATCATATACAGACATAGATCATATACATACATGAATCATATACAGACATGGATCATATACAGACATAGATCATATACAGACATGGATCATATACAGACCTAGATCATATACAGATATGGATCATATACAGACTGGATTTACACTGATCATACCTCATTCGTATATATAACAGGGTATGAGGGCGCTGTTATATATACCCTTACACCAATATTAGTGGTATGGGACACTAATATATGTGTATTGATATCATTGATACTGCATCATATTTACTTCTTGCAGACATACCTTATACTGATGACATGTTATTACCTGAGTACTTGGCACCACATACATATTTAGATGTTACCTTGTCACCTTATCACACTCAGATGTACTCTTGTGGATTATATTACTGATTGTTGACCTAGGTTTATGTCTTGCATTCGGTTTCTGCTTGTAGATGTTTCTATTCACGAGTTGGCAACTCACCCCCGTTGTGCCACAGTTCTCGCAGGTTCTGCCGTACAAGTTTTATTGCGGCATTTCTGGCACACTACTTTCTTGCGGGTGGCTTGCTTTTGGTAGGTGGATTCTTTCGCATCAAGAACCACCATTGTATTTATTTTATTCATTGTATCTAGAATTTCCATCAACCAAAACTTGTATATTGTTCAGACCTAGACTTTAGTGATGTATTATTCGACCTTAGAGTCGCGCTTAGTAGTATTGCGGTTTCTTGTTGCTTTGAGCTTTCTTTTGGGTTTGATCCTCGCCACTTGGTGTTGTATATTATTGTTGCATGTGTGGTTGTGACCGTCTATTGACGAAGAGCTAGCTCCCGCTTGGGGATGCCTTTATCATTGCATATATATATTGTTATCTTTGTTGCGCCCTATTCGGGGCCAGTTTTACAAAAGAAACTCTGCCGAAATTTTTAGAAAAGACTGTACTGTTTTAAAATGCACATTCGGCTTAGTTATTTAAAAACATTGATTTTTTTTAAACATGTAGTTCTTTACTTATTCTTAAAAAGGGTTTTAGATTTCTGGGTTTTCGGCTTACTTAGTCGCGTTACGCCTGTAGACGTTACGTGGTTAAGTGCCGGTCACAGGCCAAACTTCGGGTCGTGACACATACGGTCTCTACAACGTTTCGCCCGAACTTGGGAAACTGTCTGTGGGGGACTCTAATGACTCATCAATACACTGGCAGTGGGTTTAACCACAAGCACGTCAGTGGTACTAGCTGTACGTAACGGTTGCCCATGTATTGAATGAAAGGGAAGCTGACGAGCGTACTCATCATGAAACCCTACTGAGCCTGACAGTGACAATATCCGTATAGTCCGGTCTATTCGTCTAAGAGTATCGCATATCGAGTCTAGGGGGTGGATAAAGTCAGACCCCTACTAACGCGATAATTCGTGTCGGTATGAAGCCCATCACCACCTGAGAAACTACTGATCTGAATCAGTAATTCTCGATTACCTTGGCCAAGGATTTTTGGTGATGGTCACCCGTGCACTGCGTGACATCAACCCCCAATACCGGGAGAGACGAATCCCCGACGATCCGCTCACTGCCTCTATGTGGCTCGGGACTGTACCCAACTAAAACCTGTTTGCACGACTCCTTTGAGCCGTGGTAGGGTAGTAATCAAAGCACAGTGGGAGCTCACACGAGACAAATGACGATGTCAGGTCGACAGACTAACCTGTACACATGTCACCTGGGAACTGTTATCTGACAATAGGTATAATAACAACTAGCAGGTTCCCGGCGAGTCCCGTCCGGTGTACTCATAACCGAATGAGCACATGTATACATTTTAGGTGAACTAACTAACACCGGTGTCTTGTGAGACCGGCCACCGCCCCTCGTCGGGGTCTCGAACTGTATACACTAGTCTACTCTAGAGTATCGATGCCCAGTCTCGAAACTCCCACGACTAGGGATGTTCCCCTTCGAACGGCGGCCGCGACGCGAGGACGTCTTGCCTAAGATTCGGGGCAGATGCTATATGGTTTTATCCGTCTACCTCTCCGAAGATGCCAAGTTGATTTATGGCACCGTGTATCGGAGGTTTAGACGGATGCGGCCGATATAGCAGACTTCGTCAGATTCCCCCTCATTTGAGGGGGTTTTGATTGTGGGGACGCTCTTCCCTGCAGGCGCAAGCCCCTGCAGTTAATTACGCTACCCCATCGCGGTAACCACTTTCTCCTTCTCCAGAATTTCACTTCGTGTTTGTGGATGCCCGTGGATTGTATACGGAGACTAAGTTATGCCGTCGCCCATAGGACGTGGATTAGTCCAAATCCGTATTTACTTAGATTTGGATTTGGTGTTTTAGTTTAAGGATACGTTAGCCATATTTGAGGCTAAGATCAACTTAAACGTTCGTTAAGGATACGTTAGTCCTGATTTGAGACTAAGATCGACTTAACGGGATCGCTTAGATCCGACAAAAGAGCGTTTGGGCTCTATTGTTCCAGTTTAGGGACATGGTGATCCATATTCCAGTTTAGGGACGTGGTGGTCCGACATTAGTTTAAGAACGTTTCGGTCCAACATTAGTTTAAGGACGTTTCGGTCCACGAGTTTAAGGACCCCGCAGTCCATATTAATGTGTGGTCGTCGGGACCCGTCGCTTCTCTGACGTCGTTGAAGGATTACAACGATAGGTGTCAGAGGAGTTCGGAGATATACCCTCGAACCGGATATAAATTGATTTTGGGAGCAGCCGTGCTCGGTCAATTTAATTTGAGGACTTATGGCCGTGACTGGGCTAAGTCCAGTTGAATGTTCAACATTTTTATTTGTCTTTGGCTTATTAGGCCTGTGCTAGGGCTTTGCCCCTTTTTAAATAATGCACTGCATTATTTTTGTTTTGTTTGGGCTCTACCCTTTTATAAATGATGTAGAGCATCTATTTTGTTTGGGCTCTCCCCTTTTTATTGCACTGCAATTTAATTAGGCCTACTAGGTCTTTTTGATTTGGGCCTGGCCCTTTAGGAAATGCATTGCATTTGTCAGGCGCTTTGCGCTAATCAGAGAGCGCAAGTGCTTGTGGTGACGACACGTGTCACGCAAGCGCAGTGCGCTGCACTAATGCGCTGCGCTTGCGCTGCTGACACGTGGCGCGCTCTGGTGAGTTGTGCCAATTTCAGAGAGCAAAGCTCTATCTTAAAAGCGCACAGCGCAAGTGAGTCGGATGCTGACACGTGGCGCTTTCTGGTGGCTTGCGCCAACCCAGGAGCGCAACAATGCAGTTTTGTAAGTGCAAAGCACTATTAATTTGATAATAATAAAAAAAATTTAGAACCAATGGTTCATGACAAAGTGCAAAGCACTATTTGATTTCTTGATCTAATTTAGATCAAAGAAAACAAGTATTTTCTTGTTTCTCTTGTTGATCTCAAAGAACCAATGGTTCATAAGTGCAAAGCACTATTTTTTTTTTTTCTTGTTTTAAAGAACCAGTGGTTCATAAGAAGTGCAAAGCACTGTTTATTATGTGAAGACCATTGATCTTGTTTTTAGATCAATGACCTATTAGAAGAAATTTCTTCTATTTTGTGAAGGTTTTTACCTTTTTCTTGAAAACTTTTTCAGAGTTCTCTCTGTTTGAAGCTCTTGATTTTTTCAAGAATGTTGATGCCTTTGAATTGAGGTCTAGGGGCCTTTATATAGTGCCCATAAATTTGTTAAAGAGATCTTTCTCTGAGTGATTTGGGGAATTTCCCCCACCGTTGGATCTTTGATCCAAGGGCTTCTGTTTTACAGAAGAAAATCTTCTTGTTTTAACAAGAACAGAAAGATTTCTTTAGAATCTTGATTCTGTTTGGCGCAAACGTCCCGGCGCGTGACACGTGTCGCGCAGCGCAACTGCGCTAGCGCATCTGCGCTGACACGTGTCGCGCAGCGCAGCGATTGCGCAACTGAAGCGTTGCTTCCTTTGATTTTGCTTTAAACAGAGCTTTGCTCTGATTGGGTGTGCTGCCTTGGGCGCTGTGCTGATGCGTCTGCGTCAGACACGTGGCGCGTTGCGCCCGGGATTTGAAGCGTTGCTTCAAAATTTTGAATTTTGAATTTCAACAGAGCTTTGCTCTGATTGGGGGAAACAAATGCCCCTCCCCCACCGTTGCGCTCACGTGGCGCGCACGTGAGTGCAGCGGTGGCAAACTCCTGATCGTTGGATCAAGGGGTGAGCTGAAGTGGCGCGTGCGCCTTATAAATAGGACCTATGGCCCTTTAAAAAACTTCACCATTTTCTAGATTTTGATTCCCAGAGCTTTGCTCTTGCTTAGAACTTCAGAGCTTTGCTCTCGTTTCCAGAACTTTAGAGCTTTGCTCTCATTTTCCAAGTTTAAAAAAAACTTTAGGTAAAATTAATCTTAGGTTAGATTAATTTTAATTAACTAATAGAGCTTTGCTCTTATAGATCTTCTGATTTAAAGAAATTCCTTTTGGGGTTTCACCAACAGAGCTTTGCTCTCATGAATCCATAGAACTACAGAGATCTTGTTCATGGGTTTTAACCCATGAGCAGAGCTTTGCTCATGGATCCAAAAATAGATCTTTTTGATCTAAAAGTGAAGAACTCTTAAGAGTCTTCAAAATTTTTGATTTCTTTAGGAGTTTTAAATAAATATTCTTATCATCATCACAGAGCTAGGCTTTTTTTTAAGGAATCTTATTCCCCTGAGACCAGAGTTTGACAAGTGTCACTCTGTGACAGAGCTTTGCTCTGAAAGAGGAGATTTCCTCCTTGTCTCTAGAGATTCTTTATTAATGGGAATACTTTCTTGGGGACCAATTGACAATCTCATCCAATGATGGGGTTGTCTTGTTAACTGACGTATTGTCATCCAGATTTTGTGGGTCCCCCTTCGGTCTCCTACTCACTGCACTGCTGTGTAGTGTAATTAATTAATTTTAATTTAATTGGTTTTTAATTTAATTAATTAATTAGTGAAAAATTTTCTTAAATGCCAAGCGTTGGAATTACAACACTAACGGCTAATTTCTGTTCATTTGCAGCGATCATGTCTCTCGACACCTCATTCCCGTTTGCACGTTCAGAGGAGGGATTTCCCGAAGCTCCCTTGGACCGTGAAGTTCTGGCCATGATTAAGGACTACGACCCGGAATACAAAAGTTTCCACCTTTGGGGGTCGTGGTATAATCAGATCATCATGGGTCGACGGAGCTTCACGTGCGCAGTGCCGTCAGAACCCATCACGGCGATTCACTATGCTACCCCACCCTCGGTGCAGTATGCCGTGGAGATGGTGGATTGGACCGCGAAGGGTTTTCTTCATCCCGCTATGGATGCGGTTCCAGTCCAGCGTCCTATGGTCTTGGATATCCTAGGACGCCGTATCTGTCAGGGCGAGGCGAGACCCTGGGGGAAATCATATAACATTGGTCTGATCCCCCGCCACCCGATCGGCTATCTGCCATGGGCCCGGTATATCCCGTCGACGAAGAAGTCGCAGTTGATAAGGTTAGGACTGTATACCGCGGTTTACGTCTCTCTCTTCCAGTATCCCACGCTCCCCACCTGGTGGTTCAAGGCTTTCTTGGAGCAGTGGAATATTCCTACCCACACTTTCCTTGCCATGGATCGGGAAGTGTCCATCTCTTTGGAGGAGTTCACGGAGGTATCCCGTTTACCGGTTATAGGTGAACACTATGAGGAGTTGTTCCTAACAGACGAGTACGTCTTTGGTGCTAAGCCGATGGTAAGTGGGCTCACGCCGGAGAATGCTGTTCAACACCAATTCCCAAGCTTGATTAAAGTGTTGAATATCTATGAGTCCCTTTTCATCGAACATGGGAGTCGAGGAGTTAACTTTGAAGATTTCATCGCTCAGTTCCTTCGCCCAAGCGTCCTCTCATCAGAAGCTGCCAAGTTCGCTACCCTGGATGACCCTTTCGGCCTAGGTGTGGATAACCTGCCGGAGAAGGAGATAGATCAAAAGGGTTTTTTTCTTCCGGACTTCCCGACTATGTCTTTTGCAGAAATTGCGGCCCCTAGAATGGATGAGGAGGCCTTTTTCTTAGGATTTCTCGGGTTATGGTTGAGTTGGTTTGCGATTCCAATGCACTCTCGCTGCATGCGGCCCTCTGTTTTTTACCCAGCCCACCGGATGACTATCGGGGTAAAGGTGGCCGTTGGAATCGCCGGCTTGGCGCACTTATATCATGGCCTCAGTCGAGCAGCGGATGCTAATGAGCCCGGGGTACTGCACGTGGTCTTCCCGATGCACTACTTTGCATCGTGGCTCGAGCTACACACGGCGGGTGTCTTCGGCATGCACAAAAGGCCCTCATTCTTCGACAAGTGTGGTTTCCCTCGCATTATACAGCTGACCGGCGCATCAATTGTGACCCCATCACCACGGAACGCCAGGGGTTTACTCCTTCGCTCTCACACCGTTGGAGCCGGGATGTCCTTTATTGACAAGATGCTGACTATTGGAAAAGCGTCCACCACCGCGGTGCGACCATTACAAGACTCCTTTAAGGATGGAGCATCAGTTTTGATGGCTCGGGAGACCCTTCACTTATACTCTATTAGACCGGGCTTCCTAGTCTTCAGGCAGAATGGTGCGGCGATTTTCATGAGATATAACCCGCATCGTTTTGCCCAACAACTGGGCTATGATCAAGGGGTCCCCTTGGAAGCTTTCCTGCTGGAACCCGTTGCTACTGAAGAAGGGATGGAGAACGCACTGCATCATTTCATGCGCCTGAATACGGGTTCTCATTTCTTTATCAGTGCGCCGGCTTGCACTCCACGACCCCTCAACGTATACGAAGACTGGTATAATCATGCGACAGGAGCCGTTATAAAGGAGGAAAGGCGACTGCTGGTCGACCGTAAGGGTGCGCCTCCAAGCAGTGACCGCAGCGCTCCTTTGGTCCCGAGGACTCCAGTAGTTGCCCCTCTAAAAGAGGTCAGAACCAGGCCATCGCGTGCGCAAAGTCCTCCGCACGGATTGCCGCTTCCCGATATTACAGATGCAGTCCCAGCGCCCTGTGCTCCAGTGGAGACAGTGGTTGTAGTTTCGCCGGAGTCTGGCGTGGGTGCAGACATCGGGACCCGCCGTCCCAAGGTGGCTGCTAAACGGAAGTCAATCCCGCGTGCACCTAGGGTCGGAGGGCAGAAGAAAAAGAAGTCGCTCTTCGCTGCAGACGTCGTGTTCAGTCAAGAACCCCACGCTCCCTATGCCGAGGGCCTGAGTGAATATGGGACCAACGAGGGACTAGTCATGCCGCCGCCGGATGACACAGACTTGGAGGCCGCTCTCGAAACTTCAGCGTGGTTGGCAAAGCGTGACGCGTGGCTAGCTAAGCTTGTGCAATCAGGTAACTACTAGCCGTATTTTCTTTATTGTATCATATCCTCCTCATTGCCTTTGACTAACGTTTTTTCTTCTTTTCTTCCAACAGGCATCACTGATGAAGAAGCCATTGCCGCTTCCCTGAAGACTTTCCAAGAGGAAGAACGTCTTAGAGCGTCCATGGGCCTTAGTAAGTTTCAATTCATCAAGTTTGCATTTCTCTTGTGTTATGGTTGATCTAACCTCTCCCTTTTTATCGCAGGAACCTCAATGCTGCTCCCGCCAAGTGACGCAGATGTTCTACCAACTGCCGATGTTCCTGCTTCCCCTGGACCACTGCAGGAGGTTCGTCTTGAAGAGCCGATGAGAGACGCCTTAAAGGCTCTGGAGGCATCTTTAAATGAGGACGACGATGCTTCGATGAAGGAAGCGTCCAGGAGGTCCATCGTGACAGCCCGGGAGGAACGAAAGCGGTCGAAGCGCGAAGCAAAGGCACGCAGGGCTGCCTTGGCCATTGGAGCGGGCCCAAGCACCATCCCTCGTGCTGATACCCCGTCAGAAGAGCCCCCGGTCGCTCTGTCTACAGCTCATAGACAGGCGATCCGTGCCAATAGAGAGGCTAACAACAAGTCTACCTCAGGTAATACTTTTTTCAGAATTTTGTTATAAGACTTATAAAGCTGTCGGTTCTTATATGTTCTACCCTGTAGGGCCAAGCCCAACCGAGGGGGAGGCGGAGACTGTCGAACCTGAGGGGCTGAGGGGAGAGACATTGGTCGAGCCCGAATCAGTGGCGGATGACACAGCTGGGATCGCTGGTCCCGAGGTAGTGGCCGACGAACTGGTCATGTCCACTATACCTGAGCAAACGGTTGTTGGTGAGCCCGAGGTAGCAGTGGGCGGAGTGCCTGAGGCCGATGACCTCGTGGTGACGGTGGACGAGACAACCGCGACTGCTGAACCCGAGGGAGTAGCGGGTGAGGTGGCCATGATTCCTGAGGACGAGCAGACCGCTCCCTCTCAGGAATCTGGCAATGCTCCAGTCATAGCCCTCCCTGTCTATGGTCCTCCGCCGTCTCCAGGTCTTGCGAGCACAACAACGGTCCCCATTGAGTCGGGTGATGAGGCCACGGGCGGTGGCCTCATGTCGACGGAGGAGGGAGTCGCCTCCATTTTGGCCGGCAGCTCATCAGGTTAATCCCAAGTTGCTGTCTTTCTTTACCTTACAATCCTTTCTGACAAGTTCACCTTTTTTCGTAACGCAGGTGCAGCCAGCGCTGATGCCCCACTGCTCGAGGGAGCGCCTTCAACGATTGCCTTGGCGGTGGTCACCTCTCAACCCTCTCTCATACCGTCGAAGATGTTGGAAGGTATGGGTTTGCAATTTATTAATCTTATCTTCCAAACGCATAATTTATGTACTAAAGTCGCACTGTTATGTCTTTTCAGGAGTGCTCTTTGATCATCTGTATCAAGTGTTGCTCCCACACTTCTCCTTCCCATCTAAACTCGCCTCTCTCTCTGGTGGCGCTGGTGAGTATAGTTCCCCACTGATATCTTTGTCTTTCGACGATGAAATTATTTCTAACCTTTTCTCGTCCTGACTGCAGTGCTACAAATCGAAGGAGGGGATGAAAGATCGGCTGCGCCGCCGACCCTTCCGGCCTTGCCACTTGCCTCAGCTGGTACAGCGACTATCATATTGATAACTCCCCTTTTTTTATTTCCTGAACTGCTATCTGATCACATCTTGTTTCTTTTCAGCGGTCATTCCGGTCTCGGCGCCCTTCGAGTCTCGCATCATAATGCCGGCATGTCCTTACCTGAGATGTCCATCTTCGAAAGGCGCCGCGAACAGCTTGCGTATGTTGAGCGACTACATTGAGGAGCTCGACGTCGAGACCCCTACTTCTGCTACGGACTTCGCTACAGCGGTTAACCCGATGCTGGTGATACTCGTGAATTTCCATGACGAGGGCATCGTCGCATCTTGGGTTAACCATTGTATGGAGATCGAGGCTCGCCTGCATCAGCTGGAGTCGATGCGTCCCGCCCTCGAGCCTTTAGCCGCGAGCAATGAAAAAGCAGCATGGATCGAGGGAAGCGCTTCTTACGTCCACCACTTGGAACAAGAAGCAGCTTTAAGGCTAAGGGAATGCCAAGAGACCTCGAGCGAGATGGCCCGTCTGCGTGCTGAGGTTGAAGCGAATGCTGCCCAAGTGAAGGCTATCTTTGAGGGTCTCCTGGAGCGCATCTCCCATGGGCTAAACTTGAAGCGAAAGCTTGATGTAGCTGAGCGCGATACCCCAGGTCGGGAAGCTGCTTATCAGGCCGTCAGGGAGCAGCTTGCGTCTGTCTTGCTGCAACGGGCCCAAGTGGAGGCGGAGCTGGCGGTGGTAGCCGATCAGGAGAAAGTGGGGAAGGAATTGCGCGAACAATTGCTAAAGCTATGCAAGATGCTTCCTTCTCAGTAATTCTCCTTGTATCTAGGCACTTGTAAAATTTTTCTTTTTAAGTAATATGTATCCATTCTTTATTCTTTGTACGCTTCATGTTGTACTTGATTACATTCAATAAAGATACACATTTTTCTTCGCAATGTCTTGTACTATTTCTTTGCTTTTTCCTTTCTTACTATCGGTATAATGTCACAATTAGCATATAATAGAGTAAGCATCTTGATTTCTTCACGAAGTAGCGATTGCTTAGGCTGCAGGTTCAGATCTGCCGCCTAAGACTTTTCAACTCTATGAGCCGTGAGGGTCTCATATAGACTTTTCTCCCTACGGATTTAGAGGATCTCATAGATGGGTTTTCTCCTTAGGAATCGTGAGGATTCCTAAGTGTGTTTTCTCTTGTAAGTCGTAAGGATCCTATAAGAGAATTTTTCCCTCTTATGAGTCGAGAGGACCCGTAAGCGGTTGTTTCCCTCCCTGTCGAAACCCGACTTTGGAGAGTAAGACCCGTGAATAGTATGCAAGAGACCGTTTTAGATCGACTTGCAGGGTCCCATTGTTCAGGAAGCAAGTTTTTTAATCCTTGCTGCCTGAGGCTTCATCTTGCAAGTTGAGACGAATCGGGAATTTTCCCGCAGAGACACTGGTTTCTCTGCGAGCCGACGCGAATCAGGAGGCTCTCGTCAAGGATTGTTTGTTTCCCTGAGTCGAAGGATTTGCTAAGAATTATTTGTTTCCCTAGCGCCAAGGATTATTTGTTTCCTTGGTGTTGACGCGGATCGAGAATTTCCCACGGAGACACTGGTTGCTCTGCGAGTCGACGCGAATCAGGAGGCTCTCGTCAAGGATTGTTTGTTTCCCTGAGTTGAGGTCTTTGCTAAGGATTATTTGTTTCCATAGCGCCAAGGATTATTTGTTTCCCTGGTGTTGAAACGGGTCGAGAATTTCCCACGGAGGCACCGGTTTCTCTGCGAGTCGACGCGGATCAGGAGGCTCTCGTCAAGGATTGTTTGTTTCCCTGAGTCGAAGGATTTGCTAAGGATTATTTGTTTCCCTAGCGCCAAGGATTATTTGTTTCCCTGGTGTTGAAACGGGTCGAGAATTTCCCACGGAGGCACTGGTTGCTCTGCGAGTCGACGCGGATCAGGAGGCTCTCGTCAAGGATTGTTTGTTTCCCTGAGTCGAAGGATTTGCTAAGGATTATTTGTTTCCCTAGCACCAAGGATTATTTGTTTCCCTGGTGTTGAAATGGGTCGAGAATTTCCCACGGAGGCACTGGTTGCTCTGCCAGTCGACGCGGATCAGGAGGCTCTCGTCAAGGATTGTTTATTTCCCTGAGTCGAAGGATTTGCTAAGGATTATTTGTTTCCCTAGCGCCAAGGATTATTTGTTTCCTTGGTGTTGAAACGGATCGAGAATTTCCCACGGAGGCACTGGTTGCTCTGCGAGTCGATGCGAATCAGGAGGCTCTCGTCAAGGATTGTTTGTTTCCCTGAGTCGAAGTATTTGCCGAAGACACTGGTTTCTTCGGAGCTGGAACGAACTGTTGAGATTTGACTTCGTTTTCTGGCGAAGCCTGTTGGGAAAGTATGGTTCCCTCTTTGTTTGCGCCTGTAAGTCCACGTTGCGACCCCCGGTTCTTACGGGGAGGCGGAAACGGTATAAAAATCAAATTTTGGCACATGGGGCAACATGGACTAAACAAGGTCGGGATCGTGTCTAAACTAAACTAGCAAACATGCAAAGGAGAGTTAACTACTCGGCAAAGTGGTTATACCTTAACTTGAACTCCTTCTTCTTGAAACCTAGTAGAGGTTGATGGTTCTCTCCTCGTCGCCTTCTTCCGTCGAAGATGGATCCACCTTCGGGTTCAACCTTCGGGCTCTTCCTCGAACTTGGAGTGAACTAGGATCTCCGGCTTGCTAAACCTTGAACCCTAGAGAGAGTAGTGTGTATCTATGGGGTGTTTTCTTTTCAAAGAGAGGGATTCTCAACACATGAGAAGGATTCTCCTTAAGCTTGAGGAAGAAGAAGATGAAATGAGGAGAGAGAATGAATATGATAGAATGAGCTCTTTTTCTTCTTACAACTATAACAAAAAGAAAAAGATATATCTAATTAACAATAATAATACAAAATGAAATAGTTGATGGTTGTATTTGGAATGACCACTACCATCACTACATTAAATGAATGTAAGCTAGAATCAAGGAGTATCCTTACAAAGCAATGATGATGGTCAAACATTCAACCATGGTCAACAAGTCAACCATGGTCAACAAGTCAACAAAATCAACCATGACACAATTTCATTTTAATTACTATTATTAATTGATATTTCATAAATCCATTAGGGTTTGGAAAAAGACGATTGTCAACTGTGCATACGCACCCGTTCCGAAACCCTAATGAAAGACCTCTTCCTCCGCCTCAAACAACTGTGCATACACACCTGCATTCTCGTTCCGAGGAACAAGAATACTGAGAGATAAAAGCAACCCCAAAACATATACCAGTATCTGGCTCAAACCAGAGCCTGCTAGTATAATCCGTCCGGACTCCAAACGTGCACAAGTGCACGGATGAGAACGAAACCTTGTCGCAAAACCATGCGACCTCTACTCTGTTTTGCCCAAAGGCGAATACCCTCTGTGTAGGACTCTAAAGACTCGACACTACGCTGGCAGTGGGTTTAACCACAGACCGCAAGCGGCACTAGCTGTGTGTAACGGTCCCCAGGTAGAGGCCGACAAGAAGGCTGACGAGGTGAACCCCATCGGAACTCCTACTGAGTCTGAATGTGACAGTCTTCGTACAGTCCGGTCTGTTCGTCTGATACATCGCATGTCGGGCCTAGGGGGCGGTAAAATGTCAGTCCCCTAATAGCGGTACAAGTCGTGTCGGAGTGAAGCCCAAAACACCCTGAGATAACACTGGAAACCTACCAGTATATCTCGCTTGCCCTGGCCAGGGACTACTCGTGTAATGGCTCTCCTAGACACAGCGCGATGTCAACCCCCAATACCGGGAGAGGCGAATCCTTTCTAACCGTCACTGTCTCCAAGTGCTTCGGGACTGCACCCAACCATTACCTATTTGCACGACTCCTTTGAGCCGTGGTAGGGTAGTGATCAAAATGCAGTGGGAACACACTCGAGGCGAAGTGCCAGTGTCAAGTCAGCGGACTAAGCTGTACTCATGTCACCTGGGAACTGATAACTGACGATAGGTATAATACCAACCTGTCAGTTCCCGACGAGTCTTGTCCAGTGTACTCGTAACCCAACGAGCACCCGTATACTATCTCCAGTACGACGTACTGATGGCTGTGGGACAAACCATCTCCCACACTGGGATGAGAAGCGCATACGCTAGTCTACTCCGGAGTATCGATGCCCTGTCTCGATAGTCCTGCGACTAGAGACCTGTATAAGGATGTGCTTATAGATTACCCATCCCCCACTAGTGTGACTGCCATCACAACGCTGGTAATCAAGCAAAGATCCTAAGGGCTCCACTAATGCGTATAGGTGATATCGCAAAATAAACACATGTACACATTGAAGTAGAAACAAACCAAGTAGCATACTACTATATTGAGCAAGATTGTTTATACAAGGTGAATATCCCAAGCTTCCATTAAGTAAAATACAAACTAGTATGATACAGTAATGGCCTCTAGGGCATATACACTAACAGCGCCCTTGGATTCTATACAGGGATCGATGTGATCTCAACTGTAGGGCCAAAGTTTCATCATTTCTTTTTTTGTTTTATTTCCGCGATGCTCTATCATTTCAGCTTTTATATCGTGAAGGTCGCGATTGCCCAATCATTTCGGCTATTTTTCGCGGTGCCCAATCATTTCGGCTATTTATTTTATTTTTACTCGCTGCTTTTTATTGTGAGTTGCCCAATCATTTCGGCTTTTTTTGCATGCATACATTTTTACTTGCTGCTTTTTATTGCAAGTTGCCCTATCATTTCGGCTATTCCGTATGCATGTGCGGCCTATTGGCTTTCCGCCGTAAACCTGGAATTAGACACCGATTTTGGCATCAGCACCGCTACAACTAGGATATTGCCAGGAGCGAATCATCATTTGCCTCTGTCGATGCCGAACAAAGGTGGCTTAGCGAACAGGGTTAAGGTCCTGTCGGCTAAGACTTTTAACTCCATGAGCCGTAAGGGTCTCACAAAGGTATTTCTCCCTACAAGTCGTGAGGATCTTGTAGGTGTATTTTCTCCTTAGGAATCGTGAGGATTCCTAAGTGCTTTATTCCTCTGTAAGTCATAAGGATCCTACAAGAGGGTTTTCTCCTTGTAAGTCGAGAGGACTTATAAGGGTTGTTCATCATGCGTACATATCCCCGGTCACGGATGGAACTTGGTCAGGGAAATGTTTATTCGCGCCCGTGGATTGTATACAAGGGTTAGTAATGAGCCTGCTTGTAGGGCGATATCGGAAGTTGTGGGAATTTCTTAAGCACAGGTTTAGATCTCTGTAACTTAAGACTTTCAAATCTTATGAGCCGTGAGGGTCCCATAAGAGAGTTCTCCTTACGAGTCGTGAGGATCTCGCAAGTGTATTTTCTCTTTAGGGATCGTGGGGATCCCTAAGTGTGCTGCTCCCTTGTGAGTCGTAAGGATCTCACGCGGGTGGTTTCTCCTTACAAGGTCGAGAGGACCCTATAAGTGTCTTTTAACGAGGTTGCGCCCTTTCAGGTTTTCACAAACACTCGCCGGTAGTCCTGCTGTTTTTACTCACGAAGCCCTTTCGGGTTTTCATCCGTGCCCATTTTGCTTATAGACATACCGTTTTTATTTTATATATATTTTTTTATTTTCTTCTTCTTTTTTTTACGAGGTCGCGCCCTTTCGGGTTTTCACGAACACTCGCCGGTAGTCCTGCTGTTTTTACTCACGGCGCCCTTTCGGGTTTTCATCCGTGCCCTTTTTTGGTTATGGACATACTTTTTATTTATTTATATATATATATTCTTTTTTTTTGTCAGCCTACGGATGCTGCGGTATTAGTTTAAGGACGTTTTCGGTCCGCTATTAGTTTTAAGGACGTTTCGGTCCGTCATGGAGAAGGCTGGCTACTACTTATAAAGCTTGAGCTTAGGAAGATAGCGAGCGGACATAGTCGTCATCATCTATCATTGACCTAGGCTGTGGTTCATTAAGCGTAGTATCTCTTTAGGAAGCGACCGTTTATTGGCCTGAAAGGCCTTTCACCGTGCATATCTATGAGTAGATAGGCCCCACCCTGCTAGACCTTATCTATGATGTACGGGCCTTCATAGTTTGGCTCGAATTTTCCTCGCTTGGCGTGATTGGGGATCATAGGCCTTTTGACCACTAGCACAAGTTTGCCTTGGCGGAATGTCCTCGGTCGGGTCAATCTTTCATATGAGCGCGTCATCTTTGCTTTATAAGCTTCCATATTTTGTTGCGCTATGAGCCGTGTTTCTTCAAGGGCATCAAGCTCCTCAAGCTGAAGGTTAGCATTTTATTCGTTCGTCAACTCGTAGTGGATTGCCACTCGTAAAGAGGGTAGCTCTATCTCGAGGGGGAGTACTGCTTCCGTACCGAATACCAACGCGTATGGCGTTGTGTTAGTGGCTGTCTTGAACGTAGTTCGGTACGCCCAAAGAGCCTCTTGCAGTCTCTCGTGCCAGTCTTTCTTATTTTGGGACACCGTCTTTTTCATGATCTTCGTCAGGGTCTTGTTGAAGGCCTCGGCTAGACCATTAGCTCGCGGATTATAGACCGAGGAATATCTCCAGTCTATGTTATGCTGTTGCGCGAAGCGACTGATCTTGTGGCTCCTGTAGGCAGGCCCGATATCAGAGATGATCCGTCGCGGAGTCCCAAACCGGTATATAACGTGCGTCTTGAAGAAATGGAGGATATTCTCCGTCTTCACTTCTCTCAACGGTACTGCTTCTGCCCATTTGGAGAAGTAATCAGTCGTCGCCAGGATAAAACGATGTCCTCTAGATGATGCTGGTTCGATAGGGCCGACTATATCCGTTCCCCACATTTCGAACGACCAGCTAGCCACCGTGGGATGTAGTGGATTTGGATGCTGGTGGATGAAGTCTCCATGGATTTGGCATGAATGGTATTTCCTCGCATATTCGAGGCAATCCTGAATCATCGTGGGCCAGTAGTAGCCCATCCGTTTGATCTTCAACTTCATCTTGGGGCCCGCTTGGTGAGAACCACAGATTCCGTTATGAACTTCCTGAACGACTCTTTCTGCTTCGTCAGGTCCTAAGCATCTTAGCCACAGAGAATCGAATGACCTCTTGTACAGAGTATCATTGACGAAGGCAAAAGACAGAGCTCGTTTGATGAGCTGATGTCTTGTGGATGCTTCTTCAGGCATTCGGTGGGACTTAAAGTAGTCTATGAAGACTTCCTTCCAGTCCTCAGCCTTTTCTCGTTCTTTTATTTGTAAGGTCGTCTGCTCAGTCGCTCCCTTTTCCTCGGATGATTCCGGAGGTATTTCTGCTGGGGAAAGCACCCGACGGCTTTGTACCATGATTCTAACGTCATCGAGGTTCTCGTCAGCCAGTTCTTTAGCAAGTTTGGCCAACACATCTGCTTTGCTGTTTTCCGCGCGCGGTATGCTTTCCAAAGTATAGGAGGGAATTTGGGTCAACAGTTGTTGCACCTTTTCACCGTACTTCACCAACTCCGGTTTGCATGTTTGGTAGTCAACGTTTACTTGACTAACGACCAGTTGAGAATCTCCGTATATGAGGAGGTTTTCAATTCCCATGTTAATGGCGATCTCGAGGCCTGCTATCAAGGCTTCATATTCGGCTTCATTATTCGTCCTCGGCTCTGTTAAGGAGAAAGCGAAGCGCATTATCCCTCCTTGTGGAGTCACGAAGATGAGTCCTACCCCCGATTTGATTATAGGGGTACTTTGTTTGCGCTTTTTCATGGAAGATGCTCCATCGAAATAAAGTTCCCATTGGGTATCACCACCGTCGATCGCGTCAAACGCATGTTCGTCTGGAAAATCGCAATTCAGAGGAGAATCGGCAGGTATCGGGTGCTCAGCGAGGAAGTCGGCGATGGCCTGGCCTTTCACTGTCTTGAGAGGTTGATATGTTATCGAAAACTCCATCAAGAGCAGGGCCCATTTAGCGAGTCGTCCCGTCAATATGGCCTTTGACATTAAATACTTAAGAGGGTCTACCTTTGAAATGAGACGGACCTCATGCGCCAACGCATAGTGCCTGAGCTTTGTTATCGCGAAGATCAATGCCAGATAGTGTTTTTCAATGGGGAAGTAGTTGCTTTCTGCCCCCAGCAGAACTCGACTTAAGTAGTAGAGTGCTCATTCCTTCCCTTGGTCGTTCTCTTGTGCCCATAATGCGCCTAAGGAACCTTCGAGGGCGGTTGTATAAAGAATGAGGGGTTTTCCCTTGACCGGAGCAGCCAACACCGGCGGGTTCTGCAGGTATTGTTTGATCTCGTCTAGCGCGCTTTGGGATTTTTGGTCTCAGACGAACGGAGTTCCCTTCTTCATCAGGTGGCTGTAAGGACGACACTTGCCTGAAAGGTTGGCTATAAATCGCCGTATATATGCGAGCTTCCCTTGGAGAGACCGCAGCTGTTTGAGAGTCCTTGGTGGACGCATTTCCATGATCGCCTTGATCTTTGACGGATCTATCTCGATACCTCGGTGTCGGATGATGAATCCTAGGAATTTGCCTGAGGAAACCCCGAATGCACACTTGAGAGGGTTCATCTTCAAGTTGTATTGTCGAAGGCGTTGAAATACGGTCTTTAGATGCTCGAGATGTTCCTCGTACGATTTGCTTTTAACCACGAGATCGTCGATATAGCATTCGACGATTTCGTGTATGAGGTCATCGAAGATCTTCGTCATGGCCCTCTGGTAGGTGGCACCGGCGTTCTTTAAACCAAAAGGCATAACTTTGTAGCAGAATATACCTAGAGGAGTCCTGAAGGCGGTGTGCTTCTGGTCTTCTGGATGCATTTTTATCTGATTATATCCTGACGAGCCGTCCATGAAGGAGAAAACCTCGTGAGTGGACGTATTGTCTATCATCAGTTCGGTGACTGGCACTGGGAAATCGTCTTTCGGGCAAGCTTTATTGAGATCCCAGAAGTCTATGCATATGCGCACTGTCCCATTTTTCTTCATCACCGGGACGATATTGGCGATCCATTCAGGGTATTGAACTTCCTGGATGAAGCCAGAGTCGATCAGCTTCTTGACCTCGGCGTTGATACTCATCTCAAGCTCGAGCCGCATTCTTCTCGGCGCCTGTTTGACTGGTTTGACGTCCGGAGATATCGCCAATCTGTGCACAGCAATTTCTGGATCTAGTCCCGACATTTCGGAATAGTTCCACGCGAAGCAATCTTTGTGCTGTAGAAGAACGTCCTTTAACGCAGCCACCCTTTTCCCAGATAGCAGCTCGCTGATGAATGTCGGTCGCGGGTCGTTTGCCGTCCCCAACTCAATTTTCTTGAGGTTATCTGCAGTAGTATGGATTCCATCTTCCAGCTCTTTTGGCGCCGGTGGAAATTCTGAGATTACCTCGTCGTTGCTGTTTTCGAAGCACCAGGGAAGGTCATCCATGTTCTCGTGCTCTTCTTTTAATATCGTTATCACGTGACAAGTACGAATTCGCTTCCAATCCCAATGCAGAACTGGTTCTGTTCTCGTGACTTTGGGTTCGTGCTTCTGTGGCGGCGTTACCCTCCAGTTGTCAGACAGAGCGAATTTGCCGAGCTGATACTGATCTTCGACCCAATTCTTAAAGGTGAAGCAGTCTTCGAGAGGATGCCCTATTACTCGATGGTAAGAGCAATAATTTGGGTCAGAGACTTCGCCTGCTTGTTCGGGGTTTTTGGTCTCCGGCAGTGTAAGCATTTGATATTTTAGAGCAAGATCAAGTATTCTCTTCGTCTTGTCCCGGGGAAACGAGTACGCTCGGCCCATTTTTCTTATGAGGGATAGATCGGAACCGCTTAATTCCCGCTTACGTGACCTCTTAGCCCCGCTTTGTTGCTTTTGAGCACCTTTTTCGCCTTTCGACTTATTTCTGCCTCTGCGTCGGGCCTTCTTTATAATAGGTTGACAAGGAGCGGCATTTTCATCTTTCACGGCCAGTTGGAGGAGGCATTGCATTTTGGCTTTCTCGTAGATGGCCATTTCGCGGTTATGGTCATCTCGGACTTTTTGACCAGCTTCCCTTATAAATTTGTCCATTCGTTCTTCGAACGGCGGACTAGGTACTTTTGCATCTGGAACTTTCACTGGCTTAGGATTACTGTCCTCCTATTGAGCATCCACTTCTTCATCGAAGTCATACACGACGTAGCAGCCGTGTAGTAATTCTCGCTTCTTTGACCGGATGTATCCAAGTCCTTTTGTCTCCATTCTCCCATTAAGCGGTTTGCATTGAGTCCCGGGAACGTTCCAGACTTTATCATAGAACTTGGCTTTTCGAACGGTCTGCTTGAAGGATATCCCCTGGCGTTTCAGCAGCTTTTTTAAACCTTCCGTATAATATCTGGGAAGACGGATAGGCTGAAGCCTGTCTAGCGTAGGATCCGCGCCATGCCAGATTTCTTTCTCCACTTTGGTTTCTTCCGAGCGGTAGAATAGAATTGCTTTTTCACTTTCTCGCCTGGGAGGGATATAGAACGTTTGCAGCTCTTCTACATTGTAAATATCAACTGCATCCAATTCTTTACGGTGTTTAAGCGGCACCATGGCGACTTGTAGACTTTGTTCTTCGTCAGCGGACGTTTCTATTAAAGGCCGAGCAGAGAATACAGCATGGACCTCATCTTCCGAGTCGCTACCAAAGATCAAAGCAGGAGTAGATGGCCCTGGCTTGTTGTGTTGGGGCGGACCTGAATAAACTATCTCCTCTTCCTCCTCGGTATCACTGCCGAAGACAGGGATGGTGGCATTAGCTTTATTCTCCGGCTTGTGACACCTCTCTGTGTCTTCGTAATCCGGTAAGAAGTATTTGGCATCTTCATATTTGCGGACCTCGTTCACAGAGAACGGGTTCAGTTCTCCCTCCACGGTATACTCGAAACCATCCTTAAAATACTTCATACACTGATGTTGCGTAGAAGGGATGATGTTGTACTCGTGTAACCATGGTCGGCCAAGCAAAGCGTTGTAGCATGTCTTGGCGTCTATGACGTGGCACTTAATGTCCATGATGAGAAGCCCAAAGCGTAGCGTTAGTATCACAGACCCAAGAGTTCTTGATGACAGGGAGTCGAACCCGGAGATGGTGATCTTATCCCGAGGAAGGTGCTGGACGCTCATGCAGATTTCTTTTAACACCCGCACATTGAGGAGGTTAACGGAGGATCCATTGTCGATCAGGATTTTGCCTATCTTTATGTCGTGGCAGTATCCTGAGACATAGAGGGGGCGATTGTGTTCGCACGTCCCAAGGAGAAGGTCTTCATCACCAAAAGCGACATCGGTAGTGTGCACTTTCTCCAATTCATCCTTCATCTTTTCTTCAGCCAAGAAAGCTTGGAATTGTTCCGGATCTTGTAATGCCTTGACTAATGTGTCTCTCGCCTCCTTTGATAGCAAAAGGGCGTCAAGAATGCTGAGCTGTGAGGGTAGCTTCCTCATATGCGTTAAGATGTTGTAATCCACCTTATTTCTCTTCGGCGGGTCTTTGGCACTTAGCTCCTCCACAACTTGGTCATCTAAGACGATATCTTCAGAGACCTTTTCTTTCCCTTTATCTTTTCTGTTTGAGGACCCGAGATTCTTTTCGGGGAGCGTGCGATTACGTAGCCGGATATTTTCGCAGACCTTCGGCTCTTCTTCTTTTCCCGAGGTGGACTCTTTAAAGAGAGGGCCAAGCTCCAGCTCCTCATCAGAATCGCTCCCGAATGTAGGCACCTGTGATCCCCCGGCGTTAACCATGCGACAATCACCGATAATTCTGTTAAACCCTTCGGTCATATCCTTCCGTTCTCGACGAGTTTTGCGCTTTTCCCGTTTAAAGCGTTGTCGATGAGCAACGTATCCTTGTCACCATCTATCAAAAGCTTTGCACTCTTGAGTGGGGTGCGAAACCTTCTGATGATATAAGCAATATGAAGGGTGCATTTCTATTTCACCGGTAATTTTTCCTTCGGAGGATGGTAGCTTCATACCCATTGATATGGCCTTAGCAAACCTTTTCCTCATCTTGAATTGGCTTTTGTCGGTAATGGAGGTATTTTGCTCCAGCGGGATCGTCTCAGCTCTTTCATCAAGTCGCTGGCGCTTGGCCCTTTCAAATATGACTGCCTCACGTTCTCGATCTGCTTTACTTTTCAACCGAGCTTCATTAAGGAATGCGTCAATTATCTCATATGATGGCACCGGAATTTTTGATTCGGTATCTGCCCCCAGCGTTTCAGTACAAGAAGTCTCCTCATCGTTCATGAACGAATGAGAAATCACATGACAACTCGCCACATGTTCTTCAGACTCATCAGATGAACTTTCTCCCTCATCTTCGTCTTGAAAAACATGATTGAGGAACTCTTGGAATGTAATTGGAGTCCGTGCCCTCTGGTTGTATTCCTCCAGCGCGTTAATTTGTTTTCGCAAGTCCGTGCGCTTGTCGCCAAGCTTCACGGGCTTCTTAGATTTCTTCTTCTTCTTTTTCGAAGATTTTGACTGCCGGTTGCGAGTGCTTGAGCCACCACCATCGGTCTTTGGAGTTGGACGTGGCTTCAACATCCCTTCAATGACCTGCGGTTCCAACGGGTTCTTCCACCTAATCGCTGGACATGTCTGAAGATCGTTTAGCATCCTCTTTGTCTTGGCTGATAATACAACCTCCCAAGGAGCTTCTTCAACGACGGAGCATGTTGCCCCCCGCGTATTCGTCCCCTTAGAGGTGTGGGACTGCGGGGGATTCACCTTCTATTTGTCAGATAACGCGAATTTGCCATGTCGGTACTGGTTTTCAAGCCAATTTTTGAAAACGTAGCAATCTTCAATCGGATGGCCCAGTACTCGATGATAAGGACAGTAGTTGGGCTCATTGACATCACTTGGTAGCAACGGACGTTTTGGATCCGGCAGATTTATGAGTCGGTTGCGCAACGCCAGCTCGAATAACCTTCTCGTTTTATCGCGGGGAAAAGTGTAAGAACGTTCTAGCCTCTCCTCAAGGGCTATGTACGGACGCATATTATTTTGACGAACAACCGGCTTCGAGTCGCTCGGTTGTTGTTGAGCGTTAGCGACAACGATCGCTTTTCCCTTCCCTTTGTCATTTCGAGAGTCCGGCTTTGGAAGAGGGGGTTTATGGCCCATCTGATCCATTTGCGCTAGCTTGTCAATCAAGGCCTGGAAGGTAGTCGGCTTGAAAAACATCATAAATTGTGAGATGGTTGCTTGCGGATCAAGGGTTCCCACAAACATACCCACCGCGGGAGCTTCTTCAATGCGCTGCTCGCACTTCGACCATAAGTTCCGCCATCGTATAGCATATTGAACCCATGTCTCGCCTGGCTTTACCCTGGTGTTAATCAGTGCCGTCATCGGGGTGCGTTCACTGGCGCTTGCAAAACGCTGAGTAAACAGTAGCTCCATCTCTGCGAAGGTCTTGATAGAGTCGTTCGGGAGCTCAGAGTACCACTCGAACGCCGTATCTGATAAACTTCCAACAAACTGGCGAAGCAACAGCTTGTCGTCACCGCGGTGTTGCCGCAGAGTGCCCTAAACTGGGCAACATGCTGGTGAGAATTGCCCGTCCCCTTGTAGACATGGAATTTGGGAATTGTGTAACCTGGCGGGTACTTGATTTGGTCGTACCAACTTGGATATGGCCGTCCCGTTTTTACGATCTGGCCAGCTGCTTCAGTCGCATGATGAACCCGTATTTGTTGGGCTATGTACTCGTCCAAATCAGCTTTAGAGATTGTATCTTCTTTAGCCGTGGACAGAGCTGGCGGAGGATTTGATGTCTCTCCCCTATCGTCTCCAAGGACGATCGGGGGCTCTTCAGCCCGAGGATCTTGTTGTATCATCATCCCTATCATGTCTTGGAAGAGGAGGCCCATACGCTGTATGTTGGCTGCTTGTTCAGCAGTCTCTTTATCCTTCTTTTCTAATATCCGACGAAGGAATTCGGCGTCGGTTTCTTCCTCTTGGCGTTCATCCGAGGACGTTTCAGGGTTTTCTTTTGGCCCTGTAAGTGCGGCCATAGCGTTCATCATCTCTTGGAGCTTCTGCTGCTGCTCCTGCGCCTTGGTCACTGATCGCGTAAGCGGTCGATGACCCGTAGATATGCGACTGTCCTCTTTACCAGACGCCACATAGGCGTTATGAACTACAATGCCCCCTGACTTAGGGCGTTTGGGTGCACCACCTCTGATATTTGTCGCCAGCGTGGGGGTTTTCTCCGGCCTCCTTCTTTTGTGGGCCGTTGAAGTTGAAGGGGCTGTTGCAGTGGGCACCCTAGCGATCGTTGTCCCCTGCTGTTTAATAGGACGGTCTTTTTCTTTTTGTACCTTCGTCTTCTTTTGTTGACGAGAGTGATCTGGGTCGATCATGGAGTCTTGAACCCTTCGCCAAACCTTGTATATTTTTTAGGACAGCCGTTGAGGGGGCTGTTCTTGCTTTGTTTCCGGAACTCTCTCCGCGGGCGGAGGAGATCTTTTCAATGTAGCGGTTGGAGAATTCTTACGTACCCTTCTGAGCGGTTCAAAGCTGTTCCCAGTTGGAACAGCAGCGTTGACTTCCACCACTGGAGCCGGTGGAGTTAGCCCTGAGGGGGAGTTGCCCCCTGCCTTCCTTACTCGACACCAATGGCGACGTCGAGTATGACGAGCCGTTGGGACTGGCTCGGAGATTGAAACCGCTTCTTTTTGCCCCCTGTCTGAATGAGGCGCCGCCGGTGTTAACCTCTTAAAGACCGAGGTTGTCTTATGAGGGATGATATTCAACCTGTCGAAGATAGATCCTCGAGCAGGGGCAGGAGCATGAATCGTCAGCCTTGAAAAGACTGACTCTTAGACAGGAAAAGCCGTCTTGACGACTTCTGGAGCAGCAGTTATTGCCTTCCTTGGGACAGCCAATTTAGAGTTCTGATCCAGCCTGGCGAAAACAGAGGCTGTTGGTTTGGTAGTTGGCGACCCGTTGACAGGGGCCGTCGTAGCAGTGAGCCGGTCGAAGCCGACTTCTTGTTCACCTCCGGTGTAGGTATTGGCATAGAGAAGCTTGTAGGCGGGATCATAGTCCCGAAAAACAGGCCCGTGGTAGCCTGATTCACTTGCTCCACAGGCAGAGTAAGGACGGAGGCCGCTTGAGGCCCATATGCTACACCTCCAGGTGAGGCGGAGCGTATGTTGCATTGGCACTTCGAGCAGTTGGTGCAGTTAGAGGCCATTGATGCTTGAGTTCTGCGCCAGGCAAAAGACCAAATCTTAGTAACTTGAAATCCAAAGGCAACCCTTTAACAAACCGTGATTGGTTCGCGAGGACGACACACGAAGTGTGGAGTGGAAAGAGGAAGAGGTCCCACCGGGCGTGCCAGAATCTGTTCCCCTCCGAACGACGGCCGCGACGCGAGGACGTCTTGCCTGAGATTCGGGGCAGATGCTATATGGTTTTATCCGTCTACCTCTCCGAAGATGCCAAGTTGATTTATGGCATCGTGTATCGGAGGTTTAGAAGGATGTGTCCGATGCAGTAGACTTCGTCAGATTCCCCCTCATTTGAGGGGTTTTTGATTGTGGGGACGCTCTTCCCTGCAGGCGCAAGCCCCTGCAGTTAATTACGCTACCGCATTGCGGTAACCACTTTCTCCTTCTCCAGAATTTCACTTTGTGTCATGTGTGTTTGTTTTGTTTGTGGATGCCCGTGGATTGTATACGGAGACTAAGTTATGCCGTCGCCCGTAGGACGTGGATTAGTCCAAATCCGTATTTACTTAAATTTGGATTTGGTGTTTTAGTTTAAGGATACATTAGCCATATTTGAGGCTAAGATCAACTTAAACGTTCGTTAATGATACGTTAGTCCTGATTTGAGACTAAGATCGACTTAACGGGATTGCTTAGATCCGACAAAAGAGCGTTTGGGCTCTATTGTTCCAGTTTAGGGACATGGTGGTCCATATTTCAGTTTAGGGACGTGGTGGTCCGACATTAGTTTAAGGACGTTTCGGTCCAACATTAGTTTAAGGACGTTTCGGTCCACGAGTTTAAGGACCCCGCAGTCCATATTAATGTGTGGTCGTCGGGACCCGTCGCCTTTCTGACGTCGTTGAAGGATTACAACGATAGGTGTCAGGGGAGTTCGGAGATGTACCCTCGAACCGGATGTAAATTGATTTTGGGAGCAGCCGTGCTCAGTCAATTTAATTTGAGGACTTATGGCCGTGACTGGGCTAAGTCCAGTTGAATGTTCAACATTTTTATTTGTCTTTGGCCTATTAGGCTTGTGCTAGGGCTTTGCCCCTTTTTAAATAATGCACTGCATTATTTTTGTTTTGTTTGGACTCTGCCCTTTTATAAATGATGCAGAGCATCTATTTTGTTTGGGCTCTCCCCTTTTTATTGCACTGCAATTTAATTAGGCCTACTAGGTCTTTTTGATTTGGGCTTGGCCCTTTAGGAAATGCATTGCATTTGTCAGGCGCTTTGCGCCAATCAGAGAGCGCAAGTGCTTGTGGTGATGACACGTGTCACGCAAGCGCAGTGCGCTGCACCAATGCGCTGCGCTTGCGCTGCTGACACGTGGCGCGCTCTGGTGAGTTGCGCCAATTTCAGAGAGCAAAACTCTATCTTAAAAGCGCACAGCGCAAGTGAGTCGGATGCTGACACGTGGCGCTCTCTGGTGGCTTGCGCCAACCCAGGAGCGCAACAGTGCAGTTTTGTAAGTGCAAAGCACTATTAATTTGATAATAATAATAAAAAATTTAGAACCAATGGTTCATGACAAAGTGCAAAGCACTATTTGATTTCTTGATCTAATTTAGATCAAAGAAAACAAGTATTTTCTTGTTTCTCTTGTTGATCTCAAAGAACCAATGGTTCATAAGTGCAAAGCACTATTTTTTATTTTATTTTTCTTGTTTTAAAGAACCAGTGGTTCATAAGAAGTGCAAAGCACTGTTTATTATGTGAAGATCATTGATCTTGTTTTTAGATCAATGATCTATTAGAAGAAATTTCTTCTATTTTGTGAAGGTTTTTACCTTTTTCTTGAAAACTTTTTCAGAGTTCTCTCTGTTTGAAGCTCTTGATTTTTTCAAGAATGTTGATGCCTTTGAATTAAGGTCTAGGGGCCTTTATATAGTGCCCATAAATTTGTTAAAGAGATTTTTCTCTGAGTGATTTGGGGAATTTCCCCCACCGTTGGATCTTTGATCCAAGGGCTTCTGTTTTACAGAAGAAAATCTTCTTGTTTTAACAAGAACAGAAAGATTTTTTTGGAATCTTGATTCTGTTTGGCGCAAACGTCCCAGCGCGTGACACGTGTCGCGCAGCGCAACTGCGCTAGCGCATCTGCGCTAGCGCATCTGCGCTGACCCGTGTCGCGCAGCGCAGCGATTGCGCAACTGAAGCGTTGCTTCCTTTGATTTTGCTTTAAACAGAGCTTTGCTCTGATTGGGTGCGCTGCCTTGGGCGCTGTGCTGATGCGTCTGTGCCAGACACGTGGCGCGTTGCGCACGGGATTTGAAGCGTTGCTTCAAAATTTTGAATTTTGAATTTCAACAGAGCTTTGCTCTGATTGGTGGAAACAAGGGACACATTAAGGATGTGCTTATAGACCCCAGCTCCCACGTATATGATCGCCATCATACTGCTGGATGTCAAGCAAGATTCTTATCGGCTCTATCAATATGTACATGATGATAAAGACAAACCAGATAGCATACTATCATCTCGAGTAAGACTGTCCTACCGGTATAGTTCCTCCCTCAATCATTGCAATCACGTACCCGCGATCCAATAATTGACTTCGAGGGCACTATATCCAACAAACACATCTATCTCAATCTTATCATATTCATCGATCTCATGCCATATCTTATATCATGCTACTATAAATCTCATATATCACTTCGAGACATTCTTATTAATTGTATCATTTCATACTAAACCTTTAATCACATCCATAGGTTCCTAGTATAGGTTTCTCCAACCATATCATATATATATATATATATATATATATATATATTGGTTTTCCATTTATAATTTGAGGGGGTGCTATACGCCATCCACCCGACTTCCCCCGTAGATATAAATCTATTCATCTTGATCCTTGCTTGCCGAAGTCGATGCCACCATGCTCTTCCCTTGTCGTACGACGTCCACACGGGTACCTATAGTTTCAAAACGCTATATCGTAAAACAAGAATCAAGATACAATAAAACCCAATACGACATACGAGACACACATGGGTTAGAATCTACGGCCTACATATGTAAGAAGAACCAAATAACCCTCGACATCGACGTACGAACGCCAATCGATCGAGACAAAACACAAACACCCAAGTTCAAGTCATTAAAAGTCACAAAACCAAAACAACAACTCAAGAAAACACCTCCAGATTTTGTTCCAGGTGAAATTAGCCAATTCTGCATATGGGGTACGTCTAATTTGCCTAAATTGGAGCCATGGACAAAGCACAAGGCGATTCCCTCGTACCAAGGCCGCAATTTGCGGCCAAAATAAGATAATTGGCGGCCAGAACATGGAGTGGGGATCTCAGGTTTTGGAGTTAGCTTCTAGGTTGCCTGCACACCTCTCTGTAATTGCTGCTTTATTTATAGAGCCCCCGGGTGATAGCAGATCTCGAAACAACATCACAATTTCCACAAATTTCCGATATCGGAGATTCTAATTTCATGTCTCGGGGTTTTAATCTCTGATTTTGTCCAGAATTCTAATACTAAGAGGGGTTTTATGGCCTCTGATAACCTTAATTACACTTCACAACTCACAAAATTCCTTTACTCTCATCTTGGAATTTTCCAAGATCACTAAACCTTAATTAATCAACCCAAATCTACTATGGAACTTTAAGGAATTTAAATTCTAAACTAAGGATGTGTAGATTACCTCATTTGGCAACTCAAGAAAATTCTTCAGTTGCTCAAAGTCTTCAAAATTCAACTTTGATTAGTCCAATGGGTTTGTATAGAGGTTGTGATCACTTTTTGTGAAGGGAGTATAAGGTTTTGATGAAGAAATTGAGATGAAACATGGAGGTAGAAGTGGAGAGAGCTTGAAGAGGAAGAAGATGAAGGAAAATAATGGGGTGAGGATGAAAGGCAGCCCCCCTCTCTCTCTTATCCCCACTCTCTCAATTATCACATGCCACCCTCTCTCTCTCTCTCTCATCACATGCTATTAACTTTTATTTTCTATTTCCTTTTAAAGCCACATATCAACAAATACCAATGAAACAACATACAACCAAATGCAGCATGTCATGGTGCACTAACCATGGAAAATGTAGAAATACGGATTTGGCTTAATCGCGATTAGTAGTGCACTAATCAACTTTTTTTCAAACAGCATATAATTAATTATAAAAATGTTAAATCCAATAAATATATTTTTAAATGAATAAATCATTTTAAATCTCCAATTATTTCACAAATATTGGTATATATATTTATACCATTTTACGAAAACCCCAATTTCGCAAATCGGGTAGTTTTCGCGAGATATATTATTTTAATATTAAATTCCAAAAATAATATTTTATATTTTCTGAAATGTTACATATTTGTTCACAACCTATCTAATATCTGAACACATATTATAACCTGAGGAAATGGGGAAATCGATGTAGAATTGAACTTATATTTAGCGAGGTACAGCGATTTAGAGGATGATCATTCGATTTTAGCAATATAAACTGATTAGGTCGTGAGCCTTGCGGTACTGCTGCAGAGTTATGTCCTGGGAAACAGCGGACCGTACTCTCGGACATACACGAGACCCTTGTTAAACACGAGCATCCTTTTCCACTGATCGATTTCAATTGACTTAGTGACTGATAGGCAGCGATATACATATTTCTTTGAGTGCCGGCATGATGCACATACTATATTGTTCACATATACCTGATATTCCATATTCTCATGATACCAGTTTATACCGTTCATTTCATGCTTAATATCATTATACACATTATATATATTGCTATATGTGTCGTCCTGACGATCTGAGTGTGCATGCTCAGAGAATGTGGTGGACCTAACTCAGGAGCATGACCTGTCCTACGAGATCACGGAGATTTAGACCGTGACACCAGCGTTATCGCCTTCCGCTTGCAATAAAAAAATTGTTATTTCTTTTGGTTAATAGTTTATTTCGTTTGAATAATTGTATCCTTGAACTTTATTGATTAAATATAATAAAGTTGTGAATTGTGATTTCCTTTACTTTTATGTTGTGATTACCATATAATAATAGAAGCCGAAATATGACTATGGCTGGATTATTCGCCTGCCGTAGGAATATGGCTGATCTTGTCACTATCGTATTCCGTATTTTGGGAAGTGGGACGTGACAAATACTCTCAACTGTCAAGGTTTTTAACTAAAATACCCAAGTGTTTTTGTTCCAGTAAAATACCTTTTATTTTCGATTTTTAAAATAATGTTTCCCTTAAAATTCCCTCAAAAGCAGTTGTTAAGGTATGTTACTGTAATAAAAGAGCTAAAAGGTTTTGGTTACTGAATCTCGATTGCATTTTACAACTCGAATTTGACTGAATAGATGGCACAAACAACGGAGTTGATGAAAAGAGGGAAACAACAAGACCATGAAGGCGATGGGGTTTATATTATTTTGATTACAATATAAACAAACCTAAAACAGGTCAATGGCCATCGACTGGCCGACATCCTCCTGCATGTAGCCATGACGACTAGTTGTTGCTTGCCTGCCCTTAACCATGGCGACTGTTCGCCACCCATATATCGACCATCCGCGATCTACCAATGCCGCCGCCGCCGCCGCCGCCATCCTTATCATGATACATATAGCGTGATAGGATATTTAAAAGAAAAGACAATTAATTTATATTTGATAAATTTTGAATATGGATATGAAGCCAAGTAGGATTATTCCTATCGGTTCTCTGCTTTTCATGACGGCTTAGTAATAGACCGCGGTAAAACAAAACCGCGTTTTAATTAAACGTTGGTCGAGTTAACTTGCCTAAAAAGTAACTGGCACACTTGCTTAAAAATAAAGCCAACTTATTTAATTAACCGCCGCCGCCGCCGCCGCAGTGAAAATCCAACCTCGGTCACCGCTAGTGAGTGAGGAGAAAACTCAGAGATGATGATGAACTTCGTAAAGGCGTCATCTTTGATGAGGTCTTCAGTAGAGACGACGACGATCTTTCCTCAGAAAAGCCTCGATCTTGATGAGGTCCTCAGGATCAAGCGTTTGCTCGATCATTCTCAAGACCAAGTAAGCTTCTCTTTTTCAAATTTTTACTTGTTTTCGTAAAAAGATTTCCTTTTTCTTGATTTTCATGCATTTTAGGTTCATGGGTCGTTTTCAATTTACGTGATCTCATTTGGGTTCTCTTCCTTCCTTCTTTTCTTATGAATTTTTTAACGTTAGGTGTAATTTTAGGGTTTTAGGCGGGGGCTGGGGGGTAAGTTTTAGGGGACTCAGTTCAGTTGACGATATGCATCCAGAAAGCAACCATCTTTTCTTTATTCACTAAAAGAATTGATTTATTTCAAAGATGGTTTTGGTTCAATTAGGATTGAATTAGGGTTTTCTTTGTCATATTCAATTAGGGTTTGTAGCTATTCTAGTATGTTTTGGTTCAATTAGGATTCATTTTCATATTTTTCTATTTTTTATATCAAGGTTTTTTTTTTGGGTTTGTTTTAATTTTTAAGGAACCAGGTGGGGATATGCATCCAGGAAGCAACGGCTTTTTTTTTGAGATAACAGGTGGGATAAATTAGCCACCCCTCAATGGGGGAACTTGGGCCCGATCCCGGTCTCCCCATAGGCTACTCCAGGTATCACCAATGGACTCCTCCAAGCCCTTAAGCAACGACTATTTGTTTATGCACTAAAAAATTGTGTGTGTGTGTGTATATAAAGTTTTGGTTCAATTAGGGTTTGGCTTGATTGAATTAGGGTTTTCTATGTGAAATTCATTAGACATTATAGTATATTTTGGTTGCATTAATATTGTAGGGTATTTTTTTGATCCAGAGGGAGCCACTTGGAGATATTGGGCCCACCAAAAAATGATTTTTATTTATACAGAGTGACAAGAGTTGTGGAAAAAGGATTATCAATTTTTTTTTTAAAAAGAGTTGTGAAAAATATATTTGTTCTGATTTCATCAATAATTTTTGGTGCCCATTTGGGGATATATGAACCTAAATGAGCATTGATGTGCTTTGAGAAGCTATTTTTGTTTTACTTTTAGCTTTTGTGCTTGCAGCCTGGGAAATTTATACTTGAATCACTACGGTTGTTGCAGTCGATGGAACTTCCTCCAGAAATCATCAATGTATGAATTCGATTTTTACCTTCTGTTGATCTTATATATGTTTATTTAATTGTTATTTTACAAAATGCTTAATGTTTGTTTATGAAATCAATCCCAAAATTGTTCCCTGTTCATATTTGGTGTAGGCTACAGGCATTTCAAGTTCTGTCAAATGCATGCTAAAGAACACCTACGAACGGATCAGGCAACAGCTGGAAGTTATTAGCTTGTAAGTGTCGATTCATATTTCAAATTACTACGATTTTTATTCAAGGTTTCGAATTTTGTAGTTGCTAGATTACCTGCTTTGTTTTTGCAGCAATGGGATTGAAATCGCCTTGAAATTATCATTTTTATTCTTTTTAACATGCCCATGAAATTAATTTTATTATGTATATAGATTGTCACCTGCAAAATTTGATGTTTAATCTTTGCGCATTTAACTATTATCTACACTGTCGCGGAAAACACGATCATGAAACAATACAAACGATATAGAGAAGCAATCAGATAAACCAATGCAATGGAAATAAGAGTACTAATCAAGCAAGACATCAGATTTTACGTGGAAAACCCTTTCGGGAAAAACCACAGGCGAAAGAGGATATATTAATCGACAAAATTATGGAGGATTACAAACGGTGGATGAATCTCTTAAAACCCTAGCTTCCTCTCACAAACAAAGGGTTCATATATCTCAAAAGCTATCACAAATGCTATCTCATCTAGGGATACAAAATACTACAATATATATATTATTAGACAGATAGGATGAAATAACTAATTTCCTAACAGAACAAATATTCGGCCCAAGACGACGGTAGACGTCTGAAGAAGGACTTGGTAGATGTTTGCCCAAAAGCTTCATGAAACTCCAGAGAGTGCGCCAACGTCTGACGAAGGAACGACAGATGTCTGGCCAAAACAGAGCAATTGCTAACGTCTGAAGAACAAGAGAGGAGATATCTCTTGACTCTGTGTGTGCATGTTTTCGAATACGTTTCAGACGTCTGAACCTCAAACTTCAGACGTCTGCCTCCTTGCTGTAACTGAAACTGAATCTGGAATACTCCGTGTAACACCGAATTGAATTGGGAAACTTCAAGAGATCAAGAATACGAGGCAAACATAACAAATCTCCACCTTGCTTCGTATTCGCCACAAAACACCTTCATAATATTAGTAGTAGCTCCACCTTCTCCACAAAACTCCTAAAGGGCTCAATGAGTGCGACGCACTCCAATTAAGTTCAAGCAATACTCAAACTTAACAAACGAAAAAGACTTAGTCAACATGTCGGCCGGATTATTCGCCGTGTCGACTTTTACGATTATCTTTTCCTTTTCAATGACATCCTGAACAAACCAATACCGAAAGTCGATGTGCTTCGTTCTGTTATTATGTTTTGGCTATCACAATAGACTATTATGGTATCCTTTTGGATACCGAGTTTTGAAAATAATCTCTTCAACCATATTGCTTCCTTAACAACCTCAACAACAGTTTATATTCCGACTCTGTCGTAGACAACGCTACCATAGGGTGTAATGAAGCACGCCAACTAATAGCACATTCTCTTAAAGAGAATACATAGCCGGTGATAGATTTTCGCCTTTCGAGGTCACTTGCGTAATCGGAATCACTGAATCCAACCAAACTATCACCGCTCTTTCCAAACTCCAACCCTACATCAGTCGTATCTCGTAGCTATTATAAAATCCATTTAACTGCTTGTCAACGGCCTTTATCAGGAGATACCATATAGCGACTAACACTAACTACATGTGAAAATATTGGGTCGGTTACAAACCATGGCATACATAATGTTACCCACCGCACTCGAATAAGGAACATGCGATATATACTTTATTTCTTTCTCTGTTTACGGTGATAAACGGGTTGAAAGTTTGTAATGAGCTGCCAAAGGGGTATTTACTGATTAGCGTCGATCAAGCCAAAACGCTCCAAAAATTTCTCAATATATCGTTGTTGAGACATGTAAAGTTTTCCTCCTTTGCGACCGCGCCTAATTTCCATACCGAGAATTTTCTTAGCCGCTCCCAAATATTTGGTCTCGAACTTGCCTTTCAACTGTTCCTTAAGCTTCTGAATATCAACTATATATTTTGCTGCTATCGACATATCATCAACATAAAACAAGTATATGAAAATCCATCGGCGAGCTTATTACAATAAACGTAATTGTCGCCCTTATTTCTCGTAAACCCAATATCCTTCATGAAAGAGTCAAATTTGTTATGCTAACGTCTACGCGACTGCTTCAAACCATAGAGTGACTTCCATAACAAACAAACGCGGTCTTTCTTACGTTCAATTTCAAAATCATCGGGTTGTTGCATGTAAATTTTCTCTACCAAATCACCGTGCAAGAAAGCGGTCTTAATATCGAGCTGCTTGAGCTCCAGATCTTACATAGCTACCAAACCGAGCAAGACACGAATAGAGATGTGTTCCAACCGTAGAAAATGCTTCATTGAAGTCCACTTACCTAACTTGCGAATAAGTTTTAGCTACCAACCGTGTCTTATATCGAGTATCTACAACCCCTTGATCTCCTTTCTTCTTTTTGAAAATTCTCTTGTAGCCAACTATTATTTTCTTTTTTTAGGCTTAACGAGTTTCCATATTTGGTTCTTGTGGAGAGAGTCAATCTCTTTATTCATAGCGACTAGCCAACGAGCTGATTCAGCAGAAGAAATAAATTCTTGATAACTTGTAGGCTCGCTGCTATCAACTGTCTTTGCAACGGACAGCGTATACGCCACTAGATCATCGTAGCCATATCTCTGTAGCGGTCTAATGTCCCTTCGTTGTTGGTCTTGAGCGAGTAGATACTGCTCATCTTGGGACCGATCTTTATCAGACGATGGTGAAGGAGAGATCTCCTGCAAACCCGAGTTTTCACCGATTTCAATTTTAGCGCTCGGCTTGTCCTTCCTTGAATCGTCTTTAATTGGAGATTCTGTGTTCTTCGGCTTCAACATAACAGACTTGTCAAACATCACATCTCTGCTAATCATAAATTTTTGCGACTTCGGATCTGAACACCACAACCTATAACCTTTGACACCGGTAGCATAACAAAAAAATGCATTTCTTCGCTTGAGGATTTAATTTGCCTTCACGGCAATGTGCATATGTAGGACAACCAAACACTTTAAGTGTTGAATAATCGGCATGCTTCGCAGCCATACCTATTCAGGTGTTTTACTACCAAGCGATGTATGAGGTGATCGATTCACTACATAACATGCCGTGTTCACCGCCTCTGCCTAAAACTCCTTACTGAGCCCTACATTCGATAACATGCATCGAGGTTTCTTCAAAAGAGTCCGATTCATGCGCTTCGCGACTCCATTTTGTTATGGTGTGTGGATAACGGTATGATGCCGAATAATATCTTCGTTTTTGCAGAATTCATTGAAATTTTCACTACAAAATTCTAATCCGTTACCCGTCCTTAGTCTTTTAATCTGTTTCTCTATCTACTTCTCAATCAACGTCTTTCATTGCTTGGATGTAAGAAACACATCACTTTTATGCTTCAAGAAGTAGTCCCAAATTTTTCTCAAAAAATTATCGATGAAAGTAAGCAGATACTTCGCATCTTTTTCTTTGGAAGCAATTTGAGAGGGACTCCAAAGATCCGAATGTATATAGTCAAGAGCATTTTTTGTGTTGTGCGCCGAACTAAAGCTGACTTATTGCTGCTTCCCAAAAACGTAATGCTCACAAAACTCTCTGTTCGATGTACTTTGACCACAAAAAAGACCTTGTTTCGATAACTCGGTCATACCTCTCTCACGCATATATCCGAGATTCATATGCCATATACCATAATCTGGTAACTTTTGAATTTGACATGGATTTAGATGATAAACTGCCGCCGGCCCGGTAGTTGTCGAACCCTGCAACATATAAGAACTCAATTTTCAAGCCCTTCATAATGACGTGAGCACCTTTAGTTATTTTCAAAACTCCATCTTCAGCGGAGAACTTATAACCCTTAACGTTGAGTGTACCCAATGAGATGAGATTCTTCTTCAAGTTAGGTATGTGCCTAATTTCCGCTAATGTTCTCATAACTTCGTCAAACATTTTCATTTGGATCGTCCCCTTGTCAATAGCTCGACACGAACTATTGTTTCCCATCAAAACCACTCCACCATCAATAGACTCATAAGTGGTGAACAAATCCCTATTAGGACACATATGGTAGGAACAATCCGAATCCATAATCCATTCATCCTTAGATTGATGTATTTTGTCAAGAACCACAAGTAGATCTCCTTCTCCTTCTGATATACTAGCTTCAGCTGAAAACTCCTTCTTCTGTCTTTAAACCGCTGCTTGCTCTGCAATTTGTAACAATCGACTTTAAAGTGTCCATTCTTCTTACAATAGTTGTAGGTCAAGTTTTTATTCTTTGACCATGACTTTTTACTACCTTCTGAATTTCTCTTCTCCGCTCGCCTATGAACAAATAAGGCTGAAGATTGACTATCGCCTTCGTTAGAAGTTAACTCTTTGTCGATCTTCTCCTTTATCATCGAATTTTCTTTGACATTCTTGATCGAGATGGTATCTCGTCCATAGACTATGGTGTCATGAAAGTGCTTATAATTGGATGGCAAAGAACATAATAATAACAATGCTTGATCTTCATCATCAATCTTAATATCGAATCCAGATTTGTAATGATCGAATTAAACTCACCGATGTGGGATTTGATAGGAGAGCCTTCTGATATATAAAGTGTGTAGAGACGCTGTTTCAACAGGAGTCATTTGTGATAGACTTCTTCAAATATAACTTCTCTAACTTCAACCACAAACTAGCCGTTGTCTTCTCCACCAAAACTTCTTGCAAAACTTCATTTGTCAAACACAACTGGATAATTGTGAGGGCCTTTTCATCCAACTCCTCCCATGCTTCCTCCGTCATAATAAAAGGCATTGAATCCTTTCTAAAAATTACCTTTCTCAAATTATTTTGTGTCAAATACGGCAATCATACGAACTTGTCTTAGACTAAAACTCATAGACCTATCAAACTTCTCAATATCGAACTTCATAATCCTTGGAGACGTGATGTAAGCTCAAAAGAAGATACCTTGAGTGCTTACAAACCCTAAAACTTCAAAATCACAATCTAAGAAGATGGTGAAGAGGACACAAGCGTCGTTACCCACCGTAAACTTAGATTGTGAGATCTAAAGACCCAACGGTTCAAACAAAACACCAAATCTTCTAAACACTATATAGCTTCGATACCAATTTGTTGGCTCTGATACCAGTTTGTTGCGGCAAACACAATCACGAAGCAATACGAACGATATAGAGAAGCAATCAAATAAACAAAAGCGATGGAAATAAGAGTACTGACCAAACAAAACACCAGATTTTACGTGGAAAGCCCTTTCGAGAAAAACCACGGGCGAGGAGAAGCTTTATTAATCAACAAAATTATGGAGGATTACAAACTCTAGATGAATCTCTCAAATCCCTCTCAAAACCCTAGCCTCCTCTCACAAATACAAAAGGGTTCAAATATCTCAAAAGCTATCACAAAGGTTATCTTATCCAGGGTTACAAAATACTACAATATATATAGTATTAGACAGATATGATGAAATAACTAATTTCCCAACAGAACAAATATTCGGCCGAAGACGACAACAAACGTTTGAAGGACTTGACAGACATCTGCCAAAAACCTTCATGAAACTCCAGATCGCGCGCGCAGATGTCTGATGAAGGAACGACAGACGTTTACCCAAAAATAGAGCAATGGCTAATGTCTGAAGAACAAGTGAAGAGATGTCTCTCAATTCTCTGTGTGCATGTCTTCGAATACGTTTCAGACGTCTGAAGCTTCTGCCTCTTTACCGTAGCTGAACCTGAATATGGAATACTCCCTGTAACGCCGAATTGAACTGGGAAACTTCTAGGGATCAAGACTACGAGGCAAACATAATATACACAAAAGTGAACTTGAGCCAATCGATGTCTCTCTCTAAGCTTATTTTTGTACTTCACTTACATTCCAGTATTGTACTAAACTCGTGGGGCGGGGGTGGCTGGTTTAGGATACACAATTCATGCAAACACCATTTAATTTAAGAAGAGGAACATAGAAAAGGTGTGTTAGTGGATTGGTCGTTGACAGAAACTTCTTCGTTGATCACACACATTTTCTACTCATGATTAGCTGCTGGTTAATTGATCGAAAAAGCGAAAGTGAGAGCTATGCTAGAAATAGTTAATTTGTGATGAACTTGACAATTTTTCTTGTCTGGATTGCATACGTCTCAATATTTTGTTAAATATGAGATAATATTTGTTTCGAATGAAGGAGCCATTCGTTACTGCATTGTGTATTGATTAATAACGACGCCACAGTCACTACTAAATGAGTCAAATTTGTAACTAATCACTTTCTAAAATGGCGAATCACTGTTTTAATATACTCTATCTATCTCTATTCAACTTGCTCTAACTTTCAACTTTGAAGATAAACCTGAACCATGAAGCTCTCTGTTTAAGATAAAACAATCCACTTTAGTTGTAATGTTTAGCATCTTTAGGCTCCACCTGTATGTATTAAGTAGTGTACAAACAAATAAGGAACTCATGTTTCTGTCAATTTTCAGTTAAAAATCATCACTTTTTAATCTATTGCATATTCAATTAATTATCATCAAACCTCACTTTTCTAAAATGTTAGAGCAGTTTAACAATTATATCTACATACACAAGTTTCACCAACTGGGCTTTAGCTCGGTTGGTACCAATTTCCTCTCCAATGCGAGAGGTCGTAAGTTTGATCCCCTTCGGGGGTTGATTCAAAAAAATAAAAAATAAAATACATGCCCAAGTTTCTTAGTCTATATGTCAACCCTGGATAAAATTACTAATATTTATTTTGGTTGTAATTTTTGGGTGTAGGGGATCGACTATTCTTCTAAATGCCCGGATGCATGAAACTAAGGGAACTACAGGTAAGCTTTTCTTTCCTTTTTTTCTTGTAAAAGACAGTTATGATATTCTCATGACTAATCACTAATTACATATTGCAGAAGCTACTACCCCGGACACTGTCCTTTCATTTGTTTATCAAACTCTTTTTCTTATCGACTATTTCTTCTCTATTGTGTTGCAGGTTTTACATGCGAAGGAGTTTTCAAAGAAACCGATAAAGAGTCTCATTTCGATTGTCATATAATAGAGAAGAAGGATAATGGTGAAAAAATGAAGAAGAGGCCACGAATAATTGTTAAGCCGCTGAAACCTCATGCAAATTCCAATGAGACGGTAAATCCTATGAATGGTAGGAGGCCATTAATCTCCCCGGGTGAATTAGCAAAAGATTTGAAGAAGGTTAATTCTGATGAAATAACTGAAGAGGTAACAAGACTTGCTAAGCCAAAGCTTTGAATCCTTGATTATACCAGTTAAAAAATAATTCGACTTAATATTTTTCTTTTGTTTTATGAATACACAGGAAGCTGAAGGCCTAGATTTACGAGATGAGCCAGTGATCAAAAAGAGAAAGCTTCTGCCAGAAAAATATGAAGTGGTTAAGAAAGATAATGGTGAGATGAAAAGGCCACAAACAGTTGTTAAGCCACTGAAACCTCAGAGAATTTTCAATGAGATGGCCAGTCCTATGAATGCTATGAGTCCATTGGTACAAGAGATGAAGGAGTCTATCGCTGATGAGAACATTAAAGAGGTAAGATATACTACTACACTAACGCCTGCAGCATAAATAATAGCGGTTAATAAATAATTTTGATCTAATATTTTCTTTTGTTTATTGATATACAGAAATCTAAAGCTCTATCTTTTCAAGGTAAACCAGAGATCAACAAGAGAAAGCTTCCGCCAGAAAGATATCAAGAGGGAAATAATGGTAAAGTTATCTGCCTTTGCAAAAAATAGTAATGTTGTCGTCATTTTCTTGTCTTATTTAGTGTAATTTTTCATATAACGAAATTAACTTTTTCTTCATAAATATGCAGCAACAAAGGAACAGAATGTTAATGTGATGGATGTGAAAATCTCATCAAAACAAGTTTTCAAGCAAATAAATTTTAGCGAAAAGAATTCAAAGCTACATCAAATACCAGACTCTCTTATGCGGGTACCAACATTATCACCTCATGTCCAAGATGTAAGCAGAGCAAAACCTGAAGTTTTATTTTTGTGCAAGTTAGAAAGATAAAACATACTGATTGCTGTTTTTTCTTTGTGGATGTGTTTAGAAACCAGAGAAGCGAAATTATGAGGATAAGCTGGAAATTACGAAAAGAAGGCTTCGCGATAGCTATGAAAATGCAAACGATGGTTTATTTCTCTTCTTTCATTTTAGCGGTTGATATCAATTTTCTTTTTGTGAAGAATTAGAAATTTACCGACGTTTGTTCTTTGTTCTTTGCTCTCATCGTGCAGAAAGGAAGAAGCATTGTGTAAAGCTCATTGACTTGAATGGGTTGCAAGCGCGACAGCCTAAAAAAGAGATCAAGCCCAAAGCGAAGCGTGGGTGTCCCATTAGCGCTTATACAAAAGCAGCCTACACGCGATGACTGTCATATAACTTGGTAGGGCAGAAGGAAGCAAATTCTCTGGAATGATGCAAGCTGTACATATACATAATTTGTATATGATTTATATGCATAGTTAGGCTTTTTCATGAAAAATATTAGTTTGCTGTAAAAATTAGTCTTTTTTGTCTTAATGCTGTAGCTCAATTAAGATTTGAGTAAGCAATTCAAGACAAGTGATTGACTGGCTGCTTTTAGATACTTTTGTTTGTTTTATATAATGATAATATAATGATTCCCCATTTATTTGTTGATTGATTTCCGTTCTTGTTTGGTTCAGTTTTATTTTCTTCTTGGCAGAGAGCATTCTCTTAGACATGGAATTGCCATATTTTATTACATGTGCTAAAAATCTCTGGGGTCAGAAAAATGATTTGAAATATTTCTGGATAAATTGAAAAGGTAAATAGAAAAGCAATAATCATCCATTTTTTCAGGAAGAAATTAGAATCATTTTGACTTTAATGAAATAAAAAATATACTTTTGATTCTATTTTAAGAAATCAATACTATAATTTTTTTTTTGAAAGCATCTGATAAAATTTTAAGCAATAATAATCATACAAATAAAAAATTTGAGCATATGAAGATGTAAAGAATGAATTATTCAGTAAACATATTTTATTCTTATTAAATTTATACATATTCACGAACGAGGGGACGATTATATAGTTTATTTACGAGTGTACACGAGCTTTTGATATAACCGGGTTCCATCAATATGATTAGCCTTGTTGAGTTTTGTCCCATCTTATATCTTATATCCATGCGGCTTTTATATTTTTTCCAATGTGGGACCATGTTACCCACATATCTAAACACTCCCCCTCACGTGCAATATGGTTGTCACGTGGATCGTACAAATACATGTAGTGGCTAGTCTCGAAAAGGCGGAGTGTTTGACAGCTTTGTCGGGCCATGAATTTCGATGTGATCTCGCGATGGCCGATGGAGTCGAGATGGTCTCAAAAAAGGTAACGATCTCGAAAAGAGGGCGGCGATGAGATCAAGAGTTGATGATGGTGTGATCTCATGAAGTCGACAGAGTCAATGCGATCTTGTAACGGCAAAGATGCCCATGAAGAAGATCGATGATGAGACCGGCGAGGATCAATCAATGTTGTCTGGTATGCTTTGATACCGTATTGAATTTATATTGAAACATTTCCAAATTTTTTAATATTATTTCAGAATTTAATTAATGATATAATGACTTTAGGTGGCATGATGCATGTATCGAGGCAAAGATGAGACAAAACATGCACTATATACGTACATATTCTTTTATTGTTATTCTTTCTTTTCCAAATCTTACTCTCTCTCTCTTTTCCCTTCGAGACTTGTTTGTCCAAAATCCCTTCTTGCATAAAAAACCACTCAAGTTTCACTAGAGTTTGAAGATTTTGAAGATTTCCATGCATTTGCGAGTTTCTTGATCCATAAGCTAGATATATACTTCATTATTTACTTATATTAATGATATTAACTTAGTTATAATCTCTATGCATGCATGATAAGTTTTTGTGTGAGTAATTGTTAAATTTTAATGAATTAAAACTTTCAAAAGTCTGAGTACTTGTATTTGTTTTTTTTAATTGAGCTATGTCCTCGAAATCAGTGACAAGCTGGGATTTTGAGATTTTTAGAAAATTTTCTGTTGGGAATTAGCTTATTTGGTGCACTACAAAGTCGTAGATAAATGACTAATATTTTAGCTCAAAATTTTTTGTTGAGTTTCACTAAAAGATAGAATTATTACGATTTTTTAAAAGTTTCCAAGCTGAAATTACTGTTTTCAGCGGCTGTTTTTCACCAAACTTATATAGTCATATTATGCATGGTTCCATTGACAATTTGGTAAATATAAAAATTGGAAGTTGCAGATAATTTTGTGTAGATATTTTTATAATTTTTATTTGCCTTATCCATCTTATAAAATCAAGAGATATCATTTTTGTATTGTTTTCTGGTCTGTGAATAGTGTTCAGAAACATGTTTTAGTTTTGTATTTTATTTAATGTCTTATACTTGGAATCTGGGAAAGTTATTTTGAGGTATAAAATTTAATTTATTTATCTATATGTAGAATTTTAGTTTGAGTCTAAATATTGTATTTACTATTTTTGAGGATTTTTCATAATGAGCCTTAAAACTACACTTTTCTGGACTTAAGTTTTTAAACGATATTCTTTCGAGTATTATATTTTCCATGTTAAGTTTTATCAGTGGGATAATCTTATTCATATTGTGTCCTTACGGTTGAAGGACCATTAGCGTAGGCGTCCGAAACGTTGAGGCAAGGCAAAGAGGTCGTAGAATTCGACTAGCTTATATATTGTATTCCGGGGAGTAGAATTAGCATATATAAGATGGAAATCAGGTAGATGGCGTATAGTATCCCAAATAACCAAATTTCTTATGAACATTATTTCCTATTCATTATAATTAATGTCTCACATACTCAGTTTACAATACCATGTTTGAACACTTCTTATTCATTATAATTCATGTTTTACATACTCAGTTCATAATGCCATGCTTCATTTCCTTTGCTTTGCTTGTGCGAACACACTTGTTAAAGCAGTTACACACTTACTAATGATTATCAAGAGGCACCATTACAGACTCACAAGCTACATGTACACATCATTAGTAACTGCCATGACATGATAAAACTTGTCATGTTTCTTCTTATATATTTTGCAACACACTTGCTAGAACACCTGCATAATTATTAATGATTACCATGAGACACCATCACAGACTCTCATGCTACGCATACACATCATTAGTAACCGCCATGACACATATAGATCTTGCCCTGATTCTTCGTGTTGTAATTATATCCAGCTAGTATCATATACTGCTTATCATGTTTTCGTTATATTGATACCATTGTTCTGTACATTCTTATATCTTAACTTCCGCTATTGCAAAATTAATTATGAGTTGTTGTTCTTATAAACTTTATGTTTTGCATTGGATTTGGGAAACCGCACAGTATTATTTTATAAAACTTGATTATGTTTGCAAATTGCGGTTTACTCTTGAAATGATAATGATAGGTTCACCATGACTTTTCTATGTATTTATGGTTTGGTTATCCGATACCGAGGTAGGGGAGAACCGGTTACGGATACACGGTGAATCATGATTTTTCTATATAGTTATGGTTTGGTGATATCCGATACTGAGGCGGGAGAGAATCAGTTACAGATACATGGTGGACCTGGTATGATATCGAGAGGCAGAAATTCTATATAGAAAGGTGATTGATCTCAAAAACTATCTATTAACCGCAATCAAGAACGGCGTCGCTTTGCAGCTAGCCGGTGAGTACGGGTTAGTCCACAGGGATATTGTGAATCTTCTAATCGCTCAAACGAGTTAATTCCGAAGGGTGTTCGGACAGATTATTAAATCTAAAAACCTAAATTATTCTATACTACGATTATCTAGATCTAAATCTTGCTAGGGTTAGGTTTAGGGATGGTTTGGAAATGCAAGTAAATCCCAACGCTTTCTATACCCAAATGAAGATCTATGAGAAGTTATGGTAATTATCAATAAAGGGGATTAGATCCATTCGGGAAAGTGTTCCTTCCTCTAGGTTCTTGTCCTTCCTTTAGAGATCCTTACCCTAACCTCCATGGAAAACACGCGCAACCGGGCCTTTAAACTACGGTATCACCGCTACCTCGAGGGATAGGGTGCCGTAGGGCGCTGTGTGTGCGTGTATGCATGGAGTCCTATTGAAAATATATTATGGGCAAGAAAGGGATGAGAAATCTCATCTCTCAAAAGCCTTCCCCAAAGATAACTCTAAACAATTATCTATGGCAAGGAATTAAATCTACCTAGGGCAAGAATTGAATCTAAACTAGAGCAATTAAATAAAACTACTTACAGATGGCTCTCACCAAACATCAACACAGGGTTGTCTGATCTGAATTCATGATTTGAAAAGAGGCACCGATGCTCTCCATAAAGAATTTTGAATTTATTATTAAAAGGGGGTATAAGAAAATATAATGATTTGGGTTCTATTTATAGGAGATAGAAACCCTAGGTTACAATTGATCCGCACGTCTGCAATTACAGAAATACCCCTAGGAAATCTTTTCAGATCCAACCTTGAGTTTTGGTAAAAAATTCACGAACCCCGGGCTTATTCTGGCCGCGGAACCGCGGCATTGGTTGGCTTGGGCCGCGGTTCCGCGGCCCATTTGGTGACTTGAAGTGTGGGTTTTTCTGTGATTTTTCTCTGCTATTTGGGCTCCTTATTTATTCAGGTCTTTTCTCCATTTGGCTTTTGGTTTTTCTCCAGATCTTTCAGTGAAGACTTGTAGTGGACTTTAACTGTTCGCTTTGTAATCTTGGACCTTGCGTTGCCTTATACTATTCTTTTGTGTAGGCTTGATTAAGATCCTTCTATTTGTTGGTTAAAGTCCCTCTTTTGCATCATCTTCTATCTTTTTCACTGTTTTAGATCCAAGAACCTGTAACCTGTAATATGTAGCAGACATGCGTCAAAAGCACATGTTTATTTATAAAACGAATAAGAATGGGGAATATAATAATGCAATTTTATGGTATGAACAAATATCCCCAAACTTATCTTTTGCTCGTCCTCGAGCAAACTTATTTTTTATTCTCTACAAAAAAAAAACTAACCGCACTTTCGCAGGGAAACGCGATTGCACTGAGCACGTGCAATAAGCCGTTAAACCTCTAGGTGTCCCTAGTAGGAGGAGTGTTGTCTCCTGAGGATTTTCAGCGGATACTACCCACAAAATCCTATCAATTCGGCTTTTCGACTTTTGTTCTCCAATTATGTTTTCCAACAAGGAATTCTATTATCTTCTACTTGTAAATTATCCACCCACATTCTTCACACTTTCTTATCTTCTAACTTAATATTATATATGTTCTATAGACTTACCTAGATTTCGACATCTCTTAAGTTTTCCTTCTAGGATTCCATCTCCACTCAGGAATTTCTATCAACTCTACTAAAGATACAAGTTCTATTCTTCATCCCTTTCTCTCATCTAAACTCCAATCACATATCTCTATGTGTGTGTATAGATCACCCCTACACTTGGAAATTCAAATCAAGCAATCATACTCTTGTCCGTTGTCCAAAGTACTTATTAATTGGTGAATTTTTAAATGAAATTTGCTTACACATCCTTCATGCGACCGTTAATACTTCTTGATGTACCAACAACCGATTACAAGATGTGTTTGCACATTTAAGCGTAATTCCTAGTCTTGCAACACCCAAGGCTTTTAGCAGTGAATCCCAAACCAGTTGGTCTAAGGCACTAGGTGATGAAGCATCCTCGCTAAGTATTTTTCTAGTTTTGCAGCCTTAAGTAATCACAAAAACCAGTGTCCATTTTTTTATTCTTCATTCACACTTATATATATATATTTTTTCATTTTCATTGTACTAAGGACTTTAAACAAGAGCATTTCAAGATCTCTTCTACTATTCCAAGTTTCAAGGTGCGTGATTGTGCAAATTGTAGGGTATACATTTTCAGAATCTAGACTTAAGTTAGGAATTATTTTTCAAACTTATACTCTAATAAGAATATCAATACTCTTCCTTCGTTTCGACTTAGCCTAAGGAGTGAACCCAAAATTTGCCTATTTCTAAATAAACTACAAAAATATATACTTTCTACCGTTAAACTTTAAGAAAGGTTATTTTTAGGGTTTTTAATTTACTAAGTCTAAGATCTAGTTGTTCCAAACCAGTTAACCTATTTGTCAAACTCAAGTCAATTAGCCAAAATTGAATATAATAATTTTTATAATTTTTCAAATTTTTATGCGTTTTCAAATAAGTATGCAAATGCAAAAATATGTACAAATGAATGCGAAGGAAGAAGACGTACCGAGCGTACCCCCAAACTTGAACTTGACAGTGTCCTCACCGTCATGCTAAACCAAGAGGGTCAAAATGTCAGTACTCCCCTGTTTATTTATTTATAAAAAAAATTATATTTTTTAATGTTTTGAATTTTTTTTATTTTTTATTGAAAAAGAAAACAAAAAATATATGTACATATACAACAAGGTTCCCCCCAAACTTAAGCTTGGCCTTACACAAGCCAAAGGTTAGCACCAACCATTCAAAAATCTTATCGTGGTATTGGTCGAGTTGGTGAAAGAATGGAGTGGAAAGAAAGGAAATGAGAAGCACACGAGACCGTGTGGGAAGAAAGGTAGAATATGGTCTCGGTGGAGGAGAAGAATGGCGGCAAAGAGAAAGAAGGGTATCACGATCTTGAGGGTGTAAGTCGAGTGAATAAATTAGCGCAATTTGTGATGACCGTGGTGTTAAAAGCGATTGTGCTAATCTATCAACCCGTCGAGAAATGGGGTCAAATTCCTCAAGATTCGCAAGAAAGCATGGGTACGTCGAACTTGGTATAGGAGATGAAAATATAACGGTCTCTTGTACGGTCGGAAGGATAGGAAGGACGAAAGGGAGTGAATTAGGGATAGTCTCATTCTCACCGTAATAAACTGTCTCGAACTTGAAAGATTCCATCAACGGTTCGAAACGACTGTAAGCAACCGAGTCTGATGGTTCAACTAACTCATCTGAAAATTCAAAGGACTCAAACTCGGGCGGTGAGTCTTCAACATCGTCCGAAAAAGTAAAAAAACTCGTAAGTGTTATCGGCTGTGAGAACTGTGTCAGATTCAAAGGAAAATTTTTCAAGCTCACAGTCTTCAAGCGTGATCTTGTGCGTGGTCAGAACGATGGAAAGGAGGGAGGGTGATATAACAGTTAAAAATTCGGGAGGATGAATTGGAAAATCAGATACATCAAACAAAAATGGTTCAACCTCAATATGATCCTCAAAACTCTCCTCAATACTATCCTCATAATTCTCCTCAATATTTAACTCATCCATGCCATTATCATCAAAATCAAGACGCATATGAGGTTCGGGAGAAACACTTAATGACTCGAGATGATGAATTGGACATAAAATTTCAATCAAATCGATGGGTTCATCATCCAAAATATTCCCGGCGTCTATATCCTCAATCAAGTGAAAATCAGTTTTTTCTGACACCTCATCAAAAGCATGGATATTTATCGATTTAGGTTCTAGAGTGGAGGTGTAAAGATCGAAAGGATTAAGTGTGGTTTCACTCGAAAGGGGTTCTTCACAATTTGGCAAATCAAGCACTACAAACTCGCACAACTCATCATTTTGGACACATGTTTGAAAATTGGAGTTGTTGGATTCAATTGGGTATGGGTAGGTTTGATTTGGAAATCCTCTCACATTCTCACTCTGTCCACCTGCCTCCTTATACATTGAAAAATTTGAAGCTAGTTGGAAACTAGCTACCGGTTCAGTAGGTTGCATAAGAGCGGCCATGGACGCTTCCACATTCCTAACCATTTTGTTTGTTGCTGCGATATACGCCTCCAACGACTCTTCCAAACTAGACTTGGGTGGCAAGGGGGTTTCGGTAAAAGATTCGAAATCGTGTGGATATGCAAAACTCCCAACAGGCTGTGTCGAAGCAGTGTTTAGTGAAGGTGGGAAGGTCAGGTAGGACTGGTAGGAAGTGGGTGGTTGGACAGGGGTAGGGTCAACATGTGGATAAAAAGGAGAATAATCGTGCGGATCCCTAGAACTAGATGAGTGGAGAGGGGTGAAAGATTGGCTGCGAGATTGAGCAATATGCTCAGCAATGGACATTGGCTTAGGAGTGACAGAAGGACTTGAAAAAGTGGTATCAACATATGGAGGTGGTAAAGGTTGACTTGGTTGACACAAAGTGGGTTGAAAAGTCGAACTGTTTCTCCTAGACGCCTCTATTTGATCTTTCAAAGGTATTTTAGGCAAGGAAGGATCGTGTTTAAATTGACCGAACAAATTGACGTACGACGCAAAATTAGGTTCGGATACCAAAGTTCGGCAAGTGATTTATTATGTGGGGTACCCATGTTAGAAGAAAGGGGGAAAGAAAGAAGTTGGGTGGTGCAAGGATTTATTTGCGGCAAAAATTTGCAAGGTGTTAAAAAAAATATTTCCTTTTTCTCTTTGCTCTTTATTTGGAAAAAAATTTTAGCAAAAAGATTAAATATATGCAAATCAGAAAAGATCACTTGCAATCAATTATATTAAGCATAGCGCAACGAATCCTGCATAAGATTTGTTATATGGAAGGTAATATATTTTTAAAGCGCGAGGAATTCTACAGCAATTCACAGAAAATATCTCAAAATTTGCAGAGGAGAAATAACAGGGAGCTTACAGTGCAAATTCCACCAATTAAGGACACCAAAAAGCCGCGTTTCCGCGGTTTGAACATGTATTGTGCGGCGGATCCGCGGTGAGGGGGTCGACACGAGTCCCAAGAATTTTTTCAGCAGACGACTCCACAGGAAGGCCGCGTTTCCGCGGTCTTAGGTAGGGTGAGGCCGCGGTTTCGGGGTGCGATGGCGGCTACAGATCCCAATAATTTTTCAGTCTCTCTGTTTTGACTTCCCCCTATTTTTTAGATCTTTATCTTTCTGTTTCGTTTTCTGGAATTTTCCAGATCCGTCTTTGTTTGTAGATCCTGCAAAATTCAAACAACAAAGTATCCTTTCCAAAAATAACAGATGAAATATTTTTATATTTTTTTGATTTTTCAGATTTTTATGATTTTTTAATTTTATTAAGATTAACCCGAAATTGCAAAAAGGAAAGTTTGGGGGTACGCTCTGTTCTCGGGAAAAATTCTGCTGCTCTTATTTTGAATTCCCCTTCTGTTTTGATATTTTGTTTTCTGTTTCTCTTTCTGTAGATTTCCAGATCCGAGTTTGTATATAGATCCTGCAAAATTCAAACAAAATACCCTTTCCAAAAACAACAGATGATATATTTTTATATTTTTTTTGGATTTTTCAGATTTTTATGATTTTTTTGAATTTAGATTAACCCGAAATTGCAAAAAGGAAATAACACGCCATCTCCGGCAACGGCGCCATTTGATTGATCTCAAAAACTATCTATTAACCGCAATCAAGAACGGCGTCGCTTTGCAGCTAGCCGGTGAGTACGGGTTAGTCCACAGGGATATTGTGAATCTCCTAATCGCTCAAACGAGTTAATTCCGAAGAGTGTTCGGACAGATTATTAAATCTAAAAACCTAAATTATTCTATACTACGATTATCTAGATCTAAATCTTGTTAGGGTTAGGTTTAGGGATGGTTTAGAAATGCAAGTAAATCCCAACGCTTTCTATACCTAAAAGAAGATCTATGAGGAGTTATGGTAATTATCAATAAAGGGGATTAGATCCATTCGGGAAAGTGTTCCTTCCTCTAGGTTCTTGTCCTTCCTTTAGAGATCCTTACCCTAACCTCCATGGAAAACATGCGCAACCGGGCCTTTAAACTACGGTATCACCGCTACCTCGAGGGATAGGGTGCCGTAGGGCGCGGTGTGTGCGTGTATACATGGAGTCCTATTGAAAATATATTATGGACAAGAAAGGGATGAGAGATCTCATCTCTCAAAAGCCTTTTCCCAAAGCTAACTCTAAACAATTATCTATGGCAAGGAATTAAATCTACCTAGGGCAAGAATTGAATCTAAACTAGAGCAATTAAATAAAACTACTTACAGATGGCTCTCTCCAAACATCAACACAGGGTTGTCTGATCTGAATTCATGAATTGAAAAGAGGCACCGATACTCTCCATAAAGAATTATGAATTTATTATTAAAAGGAGGCATAAGAAAATACAATGATTTGGGTTCTATTTATAGGAGATAGAAACCCTAGGTTACAATTGATCCGCACGTCTGCAATTACAGAAATACCCCTAGGAAATCTTTTCAGAGCCGACCTTGAGTTTTGGTAAAAAATTCACGAACCTCGGGCTTATTCTGGCCGTGGAACCGCGGCATTGGTTGGCTTGGGCCGCGATTCCGCAGCCTATTTGGTGACTTGAAGTGTGAGTTTTTCTGTGATTTTTCTCTGCTATTTGGACTCCTTATTTATTCAGGTCTTTTCTCCATTTGGCTTTTGGGTTTTCTCCAGATCTTTCAGTGAAGACTTGTAGTGGACTTTAACTGCTCGCTTTGTAATCTTGGACCTTGCGTTGCCTTGTACTGTTCTTTTGTGTAGGCTTGATTAAGATCCTTCTATTTGTTAGTCAAAGTCCCTCTTTTGCATCATCTTCTATCTTTTTCACTGTTTTAGATTCAAGAACCTGTAACCTGTAATATGTAGCAGACATGCGTCAAAAGCACCTGTTTATTTATAAAACGAATAAGAATGGGGAATATAATAATGCAATTTTATGGTATGAACAAAAGGCGAAGAACCTAGCGAGATTACTCGATAGCGGTGATAGTTTGGAACACGGTAGTTATCTGGAGGATACCGACCGGGGTTATATGATGTGATTGAAAAGAAGGCTGATCCGAGAGATAGCACCTTATGAAATTATGATTTCGAGTGTCGATAATTGACACGAGATTTGATGATGGTTTTATTGATGATGTTTTTCTATTGTGTGTGATTCGTTATGATGTGTTTACATTTACTTATGCTACATACATGTTCTTACATATCATGTTAGTCTTGTACATATGATTAGTCGGTGTTCGGCTATGCATACGATTTCTATCTTGTGATATCTTTCCATTCACGAGTTGGAAACTCCCCCCCGTTGTGCCATAACTTCTCGCAGGATCGACCGCTTAGATCAGTAGCGGCTTCGTTGACACTTTTCCTTTTTGGGGGCATGATCTCGTTTGCTCTAGGCGGGTTATAAAGTTGTATCGTAACCGCCTCCTTTTGTACTTGTTTGTATCTAGTAATACTTCATCTACCACCTGTATATTCCTTAACTTAGAGACATGAGGCGAGACTGTCACGCCCCGCATCCTAAAATACGGAAAACGAGGGATGACTAGGCCAGCCATGCTCCTACGGTCAAGGAATCATCCCGCCGTAGTCACACTTCGGCTTCTAGCATTATATGGTAATCAGTAAATAAAGCGCAGTGGTAAAGGAATCACATCACTAATTTATTACATTAATATTCCATTGTTCACAAATTACAGATAACAAGAACAATTACTAACCAAGTTCAATCTCACGATCACTTTTATGGAAAGCAGTAAAGATAGGAAGTACACCAGACTATATCTCCATGAACTCGAAAGGTAGATCTGTCTCCTGCGCTGGTCCTTCCACGGGATCTGAGCATGCATACTCAGGTCGTCAGAGCGACACAACAACAATATTATTATAATAAGATAAAACAGGTAAATGAGATAATACTAGTGTAAGAACAATGCAAGTAATCACTATGTCACTATATGCTGCAGAATATGTTCTGTGTCCCTATCGGTCTCTAGGTCATATTTGAAATCGCATAGTGGAAGGAGGATCATGTTTAACAGGAGTCTCGTACATACCCGAGACAACGGCCCACATGCCCGGGACATAACCCTGTCAGCCGGATCGCTAGATCCTACCCTACATGTATCAGTATCACTGTTCGAATGATCATCCTCTAAAACACGGTCCCGCTAAATACGAAACTCTTTCCACTTTGATTTCCCCTTTTTCCCCAGGTTTACACTATTTATGATCTTGATCTAGTCGTGTACAAGTATACCAATGGCACGGTTTTATCACTGTTCACTGTATCAATCACTATCACGAATATTCACTTTCCATTGGTGTACTCGTCACTCCTAAACCAACATCTATCACGCACGATAATGCAATGTCCACTGATCCTAACACGCACTAACACTGAGTATATGGCAAGGGTATCATATATGTATGTATGCTACCAATAAGCTATGTATGTTATGAATCAACATGCATGTCATTAACTTACATAAATTGCATAAATTAATATGTTAAGAATTCAGCAAAATGATACAAGTAAGATAAATAGAACACTCAGTCAGCAATTCATCAAAATTTGTTTCAGTTCAATCGGGATTCCGGTTTTCAAGATATAGCTGTTTCATTTTAAGTGCTCGCGGCTGGAAATTCAGTTTCAGAACTGAACGTCCGTTTCGCGACACGAATTGCACCCAGTTGGGCTCAGAATTTAGCGATGTTACTGTTGAATGAAATCGAGGGTTTTCAATAGAGTATTCAACGCAACAGAAGGATCCTCAATCGCATCTGTACGTTGAAAGTTATACACAGTTTAACCTTAGTGAGTCATTTCTGAATCTGTTCTGGACAGTTATACGTTCTGCCCTTTTATTTACAGTTTAAAATAGCAACCGTCAATGAAACGAAATGGAACCACTTGTTTTGTTTAGCTAACAGAATTATCTTTAATCTACTGTAGAGTTCCATAACATACGACTTCAGGAAACACAGTGACACACATTTTGGTACAGTACACGATAAACAGAGTCGCTCTGGACGGCAGTCCAGAGTCGTACACCGATCTAATTATCATCGCAGTTACAGAACATAACTCATTAGAAATTTACATAGGGTTAAAGACCGTCGAGTCGGCTTCGATTTAAGCCCTCGAACATATCATTCCAGTATGTATATAATTTACGGTGATTTTATTCATTTTCAAATACGTGAAAATTCTAGTTTTATCGGCATATTTGGGGGTATCAATTTCAGACACTAACAATCGTATTTTCTAGTGAGATTTATACACGATATTTATCATTATGAGGGCCAACAGGAAACATTTACTTTCGTCAAATTAAACAATTATTTTCATTGGGATCTAGCATCGATCACATAGGTCACAATATATATCGGGAATCGGTAAATTCGTAAACTATAAGATTTAGGTTTGTACCACTATTATATTAGCATGTAGCAAGTAAACACTTGCCTGGAAACGTCTCGGGGTCGCACGGCAGCAACGGCGTCACGAACGCGTGATGTACGCCGTGAAACAGATTTGCGCGACCTTGGCTCGTGACACGGGTTTGACGTCGGAGTTTCCCGGAGTCGTCTTGTGCTCGCTGGAAATGTAGAGTAGGCTCTGTGGATATCTTGAGTAGTGCTGGGATTGACGATGGTTGGCGGCGTCGCTCCGGCGAAGTGTACAGTGGGTGTCGGAGCTTGGGTTTTAGGGTTTGAGAGAGAGAGAGAGAGAGAGATAGTGGGCTCGGGTTGTAGTGATGGTGAAGATGATGTTGAGGATGAAGGGGGTGTCGACTGAGACGGTTCAGGCTCGCTGGCGTCGGGTACGGGTGGCCGAGATGGGTCGAGGGAGGTTGGGCTCGGTGGTTGAAGGAAGTGGGGTGGCGTAGGGAGCTCTGTTGGTGGAGAGAAGAGTGCGAGGGAGTCCACGACTGAGGGGTTGAAGTCGTCGTCGTCAACGGCGGGAGTGGCGAGTGATGAAGGCAGTGGGCTACGGGAGTGGGTTCGTGGGAAATTTTTGAGGGGTTGGAGAGTTTTGAAAAGGAGTTGGAGAGTGAGAGGGAGATGAGGAGTTGGAGATGGGGGTTTGAGTGAGGAATCGTGGTCGGGGGTCATGGGACACGTAGTCGGGGACGCTGGCGAAGGCGCGGGGACGTGGGTTCGTGAAGAGGGAGGAGTGAGCGGGAAAATGAAATGGGGAAGAAGGAAGTAACGGTCGGGTAGGGGCTGGGCTTTGGGATAAGTTGGGTTTAATTTGTTAATTAAAATTAATTTAAGTTGGCCTCTGTAAGCTGTGGGCTTGAGCTTGGAAGCTGGGCCGAAGAAATTTGTTTAAATTCCCCTTTTAATTTTTTTTCCTGGGCTGAGGATGAAGGGGTTTGGGCTGATATTAAAATGGGATATTTTATTTGAAAAATTTTGGTTTTCATTCAATTGTTCGGGCCGGGAAGAAGTGTGGGCTAAGGAGGGTTTAAATATATTTTGTTTTGGGCTTGGTTTAAATTGTGGGAAATTATATATTTGGTTTTAAATTTTGGGCTTCGATTTTTAAGGGTTTAGAAAGATTTAAATACGACGCTCTAGCAACCAATTTCCCTACAAGAATACGAGGAAAAGGAAAAGGGAAAAAATATAGAAAAGATTTTCATTGATGGAAACGGGGATTTACATCATACCCCCCTTAACAAAAATTTCGTCCTCGAAATTTAACAAGGATACAAGAAAACAATGTACTAAACAAAGAGATGTGGATAACGATCACGGATGTCTTCCTCCGGCTCCCAGGTGGATTCTCCTGGGGAACGACCGCCCCAAGACACTCGGACTAACGGAATGACCTTATTCTTCAGCACTTTCTCTCTGCGGTCGAGAATGGTAGTGGGCTGCTCCTCGTATGACAGATCGGTTCCCAAAACTAGCTCCGAGTAGTCCAGGACATGTCTCTCATCCCGAACATATCGCCGCAACTGTGACACGTGGAAGGTATTGTGCACACCAGCTAGCGATGGAGGCAAGGCAAGTCGATAGGCCACCTCTCCTACTCGCTCTAGCACCTCAAAAGGTCCGATAAAGCGGGGACTGTTCCCCCAATCTGAGCAAGGCTCATTTGAATTTTGAAAATTCAAATTTTCTGAAGCAACGCTTCAAATTCCGTGCGTTGCGCAATGCGCAAGCGGTCCACAGTGCGACACGTGTCTGCGCAGTTGCGCAAGCGCACCGCTGCGCGACACATGTCTGCGCAGTTGCGCAAGCACTGTTGCGCAAGTGCACCGCTGCGCGACACGTGTCTGCGCAGTTGCGCAAGCACTGTTGCGCAAGCCGTCCACTGCGCGACACGTGTCACTCATTGGGGAGTTGCGCAGAAACAGAATGAAAATTTAAATGAAATCTTTTCTGTTTTTTCCTAAACCAGAAGATTTTCTTCTGCCTTTGGATCAAAGATCCAATGGTGGGAAAATTCCCAAAATCATTCAGAAAAGATCTTGTTAACAAATTCAACAAATTTGTGAGCACTATAAATAGGACCCCAGACCTCATTCGATGGGCATCAACTTCAAGAATCAACTTCTGGCATAAAAAAAAAGAGAAGAGAAAGAACTCTTGAAGATTAATCAAGAACATAAAAAAAGGTAAAAACTTCTTTTGAAGAAGAGAAAAATCTATGAAGAACAGAGGATTAAAAAGTGAACAATTCAATAAAAAAAATAATAAATAGTGCCTTGCACTTGTTGTGAACCTTTGGTTCTGTGAAATCAGGGAAAACAAGAAGAAAAACTTGTTTTCCTTTGATCCAAATTTAGATCAAAAGTGCCATGCACTTTTGTTCTTAAATCTAAAAAAATTCTTGATGTTCTGCACTAATGCAAGGGCCTGGCCCAAATCAAATTGCAAAATAACAAAGGGGCAGAGCCCTGTTTGGATTGATTTTCTAGTTGGGCAAAGCCCAAAATAAATAAAAAATTTTTGGACTTAACGTATTTGCGCAGTTGCGCAAGCACTGTTGCGCAAGTGCACAACTGCGCGACACGTGTCTGCGCAGTTGCGCAAGCACCGTTGCGCAAGCCTTCCACTGCGCGACACGTGTCGCCTCTACGAGCGCTTGCGCTCTTTAATTGCGCAAAGCACCTGACAAGCCGTGTGGGGCACTGTCAGAGTATTAAATGCAATGCATTATTAAGGGGTAGAGCCCAATCAAAGGTCCAATGGACCAAATAGAAGTACTGCACATTATTTTAAAAAGGCAGAGCCTAATTAAAAAGTCTAAACAGACCAAAAATAATGCTATGCATTGTTTAAAGGGCAGAGCCCAATTGAGAGGTCCAATAGACCAAAAACAAATGCTCTGCATTATTCTAAAAAGGGCAGAGCCCAGTCAATGGCCTGAAGTAATGCTATGCATTATTCTAAAAAGGGGAAAGCCCAAACAAAGGCCTAATAGTCCAAATGCAAACAAAATGTGAACATTTTCAACTGGACTTAGCCCAATTCTGGCCGTAAGTCCTTAAATTAAATTGACTGAGCAAAATTGCTCTTCTAAATCAATTTACATCCGGTTCAAGGGTACATCTCCGAACTCTTTTGACATCCGTCGTTGTAATTCCTCAACGACGTCAGAGAGGTGACGGGTCCCGACGACCACATATCGATATGGACTGCGGGGTCCTTAAACTCGTGGACCGAGACGTCCCTAAACTAATATCGGACCGAGACGTCCCTAAACTAATATCGGACCGAGACGTCCCTAAACTAGCAATGGACCACCACGTCCTTAAACTGGCGATAGACCGCCACGTCCCTAAACTGGCACAATAGGGCCCAAACGCTCTTTTGTCGGATCTAAACGGTCCCGTCTAAGTTGATCTTAGCCCCAAATACGGCTAATGTATCCTTAGACAATTAAATAAATAATAACACCTCAAATCAACCTTGGTTCAATAGTACATCTCTAAACTCCTCTGATATCTGTCGTTGTAATCCTTCAACGACGTCAGAGAGGTGACGAGTCCCGATGACCATACATTAAATGAATCACTACGTTAAGTTGATCTTAGTCTAAAACAGGACTAACGTATCCTTAACGAACGTTTAAGTTGATCTTAGCCGCAACGCGACTAATGCATCCTTAAACTAAAAACACCAAACCCAAATCTAACTAAACACGGATTTGGACTAATCCACGTCCTACGGGCGACGGCATTACTCAGTCTCCGTATACAATCCACGGGCAACCACAAACAAAACAAACACACACGACATGAAGTGAAATTCTGGAGAAGGAGAAAGTTGTTACCGCGATGCGGTAGCGTAATTAACTGCAGGGGCTTGCGCCTGCAGGGAAGAGCGTCCCCATAATCAAAAACCCCTCACCCTGAGGGGGAATCTGACGAAGTCTGCTACATCGGCCGCATCCGTCTAAACCATCCGATACACGGTGCCATAAATCAACTTGGCATCTACGGAGAGGTGGACGGATAAAACCAAATAGCATCTGCCCCGAACCTCAGGCATAGACGTCCTAACGTCTCGGCCGCCGTTCGGAGGGGAACAGATTCTGGCACGCCCGGTGGGACCTCCTCCTCTTTCCACTCCACACTGCGTTTGTCGTCTTTGCGAACCAATCGCGGTTTGTTAATGGTTGCCTTCGGATTTCAAGTTTCTAAAATTTGGTCTTTTGTCTGGTGCAGAACTAAAGATTCAATGGCCTCCAACTGCACCAACTGCTCGGAATGCCACTGCAACAGACGCTCCACTCCACCAGGAGGGGTGGCGTATGGGCCCCAAGCGGCTTCTTTCCTTACTCTGCCGGTAGGCCAAGTGACCCAGGCCACCACCGGCCTGTTTTTCGGGACCATGGTCCCACCTACAAGCTTCTCTATGCCAATATCCGCACCGGAAGCGAACAAGAAGTCGGTGTTCGACCGGCTCACTGCTACCATGACCCCTGTCAACGGGTCGCCCGCTACTAAACCGACAGCCTCCGTTTTCAGCAGGCTAGGTCAGGACCATGAAGTGGCCGCCCCAAAGAGGGCAACGATCGCTGCTCCGGAAGTCGTTAAAGCGGCTTCTCCCATCAGAGAGTCGGTCTTCACAAGATTGACGGTTCCCACTCCTCACCCAGCTAGTCAAAAGGCATCAGTCTTCGATAGGCTGACATCGGCAGTTACCCCACGCCCAAACAGGGGGCAACAAGAAACCATCTCGATTTCCGAGCCAGTCCCAACGGCTCGTCGTGCGCGACGTCGCCATTGGCGACGAGTGAGGAAAGCAGGGGGCAGTTCCCCCTCAGGGCTGACTCCACCTGCTCCGATGGTGGAGGTCAACGCTGCTGTTCCAACTGGGAACAGTTTTGAATTGCTGAGGAAGGTGAGAAAGAACTCTCCAATTGCTACATTGAAAAGATCTCCTCCGCCTGTGGGAAAAGCTCTGGAGACAAAGCAGGAACAACCCCCTCAACGGCTGTCATCAAAAATTTATAAAGTTTGGCGGAGGGTTCAAGACTCCGTGATTGACCCAGACCACTTTCATCGCCAGAAAAAGGCAAAGGTGGAAAAGGACAAAAACCGCCCCATTAAACAGCAGGGGGAAACAATTGCTAGGACGCCCACTCCAACGTCTCCTTTGACCTCGATGGCCCACAAAAGAAGGAAGCCAGAGAAAGCTCCCGCGTCAGCGGCGAAGTTTGAAAGCAGTGAACTCAAACGCCCCAAGTCAGGGGGCATAATTGTTCATACAGTTTATATGGCTTCTGGAAAGGAAGAAAGTCGTACTTCTACGGGTCACCGACCGCTTACCCGATCAGTGACCAAGGCTCAGGAGCAACAACAAAAGCTCCAGGAGATGATGACTACAATGGCTGCACTCATGGAACCAAAAGAGAACCCTGGGACGTCCTTAGATGAACGCCAAGAGGAAGAAACCGACGCCGAGTTCCTCCGCCGAGTACTGGAAAAGAGAGACAAAGAGGCTGCTGAACAAGCAGCCAATATACAGCGCATGAGCCTCCTCTTCCAGGACATGATAGGGATGATGATACAATAAGATCCCCCGACTGAAGAACCACCGATCGTCCTTGGGGATGATAGGGGAGAGACATCAAACCCTCAGCCCGTTCTATCAACGGCTAAAGAGGATACAATCTCTAAAACTGATCTGGACGAATATATAGCCCATCAAATAAAGGTTCATCACGCGGCCGAAGCAACCGGCCACGTCGTAAAAACGGGGCGGCCGTATCCAGGCTGGTATGACCAAATCAAGTACCCGCCGGGTTACACAATTCCCAAGTTTCATGTCTACAAAGGGACCGGCAATCCCCATCAACATGTGGCCCAATTCAGGGCTCTTTGCGGTAATACCGGCGGCGACGACAAGCTTTTGCTTCGCCAGTTTGTTGGAAGCTTATCAGACACAGCATTTGAATGGTATTCTGAGCTTCCCAACGACTCTATTAAAACCTTTGCGGAGATGGAGCTACTCTTCACCCAACGTTTTGCAAGTGCCAGTGAGCGTACCCCGATGACGGCACTGATCAATGCCAGGGTAAAACCCGGCGAGACATGGGTTCAGTACGCTATACGGTGGCGAAATCTATGGTCGAAATGTGAACAACGCATAGAAGAAGCTCCAGCGGTGGGAATGTTTGTTGGAACCCTTGATCCACAGGCAACCATCTCGCAGTTCATGATGTTCTTCAAGCCGACTACCTTCCAGGCTTTGATCGACAAACTAGCGCAGATGGACTAGATGGGCCATAAACCCCCTCTCCCGAAGCCGGACTCCCGAAACGATAAAGGAAAGGGAAAAGCGATCATTGTCGCTAATGCCCAACAACAACCGAGCGACTCAAAGCCGATTGCTCGTCCAAACAATACACGCCCATACGTACCCCTTGAGGATAGGATGGGACGTCCTTACTCCTTCCCCCATGATAAAACGAGGAGGCTATTCGAGCTGGCGTTGCGCAACAGACTCATAAATCTTCCAGATCCAAAACGTCCGTTGCAACCGAACGACGTCAACGAGCCCAATTATTGTCCTTACCATCGAGTGCTAGGCCATCCCATCGAGGATTGCTACGTTTTCAAGAATTGGCTTGAGAACCAGTACCGTCAGGGCAAATTTGCGCTATCTGACAAATGGAAGGTGAATCCCCCGCAGCCCCACACCTCTAAAGGGACGAATACGCCGGGGGCAACATGCTCCGTCATTGAAGAAGCTCCTTGGGAGGTTGTATTATCAGCCAAGACAAAGAGGATGCTAAACGATCTTCAGACCTGTCCAGCGGTCAAGTGGAAGAACCCCTTGGAACCGCAGGTTATTGAGGGGATGTTGAAGCCACGACCGACTCCGAAGACCGATGGTAGTAGTTCAAGCGTTCATAGCCAGCCGTCAAAATCTTCGAAAAGGAAGAAGAAGAAATCTAAGAAGCCCGTGAAGCCTGGCGACAAGCGCACGGACCTACAAAAGCAGATCGACGCGCTGGATGAATATAACCAAAAGGCGCGGACTCCCATTACGCTCCAAGATTTCCTTGATCACGTCTTTCAAAAGGAAAATGAGGGAGAAAGTTCATCGGACGAATCCGTGGAGTATGTGGCGAGCTGTCATATGATCTCTCATTCGGTCATGAATGATGAAGAGACCTCTAGCACTGAAACGCTGGGGGCAAATGCCGAATCAAGAGCTCCAGGGTTATCAGTTGAGATGATTGGCGCGTTTCTTAATGAAGCTCGATTGAAAAGTAAAGCTGATCGAGAACGCGAAACGGATATATTCGAAAGGGTCAAACGCCAGCGATTTAAGGAAAAAGCTGAGATGATCCCGCTAGAGCAAAACGCCTCCATTATCGACAAAAGCCAATTCAAGATAAAGAGGTTTGCTAAGGCCATATCAATGGGCATGAAGTTACCATCCCCTGGAGGAAAAATAACTGGTGTGGTAGAAATGCACCCCTCTTATTGCCTATATTATCAGAAGGTCTCGCATCCCACCCAAGAATGCAAGGCTTTCGATAGATGGTGGCAAGGATACGTCGCTAATCAACAACGCTTTAAACGGGAGAAGCGTAAGATTCGTCGAGAGCAAGGAAGCACGACCGAAGAGCTTGAAAGAACTGTCGGCAATTGTCACATGGTTAACACTGCCGGGTCACAAGTGCCTACATTTGGGAGCGACTCTGATGAGGAGCTAGAACTTGGCCCCCTCTTCAAAGAATCCACTTCGGGAAAAGAAGAAGAACCGAAGGCTTGCGAAAATATACAGCTGCGCAATCGAACATTACCCGAAAAGAATCTCGGACCCTTAAGCAAGAAAGACAAAGGGAAAGAGAAGGTCTCTAAAGATATCGCCTTGGATGACCGAGTCGCGGAAGAGCTAATCGCCAAGAATCCCCCAAAGAGGAATAAAGTAGATTACAATGTCTTAGCGCATCTGAGGAAGCTACCCTCACAACTCAGCATTCTCGATGCCCTATTACTATCAAAAGAGGCGAGGGATTCTTTAATTAAGGCCCTACAAGAGCCGGACCAGTTCCAGGCCTTCCTAGCTGAAGAAAAGATGAAGGACGAACTAGAAGAAGTGCACACGGCTGACGTTGCTTTTGGTGATGAAGACCTTCTCCTCGGTACGTGTGAACACAATCGTCCCCTTTATGTCTCAGGATACTGCCATGACATAAAGATAGGTAAAATTTTGGTCGATAACGGATCGTCTGTCAATTTACTCAATGTGCGAGTGTTAAAGGAGATTTGCATGAGTGTCCAACACCTCGCCCGAGACAAGATCACTATCTCCGGTTTCGACTCCCAATCCTCAAAGACTCTCGGATCTGTGATATTGACGCTACGCTTTGGGTTGCTCGTCACAGACATCAAATTCCATGTTATAGACGCCAAGACGTGCTACAATGCTCTGCTTGGCCGACCATGGCTACACGAGTACAATATCATCCCTTCTACACAGCATCAGTGCATGAAGTATTCTAGGGATGGCCTCGAGTACACTGTGGCAGGAGAGTTGAATCCGTTTTCCGTGAACGAAGTTCGCAAGTATGAAGATGCCAAATACTTCTTACCGAGTTTCGAAGATACGGAAAGGTGCCACAAACCGGAGAACAAAACTAACGCAACCATCCCTGTTTTCGGGAGCGATACCGAAGAAGAGGAAGAGATAGTTTACACAGGGCCATCTCAGCGTAACAACCTGGGGACGCCCGCCCCCATGTTGGTCTTCGGAAGTGATTCAGAAGATGAGGTTAATGCCGTGTTCTCCAATCGGCTTTCAATACAAGCACCCCTTGGCGATGACCATAGTTTGCAAATCACCATGGTACCGCGAGAACACTACAAGGATCTCAACACGCTTCAAGCTCACAATGTGCAAGAACTGCAAACGTTTTACGTCCCTCCCAGGCGAAGGGGTGAGAAGGTGATCCTATTCTACCAATTCTCAGAGTCGAAAGTAGAGAAAGAGATCTGGCATGGCGTGGATGCTACACTTGACAGGCTCCAACCCATTCGTCTGCCTAGATACTATACAAATGGATTAAAGAAGCTATTGAAGCGCCAAGGAGTACCCTTAAAACAAACTGTTCGACAGGCTCGGTTCTACAACAGAATTTGGGATGTCCCCGGGACTCAATGCAAACTGCCTAACGAGAGAATAGAAACAAAAGGGCTTGGGTACATCCGGTAAAAGAAACGGGAGCTAGTAAACAGCTGTTATGTCATGTATGACTTCGATGAAGAGGCGGACGCTCAATGGGAGGACGCTAATCCTGAACCAGCAAAAGTTCCTGATACAAAACCGCCCAGTCCATCGTCTGAAGACCAGATGAGCAGACTTATAAAGGATGCGAGTCAAAAAGCCCGAGATGATCACGATCGTGAAATGGAAATCTATGAGAAAGCCAATACACAGCGTCTCCTTCAACAGGCAGTAAAGAACGAAGATGCTGCCCCCTGTCAACCTGCTGCGAAAAAGGTTCGATGCGAAAGCAAAAACAAGTCGAAGGGCCGAAAAGGTGCTCGACAACCACAAAGCAGAGCTAAGAAGTCACGCATCCGAGAGTCGAGCGTTATTGACCTAGCCCTCATGAAGAAAATGGGTCGAGCATACTCATTCCCTCGGAACAAAACAAGGAAAATACTTGATCTTGCTCTAAGACATCAAATGCTTACACTGCCAGAGTCTAAACACCCTGAGCAAGCGGGCGAAGTCTCCAACCCAAATTATTGCTCTTACCATCGAGTAATAGGGCATCCGCTTGAAGATTGTTTCACCTTTAAGAATTGGGTTGAGGACCAATATCAGCTTGGCAAATTCGCGCTGTCTGACAAATGGAGGGTAGCGCCGCCGCAAAAGCACGAACCCGAAAACAGAAGGATAGAACCAACTCCGCATTGGGATTGGCAGAAAATTCACACTTGCCACATGGTAACAATACTAAAAGAAGAGTCCGAGGACATGAACAGCCTTCCTTGGTGCTTTGAAAACAGCAGCGATGAGGTGATCTCAGAATTTCCCCCAGCTCCGAAAGAACTGGAGGATGGAATCCATACCACTGCAGATAATCTCAAGAAAATTGAGTTGGAGACGGTAAATGATCCGCGACCGACATTCGTCAGCGAGCTGCTGTCTGAAGAGAGGATGGCTGCGTTAAAAGACGTCCTTGTACAGCATAAAGATTGCTTCGCATGGAACTATTCCGAAATGCCGGGACTAGATCCAGAAATTGCTGTGCACAAATTGGCGATATCCCCGGACGTCAAGCCAGTCAAACAGGCGCCGAGAAGAATGCGGCTCGAGCTTGAAATGAGCATCAACGCCGAAGTCAAAAAACTGATAGACTCCGGCTTTATCCATGAAGTTCAATACCCTGAATGGATCGCTAACATCGTCCCGGTGATGAAGAAAAATGGGACGGTGCGCATATGCGTGGACTTCCGGGATCTTAATAAAGCTTGCCCGAAGGATGATTTCCCAGTGCCGGTCACTGAACTAATGATAGACAATACATCCACTCATGAGGTTTTCTCCTTCATGGACGGCTCATCGGGGTATAACCAGATAAAAATGCACCCAGAAGACCAGAAGCACACAGCTTTCAGGACCCCTCTTGGTATATTTTGTTATAAAGTAATGCCCTTCGGTTTGAAGAACGCCGGTGCTACTTATCAGAGGGCCATGACAAAGATCTTCGACGACCTTATACACGAAATCGTCGAATGCTATATCGACGATCTCGTGGTTAAAAGCAAATCATACGAAGAACACCTCGAGCATTTGAAGACCGTGTTTCAACGCCTTCGACAGTACAACTTGAAGATGAATCCTCTTAAATGTGCGTTCGGGGTTTCCTCGGGCAAATTCCTGGGATTCGTTGTTCGACACCGAGGCATTGAAATAGATCCGTCAAAGATTAAAGCGATCATGGAAATGCCTCCGCCGAGGACTCTCAAACAGCTGCGGTCTCTCCAAGGGAAACTCGCATACATACGGCGATTTATAGCCAACCTTTCAGGAAAGTGCTGTCCTTATAGTCACCTGATGAAGAAAGGAACTCCATTCGTTTGGGATCAAAAATGCCAAGGCGCACTGGACGAGATCAAGCAATACCTGCAGAACCCGCCGGTGTTGGCTGCTCCGGTTAAGGGGAAGCCTCTCATTCTTTATACAACCGCCCTCGAAGGTTCCTTAGGCGCATTATGGGCACAAGAGAACGATCAAGGGAAAGAAAGAGCACTCTACTACTTATGTCGAGTTCTGCTGGGGGCAGAAAGCAACTACTCTCCCATTGAAAAACACAGCCTGGCGTTGATCTTCACAATAACAAAGCTTAGGCACTATGCGTTGGCGCACGAAGTCCGTATTATTTCAAAAGTGGACCCTCTCAAATATCTAATGTCAAAAGCCATATTGACAGGGCGACTCGCTAAATGGGCCCTGCTCTTGATGGAATTTTCGATAACATATCAACCTCTCAGGGCAGTAAAAAGCCAGGCCATCGCCGACTTCCTTGCTGAGCATCCCATACCTGCCGATTCTCCTTTAAATTGCAATTTGCCAGACAGGCATGCGTTTGACGCAATCGACAGTGGTGATACCCGGTGGGAGATTTATTTCGATGGAGCATCTTCCATGAAAAAGCACAAACAAAATACGCCAATGATCAAATCAGGGGTAAGACTCATCTTTGTGACTCCACAGGGAGGAATAATGCGCTTCGCCTTCTCCTTAACAGAGCCGAGGACGAATAATGAAGCTGAATATGAAGCTTTGATTGCAGGCCTTGAGATCGCCATTGATATGGGAATCGAAAGCCTCCTCATATATGGGGACTCCCAGCTAGTCGTTAGTCAAGTGAACGGCGATTACCAAACATGCAAACCGGAATTGGTAAAATACGGTGAAAAAGTGCAGCAACTGCTAACCCAAATTCCCTCCTACACGTTGGAAAGTATACCGCGCGCGGAAAACAGCAAAGCGGACGCACTGGCCAAACTTGCTAAAGAATTGGCTGACGAGAACCTCGATGACGTTAGAATCGTGATACAAAGCCGTCGAGTGCTCTCCCCAGCAGAAATACCTCCAGAATCATATAAAGAAAAGGGAGCAACTGAGCAGGCGACCCTACAAATAAAAGATCATGAGAAGACCGAAGACTGGAGAGAAGTCTTCATAGATTACTTCAAGTTCCATCGAATACCTAAAGAAGCGTCCATAAGACATCGGCTCGTGAAACGAGCTCTGTCTTTCGCCTTCATCAACGATACTCTATACAAGAGGTCATTCGATTCTCTGTGGCTGAGATGCCTAGGACCTGACGAAGCGAGAAAGGTCGTCCAAGAAGTTCACGACGGACTCTGCGGTTCCCATCAAGCAGGCCCTAAGATGAAGTTGAAGATAAAACGGATGGGCTACTACTGGCCCACGATGATGCAGGATTGCCTGGAATACGCGAGGCAATGTCATTCATGCCAAATTCATGGAGACTTCATCCATCAGTATCCCAATCCACTGCATCCAACAGTGGCTAGTTGGCCATTCGAAATGTGGGGAACTGACATAGTCGGCCCCATCGAACCAGCATCGTCAAAGGGGCATCGTTTCATCTTGGCGACGACTGATTACTTCTCCAAGTGGGCAGAAGCGGTTCCATTGAGGGAAGTGAAGACGGAGAACATTCTCCATTTCTTCAAAACGCATGTCATATATCGGTTTGGAACCCCGAGAAGGATCATCTCTGATAATGGGCCAGCCTACCGAAGTCATAAAATTAGCCGCTTCGCGCAGCAGCACAATATAGACTGGAGATATTCCTCAGTTTATAATCCGCGAGCTAATGGTCTAGCTGAGGCCTTCAACAAGACCTTGACGAAGATCATGAAGAAAACAGTGTCACGAAATAAGAGAGATTGGTACGAAAGATTGCAAGAGGCTCTTTGGGCATATCGAACTACGTTCAAGACGGCCACGAACACAACGCCGTATGCGTTGGTGTTCGGCACTGAAGCAGTACTCCCTCTCGAGATAGAATTACCCTCTCTACGAGTGGCAGTCCACTACGAGCTGACAGACGAAGAAAATGCTCACCTTCGGTTTGAAGAGCTTGACGCCCTTGATGAAATCCGGCTTCTAGCACAGCAAAATCTGGAAGCTTATAAAGCAAAGATGACGCGCTCATACGAAAGATTGACCCGACCGAGGACATTTTGTCAAGGCGAACTTGTGCTAGTGGTCAAAAGGCCTATGATCCCCAATCGCGCCAAGCGGGGAAAATTCGAGCCAAACTATGAAGGCCCGTATATCATAGATAAAGTCTACCAGGGTGGGGCCTATCTGCTTATGGATATGCACGGGGAAAGGCCTTTCAGGCCAATAAACGGTCGCTTCCTAAAGAAATACTACGCTTAATGAGCCTTAGTTTAGGTCAATGATAGATGACGACGACTATGTCCGCTCGCTATCTTCCTAAGCTCAAGCTTTATAAAAGTAGTCGGCCTTCTCCGTGACGGACCGAAACGTCCTTAAACTAGCGACGGACCGAAACGTCCTTAAACTAACAATGGACCGAAATGTCCTTAAACTAATATCAGACCGAAACGTCTTGAAACTAATACCGCAGCATCCTTGGGCTGACGAGATGAATAAAAAAAAAATAAAAAAATATAATAAATAAGTAAAAAAGATATATAAAAAAAAACGGTATGTCCATAAGCAAAGAGGGCACGGATGAAGACCCGAAAGGGCTCCGTGAGTAAAAACAGCAGGGCTGCCGGCGAGTGTTCGTGAAAACCCGAAAGGGCGCGACCTCGTAAAAAAAAAGAGAGAAAAAGAAAAGAAAAACGGTATGTCCATAAGCAAAACGGGCACGGATGAAAACCCGAAAGGGCTCCGTGAGTAAAAACAGCAGGACTACCGGCGAATGTTTGTGAAAACCAGAAAGGGCACAACTTCGTTAAAGAACCCTTATAGAGTCCTCTCGACCTTGTAAGGAGAAACTACCTGCGTGAGATCCTTACGACTCACAAAGGAGCAACACACTTAGGGATCCCCACGATTCCTAAGGAGAAAATACACTTGCGAGATCCTCACGACTCGTAAGGAGAACTCTCTTATGGGACCCTCACGGCTCATAAGATTTGAAAGTCTTAAGTTACAGAGATCTAAACCTGTGCTTAAGCAAACCCCCACAAACTTCCAATATTGCCCTACAAGTGGCTCAGTATTGGCCCTTGTATACAATCCACGGGCGCGAATAAACATTTCCCTAACTTAGTCCCATCCGAGGCTAGGGATATGTTTGTATGGTGAACAACCCTTGTAAATCCCCTCGATTTATGAGGAGGAAACCCTCCTGTATGATCCTTACGACTTACAGAGGAACAAAACACTTAGGAACCCTCATGATTCCTAAGGAGAAAATACACCTACAAGATCCTCACGACTTGTAGGGAGAAATACCTTTATGAGACCCTTACGGCTCATGAAATCGAAAGCCTTAGTCGACAGGTCCCTAACCCTGATCGCTAAGCCTCCTTTGTTCAACAATGACAGAGGCAAATGATGATTCGCTCCTGGCAATATCCCAGTTGCAGCGATGCTGATGCCGAAATCGGTGTCCAATTTCAGGTTTACGGCGAAAGCCAGTAGGCCGCTCATGCATGCGAAATAGCCGAAATGATAGGGCAACTTGCAATAAAAAGCAGCAAGTAAAATGTATGCATGCAAAATAGCCGAAATGATTGGGCAACTCACAATAAAAAGCAGCGAGTGAAAATAAAATAAATAGCCGAAATGATTGGGCACCGCGAAAAATAGCCGAAATGATTCGGCAATCGCGACCTTCGCGATAAAAAGCTAAAATGATAGAGCATCGCGGAAATAAAACAAAAAAAATGATGATGAAGCTTTGGCCCTACAGTTAAGATCACATCGATCCCTGTATACAATCCAAAGGCGTAAACAAAAAGGAAACCGTACTTTCCCAACAGACTCCGTCAGATGACGAAGCCAGACCTCGAAGGTTCATTTCAACCGAAGAAGCCAGTGTCACCAGCAAAATCCTCGACTCACGGACACAAACACTCCTTGACGAGAGCCTCCTGACCCGCGTCGACTCGCAGAGCCACCAGCGCCTCCGTGGGAACCATCGACTCGTTTCAAACCCCAAGGACACAAATAATCCTTGGCGCTCGGGAAATAAATAATCCCTAGCAAAATCCTTGACTCACGGATACAAACACTCCTTGACGAGAGCCTTCTGATCCGCGTCGACTCGCAGAGCCACCAGCGCCTCCGTGGGAACCATCGACTCGTTTCAAACCCCAAGGACACAAATAATCCTTGGTGCTCGGGAAACAAATAATCCCTAGCAAAACCCTCGACTCACGGATACAAACACTCCTTGACGAGAGCCTTCTGATCCGCGTCGACTCGTAGAGCCACCAGCGCCTCCGTGGGAACCATCGACTCGTTTCAAACCCCAAGGACACAAATAATCCTTGGTGCTCGGGAAACAAATAATCCCTAGCAAAATCCTCGACTCACGGATACAAACACTCCTTGACGAGAGCCTTCTGATCCGCGTCGACTCGCAGAGCCACCAGCGCCTCCGTGGGAACCATCGACTCGTTTCAAACCCCAAGGACACAAATAATCCTTGGCGCTTGGGAAACAAATAATCCCTCGCAAAACTTCTCAACTCACGGATACAAACACTCCGTGACGAGAGCTCCTTTGACTCACATCTTGGGCAGTAAGGATTCAAAAACTTGCTTACTGAACAATGGGACCCTGCAAGTTAATCCTAAATGGTCTCTTGCATACTATTCACGGGTCTCACTCTCTGAAGTCGAATCTCGACAAAGAGGGAAACAACCGCTTACGAGCCCTCTCGACTCGTAGGAGGGCAATGGGACCCTGCAAGTCAATCCTAAATGGTCTCTTGCATACTATTCACAGGTCTCACTCTCTGAAGTCGATTCTCGACAAAGAGGGAAACAACCGCTTACGAGCCCTCTCGACTCGTAAGAGGGAGAAATTCTCTTATAGGATCCTTTCGACTTATGAGAGAAAACCACACTTGGGAATCCTCACGATTCCTAAGGAGAAAATCCACTTACGAGATCCTCTCGATCCGTAGGGAGAAAAGTCTCTATGAGACTCCCACGGCTCATAGAGTTGAAAAGCATTAGGCGGCAGACCTGAACCTGCAACCTAAGCCATCGCTACCTCTCGGAGAAGTTAAGTTGCTCGCCGATCAGGTTCATCGAAAACACCATAACAAAAAGGGAAAAAGCGAAGAAATAGTACCAGACATTGCAAGAAAGAATGTGTCTTTATTCATAAATTCAATCAAAATACAAGGCGAATCGTATAAAGGATAAAGAATGCGTATATGCTATATACAAACTACCGGTGTGTAAACGATACAAAATATTCAGGGAGAGGGAAGCTTCTTGAACAACTCTATCAATTGCTCGCGTACTTCCTCCCACGCCTTCTCCTGATCAACTGCCACTGCCAGTTCAGCCTCTACTTGAGCCCGCTGCTGCGTGAAGGATGCGAGCTCTTCCCCAACAACCTGCTGAGCTGCTTCTTGGCCTCGGGCATCGCGCTCAGCGGCATCAAGCTTCCGCTTCAGCACTAGCCCACTAGATATACGCTTGAGAAGACCTTCAAAGACGACTTTCACGTCAGCAGCATTCGTCCTAACCTCAGCACGAAGGCGAGCGGCCGCGTTTGAAGATTCCCGATGCGCCTTTAGCCGCAAAGCTGCCTCCTGCTCCAAATGGCGGAGATAAGAAACGCTTTTCTCAAGCCAAGCTGTCCGTTGGGCGCTAGCGGCCAAAACCTCGGGAGAAGGGCGCGTCAACTCCAACCGATGCAGGCGAGCCTCGATCTCTCTGTAGTGGTTAACCCACGATTCGACGGCGCCTTCGTTATGAAAAGTTACGAGCGCCGCCAACATTGGGTTAACATCCACAGCGAAATCTACGGCAGAAGGGGGGCATCCATGTTGAGCTCTTCGATGTACCCGCTCAGCATACCCAGGCTCATCACAGCACCCTTTGAAGATGGGCGTCTCAAGAAAGGACCCGCCGGTGAGAGAACGCGAGACTCAAAAGGGATCAGAGCTGGAACAATAGCTGCAAAACGAAACATGGTCAAACAATGATTCGAAAAGTCGGTGAAAGATCATATAAAAAAAGGGGAAAAGAATATGCTGTACCAGTCGCAACGGATGACAAAGCCGAAGGCGCCGGTGGCAGCGCAGGCCTGGTGTCCCCTCCTTCGATTCGAGGCACTGCAATCAGGAAGAGGAAAAGTCAAATACGATCCTATATTCCCTCGAAAGAGATCAAGATAGCTCTTACCGGTACCACTAGAGGGAGAAGCGAGCTCGGATGGGAAGGAGAAGTGTGGGAGCAACACTTGGTATAGATGATCGAAGAACACTCCTGAAAAGAGCATAGTGGTATAACGTTAGTACATAAGCTATACGTTAAAAGATTAATGCATAAGTCGTAAATTCATACCTTCCGACATCCGCGACGGCACAAGGGAAGGCTGAGGAGCGACCACCGCCAAAGCAGTAGTTGACGGTGTGCCTTCAGGCAATGGAGCATCGGCACTAGCCGCACCTGCGTTTAAAACAAAGACAAACTGGTTAAAAGAGATTGTGAGGTATATATAAACGAAGAACATTGGTCATTCAAAATTTACCCGACAAGCTGCCAGCAGAAACCGAGGCAGTCCCTTCCTCCACTGACGGAAGGCCACCGCCTGTAGCTTCATCACCCGACTCGAGGGGAACCGTTGTTATGCTCGCAAGCTCTACAGGCGGCGGGGGACCATAGGCAGGGAGGGCTATGATAGGAACATTGCCAGATTCCTGAGAAGGAGCGCCTAGCCCGTCTTCAGGAATCATAGCCGCCTCACCCGCTGCTCCCTCAGGATCGGCGGTCGCAGCTGCCTCGTCCATAGGCACCACGAGATCCCCAGCCTCAAGCACCTCGCCCTCTACCGCCTTCGGCTCGGTTGAGACAATCATCTCATCTGCCGCCACTTCAGGTGCGACATCAATGACCCTCTCCGCGGCAGGTCCCTCAATCTCGGCTCCAGGCCCCATGACCCCGACAATGTTGCTCACTGTCGGTTCGGGTTCAGCAAGTACCGCTTCCTCCGCTCCCCTGGGTTCGACGGTCGTCTCCGCCTCCCCCTCAGTTGGGCTTGACCCTGCAAGATGGGATACGTATGAGCCAATAGCTTTACAATTCGTACAACAAGGTTCTGAAAGGAGTGCTACCTGAAGCAGATTTATCATTGGCGCTCCGAACCGCGCGCGCCACTTGCCGACAAGCAGTAGACAGGGAAACAGGGGGTTCTTCGGAAGGAGTACTAGCGCGAGGAATGGTGCTAGGGCCCGCTCCCGTGGCCAAAGCAGCTTTCCGCACCTTTGCTTCACGTCTCAACCGCTTCCGCTCTTCTCGAGCCGTTGAGACGGACGCCATCAGAGCTTCCTTGAGTGAAGCATCCTCATCCGTATAGAGGGATGCCTCCAGATTTTTCAGAGCATCCCTCGTCGTTGCGTCAAGCCGAGGTTCTTGCGGCAGCTTCGACGGAGCCGGGGCTTCGGTGGCGAGCTCGGGAAGGATCCCCGCATCAACTGATATAGCCCCTGTAAAGAAACAAAAGAAGGTTAAATCGATCACCAGAAGAAATAACAAACTTTCCCTATAAAAAAAAAAGAGAAAAGGGGTGGAGCATACCAACACCTGCCAGGGCACGCCTATCCTCCTCTTCCTGGAAGGTTTTCAGAGAGGCAGCAATAGCCTCTTCGGTAGAAACACCTGTTGAAAAGGGAGCAAATATCAGTTAAAAATAATAATAAGTGCAATAAAATGACGAAGAAAGTGGCTGATGATTACCTGACTCAGCGAGTTTACTTAACATCGCTTCGAGCCTCGCCGATCGCTCCGAAGCTGCAATGGCGGCAGCCAAATTAGTGTCTGCAGGGTCTACCAAGAAGCCCTCGTTGCTGCCATATTCACTTATGCCTTCGTTGGGAGGAGCCACAGGCTCTAGGCTAAGGATCTCATCGAGGGAAAGGGTGGACTTTTTCTTCTTCTGTCCGCCAGCTTTGGATCCACTCGGAGCGGATTTGCGCTTGGAAGCCACTTTGGGGCGGCGAGTCCCAATATCTGCTCCTACGCCTGACTCTGGCGATACTACATTAGCCGCCTTCGAGGGAGCACGGGGCGCCGTTGGTGCATCCACCGTAGTAGACAGTGGCAATCCACGCGGAGGGGCCAACACGCGTGGTCGGGCAGCTCCGGCATCTTTTATCGGGAGGGTGACCTGGGTCCTTGGCTGCAAGGGAGCCTTGCGATCACCGCCAGGAGGCGCACCCCTACGGTCAACCAGCAGGCGTTTCTCCATTAAAATGATTGGGCCCATAGCGTGCGCATACCAGGCCACATATGAGTTGAGCATCTTAGGGACACAGCTGGGTTCACTAATGAAGAAATAGGAACCCGTGTTAAGCCGTATAAAGTGATGCATCACATTCTTTATCCCCGCTGGGCCAACCACGGGCGTTTCCAAGAAGGCTTCCATCGGGATCCCCTGGTTGTAGCTTGATTGCTGGGCAAATCGATGCGGATTATACCTCATAAACAAAGCCGTCTCATTCTGCCGAAACACCAGGTAGCCCGGCCGAATGGAATAGAGATGGAGGATTTCCCGAGCCTTCAGTACAGAAGCCCCGCCCTTAAACTCTTCACATAGGGGCACCACCGACTTAGTAGTCTCCGAGCCTATGGTGATAACCTTATCCACGAAAGAAGTCGTCGCTCCGACCAAATGTGGGCGCAGGAGGAGTCCCCTAGAATCCCGCGGGGATGCGAACACAATTGAAGCCCCGACTAACCGTATGACTCTCGGGAGTCTGTACTTCTCGAAGAATGGAGGAGTCTTGTGAGCGCCAAACACCCCTCGCACGTGCATCTCCATCCAAGAAACAAAATAATGCATCGGGAAGTTAGCAGGCTGTGCCCCAGGATCATTGGCGTCCGCCGCTACGCTGAGTCCATGGTAAAGGTAAGCTAACCCAGCAATTCCTACCGACAACTGCAGACCGGCCACCATCCGATGCGCCGGGTAAAAGACAGAGGGCCGCATGAAGCGCGGGTGCATAGGGAGCGCAAAGTTGCATAACCATAAGCCCAAGAACCCAATAAAGAAGGTTTCCTCATCCATGCCAGGGACGGCGATTTCCGAGAAAGCGACGATGGCAGCATTGGGGAGATAGAAATCCCTTTGGTTATTCTCCGATACGGGTCGGCGATCCAAACCGAAACCAAAGGGGTCGTCAAGCTGAGCGAACTTCTCGCTCTGCTCTGATAAGAACTCCGGGCGGATAAAGAGAGCAATGAAAGCTGCGAAACTGACGCCCTTGTCTCCCGATTCCAAATGGAGTTCCTCATAGATCTCCAACACCTTCACCAAACCCGGATGTTGATGCTGAATGGCATTCTCCGGGGTTAAGTCAAATACCAGCTGCTTGGTGGCAAAGACGTACTCGTCAGGAGGAAGCAACTCCTCGTAGTGCTCTCCCCTCATTGGCAGACCGGAAATTTTGGCAAATTCCTCCAAAGAGATAGAGACTTCCTTATCCGCCATCAGGAAGGTATGGGTGGGGATATTCCATTGTTCAACGAAGGCCTTTATCCACCACGTTGGAGGAGAGGGGTACTCGAAGAGCGAGACGAAGACGGCTGAGTATAGACCAATCTTCGTCAGGTGGGTCCTCTTCGCCGATAGAATGTACCGGGCCCACTGCAAATATCCGGCGGGGGGTCGTGGGATCATTCCAATGTTATAAGCCTGTCCCCAAGGGCGTGCTTCGTCCTGACAGATTCGCCTCCCCAGAATATCTATCGCCGGCGGCGGCTGTACGGGGATGGCGCCGATTGCAGGCTGAAGGAGGTCATCAGAATTCCAGTTCTTAACCTCCACGGCATACTTCACCGGGGGTTCGTCCGCATAAGGAATCGTAACAATGGGCTCGGAGAGCGCGACAGAACTAAAACTGCGACGACCTTGGATGATCTGGCCATACCACCTTCCCCACAGATGGAGCTTTTTGCACTCAGGATCGTGATCTTTAATAAGAGCGAACACCACCCGATCCACTGGCGCATGGGGGAACCCTCCTTCCGAGCGAACGAAGGGAAAAGACAAGTCGTCAGACATGTTTTCTGTGGAAAGACAAAAAAATATATATCATTAGTGGCCTAACGCTTGGCATTTTAAAAAAAATAAAAATCTTGCTCCACACTGTGATGCAGTGGGTAGGGGACCAAAGGGGGACCCACAAAATCTGGATGATGTGCATCATTTAATAAGACAATCCCATCATTAGATGGGACTGTCAATTCATAAAAAGTCCCCAATAGGATACACCCATTGGTGGGGAAGTCCCTAGAGACAAAGAGAAAATCTCCTCTTTTAGAGCAAAGCTCTGTCACAGAGTGACATTTGTCAGACTCTGGTCTCAGGGGGACAAGATTCCTTAAAAGAGCATGGGTCTGTGGTAATAATCGAAAATCCATCAACACTTAAAAGAATTGAAGTTTTTGAATCCTGAAAAATCCATGAAAACTCATAAAAAGTTTTTCAGTTCATCCAAGAGCAAAGCTCTGTTCATGGGTCAAAACCCATGAACAAGACGTCTGTAAATCTTGAGAGCAAAGCTCTGGTGAAGAAGCCCCAATGGGGTTTTCTTTAGATCAAAGATCCCAAGAGCAAGGCCCTGTTGAAGAAACCCCAAAGGGGTTTTCTTTAGATCCAAGATCTACAAGAGCAAGGCTCTGTCAATTAAATTTAATTTGAATTAATCTGATTTTTTTTACCTAGAAATTCTAAGTTCTGAACTTGAAAGTTCTTGAGAGAAATCAAGAGCAAGGCTCTGAAAATTTTTAAGCAAGAGCAAGGCTCTGAAAATTTTTAAGCAAGAGCAAGGCTCTGATTCTTGAAGATGGTAAGAAAAAAATTACCAAGGACCAATGGTCTTATTTATAGGCGCCTGCGCCCCTTCAACTGACCCCCCCTGATCCAACGGCTAGGATCTTGCCACCGTTACGCTTACGTCGCGCCACGTAAGCACAACGGTGGGGGGGCATTTGTTCCCCCAATCTGAGCAAGGCTCATTTGAATTTTGAAAATTCAAATTTTCTGAAGTAACGCTTCAAATTCCGTGCGTTGCGCAATGCGCAAGCGGTCCACAGTGCGACACGTGTCTGCGCAGTTGCGCAAGCGCACCGCTACGCGACACGTGTCTGCGCAGTTGCGCAAGCACTGTTGCGCAAGTGCACCGCTGCGCGACACGTGTCTGCGCAGTTGCGCAAGCACTGTTGCGCAAGCCGTCCACTGCGCGACAGTGTCACTCATTGGGGAGTTGCGCAGAAACAGAATGAAAATTTAAATGAAATCTTTTCTGTTTTTTCCAAAACCAGAAGATTTTCTTCTGCCTTTGGATCAAAGATCCAATGGTGGGAAAATTCCCAAAATCATTCAGAAAAGATCTTGTTAACAAATTCAACAAATTTGTGAGCACTATAAATAGGACCCCAGACCTCATTCGATGGGCATCAACTTCAAGAATCAACTTCTGGCATAAAAAAAAAGAGAAGAGAAAGAACTCTTGAAGATTAATCAAGAACATAAAAAAGGTAAAAACTTCTTTTGAAGAAGAGAAAAATCTCTGAAGAACAGAGGATTAAAAAGTGAACAATTCAATAAAAAAAAAATAAATAGTGCCTTGCACTTGTTGTGAACCCTTGGTTCTGTGAAATCAGGGAAAACAAGAAGAAAAGCTTGTTTTCCTTTGATCCAAATTTAGATCAAAAGTGCCATGCACTTTTGTTCTTAAATCTAAAAAAATTCTTGATGTTTTGCACAAATGCAAGGGCCTGGCCCAAATCAAATTGCAAAATAACAAAGGGGCAGAGCCCTGTTTGGATTGATTTTCTAGTTGGGCAAAGCCCAAAATAAATAAAAATTTTTTGGACTTAACGTATTTGCACAGTTGCGCAAGCACTGTTGCGCAAGTGCACAACTGCGCGACACGTGTCTGCGCAGTTGCGCAAGCACCGTTGCGCAAGCCTTCCACTGCGCGACACGTGTCGCCTCTACGAGCGCTTGCGCTCTTTAATTGCGCAAAGCACCTGACAAGCCGTGTGGGGCACTGTCAGAGTATTAAATGCAATGCATTATTAAGGGGCAGAGCCCAATCAAAGGTCCAATGGACCAAATAGAAGTACTGCACATTATTTTAAAAAGGCAGAGCCTAATTAAAAAGTCTAAACAGACCAAAAATAATGCTATGCATTGTTTAAAGGGTAGAGCCCAATTGAGAGGTCCAATAGACCAAAAACAAATGCTCTGCATTATTCTAAAAAGGGCAGAGCCCAGTCAATGGCCTGAACTAATGCTATGCATTATTCTAAAAAGGGGAAAGCCCAAACAAAGGCCTAATAGGCCAAATGCAAACAAAATGTGAACATTTTCAACTGGACTTAGCCCAATTCTGGCCGTAAGTCCTTAAATTAAATTGACTGAGCAAAATTGCTTTTCTAAATCAATTTACATCCGGTTCGAGGGTACATCTCCGAACTCCTTTGACATCCGTCGTTGTAATTCCTCAACGACGTCAGAGAGGTGACGGGTCCCGACGACCACATATCGATATGGACTGCGGGGTCCTTAAACTCGTGGACCGAGACGTCCCTAAACTAATATTGGACCGAGACGTCCCTAAACTAATATCGGACCAAGACGTCCCTAAACTAATATCGGACCGAGACGTCCCTAAACTAATATCGGACCGAGACGTCCCTAAACTAGCAATGGACCACCACGTCCTTAAACTGGCGATAGACCGCCACGTCCCTAAACTGGCACAATAGGGCCCAAACGCTCTTTTGTCGGATCTAAACGGTCCCGTCTAAGTTGATCTTAGCCCCAAATACGGCTAATGTATCCTTAGACAATTAAATAAATAATAAAACCTCAAATCAACCTTGGTTCAAGGGTACATCTCTAAACTCCTCTGACATCTGTCGTTGTAATCCTTCAACGACGTTAGAGAGGTGACGAGTCCCGATGACCATACATTAAATGAATCACTACGTTAAGTTGATCTTAGTCTAAAACAGGACTAACGTATCCTTAACGAACGTTTAAGTTGATCTTAGCCGCAACGCGACTAATGCATCCTTAAACTAAAAACACCAAACCCAAATCTAACTAAACACGGATTTGGACCAATCCACGTCCTACGGGCGACGGCATTACTCAGTCTCCGTATACAATCCACGGGCAACCACAAACAAAACAAACACACACGACACGAAGTGAAATTCTGGAGAAGGAGAAAGTTGTTACCCGCGATGCGGTAGCGTAATTAACTGCAGGGGCTTGCGCCTGCAGGAAAGAGCGTCCCCACAATCAAAAATCCCTCACCCTGAGGGGGAATCTGACGAAGTCTGCTACATCGGCCGCATCCGTCTAAACCATCCGATACACGGTGCCATAAATCAACTTGGCATCTTCGGAGAGGTGGACGGATAAAACCAAATAGCATCTGCCCCGAACCTCAGGCATAGACGTCCTAACGTCTCGGCCGCCGTTCGGAGGGGAACAGGGACTAAGCTTTTCCCGGCCTCCGAACCTGATAACTCCACGAGTAGGGGAAATCTTCAAGAACACATGATTTCCGACTTCGAACTCAAGTGCCCTTCTGCTGGTATCTGCCCAACTCTTCTGTCGATCTTGAGCCGCCTTGATACGCTGTCTGATCATTTGGACCTTGTCGACTGTCTGAACAATGAGTTCGAGCCCCAGTAGTCTTCGTTCTCCCACATCATCCCAACATACTGGGGATCGACACTTACGCCCGTATAGTGCTTCAAAAGGAGCCATCTGAATACTAGCCTGATAACTATTGTTATAGGAGAACTCGACTAGATGCAGATGGTCCTCCCAGGAACCCTGAAAGTCCAACATACAGGCTCTCAACATGTCCTCGAGCGTCTGAATCGTACACTCGGATTGTCCATCCGTCTATGGATGATAAGCTGTGCTGAAATTAAGGCGGGTACCCAAGCTCTCCTGTAAGCTCTTCCAAAAGTGTGACAAGAATCTCGTGTCCCGGTCTGACACAATGCTGACTGGAACACCGTGAAGTCGTACAATCTCCTGCATATATCTTTCTGCCAATGATTCTGTCGATTGTCCCACTCGGAAAGGTAGGAAGTGTGCAGCTTTTGTGAGGTGATCGACGATAACCCAAATGGCGTTATTGCCCCTAGGGCTCCGTGGTAAGGCCGTCACGAAATCCATAGTAATGTGCTCCCACTTCCATTCCGGTATCGGCAGGGGTTGTAACAGTCCTGCTGTCCTCTGATGTTCCGCCTTCACCTGCTGACATACCACGCACCTGGATACGAACCTCGCAATTTCCCGCTTCATTCCGTTCCACCAAAAGTGCTGCTTTAGGTCCTGATACATTTTTGTACTTCCCGGATGCACAGAATAAGCTGAACTGTGGGCTTCAGCCAATACTTCTTCTCGAACATCTCCCTTAGGTACGCAGAGTCTGCTACCGAATCTCAGAGAGCCATCTTCATGTATAATCAAATCCGTTCTCAGTCCAGCTTCCACTTCCTCTCTGAACTTTTGCAATCGGGGATCATCCGCTTGTGCAGTCTTGATGCGATCCACCAGAGAAGATTGCACCTGTAGCTGCCAAAGTTGACTGAGTGCGTTCGGCGTAACGACTTCAAGTTCAAGTTTCTGAAAGTCCTCAATAATGCTCCTCTAATCGGTCAATATCATGATCGTTGGCTTGCGACTGAGCGCATCTGGTACAACATTCACCTTCCCCGGGTGATACTGAAGGTCCAAGTCATAATCTGCCATCAGCTCTAACCATCGGCGCTGCCTCATGTTTAGTTCTTTCTGAGTAAAAACATACTTCAAACTTTTGTGATCCGTGTACACCTCCACTTTCTCACCCAATAGATAATGCCTCCAAATCTTCAATGCAAAGACTACCGCAGCTAACTCCAAGTCATGTGTAGGGTAGTTCTTCTCGTGGTTTCTCAGTTGTCGAGAGGCGTAAGCAACCACTCGGCCGTGCTGCATTAGAACACAGCCTAATCCCTTCCCTGAGGCATCATTGTGTATCACCAAACCACCGGAATTATCTGGTACAGTAAGAATAGGCGCCGTGGTTAACTTCTGCTTCAGTGTGTCAAATGCCTGAGTGCACTCCTCTGTCCATGTAAATGGCTCGTCCTTCCATGTCAGCCTTGTCAATGGTTCCGCGATTCTTGAGAAATCTTGGACGAATCTCCGATAATAACCTGCCAATCCCAGAAAACTCCTGATCTCGGCCACTGACTTCGGCGTTGGCCAATCTCTGACAGATTCTATCTTTGCCGGGTCCACCGAGATGCCTTCGCCCGAAACAATATGTCCCAAAAACTGAACCTTGTCAAGCCAGAATTCACACTTGCTTAGATTCGCATACAACTTCTCTTCCCGAAGAATTTGTAGGACCGTGCGCAAATGTTCAGCGTGCTCTTCCCGGGTCTTCGAGTAGACAAGTATGTCTTCGATAAACACAACGACAAACGCGTTCAAATACCTTGCGAACACCCTGTTCATCAAGTCCATGAATATTTCTGGGGCGTTGGTAACACCGAACGGCATCACAAGGAACTCGTAATGTCCGTATTGGGTCCTGAAAGCCGTTTTGCATACATCCTCGGCTGCTACTCTGATTTGATGATATCCAGAACGGAGGTCCAACTTCGAGAATACCTTGGCTCCACTTATCTGATCGAATAGGTCGTCAATGCGCGGGATTGGGTACTTATTCTTTATTATGACCTTGTTCAGCTCCCGATAATCTATACACATTCGCAGCGATCCATCCTTCTTCTTTACTAACAGAACTGGTGCACCCCACGGTGAAGCGCTTGGCCGAATAAATCCCTTCTCCAATAGTTCTTCAACCTGCTTCTTCAATTCCGCCAACTCAACTGGTGCCATTCTGTATGGGGCTCTAGATACTGGGGCTGTACCTGGAGTCAAGTCGATCGAGAACTCCAAGATTCGAGGAGGTGGTAAACCTGGGAAATCCTCGGGAAATACGTCCAGAAAGTCCCGAACAATTTCTGGGACTGGGCTCTTATCAATCTCCATAGCTGTCATCTCCTTAGGCTTTGCTCTGTATTTAGCTGGCTCCAAAGATTCGCTTCCGCCCTCGAAAATAAACTCCGGGTGATCGGGAATGCGGAAGATCACATTCCTTGCACGACAATCGATAACAGCATGAAAAGTGTTCATCCAATCCATCCCAAGAATTGCGTCGTAACTGCCTGTCCCAATTAGGAGGAAATTCGCATAGAATTCCCTGCCACACACTACAACCGGGCATAATCTACATTCTCGACTAGATATTATAATGCCATTACCCGTATGAATTTCCCATCCCTTTGTTAGTGGTTCATGTGGTATAGAGTGTGTATCAGTGAAATGCTCAGACAAGAAACAATGCGATGCTCCTGAATCAAATAGTACTCTAGCTGGCAAGGAATGTACGAGTAGAGTACCTGTAACCACGTCTCCTGACGCCTCTTCCTGCTCGGCGGTCAAGGTGAAAGCCCGTCCCTGACCGCGACCCGTAAAGGGTTGTCTCTGCTCCTGCGGCCTCTGCTGTGGCGGTCCAGAACCTCCCTGTATCTCTGCTCGCTCAGGGCAACTACTAATCCTGTGCTGGCTGGAACCACAAATCAAGCACTGTCCCTTGGCACGACGACAATCCTTCTGGGTATGCCCACCTCTACCGCAAAAGCCGCAAACTACGCCCTGTCTCTGGGGGCGATGCTGTGGTACGAACGGGCGCTTCATTTGTGTCGTTCCTGCTCTGTGAACCGGTATGGCTCCTCGAGAAGGCGCGTGGGTACGTGCTGGAACGACTGGGGGTCTCCTGAACTTGTTAATCAATTGCTCCTGACTCTCGCCGTGTTGAGTACCTGTGCGAAAGTCTGCAAATCCAACGATGCAATCAACTGCTGCAACTCGAAATCTAGCCCCTGAAGGAAGCGTCTGGCCCTGGTGGCCTCTGAGGCGACCATGTATGGAGCAAAACGACTCAAGCGGTTGAACTCTGCCGCATAAACGTCCACTGGGCGTCCATTCTGCTTCAAAAGAATAAACCTCTCCTCCATCTCTACCTTGGCCGTGGAAGGAAAATTATGATCTAGGAAACACTCCTTAAACTTGCTCCATTCAATCGGCCCGTCAAGTCTGCTTTCTTCCACCGACCACCATGTACGGGCTTCGTCTTCTAATTGTATCTTTATCACGTCCACCCTATCTTCCTCTGGAACCCTGGCGACTGTCAATAAATTCTCCATGTTCACCTGCCATTGCTCAGCCTCAAGGGGTTCAGCTAGCCCTGTGAATGCAGCTGGGTGTAACCGTCGGAAGACTGATACGGTACCAGCCCTAGCATGATAAGCTGGTGGAGTAGCGCCCTCGGGGGCGGTAATGAGTGCGGAGGGTCCTCCTGCAGCGGTAATCGCCCTGAGCCCCTCAGTGAGTAAATCTGTCTTCCTCTCCTGAGCTTCCGCGAGAGTGGTCAGTGCACTAAGTATTCTTTCCGTGCGGTCCTGAGAGCTGGAGTCCGAGGAGGGGTCGTTCGGGGACGTCATATCACTGGAAGATTCAAAAGGATAGGATCAGATTCAAGGATGAAAATCAAGAGTAGTGAAACAAGAATAACGTAACACAGTATAGTTAATGTTATCCCTTGATACTAAACACAGGCTCTGATACCAACTAAACCATGTCACGCCCCGCATCCCAAAATACGGAAAACGAGGGATGACTAGGCCAGCCATGCTCCTACGGTCAAGGAATCATCCCGCCGTAGTCACACTTCAGCTTCTAGCATTACATGGTAATCAGTAAATAAAGCGCAGTGGTAAAGGAATCACATCACTAATTTATTACATTAATATTCCATTGTTCACAAATTACAGATAACAAGAACAATTACTAACCAAGTTCAATCTCACGATCACTTTTATGGAAAGCAGTAAAGATAGGAAGTACACCAGACTATATCTCCGTGAACTCGAAAGGTAGATCTGTCTCCTGCGCTGGTCCTTCCACGGGATCTGAGCATGCATACTCAGGTCGTCAGAGCGACACAAAACAATAGTATTATAATAAGATAAAACAGGTAAATGAGGTAATACTAGTATAAGAACAATGCAAGTAATCACTATGTCACTATATGATGCAGAATATGTTCTGTGTCCCTATCGGTCTCTAGGTCATATTTGAAATCGCATAGTGGAAGGAGGATCATGTTTAACAGGAGTCTCGTACATACCCGAGACAACGGCCCACATGCCTGGGACACAACCCTGTCAGCCGGATCGCTAGATCCTACCCTACATGTATCAGTATCACTGTTCGAATGATCATCCTCTAAAACACGGTCCCACTAAATACGATGCTCTTTCCACTTTGATTTCCCCTTTTTCCCCAGGTTTACACTATTTATGATCTTGATCTAGTCGTGTACAAGTATACCAATGGCACGGTTTTATCACTGTTCACTGTATCAATCACTGTCACGAATATTCACTTTCCATTGGTGTACTCGTCACTCCTAAACCAACATCTATCACGCACGATAATGCAATGTCCACTGATCCTAACACGCACTAACACTGAGTATATGGCAAGGGTATGATATATGTATGTATGCTACCAATAAGCTATGTATGTTATGAATCAACATGCATGTCATTAACTTACATAAATTGCATAAATTAATATGTTAAGAATTCAGCAAAATGATACAAGTAAGATAAATAGAACACTCAGTCAGCAATTCATCAAAATTTGTTTCAGTTCAATCGGGATTCCGGTTTTCAAGATATAGCTGTTTCATTTTAAGTGCTCGCGGCTGGAAATTCAGTTTCAGAACTGAACGTCCGTTTCGCGACACGAATTGCACCCAGTTGAGCTCAGAATTTAGCGATGTTACTGTTGAATGAAATCTAGGGTTTTCAATAGAGTATTCAACGCAATAGAAGGATCCTCAATCGCATCTGTACGTTGAAAGTTATACACAGTTTAACCTCAGTGCGTCATTTCTGAATCTGTTCTGGACAGTTATACGTTCTGCCCTTTTATTTACAGTTTAAAATAGCAACCGTCAATGAAACGAAATGGAACCACTTGTTTTGTTTATCTAACAGAATTATCTTTAATCTACTGCAGAGTTCCGTAACATACGACTTCAGGAAACACAGTAACACACATTTTGGTACAGTACACGATAAACAGAGTCGCTCTGGACGGCAGTCCAGAGTCGTACACCGATCTAATTATCATCGCAGTTACAGAACAGAACTCATTAGAAATTTACATAGGGTTAAAGTTCGTCGAGTCGACTTCGATTTAAGACCTCGAACGTATCATTCTAGTATGTATATAATTTACGGTGATTTTATTCATTTTCAGATACGGGAAAATTCTAGTTTTATCGGCATATTTGGGGTATCAATTTCAGTCACTAACAATCGTATTTTCTAGTGAGATTTATACACGATATTTATCATTATGAGGGCCAACAGGAAACATTTACTTCCGTCAAATTAAACAATTATTTTCATTGGGATCTAGTATCGAACATATAGGTCACAATATATATCGGGAATCGGTAAATTCGTAAACTATAAGATTTAGGTTTGTACCACTATTATATTAGCATGTAGCAAGTAAACACTTGCCTGAAAACGTCTCGGGGTTGTACGGCAGCAACGGCGTCACGAACGCGTGATGTACGCCGTGAAACGGATTTGCGCGACCTTGGCTCGCGACACGGGTTTGACGTCGGAGTTTCCCGGAGTCGTCTTGTGCTCGCTGGAAATGTAGAGTAGGCTCTGTGGATCTCTTGAGTAGTGCTGAGATTGACAATGGTCGGCGGCGTCGCTCCGGCGAAGTGTACAGTGGGTGTCGGAGCTTGGGTTTTAGGGTTTGAAAGAGAGAGAGAGAGAGAGAGAGAGATAGTGGGCTCGGGTTGTAGTGATGGTGAAGATGATGTTGAGGATGAAGGGGGTGTCGACTGAGACGGTTCAGGCTCGCTGGCGTCGGGTACGGGTGGCCGAGATGGGTCGAGGGAGGTTGGGCTCGGTGGTTGAAGGAAGTGGGGTGGCGTAGGGAGCTCTGTTGGTGGAGAGAAGAGTGCGAGGGAGTCCACGACTGAGGGGTTGAAGTCGTCGTCGTCAACGGCGGGAGTGGCGAGTGATGAAGGCAGTGGGCTACGGGAGTGGGTTCGTGGGAAATTTTTGAGGGGTTGGAGAGTTTTGAGAAGGAGTTGGAGTGTGAGAGGGAGATGAGGAGTTGGATACGGGGGTTTGAATGAGGAATCGTGGTCGGGGGTCGTGGGACACGTAGTCGGGGACGCTGGCGAAAGCGCGGGGACGTGGGTTCGTGAAGAGGGAGGAGTGAGCGGGAAAATGAAATGGGGAAGAAGGAAGTAACGGTCGGGTAGGGGCTGGGCTTTGGGATAAGTTGGTTTTAATTTTTTAATTAAAATTAATTTAAGTTGGCCTCTGTAAGCTGTGGGCTTGAGCTTGGAAGCTGGGCCGAAGAAATTTGTTTAAATTCCCCTTTTAATTTTTTTTCCTGGGTTGAGGATGAAGGGGTTTGGGCTGATATTAAAATGGGATATTTTATTTGAAAAATTTTGGTTTTCATTCAATTGTTCGGGCCGGGAAGAAGTGTGGGCTAAGGAGGGTTTAAATATATTTTGTTTTGGGCTTGGTTTAAATTGTGGGAAATTATATATTTGGTTTTAAATTTTGGGCTTTGATTTTTAAGGGTTTAGAAAGATTTAAATACGACGCTCTAGCAACCAATTTCCCTATAAGAATACGAGGAAAAGGAAAAGGGAAAAAATATAGAAAAGATTTTCATTGATGGAAACGAGGATTTACAGAGACTTAGATGTTGTATATATTTAGGTGTCGAACTCGTATGAAGTCGGCTTGACCTTGTTTATATTTAATGTTTATTGCTTTCCGCTTTGCCTTTAGGCATATATATTTTGCGTGGATTGTGTCTCCGCCGTGTAGGCGTTGAGTTAGCTCCTTTTTAGGGATGCGTTTATTTTACTGCAGTTGTATAGGAATTTTATTCAAAACTTACAAAGGAGGCGTGTCAAACGTTAATTCTTTACAAAATAAGCTTTACTTCATTATTATAAATCTTTCCTTAAAAATTCACCTCTATTTATTTCTTATAAATGGTTTAGATTCCTGGCTTAAACTTACTTAGTTTACAGTAGGGTCCACTGGATTTCACGTGATCCTTATACCGGTTACGTGCTTTTTTGGGTCGTGACAAAGTTGGTATCAGAGCCCTAAGTTTTACCTTTGTTTAGTCTAGGTTTAACCATGTGGAGTCCAGGGTATGATCTTTCGAAACCTAGGCCTAAAATTGCAGAACATAGACTTGATTTTGGGGGACTTAGACCCAAACTTTCGATACATAGGTTGTCCTTGGTATGATAGAGTAGGTAATTTAAGTAGAGTTCGTGGTGTAAGTATGTTTGCGACATATTTACAATATGATACTCCGCTTGAGTGACTTTAGGATATATCTTGAAATTCTTTCTTCGATTCTATGCATCTTTTTGTTCCAGTTGTTACACTTTTACCAAATCTCATTCCTTGTTCCTATCACCATACCGCCAAAGTCTTCACGGGCCGAGAGGGTTGCAGCTAAATATGAGGTTAGGGCAAACTCGTCTAAGATGAGAACTGACCAGGACGACACTCTGGTGATACAGGAACAGGTTGATCTTTATTCTCCCAGTAGGATTTCAAGGCTAGAGGGGAGCATTCAGGATTTGCACCAGATGATCGGGTTATTGGTTGAAGCCAGCCGGACACAGAGGCTTGATGTTGTACTGCTTACTCCGGAGATGTAGTGCAGCTTGCCACTCAGGGTCAGCCATACCCTCTTTTGCAGGGATTATCGAGGTGTCGCTTTTAGAGTTTATGAGGCTGAAGCTCCGGTGTTCATTGGTATGGATGTGACAGAGGATCCTCAGCCATTTCTTGATAAGATGGCTAGGATATGTCGTTCATTGAGATACTCCGATGGAAGATCAGTGGAGTTTGCCGGTTTCCGTTTAGAAGGTCTTGCTCAGACCTGATGAGAGTCTATCGAGAGAGGCCGAGCAGTGGGTGCTTCTCCTATAGCTTGGGATGGATTCTCAAAGGTCTTCTTAGCCCGATTTCTTCCTCGGAGTGTCAGAGATACCCGAGCTCATAGTTTTGAATCTTTGCGTAAGACTTCGGGCATGACTATGGCAGAGTACGATCTTCAGTTCACTCAGTTATCTCAGTATGCTCCTTAATGTGTCCATACTGAAGAGATCTGGATCAAGAGATGTTGGGGTTCGGTGCCCGCACCGCGGAAGCCGCAGCCGAGCTGAAAGCGAAAACAAAAAATTTACGCGAGCTCCAAACACCCATAACCTAGGAAAACGATCCAAAACCTAAACTAGCTAGAAAAACAAGGGTTCAGAAACTACAATTTTTGTCACGTGTCCACCCAATTGTGGAATACCCCTCCAAGCTCGTAGACGTCGGGAACGAGCTTGAAAATCGACCACTCTCGCCGAAGATGATCCACCTGAGGGAAACCGTAAGAGACTCTAACCGATGATCCAAACATGTTAGGTGTGGATGGTCGATAATGTAGGAATATATCACTAAATTTTTTTTCTCTTTTTCTCAAGCTCAAGTGAGCAAGAGGAAGAAGAAGGAGAAGAGGAAAAAAATTTGGCTAAGTATTTTTCTCTACTATGAAGCATGAAGCATGTTGGATGAAAGAAAGATTAAGTCCAAATAAAAAGAGAATAGCTACCTCTTTTACAACCATGGTGCAATATGTTAGTGTATATGCCCTAGAGGCCATTACTGTATCATACTAGCTTGTATATTACTTAATGGAAGCTTGGGATATTCACAGTTGTATAGACAGTCTTGCTCAAAATGGTAGTATGCTACTTGGTTTGTCTCTGCTTTAATATGTGCATATGTTTCTTTTAGCATATCGCTTATATACATATTAGTAGAGCCCTTAGGATCTTTGCTTGATTACCAGCATTGTGATGGCGCTCACACTCGTGGGGGCTGGGTAATCCATAAGCACATCCTTATACAGGTCCCTAGTCGTAGGACTATCGAGACAGGGCATCGATACTCTGAAGTAGACTAGCGTATGCGCTTCTCATCCCAGCGTGGGAGACGGTCTGTTCCACAGCCGTCAGTACGTCGTACTTGAGATAGTATGCGGGTGCTCGTTAGGTTACGAGTACACTGGACAGGACTCATCGGGAACTGTTGGTTGGTATTATACATATCGTCAGTTATCAGTTCCCGACATGAGTACAGCTTAGTCCGCTGACTTGACACTGTCACTTCGCCTCGAGTGTGTTCCCACTGCACTTTGATTACTACCCTACCACGGCTCAAAGGAGTCGTGCAAACAGGTAGTTTTTGGGTGCAGTCCCGAAGCACTTGGAGGCAGTGACGGTTAGACAGGATTCGTCTCTCCCGGTATTGGGGGTTAATATCGCGCTGTGTCCAGGAGAGCCATTACACAAGCAGTCCCTGGCCAAGGCAAGCGAGATATACTGGTAGGTTTCCAGTGTTATCTCAGGGTGTTCTGGGCTACACTCTGACACGACTTGTACCGCTATTAGGGGACTGACGTTCACCGCCCCTAGGCCCGCCATGCGATGTATCAGACGAACAGACCGGACTGTACAGAGACTGTCACATACAGGCTCAGTAGGAGTTGTTCCCCTCCGAAAGGCGGCGCACAGGACCGCGATGTCCTGGCACTGAGATTCGGGGCAGATGCTATTTGGTTTTATCCGTCTACCTCTCCGAAGATGCCAAGTTGATTTATGGCACCGTGTATCGGAGGTTTAGACGGATGCGGCCGATGTAGCAGACTTTGTCAGATTCCCACTCGCTTGAGGGGTTTTTGATTGTGGGGACGCTCTTCCCTGCAGGCGCAAGCCCCTGCAGTTAATTACGCTACCGCATCGCGGTAACAACTTTCTCCTTCTCTAGAATTTCACTTCGTGTCGTGTGTGTTTGTTTTGTTTGTGGTTGCCCGTGGATTGTATACGGAGACTGAGTAATGCCGTCGCCCGTAGGATGTGGATTAGTCCAAATCCGTATTTACTTAGATTTGGGTTTGGTGTTTTTAGTTTAAGGATGCATTAGTCGCGTTGCGGATAAGATCAACTTAAACGTTCGTTAAGGATACGATAGTCCTGTTTGAGACTAAGATCAACTTAACGTGATCGTTTAGATCCGACAAAAGAGTGTTTGGGCTCTACTGTTCCAGTTTGGGAGATTCATAGTCCAATTTGGGACTAAAGTCTGTTTGGAGGATACGTTAGCCATTTTTGAGGCTAAGATCGACTCAAACGTTTGTTAAGGATACGTTAGTCCAGTTTGAGACTAAGATCAACTTAACGGGACCGTTTAGATCCGACAAAAGAGCATTTGGGCTCTATTGTGCCAGTTTAGGGACGTGGTGGTCCGATATTAGTTTAGGGACGTTCCGGTCCGATATTAGTTTAGGGACGTTTCGGTCCGATATTAGTTTAAGGACGTTTCGGTCCACGAGTTTAAGGACCCCGCAGCTCATATTCATGTGTGGTCGTTGGGACTCGTCACCTTTCTGACGTCGTTGAAGGATTACAACGATAGGTGTCAGAGGAGTTCGGAGATGTATCCTCGAACCGGATGTAAATTCATTTAGGGAGCAGCCGTGCTCAGTCAATTTAATTTGAGGACTTATGGCCATGACTGGGCTAAGTCCAGTTGAATGTTCAACATTTTTATTTGTCTTTGGCCAATTAGGCCTGAGTTAGGGCTTTGCCCCTTTTTAAATAATGCATTGCATTATTTTTGTTTTGTTTGGGCTCTGCCCTTTTATAAATGATGCAGAGCATCTATTTTGTTTGGGCTCTGCCCCTTTTATTGCACTGCAATTTAATTAGGCCTACTAGGTCTTTTTGGTTTGGGCCTAGCCCTTTGGGAAATACATTGCATTTGTCAAGCGCTTTGCGCCAATCAGAGAGCGCAACAGTGCAGATTTATAAGTGCAAAGCACTATTAATTTGAGAATCTTTTAGATTCAAGAACCAATGGTTCATAAAAGAAGTGCAAAGCACTATTTGATTTCTTGACCTAATCAAAGAAAAACAAGTTTTTTTATTTCAAGAACCAAAGGTTCATAAAAGTGCAAAGCACTATCTTTTTTATTTCTGTTTTTCTTGTTTTAGAGAACCAGTGGTTCATAAGAAGTGCAAAGCACTATTAATTTAAGAACCTTTTAGGTTCAAGAACCGATGGTTCATAAAACAAGTGCAAGGCACTATTTGATTTATTTCTAAGAAAAAACAAGTTTTTCTTGTTTTTCTTATCTCAAGAACCAAAGGTTCATAAAAGTGCAAAACACTATTTTATTTTATTTTATTTTTATTAAAGATCATTGATCTTGTTTTTAGATCTATGATCTGTTCATAAGAGAACTTTCTCTTTTTCTAAAGGTTTTTACCTTTTTTATTCTTGAGGAGTTTCTCAGAGTTCGCTCTCTCTCTCTCTCTTTTCTTTTAGAAAAATGTTGATGCCTTTTAATTGAGGTCTGGGGTCCTTTTTATAGTGCTCATATATTAGTTAAATTTGTTAAAGAGATTTTTCTCTGAGTGATTTGGGGAATTTTCCCCACCGTTGGATCTTTGATCCAAGGCCTTCTGCTTTGCAGAAGAAAATCTTCTTGTTTTAACAAGAACAGAAAATATTTCTTTAATATTTTAATTCTGTTTGGCGCATATGCCCCAGTGCGTGACACGTGTCGCGCTGTGCTGACACGTGTCGCGCAGCTTTCTTTTTTTTTTTTTGCTGCGCAGCGCAACTGTGCGCTGCGGTTTTTTTTTTCCCCACACGTGTCGCGCAGCGCAACTGTGCGTTGCGCAGACACGTGTCGCGCAGCGCGCAGGTGCGCGCTTTTTTTTCCTTTTCCTTCTTCTTTTCCTTTTGTGCTGCGCAGCGCAACTGTGCGCTGCGCGCGCTTTTTTTTTTCTTTTCTTTTGTGCTGCGCAGCGCAACTGTGCACTGCGCAGACACGTGTCGCGTAGCGCGCAGTTGCGCTGCGCTGACACGTGTCGCACAGCGCGCAGGTGCGCTGCGCGCTTTTTTTTTTTGTGCAGAGCTTTGCTCTGATTGGAGAAAAACAGAAGCATTGCTTCTTTTTCCATCTTGGAATTTAAACAGAGCTTTGCTCTGATTGGGATAAACAGGAGTTCAGATGGGGACACCTCGTCGGTCTTCTTATCGGTATCTACCTGGGGACCGTTACGTAAAGCTAGTGCCGCTTGCGGTCTGTGGTTAAACCCACTGCCAGCGTAGTGTTGAGTCTTTAGAGTCCCACACAGAGAGTTATTCGCCTTTAGGCAAAATGAGTTGAGGTCGCATGGTTTTGCGACAGGGTTCGTTCACATCCGCGCACTTGTGCACGTTTGCTGTTCGGACAGCTTATACTAGCGGGCTTTGGTTTAAGGCAGATCCTAGTATATGATTTGGGATTGGTTTTATCTCATTGTATTCGTGTTCCTTGGATCACGAATAAAGGAACACGAATACGGGTACGTATGCACAGTTGACTGAGACAGAGGCAGAGAACTTTGATTAGGGTTAATGACCATTGTCATTTTCTTAACCCTAATGCTTATGTGTGTATTATGAATAATTGATATTAGTTAAATATAATTGTGCATGGTTAGGGTTGTTGACCTTTTGACCATACTTGACTTGTTGACCTAGGTTGACACTTTGGCCATCATTATTCCATATAAAAGATGCTCTTTGATCCTTGCAATTTGCATTTAATATGAAATGATAATGGTCAAGTCATGATTAAACCATGACAATTATCTAGCTAATTATCTAATTTACATAATTCACACATATATGTGAGAATGGTTCAATTCTCATTTCATTCTATCATATTGATTCTCTCTCCTCCTCTTCCTCTCTCTCAAGCTCTCCCCTCTCATGTGTTGAGAAACACTTGAGCTTGAGATAAACCTCTCCAAACTAATCTTTACTCTCATCTAAGGTTCTAGGATTAGCACTTCTAGCACCTTAGTTACTTCTAGCTTGAAGTTGAAGCCAAAGGTTAACGCTCTCGGGTGGATCCTTCTTCGACTAGATAAGGCGACAAGGTGATCTCTTTCTTCCACTCCAAGGAGCAAGGAGAGAAGGACATAAAGCCCAAGGTATAACCTTTCTTCCATGTAGCTAAATCTAGTTAGCCAGTAGTTAGTTTTTGTTTAGCAAAGATCCTCCTTTAGTTAGTCTATGTTGCCTAGTTCGATAAAAATCCGATTTTTATTCCGTTTTCCACCTCCCCGCAAGCACCGGGGTGGGCAACGTGGACCTACACAATAGTGCACCAATAAATGCACATCACAATCCAAGCCATTCCTGTAATACCCAGCCCTTTTTGTACGCCTATGTTTGTATTTCTTTCACCTATAATTTGTATTTATAATTATTGATTATTTTAAATTTTCCCCAACCTATTTTAGTTCTCCACTCTTCTATTTTATTTCTGTTCCGGCCCAACCCACTCTTTCCCCAGCCTTTTCATTCTTTCCCATTATTGTTTTTATTGATTTTTCTCCCGGCCCGGCCCTCACTATTTTTCCTTCACAATTCTTTTATTTTTAGGCCGAGCCCAGCTCTCAACCAAATTCCTTTTCTATTTTTTTAATCAATTAACTAAACTCCCTTGGCCCACCATCCCCTATCAGCCCGGCCCTCATTCTCTTCTCCTCAAATCTTTTAAATTCCAAAACCTCGGCCCGGCCCGCTTGTTCTATTTACTTTTATTCTTTTATTCTTATTCTTTGGCCCGGCCCACTCCCTGCAGCCCGCGTCCCCTCTCCAACCCGCGCCCGCTTCGCCCTCAACCCGACCCGACCCCCCACTACTGTTCATCTCCTTTAAATCCCCCAACGGTAACTCCCCCTTCACCCGCGCGAGATCCGCTCTCCTCGCCGTAGCCCACGCCGCCTCCTCCGCCCTCGCTCGCGCGCCGTTACTCCCCACGACACGCGACCCCGTCTCCTTATCTCTCCTCTCGTACATACCCACTCACTCTTTTCCTCACCTCACTATCTCCATCTCCCTCGTTCTCCTTCTTCCTCCCCTCTCGACCCGCACCCGCAACCGCCGCCACCGCCGGCATCACCTCTCTTCTCGCTCCTCCCTCGCTCTCCCTCTCCAACTCACTCCTCACCTCCTCTCTCCCATCGACCAAACTCCCTGCACCCGAACTCCTCCACCGCACCCGACACCCAATCCCCGCAACCAAGCTTATCCACCATCGTCATCGTCCTTCTGGAACTCACCTCCACCCTCGATCACGAGCACCCCACTTCCTCTCCTCCCATAACCACTTCACTTTCCCCCACCTCGCCTGCACAACCGAGCCGGAACCCAACCTACTCGCCGAGCCTCCCCTGCACACCATCTCGCCGCCGACGATCACCTGATCCCATCGCACCGCCGGCCACCTCGTCGACGCCCCTGCATCATCATCACCTCCTCCAAAACCCGAGCCCCCACTACCTCACTCCCTCGCTGCAACCCACACCAAGCTCCAAGCACCCGAGCCTCGAACCCCCGCTGCACCCATCTCCGGAGCTACCTCCGCCGACCACCGCCGACCCCAGTACACTCGCAGAGGATCATCAAGTACCCCTCAACCTCCAGTAACCGTGCAACGACTCCGGACAATCCCGACGCAAAATCCGCATCTCGATCCAAGCTCGCGCAAATCCGTTTCACGGCGTACATCACGCGTTCGTGACGCCGCTGCTACCGTGCGACCCCGAGGCGTTCCCAGGCAAGTATTTTACTTGCTTACATGCTATTTACCTAAGTTATGATCTTTAATTACAGATATTATAAAGTTGCAAGTTTAAATCAATTATGTGCCATACCTGTTCGACGCGTGTTCCCAAAGAAAATACTTTTCTAAATTGACGGAATTGGATTAATTACTTTGTCCCTTGCTGTGATGAACACCGTGTGCAAGATTCGCTGGAAAATATGACCGTTAACGATTAAAACAACTACCCCCAAGTTTAACCGTAAAACTGGAATTTTATTGTACCTGAAAACCGTTAAATTCACCATAAATTATATACATACTAGAATGGTGCGCTCAAGGGCTCAAATCGAAGACAACTCGACGAACTATAACCCTACACTAGTTTCCAGATATTCCTGTATTCAAACTATGTTGATAATTGGATCGGAGTACGACTCTGGACTGCAGTCCAGAGCGACTCAAACTGTTGCTTGCTGTTCCGTATTGGGTGCCACAGGTTTTCCATGACTCGTAGGTTGCAGAACTTCGCTGTTTATTATAGATAAATCTGTTATCTAGACAACACAATTGATTTCACTCTGTTTCGTTACGATTTGTTATTTATTCTATAATTTAAAAGATCGGGACGCATAAGAGTCCCAACAGAATTAGAACTGACATATTAGTGTTAAACAGTGTATAACTCCTGACGTGCAGATGCGATTGACAATCCGTCTGTTACGTTGAAAACCTTACTGAAAACCCTATATTTCATTCAACTGTAGCGTCGCTAAATTCTGATCCCAACTGGGATTAAATTGCGTTGCGAAACGGACTTCCGATTCTGAAACCGGATTTCCAGCCGTGAACGCTTAAAATGAAATGGCTATAATTAATGATCCTGGAACCCGATTGGCGTGAAACTAAATTAGATGGATAGATAACTGAACATACTAATTATTACCTGTTTATCGTTTCGCTAAACTGTACACGTACGTTTCATGATAAATCGTGCAAGTGATAAAATACTGTTTTTTGTGACACCTTAATAATGCTTATATACCTTTCACGCATCATATCATACCCATATCATTGTAGTGATAATCTAGTGATATCGTGCATTTACCCAGTGTTAGATTTTAGTGATGATTGTGGCAAGTACGTCAGTGTTCGTGTATCCGTGATTAAGTGAAAGTGATACGTACTTGTACACAATCAGTGACCCTATTATTCTATTGCATTGTCGACGTCTGTGGGATGCGTGTACGTGTGACTATAAGTAGTATGGGACACTTATGGAAGCTCTTGCACGGGTGTCACAGATAAGGCACCAGACTCTGCCATTTATCTTAGATATTAGTCGGAACGTGCTTGATGGAGGTCCTGCCTCCAGTTCTCGCGCAGACTTGTCACGGATCGATTAGTATTTAGGGTTATGGTTAGCGTTTGATGTAGACCACGGGGTGTGGGGTAGTTTAGGTGTGAGTTCAACAGAATCTCGGGAGTCCCATGCCGGCTTATATATTTAGGGAGATATATGGAGATTTATAGGGTATGTGATATACACCGTGATATACATGTTACATGTTGGGCCCGTGGTCCCTTGCCCTTGGGTTCTACCCTTGGGTGGAGGACACGCGCGAGTGGTTGACTCTCATACTTGGACTGACGATAGGCTTAGTGACCTGTACAGTGAGACTTAGAGACTGATAGGGATACTGGCATTTATATATCTTATATACTGTGTTGACATACGTGACATATCGTTCCACTGCTTTACTGCTCCGCTGTATTGATTACTGCACATTCATATTCATGTTGTCATTGATTTACTGTTATTCATATCTATTACCACTGTTAGAATTGTCACTTGATTTTATATATATTATATTGCTATTGTGTCGCTATGACGACCTGAGTATGCATGCTCAGTGTGAGGAGAAAATTTAGCCTGGACCAGAACTAGACGTGCATCACAGACTTCTTGGCTTGCCATTCCGAGTTACATTCGTTTGTTTCACTTCAGGTCAGTCTTTACATTGTTTCTTTCAGTTACTGCATTTCTCATTACCTGCGCATCATTTACTGTTTACCATGAAAAACTAGAAGCCGAAGTGTGACTACGGCAGGACATTTCCTTGACCGTAGGAGCATGGCTGGACTTGTCTACCCCTCGTATTCCGTATTTTGGGAAGCGGGGCATGACAATTCCTCTCTATAATCACAAGCATGCTTCATGCCACCTTATTTCCCATTTATTTTTCAAAAAAGAATAACAAATATGAGGTGTCCTTCTTCGAGAAGTATTCCCGTATAAATACGGAATACTTCACCTGGTATATGTATCGTTGCATATACGCGTATCCGTATAAAAAATATGGATAACACCAATGAGAGAAAATGAATAGTGAACAATAATGCTAAAATATATGTATCAAAATACATATATAAATTATTAAATCAAAATCTGATTTAATAATCCGGCTTAATCCTAAGCCGGCTAGTATTATCAACCGTCCGATTAAAGTCTGTGTATGCCGTACACGTATTTAATCAGACCCTGCATGTACCAACGTACAGCTCCTACATCTATCGCCTGAACCAGAAAAACCCTCTGTGTGGGACTCTAAAGACTTGACAATACGCTGGCAGTGGGTTTAACCACAAGCACGTCAACGACACTAGATGTACGTAACGGCTATCCAGGTACTTGCCAAAAGGGGGATCGACAATCAAGTACGTCCTTACTCTACTGAGCCTAAATGTGATAATCTCCGTACAGTCCGGTCTCTTCGTCAAAGAGTATCGCATATCGGGTCTACAGGGTGGATAACGTCACTCCCCTACTAACCCGATAAGTCGTGTCTGAGTCAAGCTCATCACCAACAGATATACTATTGATAAATTATCAGTAAATCTCATCCACCGTGGCCATGGATTTTTGGTGATAGCCAACTGAATACAACGTGACATCGACTCCTAATACCAGGAGAGACGAATCCCTGACAATCGACCACTGCCTCCATGTGGCTCGGGACTGTACCCAACTAAAACCTGGTTGCATGACTCTTTTTAGCCATGGTAGGATAGTAATTAAAGTATAGTGGGAACTCACAAGAGACAAATGATGATCTTAGGTCAAAGGACAAACCTGTACTCATGCCACCTGAGAACTTCCATCTGATAATATATATAATACCATCTAAAAGTTCTCGGCGAGTCCATCCAGTATACTCACCTCTAGTGAGCACTTGTATACTATCTTATGTGACACAACACCAATGGCTTGTGAGACCGGTCGCCACCCCTCGTCGGGGTTTAGAAACGTATACACTAGTTTACTCCGGAATATCGATGCCCGGTCTCGAAACTCGCACGACTAGAGACATTTAAGGATATACTTATGGACAACCCAGCTCCCACATATATGATTGCCATCATAATGCTAGTTGTCAAGCAATAATCCTACGGGTTTCATCAATGATGAAGACAAACCAGATAACGTACTATCATCTCAAGTAAGACTGTTATACCCGTATAAGTCCTCCCTTAATTATCATAATCGTCTACTTGCAATCATAATAATTGCCTTGAGGGCACTACAATCTTCCACTTGCACTTAAGGCCAATTATTGCGGTATCGCATACCTATAACCCGTGTGCTACCGAATACCCAAATTCTCTATTAATCAGTTTCGCAAACCATATTTATGAAACTTAATTTGTTCGAGAAATAGTCTCAGTGAGTGGATCCGCTACAATGTTCCAATTTCATCTCTCTAAATCTAAACTTTGCGAAGATCAACAATCTCCCAAACTGAGCGATACCCCGCCTCAAGAATTTGTCTGGATACTTGATGGGACCAAATTCATAAATGAACAGCTCCATCCAACAAACTTCTTGGGATGTATCCTCTGTTGAGTTATAACCAGCATCCTGCACCATAATTACCCAGTATCTCTATTGGAACACTATCCAATATACCGATCGTCAGAAAAGGCTAAACTCAAAACTTTGACAGCATCTCTGTCATCCAGGCCACCTTGAAAGCCTTAACCGATAACCGCTTTCTAGAGGAGGCTACCATTACCTCATACCAAGAACGCCCTCTTATGTTCATAAAAGCTTCCTTTTGTTTCTCTAGAGTTGGATTAATATATGCTTATTGCAGCTAGTGCAAAAGTAATATCTAGTGTTGTACAAGACATTGCATGACTGACTCAATTGTCTAAGCAAATGATATGTCATTCATGCCCGTCCCTCTCCTCATCAGTCTAGAAGACATCCTTTTCAGAGAGGGTGATTCCATCACCTACGGGTATACCACCACGTCAGGAGTCGTCTATTCTAAAATACTTTTAGAATGATGTCCAAGTACTCGATTGAGAAACTTCCCAAATTTAGATCTAAAACCAGGATTATCTATCTGGTTTTGTACAAGACATTGCATGATTAACTCAATTGCCTAACCAAATGATATGTCATTCATGTCAGTCCTTCTTCAAATCTGTCTAGAAGACATCTCTTTAGAGAGGGTGACTCCATCACTTGCGGGTACTCCACCACGCCAGGAGTCATCCATTCTAAAATAGTTTTAGAATGTTGTCTAAGTACATGATTTGGGAAACTTCCCAAATCTAGATCTAGTCACCAGAATTCCTGATATATTATCCATATCCAACGTAGAGAAAACGCTATGTGACAACCAAAGTTTGATCGATTGTAGTATAGGAACATCACTTCCTATCTAGAGTATGTCATCTATATCTCAGGACAATATTCCCTATATCTTCTTACTAGGTTCATCTATTGTTTTGATGAAGTCAGTCACTATCACATCACAACAAATGATCCGTCTCCGCTATCTATGCTTTAGTCTACTAATAGACATAAGCAAATTGCACACCTTCCACTGCTCCCACTGACTACGATAACCCTCTGACAGAGTCATATACACGGGCATTTCCAAATTCCCATTTGGAAAGACGTTATAGTCATTCACCTACCAGAAATCATAGCCATGAACTGCATCAGCGCTAAATCATATACATATAAACTTCAGCATAGATACTGAAGTTAAAGTCACATCACAATCCACAACGGGTATTTGATGAAAACTCTTTACAACAAGTCTAGCCTTATTAGGTTAGTACATTTCCACCTGCACAAATCCCGAAAGATCTACTTGCTCCTAATGGGTATTATCCCTTCAGAAACACCCAACAAATTCCAAAATCCATGACTTCTGAAGTGCGTGGAGTCCATCTTGGGTATGAAATATCTGGTCACCTGGAAGTAACCACTTCTTATGACCCGCTGATAATAAGTAGGAGGAATAGCAGTGTCAAGCCATATCCGTACGGAGTTCAGCATAGACACTGAAGTAAAAGTCTCATCACAATCCACAATGGGTATATGATGAAAACTCTTTACAACAAGTCTAGCCTTATTAGGTTAGTACCTTTCCACCTGCACAGATCTCGAAAAATCTACTTGCTCCTAATGGGGTTTACCCCTTCACGAGCATCCAACAAAGTCCAAAATCCATAATTTGCTGAAGTGCGTGGAGTCCATCTTGGATATAAAGTATCTGGTCACCTAGAAATTACCACTTCCTATGACCTGCTGACAACAAGTAGGAACATCATCACCATGATGCCGACCTCCCTGTCACCATCTATAAGAAAATCGAAGTATCTCTCGGGTGTTTGAGGTTACCTACTAAAATCCGCGGAGTGGCTAATGGTTTGTCAAGTCCAATTGAATTCTTAGGTTCTACTAATATTTCGGTAACCGTTTGTGGTTCTGAAATCACTTCCAATTTTACCATATTCCTACTAGTTTCTTTTGCAAAAACATTCCTTTTTATAAAAAGGTGGCGAGTCAAGAAAAATATAACTATTGATCTTGAAAATGGTAGAAACAAAATCCTAGCGAATACTTGGGATAATCCACAAACTTTCATTATCGAAGCATGCCTTGTGTTTGTCCGGATTCTGCTTTTAAACAGAAACTAGATAACTCCATATCATAACAATCTCAAGATATGCAACCATTCTATGTCCATATAGAATCAAGGCACTAATTTAGATGGAATCAGATTCAAATATCATGCAGCTGTTTCCTGTGCACATCACCTAATGGAAAAAGGCTAATACAACATTACTCATCAAGGAGCACACTTACAGATGAGCAACCTGCGAGAGAATCAAGTTCTCAATACTAAGATGGAACACCTAGTATAAGTACCTACATTTTCAATCACCTCGAAGAATCCTGATACTTCCAATGTATGTTTCTCTATTTTATTCTTATACCTATAAACTTCTCAAAATCTTTGACCTTGCATTACTACGAATGTGTGTCTTAAACTAAAGAACTTATAGGTAAACCTGAATGAAGTAAGAGCACCAACCCCTTGTCTTGAAGGACACTGTACAACATACATTTTCACGTATAAGTCCTAAAAGTATACTAACTCAAACTCCATGTACTGTAAGTTGAAAACTGTATCTTGGTTAAAAATATCTTACACCGTTATTCAATGCACCTTACCTTATTCTCAACTGATAAAGGTAAATGTTTATAACATAATTTTCAAAATGTATATCTCACTTTATAAAATAAAGGTACAAATATTTCATTTTAAAATTTGGTGCATAACAACGGTTGTTCGAAACCAAATATTTGCCGTTAAGTAAAACCAGGCGATTTAATCCAATATCACCAATTGCAATGAATTCCGATATTGAGGATCAAATCACCCATTTTCCAATATACTACTCCTATTCATCATCTGTAACACCGTACAGATGTGAGATACAAATCTGGTAAATACATACCCTGGAGTCAGAATTGATTAGAAAAACAGTTCTCTTTTACAAGTACACAGAAATACTGAAACATGAAAATGTTTCATAGGGGGTGATCAGGTATTCCAAGTATAAAGGCATCCCCAAGCGGGAGTTAGCTCTTCGCCAATCGGCGGAATCACAACCACGCAAGTCATAATATAAGTATACGACGCCCAACGACGAAAATCAACACAAAAGATAATGAATATAGCAAGACATCAACCCATCAAGCGAACATATAACCATCGCTCTAAGTCTCGCAAGCACAAGTCTTTCTAAGTCTTACTATTTATACAAATACTAGTTTTGATTGATGGAGTTGACTAGATACAATAGGAATAATAAATACAAGAGTGACACGATCCAACATGTACCACCTACCAAAGCAAATCACTCGAATGCAAGCTGTGTGCCAGCGATACCGCTACTGATCCATGCGGTCAACCTGTAAGAACTGTGGCCCAACAGGGGTGAGTTGCCAACTCGTGAGTAGAAAACATCATCAGGTAGAAATCGAATAAAACAACGGTTTCTAGGTCAACTATATCATAAAGGTAATACCATGATATCTAGGGTGACCGTATCTGCATATGTGCCAACAATATAATCAATGCCTGTAAGCATATGGATAACATCTACGTGTCCATCAATGACACAACAACATCATGCATGTAAATATCATGAAAGCGTATGCATGTAAATATGAGGATATCAACCAACGTGTGTCCATCAACGACACATCAAAATCATGGAACCTGAGTGTCCAATATCGACACTCAAAATATCATGAAACCCGTGTCCAGCATCGACACGTAAATCCTCATATCTCGGGCTCCAGCAGTCCGGATCGACCCATATCATCTCACGACTTCGGTCGGTATCCTCCGGATAACCGCCGAGTCCAAATACTATCACTGGTAGGTAGTGCTCCCCTGCCAGGCTCACCGCCTAACCCTAACCCTAACCCTAACCCTAATCCTAACCGCCAAATATTTCTTTGCTTTTTCCTTTCTTACTATCAGCATGCTGTCACAATTAGCATATAATAGAGTAAGCATCTTGATTTCTTCACGAGGTAGCGATTGCTTAGGCTGCAAGTTCAGATCTGCCGCCTAAGACTTTTCAACTCTATGAGCCGTGAGGGTCTTATAGAGACTTTTCTCCCTACGGATCGAGAGGATCTCATAGATGGGTTTTCTCCTTAGGAATCGTGAGGATTCCTAAGTGTGTTTTCTCTTGTAAGTCGTAAGGATCCTATAAGAGAATTTTTCCCTCTTATGAGTCGAGAGGACCCGTAAGCAGTTGTTTCCCTCCCTGTCGAAACCCGACTTTGGAGAGTAAGACCCGTGAATAGTATGCAAGAGACCGTTTTAGATCGACTTGCAGGGTCCCATTGTTCAGGAAGCAAGTTTTTTAATCCTTGCTGCCTGAGGCTTTATCTTGCAAGTTGAGACGAATCGGGAATTTTCCCGCAGAGACACTGGTTTCTCTGCGAGCCGACGCGAATCAGGAGGCTCTCGTCAAGGATTGTTTGTTTCCCTGAGTCGAAGGATTTGCTAAGGATTATTTGTTTCCCTAGCGCCAAGGATTATTTGTTTCCTTGGTGTTGACGCGGATCGAGAATTTCCCACGGAGACACTGGTTGATCTGCGAGTCGACGCGAATCAGGAGGCTCTCGTCAAGGATTGTTTGTTTCCCTGAGTTGAGGTCTTTGCTAAGGATTATTTGTTTCCCTAGCGCCAAGGATTATTTATTTCCCTGGTGTTGAAACGGGTCGAGAATTTCCCACGGAGGCACCGGTTTCTCTGCGAGTCGACGCGGATCAGGAGGCTCTCGTCAAGGATTGTTTGTTTCCCTGAGTCGAAAGATTTGCTAAGGATTATTTGTTTCCCTAGCGCCAAGGATTATTTGTTTCCCTGGTGTTGAAACGGGTCGAGAATTTCCCACGGAGGCACTGGTTGCTCTGCGAGTCGACGCGGATCAGGAGGCTCTCGTCAAGAATTGTTTGTTTCCCTGAGTCGAAGGATTTGCTAAGGATTATTTGTTTCCCTAGAACCAAGGATTATTTGTTTCCCTGGTGTTGAAATGGGTCGAGAATTTCCCACGGAGGCACTGGTTGCTCTGCGAGTCGACGCGGATCAGGAGGCTCTCGTCAAGGATTGTTTGTTTCCCTGAGTCGAAGGATTTGCTAAGGATTATTTGTTTCCCTAGCGCCAAGGATTATTTGTTTCCTTGGTGTTGAAACGGATCGAGAATTTCCCACGGAGGCACTGGTTGCTCTGCGAGTCGATGCGAATCAGGAGGCTCTCGTCAAGGATTGTTTGTTTCCCTGAGTCGAAGTATTTGCCGAAGACACTGGTTTCTTCGGAGCTGGAACGAACTGTTGAGATTTGACTTCGTTTTCTGGCGAAGCCTGTTGAGAAAGTATGGTTCCCTCTTTGTTTGCGCCCATGGATTGTATACAGGGATCGATGTGATCTCAACTGTAGGGCCAAAGTTTCATCATTTCTTTTTTTTGTTTTATTTCCGCGATGCTCTATCATTTCAGCTTTTATATCGCGAAGGTCGCGATTGCCCAATCATTTCGGCTATTTTTCGCGGTGCCCAATCATTTCGGCTATTTATTTTATTTTTACTCGCTGCTTTTTATTGCGAGTTGCCCAATCATTTCGGCTTTTTTTGCATGCATACATTTTTACTTGCTGCTTTTTATTGCAAGTTGCCCTATCATTTCGGCTATTCCGTATGCATGTGCGGCCTATTGGCTTTCCGCCGTAAACCTGGAATTAGACACCGATTTCGGCATCAGCACCGCTACAACCAGGATATTACCAGGAGCGAATCATCATTTGCCTCTGTCGATGCCGAACAAAGGTGGCTTACCGAACAGGGTTAAGGTCCTGTCGGCTAAGACTTTTAACTCCTTGAGCCGTAAGGGTCTCACAAAGGTATTTCTCCCTACAAGTCGTGAGGATCTTGTAGGTGTATTTTCTCCTTAGGAATCGTGAGGATTCCTAAGTGCTTTATTCCTCTGTAAGTCGTAAGGATCCTACAAGAGGGTTTTCTCCTTGTAAGTCGAGAGGACTTATAAGGGTTGTTCATCATGCGTACATATCCCCGGTCACGGATGGAACTTGGTCAGGGAAATGTTTATTCGCGCCCGTGGATTGTATACAAGGGTTAGTATTGAGCCTGCTTGTAGGGCAATATCGGAAGTTGTGGGGATTGCTTAAGCACAGGTTTAGATCTCTGTAACTTAAGACTTTCAAATCTTATGAGCCGTGAGGGTCCCATAAGAGAGTTCTCCTTACGAGTCGTGAGGATCTCGCAAGTGTATTTTCTCTTTAGGGATCGTGGGGATCCCTAAGTGTGCTGCTCCCTTGTGAGTCGTAAGGATCTCACGCGGGTGGTTTCTCCTTACAAGGTCGAGAGGACCCTATAAGTGTCCTTTAACGAGGTTGCGCCCTTTCAGGTTTTCACAAACACTCGCCGGTAGTCCTACTGTTTTTACTCACGGAGTCCTTTCGGGTTTTCATCCGTGCCCATTTTTCTTATAGACATACCATTTTTATTTTATATATATATTTTTATTTTCTTCTTCTTTTTTTTACGAGGTCGTGCCCTTTCGGGTTTTCACGAACACTCGCCGGTAGTCCTGCTGTTTTTACTCACGGCGCCCTTTCGGGTTTTCATCCGTGCCCTTTTTTGGTTATGGACATACCGTTTTTATTTATTTATATATATATATATTCTTAATTTTTTTTTGTCAGCCTACAGATGCTGCGGTATTAGTTTAAGGACGTTTTCGGTCCGCTATTAGTTTTAAGGACGTTTCGGTCCGTCATGGAGAAGGCTGGCTACTACTTATAAAGCTTGAGCTTAGGAAGATAGCGAGCGGACATAGTCGTCATCATCTATCATTGACCTAGACTGTGGTTCATTAAGCGTAGTATCTCTTTAGGAAGCGACCATTTATTGGCCTGAAAGGCCTTTCACCGTGCATATCTATGAGTAGATAGGCCCCACCCTGGTAGACCTTATCTATGATGTACGGGCCTTCATAGTTTGGCTCGAATTTTCCCCGCTTGGTGCGATTGGGGATCATAGGCCTTTTGACCACTAGCACAAGTTTGCCTTGGCGGAATGTTCTCAGTCGGGTCAATCTTTCATATGAGCGCGTCATCTTTGCTTTATAAGCTTCCAGATTTTGTTGCGCTATGAGCCGTGTTTCTTCAAGGGCATCAAGCTCCTCAAGCCGAAGGTTAGCATTTTATTCGTTCGTCAACTCGTAGTGGACTGCCACTCGTAAAGAGGGTAGCTCTATCTCGAGGGGGAGTACTGCTTCCGTACCGAATACCAACGTGTATGGCGTTGTGTTAGTGGCTGTCTTGAACGTAGTTCGGTACGCCCAAAGAGCCTCTTGCAGTCTCTCGTGTCAGTCTTTCTTATTTCGGGACACCGTCTTTTTCATGATCTTCGTCAGGGTCTTGTTGAAGGCCTCGGCTAGACCATTAGCTCGCGGATTATAGACCGAGGAATATCTCCAGTCTATGTTATGCTGTTGCGCGAAGCGACTGATCTTGTGGCTCCTGTAGGCAGGCCCGTTATCAGAGATGATCCGTCGCGGAGTCCCAAACCGGTATATGACGTGCGTCTTGAAGAAATGGAGGATATTCTCCGTCTTCACTTCTCTCAACGGTATTGCTTCTGCCCATTTGGAGAAGTAATCAGTCGTCGCCAGGATAAAACGATGTCCTCTAGATGATGCTGGTTCGATAGGGCCGACTATATCCGTTCCCCACATTTCGAACGGCCAGCTAGCCACCGTGGGATGTAGTGGATTTGGATCCTGGTGGATGAAGTCTCCATGGATTTGGCATGAGTGGTATTTCCTCGCATATTCGAGGCAATCCTGAATCATCGTGGGCCAGTAGTAGCCCATCCGTTTGATCTTCAACTTCATCTTGGGGCCCGCTTGGTGAGAACCACAGATTCCGTCATGAACTTCCTGAACGACTCTTTCTGCTTCGTCAGGTCCTAAGCATCTTAGCCACAGAGAATCGAATGACCTCTTGTACAGAGTATCATTGACGAAGGCAAAAGACAGAGCTCGTTTCATGAGCTGATGTCTTGTGGATGCTTCTTCAGGCATTCGGTAGGACTTAAAGTAGTCTATGAAGACTTCCTTCCAGTCCTCAGCCTTTTCTCATTCTTTTATTTGTAAGGTCGTCTGCTCAGTCGCTCCCTTTTCCTCGGATGATTCCGGAGGTATTTCTGCTGGGGAAAGCACCCGACGGCTTTGTACCATGATTCTAACGTCATCGAGGTTCTCGTCAGCCAGTTCTTTAGCAAGTTTGGCCAACACATCTGCTTTGCTGTTTTCCGCGCGCGGTATGCTTTCCAAAGTATAGGAGGGAATTTGGGTGAACAGTTGTTGCACCTTTTCACCGTACTTCACCAACTCCGGTTTGCACGTTTGGTAGTCAACGTTTACTTGACTAACGACCAGTTGAGAATCTCCGTATATGAGGAGGTTTTCAATTCCCATATTAATGGCGATCTCGAGGCCTGCTATCAAGGCTTCATATTCGGCTTCATTATTCGTCCTCGGCTCTGTTAAGAAGAAAGCGAAGCGCATTATCCCTCCTTGTGGAGTCACGAAGATGAGGCCTACCCCCGATTTGATTATAGGGGTACTTTGTTTGCGCTTTTTCATGGAAGATGCTCCATCGAAATAAAGTTCCCATTGGGTATCACCACCGTCGATTGGGTCAAACGCATGTTCATCTAGCAAATCGCAATTCAGAGGAGAATCGGCAGGTATCGGGTGCTCAGCGAGGAAGTCGGCGATGGCCTGGCCTTTCACTGCCTTGAGAGGTTGATATGTTATCGAAAACTCCATCAAGAGCAGGGCCCATTTAGCGAGTCGTCCCGTCAATATGGCCTTTGACATTAAATACTTAAGAGGGTCTACCTTTGAAATGAGACGGACCTCATGCGCCAACGCATAGTGCCTGAGCTTTGTTATCGCGAAGATTAATGCCAGACAGTGTTTTTCAATGGGGGAGTAGTTGCTTTCTGCCCCCAGCAGAACTCGACTTAAGTAGTAGAGTGCTCTTTCCTTCCCTTGGTCGTTCTCTTGTGCCCATAATGCGCCTAAGGAACCTTCGAGGGCGGTTGTATAAAGAATGAGGGGTTTCCCTTGACCGGAGCAGCCAACACCGGCGGGTTCTGCAGGTATTGTTTGATCTCGTCTAGCGCGCTTTGGGATTTTTGGTCTCAGACGAACGGAGTTCCCTTCTTCATCAGGTGGCTGTAAGGACGACACTTGCTTGAAAGGTTGGCTATAAATCGCCGTATATATGCGAGCTTCCCTTGGAGAGACCGCAGCTGTTTGAGAGTCCTTGGCGAAGGCATTTCCATGATCGCCTTGATCTTTGACGGATCTATCTCGATACCTCGGTGTCGGATGATGAATCTTAGGAATTTGCCTGAGGAAACCCCGAATGCACACTTAAGAGGGTTCATCTTCAAGTTGTATTGTCGAAGGCGTTAAAATACGGTCTTCAGATGCTCGAGATGTTCCTCGTACGATTTGCTTTTAACCACGAGATCGTCGATATAGCATTCGACGATTTCGTGTATGAGGTCATCGAAGATCTTCGTCATGGCCCTCTGGTAGGTGGCACCGGCGTTCTTTAAACCAAAAGGCATAACTTTGTAGCAGAATATACCCAGAGGAGTCCTGAAGGCGGTGTGCTTCTGGTCTTCTGGATGCATTTTTATCTGATTATATCCTGACGAGCCGTCCATAAAGGAGAAAACCTCGTGAGTGGACGTATTGTCTATCATCAGTTCGGTGACTGGCACTGGGAAATTGTCTTTCGGGCAAGCTTTATTGAGATCCTAGAAGTCTATGCATATGCGCACTGTCCCATTTTTCTTCATCACCGGGACGATATTGGTGATCCATTCAGGGTATTGAACTTCCTGGATGAAGCCAGAGTCGATCAGCTTCTTGACCTCGGCGTTGATACTCATCTCAAGCTCGAGCCGCATTCTTCTCGGCGCCTGTTTGACTGGTTTGACGTCCGGAGATATCGCCAATCTGTGCACAGCAATTTCTGGATCTAGTCCCGGCATTTCGGAATAGTTCCACGCGAAGCAATCTTTGTGCTGTAGAAGCACGTCCTTTAACGCAGCCATCCTTTTCCCAGATAGCAGCTCGCTGATGAATGTCGGTCGCGGGTCGTTTGCCGTCCCCAACTCAATTTTCTTGAGGTTATCTGCAGTAGTATGGATTCCATCTTCCAGCTCTTTTGGCGCTGGTGGAAATTCTGAGATTACCTCGTCGTTGCTATTTTCGAAGCACCAGGGAAGGTCATCCATGTTCTCGTGCTCTTCTTTTAATATCGTTATCACGTGACAAGTACGAATTCGCTTCCAATCCCAATGCGGAACTGGTTCTGTTCTCGTGACTTTGGGTTCGTGCTTTTGTGGCGGCGTTACCCTCCAGTTGTCAGACAGAGCGAATTTGCCGAGCTGATACTGATCTTCGACCTAATTCTTAAAAGTGAAGCAGTCTTCGAGAGGATGCCCTATTACTCGATGGTAAGAGCAATATTTTGGGTCAGAGACTTCGCCTGCTTGTTCGGGGTTTTTGGTCTCCGGCAGTGTAAGCATTTGATATTTTAGAGCAAGATCAAGTATTCTCTTCGTCTTGTCCCGGGAAAACGAGTACGCTCGGCCCATTTTTCTTATGAGGGATAGATCGGAACCGCTTGATTTTCGCTTACGTGACCTCTTAGCCCCGCTTTGTTGCTTTTGAGCACCTTTTTCGCCTTTCGACTTATTTCTGCCTCTGCGTCGGGCCTTCTTTATAATAGGTTGACAAGGAGCGGCATTTTCATCTTTCACGGCCAGTTGGAGGAGGCATTGCGTTTTGGCTTTCTCGTAGATGGCCATTTCGCGGTTATGGTCATCTCGGACTTTTTGACCAGCTTCCCTTATAAATTTGTCCATTCGTTCTTCGAACGGCGGACTAGGTACTTTTGCATCTGGAACTTTCACTGGCTTAGGATTAGCGTCCTCCCATTGAGCATCCGCTTCTTCATCGAAGTCATACACGACGTAGCAGCCGTGTAGTAATTCTCGCTTCTTTGACCGGATGTATCCAAGTCCTTTTGTCTCCATTCTCCCATTAAGCAGTTTGCGTTGAGTCCCGGGAACGTTCCAGACTTTATCATAGAACTTGGCTTTTCGAACGGTCTGCTTGAAGAATATCCCCTGGCGTTTCAGCAGCTTTTTTAAACCTTCCGTATAATATCTGGGAAGACGGATAGGCTGAAGCCTGTCTAGCGTAGGATCCGCGCCATGCCAGATTTCTTTCTCCACTTTGGTTTCTTCCGAGCGGTAGAATAGAATTGCTTTTTCACTTTCTCGCCTGGGAGGGATATAGAACGTTTGCAGCTCTTCTATATTGTAAATATCAAGTGCATCCAATTCTTTACGGTGTTTAAGCGGCACCATGGCGACTTGTAGACTTTGTTCTTCGTCAGCGGACGTTTCTATTAAAGGCCGAGCAGAGAATACAGCATGGACCTCATCTTCCGAGTCGCTACCAAAGATCAAAGCAGGAGTAGATGGCCCTGGCTTGTTGTGTTGGGGCGGACCTGAATAAACTATCTCCTCTTCCTCCTCGGTATCACTGCCGAAGACAGGGATGGTAGCATTAGCTTTATTCTCCGGCTTATGACACCTCTCTGTGTCTTCGAAATCCGGTAAGAAGTATTTGGCATCTTCATATTTGCGGACCTCGTTCACAGAGAACGGGTTCAGTTCTCCCGCCACGGTATACTCGAAACCATCCTTAAAATACTTCATACACTGATGTTGCGTAGAAGGGATGATGTTGTACTCGTGTAACCATGGTCGGCCAAGCAAAGCGTTGTAGCATGTCTTGGCGTCTATGACGTGGCACTTAATGTACGTGATGAGAAGCCCAAAGCGTAGCATTAGTATCACAGACCCAAGAGTTCTTGATGACAGGGAGTCGAACCCGGAGATGGTGATCTTATCCCGAGCAAGGTGCTGGACGCTCATGCAGATTTCTTTTAACACCCGCACATTGAGGAGGTTAACGGAGGATCCATTGTCGATCAGGATTTTGCCTATCTTTATGTCGTGGCAGTATCCTGAGACATAGAGGGGGCGATTGTGTTCGCACGTCCCAAGGAGAAGGTCTTCATCACCAAAAGCGACATCGGTAGTGTGCACTTTCTTCAATTCATCCTTCATCTTTTCTTCAGCCAAGAAAGCTTGGAATTGTTCCGGATCTTGTAATGCCTTGACTAATGCGTCTCTCGCCTCCTTTGATAGCAAAAGGGCATCAAGAATGCTGAGCTGTGAGGGTAGCTTCCTCAGATGCGTTAAGATGTTGTAATCCACCTTATTTCTCTTCGGCGGGTCTTTGGCACTTAGCTCCTCCACAACTTGGTCATCTAAGACGATATCTTCAGAGACCTTTTCTTTCCCTTTATCTTTTCTGTTTGAGGACCCAAGATTCTTTTCGGGGAGCGTGCGATTACGTAGCCGGATATTTTCGCAGACCTTCGGCTCTTCTTCTTTTCCCGAGGTGGACTCTTTAAAGAGAGGGCCAAGCTCCAGCTCCTCATCAGAATCGCTCCCGAATGTAGGCACCTGTGATCCCCCGGCGTTAACCATGCGACAATCACCGGTAATTCTGTTAAACCCTTCAGTCATATCCTTCCGTTCTCGACGAGTTTTGCGCTTTTCCCGTTTAAAGCGTTGTCGATGAGCAACGTATCCTTGCCACCATCTATCAAAAGCTTTGCACTCTTGAGTGGGGTGCGAAACCTTCTGATGATATAAGCAATAGGAAAGGTGCATTTCTATTTCACCGGTAATTTTTCCTTCGGAGGATGGTAGCTTCATACCCATTGATATGGCCTTAGCAAACCTTTTCCTCATCTTGAATTGGCTTTTGTCGGTAATGGAGGTATTTTGCTCCAGCGGGATCGCCTCAGCTCTTTCATCAAGTCGCTGGCGCTTGGCCCTTTCAAATATGACTGCCTCACGTTCTCGATCTGCTTTACTTTTCAACTGAGCTTCATTAAGGAATGCGTCAATTATCTCATATGATGGCACTGGAATTTTTGATTCGGTATCTGCCCCCAGCGTTTCAGTACAAGAAGTCTCCTCATCGTTCATGAACGAATGAGAAATCACATGACAGCTCGCCACGTGTTCTTCAGACTCATCAGATGAACTTTCTCCCTCATCTTCGTCTTGAAAAACATGATTGAGGAACTCTTGGAATGTAATGGGAGTCCGTGCCCTCTGGTTGTATTCCTCCAGCGCGTTAATTTGTTTTCGCAAGTCCGTGCGCTTGTCGCCAACCTTCACGGGCTTCTTAGATTTCTTTTTCTTCTTTTTCGAAGATTTTGACGGCCGGTTGCGAGTGCTTGAGCCACCACCATCGGTCTTTGGAGTTGGACGTGGCTTCAACATCCCTTCAATGACCAGCGGTTCCAACGGGTTCTTCCACCTAATCGCTGGACATGTCTGAAGATCGTTTAGCATCCTCTTTGTCTTGGCTGATAATACAACCTCCCAAGGAGCTTCTTCAACGACGGAGCATGTTGCCCCTGGCGTATTCGTCCCCTTAGAGGTGTGGGGCTGCGGGGGATTCACCTTCCATTTGTCAGATAACGCGAATTTGCCCTGTCGGTACTGGTTTTCAAGCCAATTTTTGAAAACGTAGCAATCTTCGATCGGATGGCCCAGTACTCGATGATAAGGACAGTAGTTGGGCTCATTGACATCACTTGGTAGCAACGGACGTTTTGGATCCGGCAGATTTATGAGTCGGTTGCGCAACGCCAGCTCGAATAACCTTCTCGTTTTATCGCGGGGAAAAGTTTAATAACGTTCTAGCCTCTCCTCAAGGGCTACGTATGGACGCATATTATTTTGACGAACAACCGGCTTCGAGTCGCTCGGTTGTTGTTGAGCATTAGCGAAAACGATCGCTTTTCCCTTCCCTTTGTCATTTCGAGAGTCCGGCTTTGGAAGAGGGGGTTTATGGCCCATCTGATCCATTTGCGCTAGCTTGTCAATCAAGGCCTGGAAGGTAGTCGGCTTGAAAAACATCATAAATTGTGAGATGGTTGCTTGCGGATCAAGGGTTCCCACAAATATACCCACCGCGGGAGCTTCTTCAATGTGCTGCTCGCACTTCGACCATAAGTTCCGCCACCGTATAGCATATTGAACCCATGTCTCTCCTGGCTTTACCCTGGTGTTAATCAGTGCCGTCATCGGGATGCGTTCACTGGCGCTTGCAAAACGCTGAGTAAATAGTAGCTCCATCTCTGCGAAGGTCTTGATAGAGTCGTTCGGGAGCTCAGAGTACCACTCGAACGCCGTATCTGATAAACTTCCAACAAACTGGCGAAGCAACAGCTTGTCGTCACCGCCGGTGTTGCCGCAGAGTGCCCTGAACTGGGCAACATGCTGGTGAGAATTGCCCGTCTCCTTGTAGACATGGAATTTGGGAATTGTGTAACCTGGCGGGTACTTGATTTGGTCGTACCAACTTGGATATGGCCGTCCCGTTTTTACGATCTGGCCAGCTTCTTCAGTCGCATGATGAACCCGTATTTGTTGGGCTATTACTCGTCCAAATCAGCTTTAGAGATTGTATCTTCTTTAGCCGTGGACAGAGCTGGCGGAGGATTTGATGTCTCTCCCCTATCGTCTCCAAGGACGATCGGGGGCTCTTCAGCCGGAGGATCTTGTTGTATCATCATCCCTATCATGTATTGGAAGAGGAGGCCCATATGCTGTATGTTGGCTGCTTGTTCAGCAGTCTCTTTATCCTTCTTTTCCAATATCCGACGAAGGAATTCGGCGTCGGTTTCTTCCCCTTGGCGTTCATCCGAGGACGTTTCAGGGTTTTCTTTTGGCCCTGTAAGTGCGGCCATAGCGTTCATCATCTCTTGGAGCTTCTGCTGCTGCTCCTGCGCCTTGGTCACTGATCGCGTAAGCGGTCGATGACCCGTAGATATGCGACTGTCCTCTTTACCAGACACCACATAGACGTTATGAACTACAATGTCCCCTGACTTAGGGCGTTTGGGTGCACCACCTCTGATATTTGTCGCCACCATGGGGGTTTTCTCCGGCCTCCTTCTTTTGTGGGCCGTTGAAGTTGAAGGGGCTGTTGCAGTGGGCACCCTAGCGATCGTTGTCCCCTGCTGTTTAATAGGACGGTCTTTTTCTTTTTGTACCTTCGTCTTCTTTTGTTGACGAGAGTGATCTGGGTCGATCATGGAGTCTTGAACCCTTCGCCAAACCTTGTATATTTTTTAGGACAGCCGTTGAGGGGGCTGTTCTTGCTTTGTTTCCGGAACTCTCTCCGCGGGCGGAGGAGATCTTTTCAATGTAGCGGTTGGAGAATTCATACGTACCCTCCTGAGCAGTTCAAAGCTGTTCCCAGTTGGAACAACAGCGTTGACTTCCACCACTGGAGCCGGTGGAGTTAGCCCTGAGGGGGAGTTGCCCCCTGCCTTCCTTACTCGTCGCCAATGGCGACGTCGAGTTTGACGAGCCGTTGGGACTGGCTCGGAGATTGAGACCGCTTCTTTTTGCCCCCTGTCTGAATGAGGCGCCGCCGGTGTTAACCTCTTAAAGACTGAGGTTGTCTTTTGAGGGATGATATTCAACCTGTCGAAGATAGATCCTCGAGCAGGGGCAGGAGCATGAATCGTCAGCCTTAAAAAGACTGACTCTTTGACAGGAGAAGCCGTCTTGACGACTTCTGGAGCAGCAGTTATTGCCTTCCTTGGGACAGCCAATTTAGAGTTCTGATCCAGCCTGGCGAAAACATAGGCTGTTGGTTTGGTAGTTGGCGACCCGTTGACAGGGGCCGTCGTAGCAGTGAGCCGGTCGAAGCCGACTTCTTGTTCACTTCCGGTGCAGGTATTGGCATAGAGAAGCTTGTAGGCGGGATCATGGTCCCGAAAAACAGGCCCGTGGTAGCCTGATTCACTTGCTCCACAGGCAGAGTAAGGACGGAGGCCGCTTGAGGCCCATATGCTACACCTCCAGGTGAGGCGGAGCGTCTGTTGCATTGGCACTTCGAGCAGTTGGTGCAGTTAGAGGCCATTGATGCTTGAGTTCTGCGCCAGGCAAAAGACCAAATCTTAGTAACTTGAAATCCAAAGGCAACCCTTTAACAAACCGCGATTGGTTCGCGAGGACAACACACGAAGTGTGGAGTGGAAAGAGGAAGAGGTCCCACCGGGCGTGCCAGAATCTGTTCCCCTCCGAACGGCGGCCGCGACGCGAGGACGTCTTGCCTGAGATTCGGGGCAGATGCTATATGGTTTTATCCGTCTACCTCTCCGAAGATGCCAAGTTGATTTATGGCATCGTGTATCGGAGGTTTAGAAGGATGTGTCCGATGTAGCAGACTTCGTCAGATTCCCCCTCATTTGAGGGGTTTTTGATTGTGGGGACGCTCTTCCCTGCAGGCGCAAGCCCCTGCAGTTAATTACGCTACCGCATTGCGGTAACCACTTTCTCCTTCTCCAGAATTTCACTTTGTGTCGTGTGTGTTTGTTTTGTTTGTGGATGCCCGTGGATTGTATACGGAGACTAAGTTATGCCGTCGCCCGTAGGACGTGGATTAGTCCAAATCCGTATTTACTTAAATTTGGATTTGGTGTTTTAGTTTAAGGATACATTAGCCATATTTGAGGCTAAGATCAACTTAAACGTTCGTTAATGATACGTTAGTCCTGATTTGAGACTAAGATCGACTTAACGGGATCGCTTAGATCCGACAAAAGAGCGTTTGGGCTCTATTGTTCCAGTTTAGGGACATGGTGGTCCATATTTCAGTTTAGGGACGTGGTGGTCCGACATTAGTTTAAGGACGTTTCGGTCCAACATTAGTTTAAGGACGTTTCAGTCCACGAGTTTAAGGACCCCGCAGTCCATATTAATATGTGGTCGTCGGGACCCGTCGCCTCTCTGACGTCGTTGAAGGATTACAACGATAGGTGTCAGAGGAGTTCGGAGATGTACCCTCGAACCGGATGTAAATTGATTTTGGGAGCAGCCGTGCTCAGTCAATTTAATTTGAGGACTTATGGCCATGACTGGGCTAAGTCCAGTTGAATGTTCAACATTTTTATTTGTCTTTGGCCTATTAGGCTTGTGCTAGGGCTTTGCCCCTTTTTAAATAATGCACTGCATTATTTTTGTTTTGTTTGGACTCTGCCCTTTTATAAATGATGCAAAGCATCTATTTTGTTTGGGCTCTCCCCTTTTTATTGCACTGCAATTTAATTAGGCCTACTAGGTCTTTTTGATTTGGGCCTGGCCCTTTAGGAAATGCATTGCATTTGTCAGGCGCTTTGCGCCAATCAGAGAGCGCAAGTGCTTGTGGTGACGACACGTGTCACGCAAGCGCAGTGCGCTGCACCAATGCGCTGCGCTTGCGCTGCTGACACGTGGCGCGCTCTGGTGAGTTGCGCCAATTTCAGAGAGCAAAACTCTATCTTAAAAGCGCACAGCGCAAGTGAGTCGGATGCTGACACGTGGCGCTCTCTGGTGGCTTGCGCCAACCCAGGAGCGCAGCAGTGCAGTTTTGTAAGTGCAAAGCACTATTAATTTGATAATAATAAAAAAAAATTTGAACCAATAGTTCATGACAAAGTGCAAAGCACTATTTGATTTCTTGATCTAATTTAGATCAAAGAAAACAAGTATTTTCTTGTTTCTCTTGTTGATCTCAAAGAACCAATGGTTCATAAGTGCAAAGCACTATTTTTTATTTTATTTTTCTTGTTTTAAAGAACCAGTGGTTCATAAGAAGTGCAAAGCACTGTTTATCATGTGAAGATCATTGATCTTGTTTTTAGATCAATGATCTATTAGAAGAAATTTCTTCTATTTTGTGAAGGTTTTTACCTTTTTCTTGAAAACTTTTTCAGAGTTCTCTCTGTTTGAAGCTCTTGATTTTTTCAAGAATGTTGATGCCTTTGAATTGAGGTCTAGGGGCCTTTATATAGTGCCCATAAATTTGTTAAAGAGATCTTTCTCTGAGTGATTTGGGGAATTTCCCCCACCGTTGGATCTTTGATCCAAGGGCTTCTGTTTTACAGAAGAAAATCTTCTTGTTTTAACAAGAACAGAAAGATTTCTTTGGAATCTTGATTCTGTTTGGCGCAAACGTCCCAGCGCGTGACACGTGTCGCGCAGCGCAAAGCGCAGCGCACCTGCGCTAGCGCATCTGCGCTGATACGTGTCGCGCAGCGCAACTGCGCTGACCCGTGTCGCGCAGCGCAGCGATTGCGCAACTGAAGCGTTGCTTCCTTTGATTTTGCTTTAAACAGAGCTTTTCTCTGATTGGGTGAGCTGCCTTGGGCGCTGTGCTGATGCGTCTGCGCCAGACACGTGGCGCGTTGCGCCCGGGATTTGAAGCGTTGCTTCAAAATTTTGAATTTTGAATTTCAACAGAGCTTTGCTCTTATTGGGGGAAACAAGGGACACATTAAGGATGTGCTTATAGACCCCAGCTCCCACGTATATGATTGCCATCATACTGCTGGCTGTCAAGCAAGAATCTTATCGGCTCTATCAACATGTACATGATGATAAAGACAAACCAGATAGCATACTATCATCTCGAGTAAGACTGTCCTACCGGTATAGGTCCTCCCTCAATCATTGCAATCACGTACCCGCGATCCAATAATTGACTTCAAGGGCACTATATCCAACAAACACATCTATCTCAATCTTATCATATTCATCGATCTCATGTCATATCTTATATCATGCTACTATAAATCTCATATATCACTTCGAGACATTCTTATCAATTGTATCATTTCATACTAAACCTTTAATCACATCCATAGGTTCCTAGTATAGGTTTCTCCAACCATATCCTATATATATATATATATATATATATATATATATATATATATATTGGTTTTCCATTTATAATTTGAGGGGGTGCTATACGCCATCCACCCGACTTCCCCCGTAGATATAAATCTACTCATCTTAATCCTTGCTTGCCGAAGTCGATGCCACCATGCTCTTCCCTTGTCGTACGACGTCCACACGGGTACCTATAGTTTCAAAACGCTATATCGTAAAACAAGAATCAAGATACAATAAAACCCAATACGACATACGAGACACACATGGGTTAGAATCTACGGCCTACATATGCAAGAAGAACCAAATAACCCTCGACATCGACGTACGAACGCCAATCGATCGAGACAAAACACAAACACCCAAGTTAAAGTCATTAAAAGTCACAAAACCAAAACAACAACTCAAGAAAACACCTCCAGATTTTGTTCCAGGTGAAATTAGCCAATTCTGCATATGGGGTACGTCTAATTTGCCTAAATTGGAGCCATGGACAAAGCACAAGGCGATTCCCTCATACCAAGGCCGCAATTTGCGGCCAAAATAAGATAATTGGCGGCCAGAACATGGAGTGGGGATCTCAGGTTTTGGAGTTAGCTTCTAGGTTGCCTGCACACCTCTCTGTAATTGCTGCTTTATTTATAGAGCCCCCGGGTGATAGCAGATCTCGAAACAACATCACAATTTCCACAAATTTCCGATATCGGAGATTCTAAGTTCATGTCTCGGGGTTTTAATCTCTGATTTTGTCCAGAATTCTAATACTAAGAGGGGTTTTATGGCCTCTGCTAACCTCAATTACACTTCACAACTCATAAAATTCCTTTACTCTCATCTTGGAATTTTCCAAGATCACTAAACCTTAATTAATCAACCCAAATCTACTATGGAACTTTAAGGAATTTAAATTCTAAACTAAGGATGTGTAGATTACCTCATTTGGCAACTCAAGAAAATTCTTGAGTTGCTCAAAGTCTTCAAAATTCAACTTTGATTAGTCCAATGGGTTTGTATAGAGGTTGTGATCACTTTTTGTGAAGGGAGTATAAGGTTTTGGTGAAGAAATTGAGATGAAACATGGAGGTAGAAGTGGAGGGAGCTTGAAGAGGAAGAAGATGAAGGAAAATAATGGGGTGAGGATGAAAGGCAGCCCCCCTCTCTCTCTTATCCCCACTCTCTCAATTATCACATGCCACCCTCTCTCTCTCTCATCACATGCTATTAACTTTTATTTTCTATTTCCTTTTAAAGCCACATATCAACAAATACCAATGAAACAACATACAACCAAATGCAGCATGTCATGGTGCACTAACCATGGAAAATGTAGAAACACGGATTTGGCTTAATCGCGATTAGTAGTGCACTAATCAACTTTTTTTCAAACTGCATATAATTAATTATAAAAATGTTAAATCCAATAAATATATTTTTAAATGAATAAATCGTTTTAAATCTCCAATTATTTCACAAATATTGGTATATATATTTATACCATTTTACGAAAACCCCAATTTCGCAAATCGGGTAGTTTTCGCGAGATATATTATTTTAATATTAAATTGCAGAAATAATATTTTATATTTTCTGAAATGTTACATATTTGTTCACAACCTATCTAATATCTGAACACATATTATAACCTGAGGAAATGGGGAAATCGATGTAGAATTGAACTTATATTTAGCGAGGTACAGCGATTTAGAGGATGATCATTCGATTTTAGCAATATAAACTGATTAGGTCGTGAGCCTAGCGGTACTGCTGCAGAGTTATGTCCTGGGAAACAGCGGACCGTACTCTCGGACATACACGAGACCCTTGTTAAACACGAGCATCCTTTTCCACCGATCGATTTCAATTGACTTAGTGACTGATAGGCAGCGATATACATATTTCTTTGAGTGCCGGCATGATGCACATACTATATTGTTCACATATACCTGATATTCCATATTCTCATGATACCAGTTTATACCGTTCATTTCATGCTTAATATCATTATACACATTATATATATTGCTATATGTGTCATCCTGACGACCTGAGTGTGCATGCTCAGAGAATGTGGTGGACCTAACTCAGGAGCATGACCTGTCCTACGAGATCACGGAGATTTAGACCGTGACACCAGCGTTATCGCCTTCCGCTTGCAATAAAAAAATTGTTATTTCTTTTGGTTAATAGTTTATTTCGTTTGAATAATTGTATCCTTGAACTTTATTGATTAAATATAATAAAGTTGTGAATTGTGATTTCCTTTACATTTATGTTGTGTTTACTGATTACCATGTAATAATAGAAGCCGAAATATGACTATGGCGTGATTATTCGCCTGCCGTAGGAATATGGCTGATCTTGTCACTATCGTATTCCGTATTTTGGGAAGTGGGACGTGACAAATACTCTCAACTGTCAAGGTTTTTAACTAAAATACCCAAGTGTTTTTGTTCCAGTAAAATACCTTTTATTTACGATTTTTAAAATGATGTTTCCCTTAAAATTCCCTCAAAAGCAGTTGTTAAGGTATGTTACTGTAATAAAAGAGCTCAAAGGTTTTGGTTACTGAATCTCGATTGCATTTTACAACTCGAATTTGACTGAATAGAAGGCGCAAACAACGGAGTTGATGAAAAGAGGGAAACGACAAGACCATGAAGGCGATGGGGTTTATATTATTTTGATTACAATATAAACAAACCTAAAACAGGTCAATGGCCATCGACTGGCCGGCATTCTCCTGCATGTAGCCATGACGACTAGTCGTTGCTTGCCTGCCCTTAACCATGGCGACTGTTCGCCACCCATATATCGACCATCCGCGATCTACCAACGCCGCCGCCGCCGCCGCCATCCTTATCATGATACATATAGCGTGATAGGATATTTAAAAAAAAAAGACAATTAATTTATATTTGATAAATTTTGAATATGGATATGAAGCCAAGTAGGATTATTCTTAGTAATAGACCGCGGTAAAACAAAACCGCGTTTTAATTAAACGTTGGTTGAGTTAACTTGCCTAAAAAGTAACTGGCACACTTGCTTAAAAATAAAGCCAACTTATTTAATTAACCGCCGCCGCCGCCGCCGCAGTGAAAATCCAACCTCGGTCACCGCTAGTGAGTGAGGAGAAAACTCAGAGATGATGATGAACTTCGTAAAGGCGTCATCTTTAATGAGGTCTTCAGTAGAGACGACGACGATCTTTCCTCAGAAAAGCCTCGATCTTGATGAGGTCCTCAGGATCAAGCGTTTGCTCGATCATTCTCAAGACCAAGTAAGCTTCTTTTTTTCAAATTTTTACTTGTTTTCGTAAAAAGATTTCCTTTTTCTTGACTTTCATGCATTTTAGGTTCATGGGTCGTTTTCAATTTACGTGATCTCATTTGGGTTCTCTTCCTTCCTTCTTTTCTTATGATTTTTTTAACGTTAGGTGTAATTTTAGGGTTTTAGGCGGGGGCTGTGGGGTAAGTTTTAGGGGACTCAGTTCAGTTGACGATATGCATCCAGAAAGCAACCATCTTTTCTTTATTCACTAAAAGAATTGATTTATTTCAAAGATGGTTTTGGTTCAATTAGGATTGAATTAGGGTTTTCTTTGTCATATTCAATTAGGGTTTGTAGCTATTCTAGTATGTTTTGGTTCAATTAGGATTCATTTTCATATTTTTCTATTTTTTATATCAAGGTTTTTTTTTTGGGTTTGTTTTAATTTTTAAGGAACCAGGTGGGGATATGCATCCAGGAAGCAACGGCTTTTTTTTGAGATAACAGGTGGGATAAATTAGCCACCCCTCAATGGGGGAACTTGGGCCCGATCCCGGTCTCCCCATAGGCTACTCCAGGTATCACCAATGGACTCCTCCAAGCCCTTAAGCAACGACTATTTGTTTATGCACTAAAAAATTGTGTGTGTGTGTGTGTATATAAAGTTTTGGTTCAATTAGGGTTTGGCTTGATTGAATTAGGGTTTTCTATGTGAAATTCATTAGACATTATAGTATATTTTGGTTGCGTTAATATTGTAGGGTATTTTTTTGATCCAGAGGGAGCCACTTGGAGATATTGGGCCCACCAAAAAATGATTTTTATTTATACAGAGTGACAAGAGTTGTGGAAAAAGGATTATCAATTTTTTTTTTAAAAAGAGTTGTGAAAAATGTATTTGTTCTGATTTCATCAATAATTTTTGGTGCCCATTTGGGGATATATGAACCTAAATGAGCATTGATGTGCTTTGAGAAGCTATTTTTGTTTTACTTTTAGCTTTTGTGCTTGTAGCCTGGGAAATTTATACTTGAATCACTACGGTTGTTGCAGTCGATGGAACTTCCTCCAGAAATCATCAATGTATGAATTCGATTTTTACCTTCTGTTGATCTTATATATGTTTATTTAATTGTTATTTTACAAAATGCTTAATGTTTGTTTATGAAATCAATCCCAAAATTGTTCCCTGTTCATATTTGGTGTAGGCTACAGGCATTTCAAGTTCTGTCAAATGCATGCTAAAGAACACCTACGAACGGATCAGGCAACAGCTGGAAGTTATTAGCTTGTAAGTGTCGATTCATATTTCAAATTACTACGATTTTTATTCAAGGTTTCGAATTTTGTAGTTGCTAGATTACCTGCTTTGTTTTTGCAGCAATGGGATTGAAATCGCCTTGAAATTATCATTTTTATTCTTTTTAACATGCCCATGAAATTAATTTTATTATGTATATAGATTGTCACCTGCAAAATTTGATGTTTAATCTTTGCGCATTTAACTATTATCTACACTGTTGCGGAAAACACGATCATGAAACAATACAAACGATATAGAGAAGCAATCAGATAAACCAATGCAATGGAAATAAGAGTACTAATCAATCAAGACATCAGATTATACTTGGAAAACCCTTTCGGGAAAAACCACAGGCGAAAGAGGATTTATTAATCGACAAAATTATGGAGGATTACAAACGGTGGATGAATCTCTCAAAACCCTAGCTTCCTCTCACAAACAAAGGGTTCATATATCTCAAAAGCTATCACAAATGCTATCTCATCTAGGGATACAAAATACTACAATATATATATTATTAGACAGATAGGATGAAATAACTAATTTCCTAACAGAACAAATATTCGGCCCAAGACGACGGTAGACGTCTGAAGAAGGACTTGGTAGATGTTTGCCCAAAAGCTTCATGAAACTCCAGAGAGTGCGCCGACGTCTGACGAAGGAACGACAGATGTCTGGCCAAAACAGAGCAATTGCTAACGTCTGAAGAACAAGAGAGGAGATATCTCTTGACTCTCTGTGTGCATGTTTTCGAATACGTTTCAGACGTCTGAACCTCAAACTTCAGACGTCTGCCTCCTTGCTGTAACTGAAACTGAATCTGGAATACTCCGTGTAACACCGAATTGAATTGGGAAACTTCAAGAGATCAAGAATACGAGGCAAACATAACAAATCTCCACCTTGCTTCGTATTCGCCACAAAACACCTTCATAATATTAGTAGTAGCTCCACCTTCTCCACAAAACTCCTAAAGGGCTCAATGAGTGCGACGCACTCCAATTAAGTTCAAGCAATACTCAAACTTAACAAACGAAAAAGACTTAGTCAACATGTCGGCCGGATTATTCGCCGTGTCGACTTTTACGATTATCTTTTCCTTTTCAATGACATCCTGAACAAACCAATACCGAAAGTCGATGTGCTTCGTTCTGTTATTATGTTTTGGCTATCACAATAGACTATTATGGTATCCTTTTGGATACCGAGTTTTGAAAATAATCTCTTCAACCATATTGCTTCCTTAACAACCTCAACAACAGTTTATATTCCGACTCTGTCGTAGACAACGCTACCATAGGGTGTAATGAAGCACGCCAACTAATAGCACATTCTCTTAAAGAGAATACATAGCCGGTGATAGATTTTCGCCTTTCGAGGTCACTTGCGTAATCGGAATCACTGAATCCAACCAAACTATCACCGCTCTTTCCAAACTCCAACCCTACATCAGTCGTATCTCGTAGCTATTATAAAATCCATTTAACTGCTTGTCAACGGCCTTTATCAGGAGATACCATATAGCGACTAACACTAACTACATGTGAAAATATTGGGTCGGTTACAAACCATGACATACATAATGTTACCCACCGCACTCGAATAAGGAACATGCGATATATACTTTATTTCTTTCTCTGTTTACGGTGATAAACGGGTTGAAAGTTTGTAATGAGCTGCCAAAGGGGTATTTACTGATTAGCGTCGATCATGCCAAAACGCTCCAAAAATTTCTCAATATATCGTTGTTGAGACATGTAAAGTTTTCCTCCTTTGCAACCGCGCCTAATTTCCATACCGAGAATTTTCTTGGCCGCTCCCAAATATTTGGTCTCGAACTTGCCTTTCAACTGTTCCTTAAGCTTCTGAATATCAACTATATATTTTGCTGCTAGCGACATATCATCAACATAAAACAAGTATATGAAAATCCATCGGCGAGCTTCTTACAATAAACGTAATTGTCGCCCTTATTTCTCGTAAACCCAATATCCTTCATGAAAGAGTCAAATTTGTTATGCTAACGTCTACGCGACTGCTTCAAACCATAGAGTGACTTCCATAACAAACAAACGCGGTCTTTCTTACGTTCAATTTCAAAATCATCGGGTTGTTGCATGTAAATTTTCTCTACCAAATCACCGTGCAAGAAAGCGGTCTTAATATCGAGCTGCTCGAGCTCCAGATCTTACATAGCTACCAAACCGAGCAAGACACGAATAGAGATGTGTTCCAACCGTAGAAAATGCTTCATTGAAGTCCACTTACCTAACTTGCGAATAAGTTTTAGCTACCAACCGTGTCTTATATCGAGTATCTACAACCCCTTGATCTCCTTTCTTCTTTTTGAAAATTCTCTTGTAGCCAACTATTATTTTCTTTTTTTAGGCTTAACGAGTTTCCATATTTGGTTCTTGTGGAGAGAGTCAATCTCTTTATTCATAGCGACTAGCCAACGAGCTGATTCAGCAGAAGAAATAAATTCTTGATAACTTGTAGGCTCGCTGCTATCAACTGTCTTTGCAACGGACAACGTATACGCCACTAGATCATCGTAGCCATATCTCTGTAGCGGTCTAATGTCCCTTCGTTGTTGGTCTTGAGCGAGTAGATACTGCTCATCTTGGGACCGATCTTTATCAGACGATGGTGAAGGAGAGATCTCCTGCAAACCCGAGTTTTCACCGATTTCAATTTTAGCGCTCGGCTTGTCCTTCCTTGAATCGTCTTTAATTGGAGATTCCGTGTTCTTCGGCTTCAACATAACAGACTTGTCAAACGTCACATCTCTGCTAATCATAAATTTTTGCGACTTCGGATCTGAACACCACAACCTATAACCTTTGACACCGGTAGCATAACAAAAAAAATGCATTTCTTCACTTAAGGATTTAATTTGCCTTCACGGCAATGTGCATATGTAGGACAACCAAACACTTTAAGTGTTGAATAATCGGCATGCTTCGCAGCCATACCTATTCAGGTGTTTTACTACCAAGCGATGTATGAGGTGATCGATTCACTACATAACATGCCGTGTTCACCGCCTCTGCCTAAAACTCCTTACCGAGCCTTACATTCGATAACATGCATCGAGGTTTCTTCAAAAGAGTCCGATTCATGCGCTTCGCGACTCCATTTTGTTATGGTTTTGTGGATAACGGTATGATGCCGAACAATACCTTCGTTTTTGCAGAATTCATTGAAATTTTCACTACAAAATTCTAATCCGTTACCCGTCCTTAGTCTTTTAATCTGTTTCTCTATCTACTTCTCAATCAACGTCTTTCATTGCTTGGATGTAAGAAACACATCACTTTTATGCTTCAAGAAGTAGTCCCAAATTTTTCTCAAAAAATTATCGATGAAAGTAAGCAGATACTTCGCATCTTTTTCTTTGGAAGCAATTTGAGAGGGTCTCCAAAGATCCGAATGTATATAGTCAAGAGCGTTTTTTGTGTTGTGCGCCGAACTGAAGCTGACTTATTTCTGCTTCCCAAAAACGTAATGCTCACAAAACTCTCTGTTCGATGTACTTTGACCACAAAAAAGACCTTGTTTCGATAACTCGGTCATACCTCTCTCACGCATATATCCGAGTCTCATATGCCATATACCATAATCTGGTAACTTTTGAATTTGACATGGATTTAGATGATTAACTGCCGCCGGCCCGGTAGTTGTCGAACCCTGCAACATATAAGAACTCAATTTTCAAGCCCTTCATAATGACGTGAGCACCTTTAGTTATTTTCAAAACTCCATCTTCAGCGGAGAACTTATAACCCTTAACGTTGAGTGTACCCAATGAGATGAGATTCTTCTTCAAGTTAGGTATGTGCCTAATTTCCGCTAATGTTCTCATAACTTCGTCAAACATTTTCATTTGGATCGTCCCCTTGTCAATAGCTCGACACGAACTATTGTTTCCCATCAAAACCACTCCACCATCAATAGACTCATAAGTGGTGAACAAATCCCTATTAGGACACATATGGTAGGAACAATCCGAATCCATAATCCATTCATCCTTAGATTGATGTATTTTGTCAAGAACCACAAGTAGATCTCCTTCTCCTTCTGATATACTAGCTTCAGCTGAAAACTCCTTCTTCTGTCTTTAAACCGCTGCTTGCTCTGCAATTTGTAACAATCGACTTTAAAGTGTCCATTCTTCTTACAATAGTTGTAGGTCAAGTTTTTATTCTTTGACCATGACTTTTTACTACCTTCTGAATTTCTCTTCTCCGCTCGCCTATGAACAAATAAGGCTGAAGATTGACTATCGCCTTCGTTAGAAGTTAACTCTTTGTCGATCTTCTTCTTTATCATCGAATTTTCTTTGACATTCTTGATCGAGATGGTATCTCGTCCATAGACTATGGTGTCATGAAAGTGCTTATAATTGGATGGCAAAGAACATAATAATAACAATGCTTGATCTTCATCATCAATCTTAATATCGAATCCAGATTTGTAATGATCGAATTAAACTCACCGATGTGGGATTTGATAGGAGAGCCTTCTGATATATAAAGTGTGTAGAGACGCTGTTTCAACAGGAGTCATTTGTGATAGACTTCTTCAAATATAACTTCTCTAACTTCAACCACAAACTAGCCGTTGTCTTCTCCACCAAAACTTCTTGCAAAACTTCATTTGTCAAACACAACTGGATAATTGTGAGGGCCTTTTCATCCAACTCCTCCCATGCTTCCTCCGTCATAATAAAAGGCATTGAATCCTTTCTAAAAATTACCTTTCTCAAATTATTTTGTGTCAAATACGGCAATCATACGAACTTGTCTTAGACTAAAACTCATAGACCTATCAAACTTCTCAATATCGAACTTCATAATCCTTGGAGACGTGATGTAAGCTCAAAAGAAGATACCTTGAGTGCTTACAAACCCTAAAACTTCAAAATCACAATCTAAGAAGATGGTGAAGAGGACACAAGCGTCGTTACCCACCGTAAACTTAGATTGTGAGATCTAAAGACCCAACGGTTCAAACAAAACACCAAATCTTCTAAACACTATATAGCTTCGATACCAATTTGTTGGCTCTGATACCAGTTTGTTGCGGCAAACACAATCACGAAGCAATACGAACGATATAGAGAAGCAATCAAATAAACAAAAGCGATGGAAATAAGAGTACTGACCAAACAAAACACCAGATTTTACGTGGAAAGCCCTTTCGAGAAAAACCACGGGCGAGGAGAAGCTTTATTAATCAACAAAATTATGGAGGATTACAAACTCTAGATGAATCTCTCAAATCCCTCTCAAAACCCTAGCCTCCTCTCACAAATACAAAAGGGTTCAAATATCTCAAAAGCTATCACAAAGGTTATCTTATCCAGGGTTACAAAATACTACAATATATATAGTATTAGACAGATATGATGAAATAACTAATTTCCCAACAGAACAAATATTCGGCCGAAGACGACAACAAACGTTTGAAGGACTTGACAGACATCTGCCAAAAACCTTCATGAAACTCCAGATCGCGCGCGCAGATGTCTGATGAAGGAACGACAGACGTTTACCCAAAAATAGAGCAATGGCTAATGTCTGAAGAACAAGTGAAGAGATGTCTCTCAATTCTCTGTGTGCATGTCTTCGAATACGTTTCAGACGTCTGAAGCTTCTGCCTCTTTACCGTAGCTGAACCTGAATATGGAATACTCCCTGTAACACCGAATTGAACTGGGAAACTTCTAGGGATCAAGACTACGAGGCAAACATAATATACACAAAAGTGAACTTGAGCCAATCGATGTCTCTCTCTAAGCTTATTTTTGTACTTCACTTACATTCCAGTATTGTACTAAACTCGTGGGGCGGGGGTGGCTGGTTTAGGATACACAATTCATGCAAACACCATTTAATTTAAGAAGAGGAACATAGAAAAGGTGTGTTAGTGGATTGGTCGTTGACAGAAACTTCTTCGTTGATCACACACATTTTCTACTCATGATTAGCTGCTGGTTAATTGATCGAAAAAGCGAAAGTGAGAGCTATGCTAGAAATAGTTAATTTGTGATGAACTTGACAATTTTTCTTGTCTGGATTGCATACGTCTCAATATTTTGTTAAATATGAGATAATATTTGTTTCGAATGAAGGAGCCATTCGTTACTGCATTGTGTATTGATTAATAACGACGCCACAGTCACTACTAAATGAGTCAAATTTGTAACTAATCACTTTCTAAAATGGCGAATCACTGTTTTAATATACTCTATCTATCTCTATTCAACTTGCTCTAACTTTCAACTTTGAAGATAAACCTGAACCATGAAGCTCTCTGTTTAAGATAAAACAATCCACTTTAGTTGTAATGTTTAGCATCTTTAGGCTCCACCTGTATGTATTAAGTAGTGTACAAACAAATAAGGAACTCATGTTTCTATCAATTTTCAGTTAAAAATCATCACTTTTTAATCTATTGCATATTCAATTAATTATCATCAAACCTCACTTTTCTAAAATGTTAGAGCAGTTTAACAATTATATCTACATACACAAGTTTCACCAACTGGGCTTTAGCTCGGTTGGTACCAATTTCCTCTCCAATGCGAGAGGTCGTAAGTTTGATCCCCTTCGGGGTTGATTCAAAAAAATAAAAAATAAAATACATGCCCAAGTTTCTTAGTCTATATGTCAACCCTGGATAAAATTACTAATATTTATTTTGGTTGTAATTTTTGGGTGTAGGGGATCGACTATTCTTCTAAATGCCCGGATGCATGAAACTAAGGGAACTACAGGTAAGCTTTTCTTTCCTTTTTTTCTTGTAAAAGACAGTTATGATATTCTCATGACTAATCACTAATTACATATTGCAGAAGCTACTACCCCGGACACTGTCCTTTCATTTGTTTATCAAACTCTTTTTCTTATCGACTATTTCTTCTCTATTGTGTTGCAGGTTTTACATGCGAAGGAGTTTTCAAAGAAACCGATAAAGAGTCTCATTTCGATTGTCATATAATAGAGAAGAAGGATAATGGTGAAAAAATGAAGAAGAGGCCACGAATAATTGTTAAGCCGCTGAAACCTCATGCAAATTCCAATGAGACGGTAAATCCTATGAATGGTAGGAGGCCATTAATCTCCCCGGGTGAATTAGCAAAAGATTTGAAGAAGGTTAATTCTGATGAAATAACTGAAGAGGTAACAAGACTTGCTAAGCCAAAGCTTTGAATCCTTGATTATACCAGTTAAAAAATAATTCGACTTAATATTTTTCTTTTGTTCTATGAATACACAGGAAGCTGAAGGCCTAGATTTACGAGATGAGCCAGTGATCAAAAAGAGAAAGCTTTTGCCAGAAAAATATGAAGAGGTTAAGAAAGATAATGGTGAGATGAAAAGGCCACAAACAGTTGTTAAGCCACTGAAACCTCAGAGAATTTTCAATGAGAAGGCCAGTCCTATGAATGCTATGAGTCCATTGGTACAAGAGATGGAGTCTATCGCTGATGAGAACATTAAAGAGGTAAGATATACTACTACACTAACGCCTGCAGCATAAATAATAGCGGTTAATAAATAATTTTGATCTAATATTTTCTTTTGTTTATTGATATACAGAAATCTAAAGCTCTATCTTTTCAAGGTAAACCAGAGATCAACAACAGAAAGCTTCCGCCAGAAAGATATCAAGAGGGAAATAATGGTAAAGTTATCTGCCTTTGCAAAAAATAGTAATGTTGTCGTCATTTTCTTGTCTTATTTAGTGTAATTTTTCATATAACGAAATTAACTTTTTCTTCATAAATATGCAGCAACAAAGGAACAGAATGTTAATGTGATGGATGTGAAAATCTCATCAAAACAAGTTTTCAAGCAAATAAATTTTAGCGAAAAGAATTCAAAGCTACATCAAATACCAGACTCTCTTATGCGGGTACCAACATTATCACCTCATGTCCAAGATGTAAGCAGAGCAAAACCTGAAGTTTTATTTTTGTGCAAGTTAGAAAGATAAAACATACTGATTGCTGTTTTTTCTTTGTGGATGTGTTTAGAAACCAGAGAAGCGAAATTATGAGGATAAGCTGGAAATTACGAAAAGAAGGCTTCGCGATAGCTATGAAAATGCAAACGATGGTTTATTTCTCTTCTTTCATTTTAGCGGTTGATATCAATTTTCTTTTTGTGAAGAATTAGAAATTTACCGACGTTTGTTCTTTGCTCTCATCGTGCAGAAAGGAAGAAGCATTGTGTAAAGCTCATTGACTTGAATGAGTTGCAAGCGCGACAGCCTAAAAAAGAGATCAAGCCCAAAGCGAAGCGTGGGTGTCCCATTAGCGCTTATACAAAAGCAGCCTACACGCGATGACTGTCATATAACTTGGTAGGGCAGAAGGAAGCAAATTCTCTGGAATGATGCAAGCTGTACATATACATAATTTGTATATGATTTATATGCATAGTTAGGCTTTTTCATGAAAAATATTAGTTTGCTGTAAAAATTAGTCTTTTTTGTCTTAATGCTGTAGCTCAATTAAGATTTGAGTAAGCAATTCAAGACAAGTGATTGACTGGCTGCTTTTAGATACTTTTGTTTGTTTTATATAATGATAATATAATGATTCCCCATTTATTTGTTGATTGATTTCCGTTCTTGTTTGGTTCAGTTTTATTTTCTTCTTGGCAGAGAGCATTCTCTTAGACATGGAATTGCCATATTTTATTACATGTGCTAAAAATCTCTGGGGTCAGAAAAATGATTTGAAATATTTCTGGATAAATTGAAAAGGTAAATAGAAAAGCAATAATCATCCATTTTTTCAGGAAGAAATTAGAATCATTTTGACTTTAATGAAATAAAAAATATACTTTTGATTCTATTTTAAGAAATCAATACTATAATTTTTTTTTTGAAAGCATCTGATAAAATTTTAAGCAATAATAATCATACAAATAAAAAATTTGAGCATATGAAGATGTAAAGAATGAATTATTCAGTAAACATATTTTATTCTTATTAAATTTATACATATTCACGAACGAGGGGACGATTATATAGTTTATTTACGAGTGTACACGAGCTTTTGATATAACCGGGTTCCATCAATATGATTAGCCTTGTTGAGTTTTGTCCCATCTTATATCTTATATCCATGCGGCTTTTATATTTTTTCCAATGTGGGACCATGTTACCCACATATCTAAACACTCCCCCTCACGTGCAATATGGTTGTCACGTGGATCGTACAAATACATGTAGTGGCTAGTCTCGAAAAGGCGGAGTGTTTGACAGCTTTGTCGGGCCATGAATTTCGATGTGATCTCGCGATGGCCGATGGAGTCGAGATGGTCTCAAAAAAGGTAACGATCTCGAAAAGAGGGCGGCGATGAGATCAAGAGTTGATGATGGTGTGATCTCATGAAGTCGACAGAGTCAATGCGATCTTGTAACGGCAAAGATGCCCATGAAGAAGATCGATGATGAGACCGGCGAGGATCAATCAATGTTATCTGGTATGCTTTGATACCGTATTGAATTTATATTGAAACATTTCCAAATTTTTTAATATTATTTCAGAATTTAATTAATGATATAATGACTTTAGGTGGCATGATGCATGTACGAGGCAAAGATGAGACAAAACATGCACTATATACGTACATATTCTTTTATTGTTATTCTTTCTTTTCCAAATCTTACTCTCTCTCTCTTTTCCCTTCGAGACTTGTTTGTCCAAAATCCCTTCTTGCATAAAAAACCACTCAAGTTTCACTAGAGTTTGAAGATTTTGAAGATTTCCATGCATTTGCGAGTTTCTTGATCCATAAGCTAGATATATACTTCATTATTTACTTATATTAATGATATTAACTTAGTTATAATCTCTATGCATGCATGATAAGTTTTTGTGTGAGTAATTGTTAAATTTTAATGAATTAAAACTTTCAAAAGTCTGAGTACTTGTATTTGTTTTTTTTAATTGAGCTATGTCCTCGAAATCAGTGACAAGCTGGGATTTTGAGATTTTTAGAAAATTTTCTGTTGGGAATTAGCTTATTTGGTGCACTACAAAGTCGTAGATAAATGACTAATATTTTAGCTCAAAATTTTTTGTTGAGTTTCACTAAAAGATGGAATTATTACGATTTTTTAAAAGTTTCCAAGCTGAAATTACTGTTTTCAGCGGCTGTTTTTCACCAAACTTATAGTCATATTATACATGGTTCCATTGACAATTTGGTAAATATAAAAATTGGAAGTTGCAGATAATTTTGTGTAGATATTTTTATAATTTTTATTTGCCTTATCCATCTTATAAAATCAAGAGATATCATTTTTGTATTGTTTTCTGGTCTGTGAATAGTGTTCAGAAACATGTTTTAGTTTTGTATTTTATTTAATGTCTTATACTTGGAATCTGGGAAAGTTATTTTGAGGTATAAAATTTAATTTATTTATCTATATGTAGAATTTTAGTTTGAGTCTAAATATTGTATTTACTATTTTTGAGGATTTTTCATAATGAGCCTTAAAACTACACTTTTCTGGACTTAAGTTTTTAAACGATATTCTTTCGAGTGTTATATTTTCCATGTTAAGTTTTATCAGTGGGATAATCTTATTCATATTGTGTCCTTACGGTTGAAGGACCATTAGCGTAGGCGTCCGAAACGTTGAGGCAAGGCAAAGAGGTCGTAGAATTCGACTAGCTTATATATTGTATTCCGGGGAGTAGAATTAGCATATATAAGATGGAAATCAGGTAGATGGCTTATAGTATCCCAAATAACCAAATTTCTTATGAACATTATTTCCTATTCATTATAATTAATGTCTCACATACTCAGTTTACAATGCCATGTTTGAACACTTCTTATTCATTATAATTCATGTTTTACATACTCAGTTCATAATGCCATGCTTCATTTCCTTTGCTTTGCTTGTGCGAACACACTTGTTAAAGCAGTTACACACTTACTAATGATTATCAAGAGGCACCATTACAGACTCACAAGCTACATGTACACATCATTAGTAACTGCCATGACATGATAAAACTTGTCATGTTTCTTCTTATATATTTTGCAACACACTTGCTAGAACACCTGCATAATTATTAATGATTACCATGAGACACCATCACAGACTCTCATGCTACGCATACACATCATTAGTAACCGCCATGACACATATAGATCTTGCCCTGATTCTTCGTGTTGTAATTATATCCAGCTAGTATCATATACTGCTTATCATGTTTTCTTTATATTGATACCATTGTTCTGTACATTCTTATATCTTAACTTCCGCTATTGCAAAATTAATTATGAGTTGTTGTTCTTATGAACTTTATGTTTTGCATTGGATTTGGGAAACCGCACAGTACTATTTTATAAAACTTGATTATGTTTGCAAATTGCGGTTTACTCTTGAAATGATAATGATAGGTTCACCATGACTTTTCTATGTATTTATGGTTTGGTTATCCGATACCGAGGTAGGGGAGAACCGGTTACGGATACACGGTGAATCATGATTTTTCTATATAGTTATGGTTTGGTGATATCCGATACTGAGGCGGGAGAGAATCAGTTACAGATACATGGTGGACCTGGTATGATATCGAGAGGCAGAAATTCTATATAGAAAGGTGATTGATCTCAAAAACTATCTATTAACCGCAATCAAGAACGGCGTCGCTTTGCAGCTAGCCGGTGAGTACGGGTTAGTCCACAGGGATATTGTGAATCTTCTAATCGCTCAAACGAGTTAATTCCGAAGGGTGTTCAGACAGATTATTAAATCTAAAAACCTAAATTATTCTATACTACGATTATCTAGATCTAAATCTTGCTAGGGTTAGGTTTAGGGATGGTTTGGAAATGCAAGTAAATCCCAACGCTTTCTATACCCAAATGAAGATCTATGAGAAGTTATGGTAATTATCAATAAAGGGGATTAGATCCATTCGGGAAAGTGTTCCTTCCTCTAGGTTCTTGTCCTTCCTTTAGAGATCCTTACCCTAATCTCCATGGAAAACACGCGCAACCGGGCCTTTAAACTACGGTATCACCGCTACCTCGAGGGATAGGGTGCCGTAGGGCGCCGTGTGTGCGTGTATGCATGGAGTCCTATTGAAAATATATTATGGGCAAGAAAGGGATGAGAGATCTCATCTCTCAAAAGCCTTCCCCAAAGATAACTCTAAACAATTATCTATGGCAAGGAATTAAATCTACCTAGGGCAAGAATTGAATCTAAACTAGAGCAATTAAATAAAACTACTTACAGATGGCTCTCACCAAACATCAACACAGGGTTGTCTGATCTGAATTCATGATTTGAAAAGAGGCACCGATGCTCTCCATAAAGAATTTTGAATTTATTATTAAAAGGGGGCATAAGAAAATATAATGATTTGGGTTCTATTTATAGGAGATAGAAACCCTAGGTTACAATTGATCTGCACGTCTGCAATTACAGAAATACTCCTAGGAAATCTTTTCAGATCCAACCTTGAGTTTTGGTAAAATATTCACGAACCCCGGGCTTATTCTGGCCGCGGAACCGCGGCATTGGTTGGCTTGGGCCGCGGTTCCGCGGCCCATTTGGTGACTTGAAGTGTGGGTTTTTCTGTGATTTTTCTCTGCTATTTGGGCTCCTTATTTATTCAGGTCTTTTCTCCATTTGGCTTTTGGGTTTTCTCCAGATCTTTCAGTGAAGACTTGTAGTGGACTTTAACTGTTCGCTTTGTAATCTTGGACCTTGCGTTGCCTTGTACTATTCTTTTGTGTAGGCTTGATTAAGATCCTTCTATTTGTTGGTTAAAGTCCCTCTTTTGCATCATCTTCTATCTTTTTCACTGTTTTAGATCCAAGAACCTGTAACCTGTAATATGTAGCAAACATGCGTCAAAAGCACATGTTTATTTATAAAACGAATAAGAATGGGGAATATAATAATGCAATTTTATGGTATGAACAAATACCCCCAAACTTATCTTTTGCTCGTTCTCGAGCAAACTTATTTTTTATTCTCTACAAAAAAAAAACTAACCGCACTTTCGCAGGGAAACGCGATTGCACTGAGCACGTGCAATAAGCCGTTAAACCTCTAGGTGTCCCTAGTAGGAGGAGTGTTGTCTCCTGAGGATTTTCAGCGGATACTACCCACAAAATCCTATCAATTCGGCTTTTCGACTTTTGTTCTCCAATTATGTTTTCCAACAAGGAATTCTATTATCTTCTACTTGTAAATTATCCACCCACATTCTTCACACTTCCTTATCTTCTAACTTAATATTATATATGTTCTATAGACTTACCTAGCTTTCGGCATCTCTTAAGTTTTCCTTCTAGGGTTCCATCTCCACTCAGGAATTTCTATCAACTCTACTAAAGATACAAGTTCTATTCTTCATCCCTTTCTCTCATCTAAACTCCAATCACATATCTCTAAGTGTGTATATAGATCACCCCTACACTTGGAAATTCAAATCAAGCAATCATACTCTTGTCCGTTGTCCAAAGTACTTATTAATTGGTGAATTTTTAAATGAAATTTGCTTACACATCCTTCATGCGACCGTTAATACTTCTTGATGTACCAACAACCGATTACAAGATGTGTTTGCACATTTAAGCGTAATTCCTAGTCTTGCAACACCCAAGGCTTTTAGCAGTGAATCCCAAACCAGTTGGTCTAAGGCACTAGGTGATGAAGCACCATCGCTAAGTATTTTTCTAGTTTTGCAGCCTTAAGTAATCACAAAAACCAGTGTCCATTTTTTTATTCTTCATTCACACTTATATATATATTTTTTTTCATTTTCATTGTACTAAGGACTTTAAACAAGAGCATTTCAAGATCTCTTCTACTATTCCAAGTTTCAAGGTGCGTGATTGTGCAAATTGTAGGGTATACATTTTCAGAATCTAGACTTAAGTTAGGAATTATTTTTCAAACTTATACTCTAATAAGAATATCAATACTCTTCCTTCGTTTCGACTTAGCCTAAGGAGTGAACCCAAAATTTGCCTATTTCTAAATAAACTACAAAAATATATACTTTCTACCGTTAAACTTTAAGAAAGGTTATTTTTAGGGTTTTTAATTTACTAAGTCTAAGATCTAGTTGTTCCAAACCAGTTAACCTATTTGTCAAACTCAAGTCAATTAGCCAAAATTGAATATAATAATTTTTATAATTTTTCAAAATTTTCAAATTTTTATGCGTTTTCAAATAAGTATGCAAATGCAAAAATATGTACAAATGAATGCGAAGGAAGAAGACGTACCGAGCGTACCCCCAAACTTGAACTTGACAGTGCCCTCACCGTCATGCTATTAACTTAGTTATAATCTCTATGCATGCATGATAAGTTTTTGTGTGAGTAATTGTTAAATTTTAATGAATTAAAACTTTCAAAAGTCTGAGTACTTGTATTTGTTTTTTTTAATTGAGCTATGTCCTCGAAATCAGTGACAAGCTGGGATTTTGAGATTTTTAGAAAATTTTCTGTTGGGAATTAGCTTATTTGGTGAACTACAAAGTCGTAGATAAATGAATAATCTTTTAGTTCAAAATTTTTGGTTGAGTTTCACTCAAAGATGGAATTATTACGATTTTTTAAAAGTTTCCAAGCTGAAATTACTGTTTTCAGCGGCTGTTTTTCACCAAACTTATAGTCATATTATGCATGGTTCCATTGACAATTTGGTAAATATAAAAATTGGAAGTTGTAGATAATTTTGTGTAGATATTTTTATAATTTTTATTTGCCTTATCCACCATACAAAATCAAGAGATATCATTTTTGTACTGAAAGGTTGTTTTCTGGTCTGTGAATAGTGTTCAGAAACATGTTTTAGTTTTGTATTTTATTTAATGTCTTATACTTGGAATCTGGGAAAGATATTTTGGGGTATAAAATTTAATTTATTTATCTATATGTAGAATTTTAGTTTGAGTCTAAATATTGTATTTACTATTTTTGAGGATTTTTCATAATGAGACTTAAAACTACACTTTTCTGGACTTAAGTTTTTAAACGATATTCTTTCGTGTGTTATATTTTCCATGTTAAGTTTTATCAGTGGGATAATCTTATTCATATTGTGTCCTTACGATTGAAGGACCATTAGCGTAGGCGTCCGAAACGTTGAGGCAAGGCAAAGAGGTCGTAGAATTCGACTAGCTTATATATTGTATTCCGGTGAGTAGATTTAGCATATATAAGGTGGAAATCAGGTAGATGGCGTATAGTATCCCCAACCAAATTTCTTATGAACATTTCCTATTCATTATAATTCATGTCTCATATACTCAGTTTACAATGCCATGTTTGAACACTTCTTATTCATTATAATTCATGTCTTATATACTCAGTTCACAATGCCATTCTTCATTTCCTTTGCTTTGCTTGTGCGAACACACTTGTTAGAGCAGTTACACACTTACTAATGATTATCAAGAGGCTCCATTACAGACTCACATGCTACATATATACATCATTAGTAACTGCCATGACATGACAGAACTTGTCATATTTTTTCTTGTATATTTTGCGAACACACTTGCTAAAACACCTACATAATTACTAATGATTACAATGAGACACCATCACAGACTCCCATGCTACACATACAGATCATTAGTAACTGCCATGACACATATAGATCTTGCCCTGATTCTTCGTGTTGTAATTATGTCCATGCTAGTATCATATACCGCTTATCATGTTTTCGTTATATTGATACCATTGTTCTGTACATTCTTATATCTTAACTTCCGCTATTGCAAAATTAATTAAGAGTTGTTATTCTTATGAACTTTATGTTTTCCATTTGATTTTCTACATAGAAAGGGGGAGAACCGGTTACGGATACACGGTGGATCATGATTTTTCTATATAGTTATGGTTTGGTGATATCCGATACTGGAGGCGGGAGAGAATCAGTTACTGATACATGGTGGACCTGGTACGATATCGAGAGGCAGAAATTCTACATAGAAAGGGGAAGAGCCTAGCGAGATTACTCGATAGCGGTGATAGTTTGGAACACAGTAGTTATCTGGAGGTTACCGACCAGAGTTATATGATGTGATTGAAAAGAGGGCTGATCCGAGAGATAGCACCTTATGAAATTATGATTTCGAGTGTCGATGATTGACACGAGATTTGATGATGGTTCTATCGATGGTGTTTTTCTATTGTGTGTGATTCGTTATGACGCGTTTACATTTACTTATGCTACGTACATGTTCTTACATATCATGTTAGTCTTGTACATATGATTAGTCGGTGTTCGGCTATGCATACGATTTCTATCTTGTGATATCTTTCCATTCACGAGTTGACAACTCCTCCCGTTGTGCCATAACTTCTTGCAGGATCGACCGCTTAGATCATTAGCGGTGTCACGACCCGAAATTGGCACGTGACGGCCCTAATACTACGCAACGTCTACATGCGTAACGCAGTAAAAGAAAGCCAAAACCCAGAAATCTAAACCATTAAAAGACAAGAAAAGATAAGAAACATTGTTTAATCTTTTGAAAATCTCAAGTATAAATTCTTTAAGTCCAATTTACTTTCTTGAAAATTTCTGCAGCACCTCCTTTGTAAAAACTAACCCCAAAAATGGGTACAACAAAAATATAAAGTAAAGCATCCCCAACGGGAGCAATTCCAAGCCCAACGGCGGAAAACAACCACCACAACAGATATACGACGCCGTAGCGAAAAAATAAAAGACGATAAAATGACAACTGTATAAAAGACAACCCAGTCATAAAATACTATACAATATCGTCCTCACATCTAGTCTCTAAGTCAACATGAAAGTAGTAGATGGAGAGTATAAGGATACAACGAATATACAATACAACAACGAATAACCACAAAACCCACCTAAGCAAACTGCACACTGTGAGCTGACATGGTATTCGCAGCAAAAGATGATAAGATAGATGAATAGCCTGCCTCGACTACTCTGGGGAACAACCTGCAAAACTGTGGCACAACGGGGGTGAGTTGCCAACTTGTGAATAGTAAATAACATATGCAGGTAATCGCAAATATGCACGTACAGCGCGAATCTAACATATGCAAGCTAATAGCAATAAATGGTCATATAAATGCAATTGTCATGAAAGATACTCTAGCATGTACATCTAATACATGAAGCAATAATATGACAATCTGTATGCAACAATCATGTGAGGTGCTCTATCAGGTACAACTAATATATGAAGCGATAATATGACACAATATATATATATATATATATATATATATATATATATATATATATATATATGCAACAGTCATGAAAGGTACTCTATCAGGTACTACCAGTACATGAAGCAATGCATATAAAGTAAAAGTATGTAAATGCAACAGTCATGGAAGGTACACTAACAGGTACTACTAATACATGAAACGGTGCATAAACAATAAATGTGGAGTATGGAATGAAACATGTCATTTCCACGGAATCCTGACATCATGGTAGGATCAAAATCCATCACGACAATCCAAATCCCAATTTCCCCAAATCAGCCCCCAAATTGGCTCTCATATCATATAAGTCTCACAAATCCTTAATGTACAATATCGAATAAATCTCATATATATCCTGTATCCAATATCAAATGAATCACCTATATCCCAAATCCAATATCAAATAAATCTCTAACATCGTAAATATATTTGCATGAATAAATATAATGATGCATATAAATTGATATCAATACACATATATTAGCGTCCAATTCCACTAATATTGGTGTAAAGGCATATATAACAATGTCCCATTCCACTGTTATATATACTTAGGAGTAAAAAGAAATATCATGAAACCAATGTGTCAAGCATCGACACAGAAATGCTGATCTATCAGGTGCTGTCACCAAGACTGGCCCCCTGATAGGTACGTATCATACGCTATCCCAAAAGCTCAAGTGCCTAGCTCTGACCCTCGCCTCTCGACGCATCCATACGCACATGACTCCCGTCGGTATCCCCATGATAACCGCCGAGTCATTGGTAATATCACCGAAAAGTATTGTTCCTCCACTAACTCATCTCCTCACTGAGATTCTTGCCCCGGGGTACCTCCGGGCCCCACCATGTACCCGCACACGGATCCTTCCATTCCTCGCATGTGGTATATATATATCCGAACCGATAAATCTCATGGTGGCTGCTGAAATATCATATCAAGGGAAACCGAGTTTTTCAAATAATGCATAATTTTATGAACTCCCACGGTTCCCAAATCCAAAAAATATGATGAAAAATCCATATCTCAATGCGAAAATCCATGAATATAATATATACAACATAAAACTGTAATGAAAGCATATAAAAGGAAAACCGCTAATTAACTGCAACAAATTAATATAAAATATTACGCGGTTCCTATTTTCTCCAATTCTAAATAACATCAAGTAAAGGTAAACATGTAGCTATAACCAGATATATGTGTAAACATAAAGGTATAGCAAGGTATATGTATCTACCTATAAGTAATGATGTAATATACCCCACCGGGTATAAGTGAAGTATGTGTGCAAGGTGTTGGAGATAGTGACCTCAGAGTCAATTATTGGATCACATGCACGTGATTGCAATGATTGAGGGAGGACCTATGCCGGTAGGACAGTCTTACTCAAGATGATAGTATGCTACCTGGTTTATCTTTATCATCGTGTACTGCTTTAGGTGACCTTACAGGTCACTATTGCACGTTGATAGAGCCCTTAGGATTCTTGCTTGACGACCAGCAGTATGATGGCGATCATATACGTGGGAGCTGGGGTCTATAAGCACATCCTTAAAAGGTCCCTAGTCGTGGGAGTTTTCGAGACAGGGCATCGATACTCCAGAGTAGACTAGTGTATACAGTCGAGACCCCGACGAGGGGCGGTGGCCGGTCTCATAAGCCACTGGTGTCAGTTGGTTCACCTAAGATGTATACAGGTGCTCATTGGGTTATGAGTACACCGGACAGGACTCGCCGGGAACATGCTAGTTGGTCTTATACCAGACGTCAGATAGCAGTTCCCTGGTGACATGTGTACAGGTTAGTTCATCGATCTGAGATCGTCATTTGTCTCGTGTGAGTTCCCACTGTACTTTGATTACTACCCTACCACGGCTCAAAGGAGTCATGCAAACAGGTTTTAGTTGGGTACAGTCCCGAGCCATATGGAGGCAGTGAGCAGATCTGCAGGGGTTCTTCTCTCCCGGTATTGGGGGTGAGGTCGCGCTGTGTCTAGAAGAGACATTATACGAAGTCCTTGGCCAAGGCAGGAGATTTACTGGTAGGTATTCCAGTAATATCTCAGGGTGTTCTGGGCTACACTCCGACACGACTTGTACCGCTTTTGGGGGTCTGACTTTTACCAATCCCCTAGGCCCGCCATGCGATGCTCATAGACGAACGGACCGGACTGTACGGATATTGTCACCGACAAGCTCAGTAGGGTGTTAGGATGAGTTCGCTCATCGACGTCCCTTTTGGTCAATACCTGGTAGCCCGTTACGTATGGCTAATACCTCTGACGTGCTAGTGGTTAAATTCGCAGCCAAAATATTGACGAGTCTTTAGAGTCCCCCACAGACAGTTTCTCAAGTTTCGGGCGAAACGCTGTAGTGGCCGTATAGAGATATGGTAGGGTTCAATCATATACGCGCGGTATTGCACGGATCATGATCGGACGGATAATACTAGCGGGCTTTGGTTTAAGCCGGATCCTAGTATTGTACAGTGTAGATTTTGTCTCATTGCATTTGTATTCGGTCGGAATACAAATGCGGGTATGTATATACAGTCGCGGGGTTTTCCTGTAATTTATTACAGGATCAGTTTTTTGAAGTTGCCAGTTTGGATTCCGTTTCGGCCATTTTTCTTTTGTTCCTTCTTTGGCTGAAATTTGGTGGAGGGGGTTATTTGCAGTTGTGCATTTTATAAAGGAGAAGACTTTTTGACATGATGGTTTTCATGATGGATGTTGCTTCCATTGACTTCTTTTAGATCATCATTACTTGCTATTTGATTTGATGATGATTGGATTGGTTATGATGAGGGAGTGAGGCTTGCTTTTTGACTTATGATAAATCATTCTTTCTTGCATTATTTTTGACCCTCTCTCCTCCTTTTCTTTGAGATATGGCCGACCATTCTTGGATGGGGCTGTCCATATTTTTGGTGTGGGAATAAGTCTCATTTCATTGCTACAATATTCCCAAGTTCATCACAAAAGCTCACATCTCCTTTCCCACTTCCAAATGGCAACTTCTAGTAATCCTATGAGACAAAACCATTCTACACTTAGCCTACAACATTCTTGGACACGTCGGCTCGCCAACTTCGTGCCCGAGTTGCCTCGGTCCAGAGATGGGAGCCTGTAAAAGAACCTGGCGGTGTGGTGCCCTTCCGACAAGGAGATGAAGACCGGAGATTCCGCGGGGAGATCGGGATGACGACGAGAAGACCGAAGGACACAGATCGCTCGGTATATCTCTCTACCCCTTCTCTAGTTAGCTAGCATTAGGTTAATGGCCCGATCCGGGTTTTCAAAGTACGCGGTAGCGCCTGTTCTAGTTTATAGAAAAGTTTTTGATTCCGCATTTTGGCCTCGGAAAGACAGCCGGGGCGCTGCCGTGCACTTACACTGGTATCAGAGCCACGCCATTAACCTTGTCTAGCTTGCTCTAACGTGTTTACAAGTTCGATCGAACGGATTTTCCAAAAACCGCGTTTCCATGTCAAGTTTCTGTCGAATTTTTCCAGTGCTCTAAAAATTATTTGATACATTGTAAAAATACGTGCAGGGTTTTTTATGTATTCTGTGAAAATTTGGTCGGCTGATATTACTGTAGTGCGGCGGATCAGCGGCCAAAACCACGTTTTGGCCGCGGATCCGCCGCCGTTATGTGGCCAAACAACACCAAATTTTTACAGTGGGTTTATGACATGGAAATAGGGTTTCTGGTATATTCTTTTTGGGCCCAGATTTATTTTAAGTGCTACAGTAGTGCTTGGGGACTACTTCGGGAAATTTAGTCGATCGAAAATTTTAAACATGTTAGTTCATAGTATTTATATTATATCTGTGACCGTGAATGTCACTTGATCGGTAAATCCGGTCTAACTGCTATAGCCCTTTTAGACGGATTTGCGAACGTGACATTCACGTTGATGTTCTGTGTTGTGCTGTGATGTTGCGGATTGTCGTGGTGAATAGCCTGGATGCAATATTAGTACAGTTTGGTTGTATATGTACATTTGATATTGCGGGGCGAGCGTATGACATGTGGACTGCCGTCACTACCTGTTTGTATATTATTCTTTTGGAACACGACCGGGCTGAGGTCGATGTACCCATTGTGTGTATATTTTACTTTCTGTACTAGGATTACCCCAAGGTGGGGTGCACGGATAGTCGGGTTCTAGAGGGCAACGGGACCGCATCTCATGGCGTTGAGACGGAGGGGGCTTCACTCTAGAATTGGCGGGCTATTCGCCGCACTCGTAGGGGGTACAGGTTGACCCAAGGAGGGGTGCTCAAGTTACCGGATTCCATGGAGTGCTGGGTGGTCCATTCACGTTGCTGAAGGGGGCTGCCTCGCTTCAGGTTTTGGCGGGTAACTTGCCGCGTCCGTAGGGGTCTAGGATTTCATTGCACAGGCTATCCACACGATCAGGGGAACGTCGGGTTTCAGTAGCGGCTCTATGAAACCCGGGGATCCCAGATATCTGTATTATTCTGTGATGCTTATTACATTTCTGTGATGTTGCATTTTATCACGTCTTGAGCGAATATTATATATTGATATATACACTAGTAGATGTTGTATGTGTTTTGCATCCGCGCTAGTCCAGTCCCCGCTCTGTCGTTAGTTAAGTAACCTAACGGGTAATGACGGGACCCAGTGGCGAATGCGGATGGCATATACGTACATCGTATTTTCGTTCTTTATTGGTGTGATCAATTGATGGGACTGCATTGATTCGGATTAAGGCAAGCTAAACAAACCTATTATGATGTTGTTGGAACAATTTTTCAAAAAGCTGTTATTGCAAGGACGTTCACTTTTGTTTTGCACAGTGGTATTCGGTTATGAATATCCAGCACCTCAGTCGACGAAGCAAGGGCCGAGATCCCTTCACCGGGAGTGACCCCTTGGACAGAAGTTTGCGTCAGGGCAATAACTTCACTATAGTCGATTACTTTTGCTTTGCATCGTGGTATTCAGTTGGAATATCCTGCACCTCATTCTACGGGGAAAGAGCCGAGATCCCTTCACCGGAGTGACCTCTTTAGCAAAGGTTTTCGCCACTATATTTTTATAAAAGCTATCCGGTTCTTTCAACGATATCAAGTTCATTACGTTAAAGGTTTTTCGCCAAAAACCATTCGTAGCCCTCCGTCATTTCATATGGATAGTCAATAGTATTCAAGCTATGTTTGTTGGCCAAAGTCAAGGCACAGTGATTGGTAGCTATTGGATATTCATATGCAGCATAGATAGATGCGTTGGTTTGGGATAGTCGTACTGCCTTGTTGGCCAAAGTCAAGGGTAGGTACGGGTGGGTTCAAATCAACCTGGAGAATAACGGGTAGAACTTGACATGTGACTTATGATTTGTTGGCCAAAGTCAAGGTCATAAGAGCATAGGGTAAAAATCACATCGGGAGTTTCTAAAGAAACTGAAACTTGCCAGGTATGCGCATACCTTCTGGAGTATGATAGCGTGAGTGGATTCCATCACGTTACCATGCGATAATAGTTGGATCCCGATTCCTACTGATGAGTTGGTTTACTCATCGGGTGATCCCGACTAATTCTTCTTTTAGGTTTGGAGGAGAATTTGACGTTACAGTGGGAGGTTTCCTGATTAGATAAAGTGACAACCATTCTGATCTAGGTTGGAGTGCACGCTGAGTGTTTCTTTTCTCTCTCTCTTTGGCAGCGACCATGACCCGACCCTAGACTATGACCCAATGACCAAAGTTGACCAAACCTTCTTAAACACTGGCTTTTGGATTGTCAGAGTTGCATACCTCATTGCCACTCCTACTTTTACCCTTTTCTCCAGGACACCTCGTATTACTACGAACATCCACTTTCGTTGGATAAAACCATCGTATGGTTATATACGAACTCGAAGGAATTTATTCGAGAATCGTTTCCGGTTCTGGAGAAAACGAATAGGACTATTCAGTTGTCTTTTCCTTTTACCTTCTCTCAGGTTGCGAGTGTTCCTTGGATTAGGACAACACACCTATACGCTTATTGGATAGTCTTCTTCCAAACCATAGGCAGGCGCCGAACGGTAGGGAATGAAGAAAACCAATTAGCCTAACAAAGGTGTACAGAAGGTATTAAGTAAAGACAAATAAAGGGATTAGTAAGAGGGCAAAGTAAATTGCGACTGCTATTCACGACAAAACCAAGTATTTCATCGCCACTCCTACTTCACCTTTGTATTTCTCCAGGACACCCCGTATCACTATGAAGATCCACAGTTTATTGGATACTCCATCGTATGGTTATAGACGAACTCGAAAGGAACTTGTTCCAGTTCGGGGATGGATTCTGCTTCAGGAGAAATAGGAATAAGGTTTTATTTATTTTTCTTTTATCTTCATCTTCTCTCGCATTGCGAGTGCTCCTAGGATTAGGACAGTACACCCATTATGCTTATGGATAGTCTTCTTCCAAACCATAGGCTGGTGCCGAACGGTAGGGAAGGAAGAAAACCATTTGGCGTAAAGGGGTGTGCAGAAAGTAATGACTAAAAGACATATAAAGGGATTCAGAGAGATGGCAAAGAAATATACGGTTACAGTTGTGAATCTGGATAATAGAAGAGGCATTACTAGGAATACCCGGATACCCCTACGAAATATTTCAATGTTTCAGTTTCACTGTGTACTGTTAAAAGAAAACTGATTTCCTAATTAGTACTTGCTCCAAGGTATGTATTTACCAGGTATGGTTCTCACATATGTATGGTTTTACAGATGATGAGTGGGAGTAAGTTATTTGGAATTAGGTGATCATCCTCACTATGTCGGAATTCGTTGTAATTGGTGATATTTGAGGAAGTCACCTGGGTTGTTTGCCGGACGGCAAGTATTTGGTTTAGAATATCCGTTGTTATGCACCAATTTCAAATTGATATATCTGTACGTCTATTTTTTATAGAGTGAGATATAACTTTTTGAAATTATGTCTATGACATTTACCTATATCAGTGGATGGTTAGGTAAGGAGCATTGAACAGCGGTGTAATTCTTCTTAACCATAAGTACAGTTTTCAACTTACGACACACAGGGAATGAGTTATTAGACTCAAGGGACTTATACAGAGTATTGTATGTTGTCCAGTGTCCATTAGGACAGAGGGGTTGGTCCTCGTACTATATTCGGTTTACTTATGATTTCTCTAGTTTTTAGACAAGTGTTTCGTAGAAACGCAAGGTCCGAATTTTGAGAAGTTATAGGTATAAGAATAAAGTAGAGAACCAAGTGTTGCAAGTATCAGGATTCTTCAAGGTGATCGAAAATGTAGATACTTGTGTATGGTATTCAGTTGATAGTAATGATTAAGAGAACATGCTTCTCTTTCAGGTTACTCATAATTGGAACATTCCTAAGTTGAGTAATGTTGATCGGCCTCCTTCCATTTAGTTGACATGCACTAGAGACAGCTGCATGATTTGAATCTGATTCAATTAAATCAGTGCCTCTGTTTCTGTATTGGATATAGAACAGTTCATATCTTGACATTGTTAAAGTACGGGGAGTTGTCCGGCTTATGCTTAAAACCAGACTCCGGATAACTCAAGGCACGTTTCTGTAATGACTGTTTGTGGGTTGACCCGGGCTATGACGAGGGTTGACTTTCTACCATCTGGAAGATCAATAGTGATATTGTTCTAGACTCGCCACAGTTTTAAGTAAAATGGTTTTTTCTCTCCAGAAAACAGAAGTGGGAGTATGGTAGAACTAGAAGGATTCCAGAACCGCAAATGATTACTTTAAATTTGATAAGAACCTAAAGATTCAATCTGATTTTACATTCCATTGGCCACTCCGCAGATATGGTGGGTAACCTCAGGCACTCGAGAGGTACTTCGGTATGCTCAAAGACGGTGACAGGGAGGTTCTTGTTTACCCTGACTTGCCATTGCTGTTGTTCCAGACTGTGGGACCCGGCAGGAGGATGAGTATAGCGTCATTCTAAACTAGCTTTAGAAGTGCACGTGTATATGACTCTGCCAGAAGGTTGTCGTAGTCAGTGGGAGCAGCAGAAGCATTGGTGGACAAGTCGCTTATGTCTATTTATAGACTAAAGCAGATATAGCGGAGATAGATCATCTATTTCTGATGTGACAGTCATAGGTTTGACTTCATCAGAATAGGGGATGGATCTGTTAAGAAGGTAGTAGCGTGTGATGTCCTGGTATTTAGATGACATACACAGAGTAGGAAGTGACATTCCTATACTACGATCGGTTATATTTTGGTTGTTACACAGTGGTTTCTCCACATAGGACATGGATATTATATCAGATATTCTGGTTACTAGATCTATGGTTTTTGATCTAGATTTGGGTAGTTTTCCAATCTGGGTACTTAGACAGTATTCTAAAGGTGTTTTAGAATGGACGACTCCTGGCACGGTAGTGTACCTGCAGGTGATGGAGTCACCCTCTCACCCTCTCTAAAGGTGTCTTACAGACTAAAGGGGAGAGGGATGTACAAGATTGGCAGATCATTTGCTTAGGCAATTGAGTCAATCATGAGATGTCAAGTACCACACCAGATGTTGTTTTTGCAGTAGATGCAATAGGTTGATATTGATCCTATCCTGGAGAAACATTCGGAAGCAGTTTTAGAATATGAGTGGATGTTCTACGGATATGATAACGACAGCCTCTTTTAGGAGACGGTTATCATTCCAGGCTTCCAAGGTGACCTGGATGACAGAGTGGCTGTCAGAGTTATAGTTTTCCCTCTGACGAGGGGCAGTATTTTGGACAGGTGGTCCAAGAGGATACTGAGGGAGGCATGGCGCAGGATACTGATTAAGTTCAGTTGACGATACAGTCTAAGAAGTTTGGATTTGGAGTTCATTTATGAACTAGGTACCATCAGATATCCAGACATATTCTAAGACAGGTATTGCTCATTTCGGGAGATGGCTTTCTCCGCGAGCTTGAGATAAAGAGAGACAGAGAAAGAAACATCAGGGCGGATCCACTCATTGAGGCTGTTCCTCGAACGTGATAGTTTCGCAAACTGGTTTTGTGAAACTGAATAGTAGAGGAGTTGGGTGTTCGGTATCACACGGGCTGTGAGTATGCGACATCGTAATAATTAGCCTTGAGTGCAAGTGAGAGATTGTTAGATATAGTGCCCTCAGAGTCAATTATTGGATCATATGCACGTGATTGCAATGATTGAGGGAGGACGTATGCCGGTAGGACAGTCTTACTCAAGATGATAGTATGCTATCTGGTTTGTCTTTACCATCGTGTACGGCTTTAGGTGACCTTACAGGTCACTATTGCACGTTTATAGGGCCCTTAGGATTCTTTCTTGACGGCCAGCAGTATGATGGAGATTATATACATGGGAGCTGGGGTCTATAAGCACATCCTTAAAGTGTCCCTAGTCGTGGGTGTTTCGAGACTGGGCATCGATACTCCAGAGTAGACTAGTGTATACAGTCGAGGCCCCGACGAGGGGCGGTGGCCGGTCTCACAAGCCACTGGTGTCAGTTGGATCACCTAAGATGTATACAGGTGCTCATTGGGTTATGAGTACACCGGACAGGACTCGCCGGGAACATGCTAGTTGGTCTTATACCTGACGTCAGATAGCAGTTCCCTGGTCACATGTGTACGGATTAGTTCATCGACCTGAGGATCGTCATTTGTCTTGTGTGAGTTCCCACTGTGCTTTGATTACTACCCTACCACGGCTCAAAGGATCATGCAAACAGGTTTTAGTTGGGTACAGTTCCGAGCCACATGGAGGCAGTAAGTGAATCGGCAGGGGTTCGTCTCTCCCGGTATTCGGGGTGAGGTCGCGCTGTGTCTAGGAGAGCCATTACACCAAGCTCTCGGCCGAGGCAGGAGATTTACTGGTAGGTATTCCAGTAGTATCTCAGGGTGTTCTGGGCTACACTCTGACACGACTTGTACCGCTTTTGGGGGTCTGACTTTTACCAACCCCTAGGCCCGCCATGCGATGCTCATAGACGAACGGACCGGACTGTACGGATATTGTCACCGACAGGCTCAGTAGGGTGTCAGGATGAGTTCGCTCATCGACGTCCCTTTTGGTCAATACCTGGTAGCCCGTTACGTATGGCTAATACCTCTGACGTGCTAGTGGTTAAATTCACAGCCAAAGTATTGGCGAGTCTTTAGAGTCCCCCACAGACAGTTTCTCAAGTTTCGGGCGAAACGCTGTAGAGGCCGTATGGAGATATGGCAGGGTTCAATCATATACGTGCGGTATTGCACGGATCATGATCGGACGGATAATACTAGCGGGCTTTGGTTTAAGCCGGATCCTAGTATTGTACAGTGTAGATTTTGTCTCATTGCATTTGTATTCGGTCGGAATACAAATGCGGGTATGTATATACAGTCGCGGGGTTTTCCTGTAATTTATCACGGGATCAGTTTTTTGAAGTTGCCAGTTTGCATTCCGTTTCGGCCATTTTTCTTTTGTTCCTTCTTTGGCTGAAATTTGGTGGAGGGGGTTATTTGTAGTTGTGCATTTTATAAAGGAGAAGACTTTTTGACATGATGGTTTTCATGATGGATGTTGCTTCCATTGACTTCTTTTAGATCATCTTTACTTGCTATTTGATTTGATGATGATTGGATTGGTTATGATGAGGGAGTGAGGCTTGCTTTTTGACTTATGATAAATCATTCTTTCTTGCATTATTTTTGACCCTCTCTCCTCCTCTTCTTTGAGATATGGCCGACCATTCTTGGATGGGGCTGTCCATATTTTTGGTGTGGGAATAAGTCTCATTTCATTGCTACAATATTCCCAAGTTCATCACAAATGCTCACATCTCCTTTCCCACTTCCAAATGGCAACTTCTAGTAACCCTATGAGACAAAACCATTCTACACTTAGCCTACAGCATTCTTGAACACGTCGGCTCGCCAACTTCGTGCCCGAGTTGCCTCGGTCCAGAGATGGGAGCCCGTAAAAGAACCTGGCGGTGTGGTGCCCTTCCGACGAGGAGATGAAGACCGGAGATTCCGCGGGGAGATCGGGATGACGACGAGAAGACCGAAGGACACAGGTCGCTCGGTATATCTCTCTATCCCTTCTCTAGTTAGCTAGCATTAGGTTAATGGCCCGATCCGGGTTTTCAAAGTACGCGGTAGCGCCGGTTCTAATTTATAGAAAAGTTTTTGATTCCGCATTTTGGCCTCGGAAGGACGGCCGGGGCGCTGCCGTGCCCTTACACAAGGTATACCTGTAGCTATGTCATGAAGTGTGTATGTACCTATCGCTAATGGTACAATACTCTATAGGTATATAGGTAACTAGCATGTAAGCATGTCAAGGCATATGTGTAAGCATGTAGGTATACAGGTATGCTATATGTTATATGCATAAAGAAATATGAATCAATGTCGCAATGTCCCTATCCAAACAATATTATATATATACGGGTGTTGTACGTGACATGGCAATTATTGACGGTGTGTGTGGCATACAATCAGTGCTCGTGCAACAAGAGCCGTCAATAATATGTACAGTGTCCTAAGGGTACTGGTCTAAGCACAACAATTAATTAAGCAATAAGGTGTATGCGCAAATTCTAAATATGAAATAGAATGTGCGACCAGTCAAGTCATCTCTAGCCCAGACGCATAACGCCATGCGGACGATTCCCCTGTAGATGTTAAATCTACTCACCAACGCTCCTGGCTAAGTGCAGCCTACCACCTGTTTTCCCTTTGTCGCAGCGTCCGAAGTCACCGCCTGCGAACCTAAAATTTCACAAACACTTCACATAAGCTAAATATCCTGAAACGACAAAAAGACAACGAAACGCAAGGATAACGCCCTGAAAAATGCACTGCGCACTTAGCGTATCTATCGCGCACGACATCGGCCAAAAACACTAACTAGAGTCGCTAAACTACGAAACACCAAGTCTAGACTCCGATCGTCCCAATTGCATAACACAATATAATAAATACGAGGAATATAATAGATATAATCTCGAAACGACTAATCGAACCCACGTCGGAAAAACCCCGAAACCTAGAAAAAAACTCATTGCAATATTTCGCACTAGTTTCAAGCTAACGCATATCTAGCACTCACAAACACCTTATAATAGCTTAACTAAGCTATCAAAACCATTTCTATATTTTTAACACTTGCAAAATAAGTTTTAGCAAAAACCTAGTAAGCAATATTTCATAATTAAACAAAGTAGTAATTAACAATAATTATCATTTTCTACTAGGTTAAGCTTTTCTTAAACACAAATTAACACTTCAATTAAACATTAAACACTTAAATCAAGTTTTAACCTTAACTTGGATATCAAAAACCATTTCTAGAATTTTGAAACATGAAATTTAAAGCTTAAATTAACATCTAATTAAGCTAGCATAAAGATTTAAACTTAACAATTAACGATTTGGGTTAGGATTTTATACCTCCAAATGATTCAAAAACTTGCAACAAGAAAACCAAGATTAGCCTCCAAAATCAAGACTTCGTGAAAAACCAAGCATGGTTTAGGGTTAAGGAAATGAAGGAAAATGATTATATTTGAAATTTTGTGATTTTATTTGGATTTTTCATGATTTATTTTGGCTTAAAATGATGAAAATTGAGTGAGGAAGCATAGGGGCAACAAGGGGGAGAGAGGGGCCGGCCAAAGCAAGGAGGGGGGGGGGTGTTTTTATGAATTTTTGTAAAGAAAGTTCTAGTAAAAAAACAATAAATGCTTCATTAAATGCATTTTGCCACCTTTCTTTCTTTTTCTTTAAAAAATATTAAATCCTTTGACCAAAAAAATCTAGATATTTAAAAAGAAGGTTCTAAAATAATTGTAGTGATGATTTTCAAGAATTTTCATTTAGAAGAAATTTCCCGATTTACGTGCATATTTTACCGGCTAAAATAATATTTTATTTGGGAAAAATTCTATCTGAACCAAAACCTCCCAAATATCCCCAAAGATCGCGCATTAGCTTTATTTTAGTTAAAATAGGTGCCGGCAAGTTTCTACGGACGTTTGATCGAAATCGGGTTAAAACGGAAAATACCGACAAATTTGCCCTAAAACGGAAAAATTCGCAAAACGATTTCTGAAACGTTAAAATCTTCCCCCCTTAAAAAAATTCGGTCCCGGAATTAAAATTTTCACTAAGCGTGCCTTCAAAGAGAAGATTACAAAACTCCCAAATCTCCTCGCAGCCTCCCAAGTGATCACCTCACTATACGGCTACGTCCAAGAAAACCCTCCACAGATGGCAAGACTCTTGACCGAAGTTCCTCCACCTGCCGAGCCATTAACACAATTGGTTGCCGGTGAAAGAAACGATCGCGTCCAAGCCAAATGGTCTGATGCTGAATCATGTGAGAAAGGTCATGAAGGTAATTGCAAAGTATCAACACAAGGACGGGGTGAACACTCAATAATCTGGGAGGAAGTGCCAAATTAAAGGTAACGAAACTAACTCTCTTGAGGATCTCAAAAGGACCTACAATTCTGGGATAAGCTTCCCAAAACTCAACACGTCATTCATCGGAAAAATCCGTAGGAATACATGAGCTCCCACTGCGAACTCAAGCTTGCGACCATCACGGTCGGCATAAGACCTCTGTCTGCACTGGGCTACTCTCATCCTAACCTGAACCAACTGGATCATCTCCGAAGTTTCTAGACAAGCTGGGGTCTAAAAATCCTACTTATGCAGAGTCAGAAAAACAGACTGGTGACCGACACAACCTAACAAACAAAACTTAAAGGTTGCCAATTGGAGTGCCTCCTGATAACAGCTATCGAAGGAGAATCCTAACAATGGCAAGTGACGATCCCAACTGCCGACAACAATTAATACGTACGCATAAGCATATCCTCCAGAGTCGGTATAGCCCGCTCTCACAAAACCATCATCCCGCAGATGGAAAAACGGAGCTAAAGCTCAACCAGTACCTAAGGCTTCCTGAAGTTCCTGCCCAAGACGGCAAGCGAATAGGGTGCCCTATTTGGATACGACCCATGAAGGAACTCCGTGCAACGCACAAACTTAACCAAGGTCAACTGAGCAACCCGAGTATAACCGGACAACTAGCATCCAAATGGAGTCACACCCTGACTAAACCTGGGTAGACACCATAACGAAATTCGTAGAGATTTGCTCCCACTCCCACTTCGGAACGGTTAAAGGTTGCAACTCTCCAGCCGGTCTCAGATGCTCAACCTTAACACACAACAAGACAAAAACCTCAAAACGAAATCCGAAACTTCACTCTTCATCCCTGCCCACCCGTAACTATCTCACAAGTCACGCTACAAATTAGTGGAACTTGAATGAACACCGAAAGTTGACTGATGTGTCTGCTCTAGGTTTTCTCGTCTCTACCCAATAGTATCAGGTATGCAAACGCGTCCCCAAATGTAGCACATCTGGTCACAATTCAAGGACTCCGAATCATTACCCAGCCGAGTATTCTCAAGTATCTCTGACGAACGAGCATCGGCGGGCAGTGCCACTCGAAAGCGATTAAGGAAAAGTTGTCGGGCGCGGACATGAGCAAGTTGTCCCCTCAGTAGAGGCGAACTTAAGCTGTACTCAACGATCGCACAAGAACTGTAAATCTGCAGAAGTCTATCTCAACAATCAAAATCCGCTGCAGGAAGATGTACATTAAGCTCTGGTGGTCCGTGAAAATCTAACATGACTCTTCAAACAAGCAGTGTCTCCAAATCTCCAATGCAAGACCACCGCGGCCATCTCCAGATCATGAGTGGGATATCCTGCTAGTACTTCCTCCAACTGTAAGGAAGCAAAAGCGATAACTCTATAGTGCTACATCAGTACACAATCGAGCCCCACTCGCGAAATATTACAGTTAAACAACAAGGTCGCCCGAACCAGAAAGCAAAAAAAGAACTGATGCAGTTGTTAACCGAGTCTTCAATTGCTGAAAAACTCCGCATGCATGCCTCAGTCCAAAGAAAAGAATCCTCCTTTCCGGTCAGTTCAGTCAACGGTGCAGCACTACACTAGCAATCCTGCACGAAACGGCGGTAAAAACCTGCTAAGCCCAAAAATCTGCGGACCTCCGTCTGTACACAAGTCTGGGCCAAAGCTGTATAGCCTCGATCTTCCTCGGAACCATATGAAAACCGTCTCCCATAACTACAATACCTAGGAGTCAACACAAACAATCCTGAAGGAATACTCCGAGAATCTAGCAACAGCCGGGGCTCTCCCAAAATCTGCAAAACAAATCTTCAAGTGCTACTCCTGTCCCTCACGACACATTGAATATACCAGAATGTCGTCAATAACACAACAATAACTGGTCGATGAACGGCCTAAAGAAATCTGGTTCATCATATCTACGAATGCTGCTAGGGCATTGGTGAGTCCAATGACACCACCAAAACACACAAAGCCTGTAGCACGCACAAGGCAGTTTTCGGAATGTCAACACTCCGAACCCGCAACAATGATGACCTGATCCAAACAAACTTAGAAAATATCTCGCACTCGGAAGCTGAGCGAAGAAATCGTCAATGCGAGGTAACGGATACCTATCCGCACCGTAAGCCGGTTCAATTGACGATCAATCAGTACAAAACCTCAAACTGCCGTCTTTCTCCTTGACGAGCAGAAATAGGAGCTCCCCAATGCGAAAGACTCAGACACACAAGTGTAACATTTCAAAAAAATAAAATAAAATATTATTTTTGGGAATTTTCATAATTTAATATTAATTTTTAATGAATATTTTAATATTTCGGTATAATTAAATACCGATAAATAGGGAAAATTCTGGAGAAAATTATGGAAATTCTAAAATAGGTTATTTTGTGGAAATATGCCATTTTAAAGTTTTTATTGTTAAGTTATGCTATTTTAGTGTTAAGCGCGATTAAAAATCGCTGATTGGATTTTGGCTTTTGTGCAAAAATGTGCACGTATCATTTTCCACACTTGTCGCACTTGTTTCATGTTTTGGATTGTGGTGGCCTAGGGTTGAACCGTGCTTAGATGACCATGGTGGCTTGAACCTTTTGGTTAGGATAATTGGGGTTAATCAAGGGTTTTGGTTTTGTTTAATGGTGGTTAGGGATGGGGGTTGACTTGTGGTGAGAGAGAGGGAGCCATGAGGGATGTGCATGCTAACATTCATTAAGAGAGAGGGAGAGAGAGGTGGCTAAGGTAATGTCCTATCCCAGTTCACTTCACAACTTTTTCTTGTCTCACTCACATCTCTCCCTCTCACTCACACACCACACCACCATCAATCCTACAACTCACACAACATCAACCCCCAACACTTCAGCTCAGCAGTAGCAGCTGCAACAACACACACACAAAAAGAGAACCTCTTCAGCAACAACCTCATTCAAAAAAACAGAAACGGCCCCATCTGAAGCTGCAACAGCAGCAAGAACAGCCTCAACACCATCAAATACTTCAACTTCATCAAACACAACAACATCAGCCCCAGCACACAGCCCCTGCAGTAGCTGCTGCTCAGCAACAAAAGAAAGAGATTTCGAGCAGCAGCAGCAGCTAAGGCAACAGCAACAAACTGCTGTTGAAAAATAGCATCAGCATCAGCTACTGCAGCAACACAGCAGCAACAGCCCTTCCTCCCACCTCCTTCTTCTTCCCTTCTCCTTCATCCTAGGACCCCCTTGAGGTATAATCTCACAACCCAACTCCTATCTTGTTAAGTTATAGTTGTTGAGCTGAAATTTAGTGTTATTATGTCGATTAGTGCTAGTTTAGGAAAATTTGAGTGAGATTTGGCCAAGTGTTGGTTTTGAATGTTAGTATAGCCTTATTAGGTGTATTTGAGACTAGTTTAACCAAGATTACCCTAGATTTCCAGTTAGTTAGCTGAAAGTTTCGACTTGGCGTAAATTAGCAATCTTGTCGATTTTGTGACCTTTCTGGAATCTGCTACAACCCGAGATACCCTAACATAAAATTGACTTGGCAGTGAGATATGCAGGCAGATAGAAACCAACACCCAAAGACTTAGCCCCCAAAACCCATTCCAGGCCGCAGATTAATTCCCCCTGGCCGCAATTTGCGGTCAGAGAAGGGGGAAACCCCCTCGTTTTTGGTGCACGGCTCTTTTACCCTGTAGACTTGACCCTGGATATGTCTAGTTTTGATTGATTCCAGTTAGGGTAAAATCTGGGTTGATTTCCTTGAGTTGGCGCACGATTTACGACTTGTTTTAGCATGGATTTTTGATATTCGATGATTCGTTTCTGTCGGGTGGCGTTTGAATGCCAACGGCAGAGGGATATTGGCTATGTTTGCACGCGAGGCTATAGGTTTTTACCTATGAGCGTAGCGTGTACCGTTTTGGTTTCCGACATGGTTTTCATGTGTTTTAGCGTGTGATATCCTTGTAGGTACCCCATGTGGCATCGAGGCGTTGGAGATTCAAATTGCGACGTCGGCATCGGCATGCATAAAATAAGGTGAGTAGATTTATATCTACGGGGAGAAGTCGGGTGGATGGCGTATAGCACCCCCGCAGTTTGTGGTGATGTATACGGATGCGTATACGCACTTGCAAATATTATATGTTATTTGTGATTCATGATGATGTTTAAGATGGATATGAGTGTGTTGGATTGGTAAAAGGTTACGAAACCCTAGAGTAGCGGGTGCACTACACATACACACACATACATACTTGCATACATCCTTATTTCATATGTGCATCTATGGGATTCTATATAGATATGTGTTCACATGGGTATGGGACCACTTGTTCACATACGGATTTGAGGATGATACATGGGATTGAGATGAGTCGATGATATTTGATCTGAGATTATGATATCGGTGATAGGGCAGGATTCGTACTTGAGATACGTCCTGTTATGATAGCGGGTCTTGGATGACGATGACATGTGCATAGTGATAGATATGTATATAAGGTGATCGACATGTGATTATGCTACGAGATATGATATGATAAGATAATTATGATAGGCCGCATCGGGCGATGTATACCCGTTGTGATGATATGTGCTGATGATATCGATTTATACGAGACTGTCGATCAGTAGTCAGATCATGATTATAGTGATGACATTAGCATTGTACTAGACGTAGGTCAGTACCCCAGATGACGATCTTGATAAAGAGGATACCAGATGAGTAATATAATGAATATGATATTGACCCGTACCCAGATTTGGGGATGACGTACGACGGATTTACGTACGAGCTATATATTGATGTTTGATCCGCACTCTTGACTCGGGGATAACCGATTATAGAAATATGGTATTGGATGTGATGTTATCGAGGCGGGGTCACCAACTATATATATATATGTATCGACTCAGGGGTTAGGCGGTTTCCCTTACCTGCAGTTAGCCTATTAGCTCAGCCCTATAGTTGGTGTAGCTGTATGACTCTTATGACTTTAGATGCAGTTCAGCTATCATTGTGCTTAGTATTCAGCTCCCGTACATTATTGTTGTTGCTCTGCATCGCAAACTTATTGTGATTCATATTCCATTATTGATATCATGCTGTTAGGACACCAGCACCATTACCGATGATGCGTATGTACCACGTGTTAGTTATATGTATGCCCTAGAGGCCATTACTGTACATAGGATGTATATTGTAGTGGATGCTGGGACATATATAGGAAGGACTTTCTTGCTCGACATGATAGTATGCAATCTGGTTGCACTTTACCTTAACGTGTACACTGATTGTCTCTCTGTTACATGTTAGTAAAGCCCTTAAGATGTGTACTTGACTACCTGGACTATGATGCAGATCATACTAGTAGGGACATGGTAGTCCATAAGTACATCCTTCAAGGTCCCTAGTCGTGGGTGTATCGAGACGGGGCATCGATATACCAGAGTAGACTAGCGTATACCTTCTCGACCCATACAGATGGGCGATGGATGATCCCATATCCATTGGTGTTTGACATCAGAGATGATATACGGGTGCTCAGTGGAGACTGGGTACACTGGACGGACTCGCCGAGAACTCCCAGATGGTATTATACCTTACATCAGATGGCAGTTCTCTGGTGACACTGGTACAGGTTAGTCTGTAGACCCGAGATCGTCATAGAGTCTTGTGTGATTCCCACTGTGCTTTGATTTCCACCTTACCACATCCAAGAGGGCATGCAAAACGGTGGTTTTTGGGTACAGTCCCGAATCACATGGAGGCAATGAGCGATAGGAGGGGATTCGTCTCTCCCGGTATAAGGAGTTGATGTTGCACTGTGTTCGATTGGCTATAACCGGAAATCCCTGGCCAGGGTTGCTGAGATTTACTGGTAAGTGTTACCAGTAGTTTCTCGAACTGTTATAGACCTCATATCAACACGACTTATCGAGCTACTGGGGTCTGACGTTTACCACCCCTAGGCAAGATATGCGACATATCAGACGAACAGACCGGACTGTACGGTAAGTGTTACTGGTTGGATTCACAGGAGTGTGAGCGGGCTTGCTCGTCGATCTTATGATCGCTCAATACCCAGGTGGCCGTTACGTTTAGCAGACTGCTTGCGGCTTGTGGGTGTTTGATATGATCATCACCTGCTGCCGGCGTATTGACGAGTCTTTAGAGTCCTACACAGAGGTTTCCTGGCTCAAGCGAAACGAAATAGGAGCGCATATGAGATATGTGCGGGACCGAGAATAATACAAGTATGTGATACTGAATTCTATTCTCGCGATTTGTATCATCGGTCGGTTGTATGTGATATAGCCGGGTTATCGAATCAAGTGTTGATTCGATACGTTGATACACTTAATACTAGTCGGTTATGTGCTACATGACCGGATCATTAAATCAAGTGTTGATTTAATGATTTAATGTATAATTATATATTTGATATATTACTTTACATTAACTAGTATTGGTTCACTCAAGATTGATTTTCTCACTTGAATTGCACAAGTTGTATATGTGATATATTTTTGTGCACTTGTTTGTATCATGTTTGATGATACATGCAAACTTGGGTGTATGTTTGATTAAACCATGTTTAGTTAATGGTTAGGGTTTCATTTGATTTATTTATTTATTTATTTCATTTTGGCTTAAGATAAAATGGTGGCTTTATTTGGATTTTGTTGAAGCTTCATGAAGCTTTGAAAAAGCTTTGACCATTTTGTTTTATTCCTTAAACCTAACCATTAAACCTAACCCTAGTTTATTCTCTACACTTGACCATGGTTGCTATATGATAAGAATGACTTATTTTCTATTTTCCAATAATTCTTATATATTCTTTTTCTTCTTCCTCTTCTTCTTCAAGAAGAAAAAGCTTGCAAGCTTCAATGGTAACTTGAGAAAAAGAGTGAGAAATCCAATTCTAAAGTGAACCCACTTCCTATTTCTTCATCCTCTACCACTTGTCATGTAGTATAGGGTGTTTTCTTCACAAGTTTCACGACTTGGTGAAGTGGGAGCTTGATCTTGTGTTGCCTCGATTCGGCATCGAAGTCGACGACTTAGCCCGATCATCTCTTCGATGAAACCACCGCGAGAGTCAGGGATCCGATGGGTACAGCGGAGGGACTTCATCATGGAGCTATGGAGGTGGAGGACCGGATCTACAAAGGCTGTAGTTTCTTTCACTCAGTTAAGTTGTTAACTAGTTGTATGTTTCGCCTAATCTCTAGTCAACGATCCGTATTAGGGTTTCTCGGCACTTATAAAATTTGAAATTGGTATGGTTGATGCCATGTGAGACCTCATTAGTGTGCCTAGGAACCCTACAGTGGTATCAGAGCCTAGCTAGAGCCTTAGGCGATGCGTAGACGATGTTAGAAATTCGTTCAAATCCAAAACCCTAAAAGAATACCTCTCTCTGGACATTTTCTGAAAATGTGGATTTTTCCAAATTAAAAATAGCCAAAAAATTCAGCAGGGTTTTATAGGAATTACTGTGAAATTTAGGGGTCTAAATCCATTAAACCGCCGCGGAACCGCGGCCGTACCCTAGGTTTTGCGGCGGTTCCGCGGCAATTCAGTGGCCTCTTTCACTTCTGTTTGCACAGTAATCTCAATTTAAAGGTGCTGTATTTTCTTGGAATTTTTAAATTATACTCAACAGTTGATTTTTCTGGGGTTGTTTTGGGAATTCGACGATTCGATCGGATTGTTTAATTTCGTCTATTGGTTTTCCAGGTAATTTTAGAATATGTTGAAAAGTTCGACCGGATAAAAATACCCACTTTTTCCCCTGCCGGGAAATTTCCAATTGTTGGATTTTTCCGTAGTTTAATGACGTTCTAAGTAGTGCAAGTAACGCGATGGTCCCTCTAGAAGACAACAAACCTTAACTCGATTATGTGACCGTCTTGAACTGCCCTTTGAACCTTAGGGTTTGGGGCAGTACAGCGTGCCACATGTGAGGCGTTGGCTTGACCCTTCTATGGCTGGACCGTTGGTACTGAGGCATGAAGTGAATGTTTTTGAACTTATTTCATGTGTTGATCTGTTTCGGGAAAACTTGGGTGTTTGATTGTTCGATTGGAAAGTTTAACATTTTCTATTTATCTGGAATGTGATACAATATTTGGAATCCACAAGTAGTTATGAGATAACTGATATGAATGTTATAAACATAGCACTTTAGTCTCACATGATCGGTTGCCACGGAATTTTGATGTGATCAAAAGTACGTCGCAATCTCGTAGCGTACGCGGATACTCGCCGGTAAACTTAATAGATAGCCACGCCCCATAGCCCCGACCAAGTGACTGTAGGAGAACCCCGTCGCCGAAAGCATCCGTTCTGGTGCTCGCGGCAGCGGTGTTCCGCCTTGGTGCACTTCGTCGACGACATCAGGGGTGCGGCCGTCTATTGAAGTTTGCAACAAGCATTCGATCAGTTTTTCGGGAATCTTGTTGAATTGCCCGACTTGATATTGAAAAGTGTTTTCGATAGTGAGACTAAAATGCGGGGTTTATAATTGTTAGGCATGTGATGTCTAAGGAATTCATTGGTTTAGGCATGCGATGTCTAAGGTGGTTGCGGATTCCAACTGTTGTAGTTTTACACTTTCTTTTCTGCGACCGTAAGTGTAATATGTGATATCGCCGGTTTCGTTGCTATATGTCAACGACAATTGGGATTAGCATGTTTACTTACGTTAATGACATATGATGTTATGTGTTGCTGAGATATGGTGTGTAGGATTGTCGCGATTGAATAGCCGGGGGGGTTTTATGTGAGTTGAGAGTTTTATATTTTCATTTATGTAAATTCAAATGTAATGTAATATTCTTTTATTTGGGGCACTTCCGGGTTGAGGTCGATGCCACCTGTGTTGTATATTATTTACTTTTCCGCATTAGGATGGACCCAAGGAGGGGAGCACAGGTGACCGGGTTCTGGGGTTCAGTGGGAAGCCATCTCGAGGAGTCGAGACCGGGTCTCCTAAACTCCAGAATTGGAAGGGTCGCTTACCGCTCTCGGAGGGGTCCAGGGTGTGGGCTTGGCTATTCATCGCAACTGTGGAATCCGTATTTTCTATTGTTGGCTAAATACTAAATACGGACGTCCTAGTATATCCCACATCATATCTATGTTTCTGCTGCGATATCTGTGATGTGATCATTAGATATGTTCTGTGATGGATACAGTATATAGTATATATGATATATTATATAGGCGTTACTTATGTTTTACACCCGCGCTAGCCCTGCCCTGCTCTGCCGTTAATTACCTAACCTAACGGTGCACGAGGGGACATCGAGGCGAATGCGGATGGCATAAGTGTACGTCGTATTTATCTGTGATGTTTAGGTGAGTTAAATGATGGGACTTCATTAATGTGATTAATGAAAGAAAAGAAACCTAAAAGATGTTGTAGAATCAAATTTTAATAAAAAGAGGTAGCTACAGTTTTGCTTTGCATAGCGGTATATATGATATACCCTGCACCTTATTCGATGAGGAAAGAGCCGAGATCCCTTCACCGGGAGTGACCTCTTTAGCAAAACTGGCAGATGCTACAACACCCGGTTTGACTTTTGACTGCTTTTGGAGTTTTGCTTTGCACAGTGATATATATGATATATTCCGCACCTTATTCGATGAGGAAAGAGCCAAGATCCCTTCACCGGGAGTGACCTCTTTAGCAAAACTAATAAAAGCCTCAAAATCACTCCATTTCAAAATTTCATTTGATTCTACAACGATATCAAGTTCATTACGCAATAGGTTTTCAGAAAAACCTGTCGTAGCCCTCCGTCATTTCAGATAAATCCTACTTAGTATTCATGCTACGTTTGTTGGCCTGCGTCAAGGCGTAGTGTGCGGTAGCTAACTAGTATTTATCTGTTGATGCATATGATGCAGATTGGATTAGGGTAGTCGTGCGACTTTGTTGGCCTGCGTCAAGGGTCGTACGGGTGGGTTTAATTCAATCAAGAAATGACGGGTTGAACTTGACTAGCTCACTATGGTTTGTTGGCATGCGTCAAGGTCATAGTACGCTAGGGGCAAAATATTATCGGGAATTTCAAGTGTTGAAATTTGCAATGAGATTGCATACCTTCTATGAGATAGTTGGATCCCGATACCCGCTGCGAGTAAGAATTACTCCTGAGAGAGTTTTACACATTACAATTAGCCGATCAAGTAGGTGTCTAGAAAGGTGTCAACGGGGTTACGCCTCTGGGAAAACGAGGTTTACATTAATTAGGTCCGTGCGAAAGCACGGGGAATCTCCCTCAAAGTACCGACACTGGCCTGCCTGAAAGATTGGCGAACTTGTAGCGTGTAATTAATCCCGGCTAGTCTTTCCTTTTAGGGTTTGAAGGAAGATTTGATAAAAAACAGTGGGAGCCATCCTGATTAGATAAAATAATAACCAATCTGATCTTGCAAGAGCATACGCTGAGTGTTTTCTTCTCTCTCTCTCCAGGTAGCGACCATGTCACGCCTTAATCAAGATAATAATACGGATGAATTGACCGAACCGGCTTGTTATACTGAGCTGGGGAACGTTGGTCCCGCTCCAACTTATAATTGTTATAAGACAGAGCAGGAAATTGGGGATTACCAGAATTCCCGTGCCGCCCAAACGAAGAAAGTGCATATGATGCATCTCCTTCGGGTGTGTTCATTATACAGAACTGTTTCTCAGTATCCTCTGTGTCCTGGGTATCTGATACCGGATCAGGATCCCAGATATGTAATTTGTTACATGGGCTACAGATAGGTAAAGAACTGAGAACGGGTGATAAGTTTCATGAGGCAGAAAACTGTCACACCCCGCTTCCCAGAGTACGCTAGATTGGGCACGTGACATAACCAACCATGCTACCTATGGGTAGGAAGTATCCATCCACAATCACATTACGGCTGTAGAGATATCAAGAACAAGATAAAACTATCTAAAACATGTCCATAATCCATAATAACAGGAGTCAATAATAAATAAATGCGGAAGCAAATGACCCAATACAAATAACTGAAAAGTGTGTCCCATAATGCGGGCTCACATCAGGAAATAAATGCAGGAAATAAAACTAACTACTACTGAACTCACAGCTCAGCCTGCTGGCTGAAGTACTCCTGCTCGGACTGCAACAGCGGTACGGAATCTGGGCCATGCAAAACCCAGACGTCAGCGCGTCATGTCATCAAGTAATATAATATAAACAGTGTAGCAGGCAATGTAATATAAACATGAATACAGCAAGAATAACAATAATATGAATCATACCAGTACAGGGTAGCGTGCAGTGGGTAAACTAAACTGTTCTATCAGGTTTTCTATTCTAAAGTCTTTGAAATCAATTGATGAATCATCGATGTAACTCAATAGTATCCCGTGTATGCCCGGGACCACGGTCAAGACCCTCGGGGCTGAATCCGAGACGTGCCGCTAGGCAGTAACAGGTAGCAGGATGGGCGAGTGATGTAAGCATCATCACTCCGGGGCTGGCCTAGCCCGTAAGACTGATCAGAACAGGTATCGAACTGTTGAGTTACAAGTCAGGTTTCACCTTTGATTTCCCCATACCCCGAAGTTATGTATGTCGAGTCAGGTATTCAGTAATCAAGAACTAATGCCAACACAGGATCAGGTAAAAGCAGGTTTGTCTGGATAGACAACAGGAACGGTCCATGAGGACTACATGTTATGTTTGTTGGCATTAGACACAAGATCAGGTAACAGGTAAAGCCATGGTACATCAGGTCAAGCCAGGTAATGTATAAAGGTGTCATGTCATGTCAAGAGTGTACGGTACCATGTCATGTCAAGTAGGAAGTGTAACAGGTCATGTCAGGAAGCACGAGATGTCATGTGGGTGCTCATAATCAAACTAACATAAGCATGTGTATAAATAAACAAGCATGAGTCCTATCAGAACAATAAACCGGAACATGTAATATGATATGCAAATAGATATAATTTCAAGGATATGGATGCACAGTTATCGATTAGGATTACATTTATAGTTCCAATATTAATTAGGATGAAATTTATTAAACATGGAGTGTTAATATCACATTATTATGTAGTAATGTGATCTATGGATGCAATTATATGTATCTTAAATGCGATGGATGCAAACGGGTATCCGAAAAGTTATAAAACTATAAAATGGTAATGTGGGATGTACAACTAAGCAATATGTGATATAAATATTGATATAATAATATTAATATGGATAGCATATTCAAAGCGATTAATAACTATAAAAGTGGTATTGATTAACCATGCACAAGAAAGTTCCGTTCAGAAATTCAGCGTCACCCTAATTTGTAAAATAGCTTAAAAATAACAAACGTTCTCCAAAAGGGACGTGTCTTATACCAAAACAAAGATAATTCAATAAGATTTTCAGTTTTATAAGTATAAGTATCTCAGGTCGTCCCTACAAAAAGTTATGAACATTCGAAGTTGAAAGTTTGCTGCTGGAATTTCCCTGGACAGCAGTTTGGAGACACTTTCATTTGCATTTTAAGTTATTTAAAAAATTTATTTTGCAATTAAATATTTCATAGAGTTATAGTATTCCGAGTTATCTTCGTAACGAACTAAAGAACGTATACTAATGATTTTTCTATGATTTATATTGAATTTTATACGGTAAGGTGTACAGTAAATTTCAGATTTGTCGTATCCGCTTTTCAACGACGTTTCATGTGTAAACTATAATATTTTCAAATATATAATATTGTAAAATGCAGATTATAAACTAATTAAAGATAATAATAAGAAATTTTACGACGATATATATTTTAATTGATATGGATGCAGTATAATGTAATCTAGTATGTCACAAGATAAGTTTTCATGATCTAGATTTAATATGATATAAACGGATGCAAACGGAACATCGAAACGTTATAAAATTAAACATGGGGCACTAGATTTAAACTATAGGTATGGTATTTATTTAAATAGGTATAAAATGAATTATACAGCATGTAGCAAGATTAACTTGCCTCGATGGGTCGCGAATCGGGAAAACGGAACGTTAACCGTCGGCGGGGAAAACTCGCGACGGGCGCACGGTTCACGGAATGAACCCAAACGATGAACAAAGGAACCACACGGGTCAGGATACCTCGCTGGAACGTCGAGAAGCGTCACCGGCACGACGGAATTCCGGCAACAAAAGAACAGTTAAAAAAAATGAGAACGAGACATGAAGAAAGAAGAGAAAGAATGATAAAGAGAAGTACGAGAGAATATATGAGGGAGAGAGAGAGAAAAAAAAGTGGAGAGAGAGAGAGAAGTGGGGCCCACGGGGTTAAAGGGGAGGTTGCGATTGGCTGAGAGAATAAATTGAGAAGGATATAAAAGATTGTAAAAATATTATATGGTTAACTTAAAGATTTAAAAGATAGGTAATGAACAGTAAGATATCAGGTTAGTTAGAAAAATATATGCGATGGTTTTAATAATATTAAAATTTGGGATTTTGGCGCCAAATAAAACATTTCCAAATCGCGCCCGGATCGAGTCCAAAAATTTGAAATTGAAATAATAGGATTTTAAGCGGGATCCAAATTTTAAAATTAAGTGTTTTATGATTAAAAAGCATACCCCCAAAACGGACACACGTACGTGCACGTAGCCATCCAAACTAGCCCGTTTCACTGAACGGGACGAGAACACAATGCACGGACGCTACCACGAGGCTAGGGGTGTCAAGTAGGCCAAGATGAATATTTTCAATTTTATTTTAGATGCCAAAATTTGTTATATGTAGAAATGACTTTGCCGGGTAAATTTTACAGTAAGCAACAAACAAGCAAGTTAAATGAAATGAGTACCATATTATGCTCAAACAGTAACTGAAAATAGTAGCATTGGGCTCGGGTGTTATAAAAACGGTGCAAGTGTTGCAGCCAAGTCTGTTGGTCACTGTCACCCTGTATTACCTGAATACATTGATTCTGAACAAATGTTATTAGATACCGAACCTGATATACAAAATTATATCAATCTCTTTATTTATTAAAGAAGGATACAATTTGTATTGTTGGATAATGTTTTGAACATTTCCTAAATCAAAAGTTGATCGGATCAGGCACGTTATCTAAAAGCATTGACATTCTAAATCAAACTACAGTTCCTAGTATACAGAACACACACGAGAGGAAGAGTTCAGAAATGAACGAATCCTTCTTGAGGCATTGTAGATTAGGTCATATCAATGCGACCCGACTGGCTGAAGTTACATATAGATGCATATTTAAATCAGTTTAAATTTACATCTTGTGAAACTTGCCAGTCATGTCACAAAGATAAGATGACCATAGCTCCGTTTACTGAAAACAGAGAAAGAGTTAGTGAACTCTTGGGATGATACATGTTGATGTATGTAGGTCCCCTGTCTACACATGCCAAGACCGGTTCTTTGTACTTCATTACATTCTCTGATGATCTCTCAAGATTCAGACATATGTTCCTGTTGAAACACAAGTCCGAACCTTTTGAGATATTCACAGAATATAAGTTAGAAGTAGAGAACCAAAATACGGGTATAAGTATTATGTCCTATGATGAGATCAAGGGGGAGAATACTTATGCACGGAAATCCTGGATTATTCTAAAGGAGAATGAGATTCTCTCTCAGCATTACTCCTCCGTATACACCATAGCATGATGGTATATCGGGGTGGAGCAATAGCACCCTATGTGATATGGTGTACTCTATGATGAGTACTACTGAGTTTCCTATTTCCTATAGGGTGTTATGCGCTTGAGAAACTGCATACCTATTGAATAGGGTTCAAATCAAATCAGATGCCTACCACTTCATATGTGATATGGAAAGGGAAGAGCCCATATCTTAAGTTAGTTAAGATTTGGGGTTGTCCGGCCTATGTCTAAAAGCAAAATCCGGACAAGATCGAGGCAAGGTCAGTTCTGTAGAACTGGAAACGTTCTAACTATACAAACTACAGCAGATGATTTGATAGAACCAAAGGATTTAGTAGATTCAAACGAACCTCAGCCTCTCTGCCGATCTAGTAGGGTTTCTCACCCACCTGAGAGATACTTCGGTTTCTCTATGACAGTGGGAGCGAAGATTGCATCATGAGATGATGACCCAACTAGTTTCGAGCTGGCCATCAGGAGTGGGACTCTGTAAGAATGGCTGGATGCTTAGCGATCTGAGATGGAATCCTTATACACCAACAAAGTATGGACTTTAGTTGCTTTATATGAAGGGTTAAATCCCCATCAGGAGCAAGTATATCTTGAGAAGATTACTTGGTGTAGATGGAAAAGTTGAGACTTTCAAAGCTAGACTTGTTAAAGGTTTTCGTCATCAACCAGGCGTGGAAAATGATGAAACCTTTTTCCAGTGGCTATGCTTAAGTCCATCCAGATCCTACTTGCGACGGCTACATACCATGACTACGATATCTGGCGGTTGGGTGCCATGACTGCTTTTCTAAATGATGTTTTAGAAGAGAACGTCTATAAGTACACAGCCAGAGGGCTTCGTAAAACAGTGGGAGCAACGGAAACGTGTGCGAGATGTTTAATATGATGAAGCAGGCATCGCGGAGTTGGAACATCTGTTTTGATGATTAGTCAAATAGTTTGACATCATCAAAATGGTAGATGAACCTAGTATATACAAAAAGGTAGTAGGGAGTATGGTAGTGATCCTCGTAGAGTACGTGGATGACATACTCTTGATAGGGAAACAGTTTCATATGCTACGCTCGGTCAATCTCCGCTTATCACAATGATTCTCCGCATAGGATCAAGGTGATACCTACTAAATCCTGGGTTTTGGATCTATGAGATAAATCTAATTGGATATTAGGATACTCACTAGTTGTAGTGAGATGGTATCAATTGGTCCTGGGGAGAATCACTGGAAGTGTTCCAGGGTGATAAGGATGACTGAAAGTTAGTCACAGGCATTGTCTTTACCCTCAGTAAAGGGACGGTATGTTGGAAGAGTTCCAAGCTAGATACCGTGGCATACTAGACGATAAAGGCTGGATACATCGCTACATAAGATACTACCAAAGAGGCAGTTTGGGTGTATAATGGTTCATGAGATGAACTAGGTTCCTACAATTGTGTGACAATGGAAGTGTGAATTTGGCCAAGGAACCCCAGTCCCATCAGTGACCGGGACGTATTCTGAGGAAATATCACCTGATCATGGAGATGGTTGATCTCCAAGGTTAGGAGAGTAGACTCAGAGGACAACACTGCGGATTCACTCACGAAGGCCTATTCCCAGAGAGAGACGATTATGGGATGGTTGGGTATGAGATACTACAACCACTGCTACAGATGGCCCTAGTTCAAGTGGGAGATTGTTAGTTATATGTATGCCCTAGAGGCCATTACTGTACATAGGATGTATATTGTAGTGGATTCTGGGACATATATAGGGAGGACTTTCTTGCTCGACATGATAGTATGCTATCTGGTTGCACTTTACCTTAACGTGTACACTGATTGTCTCTCTGTTACACGTTGGTAAAGCCCTTAGGATGTGCACTTGACTACCTGGACTATGCTGCAGATCATACTAGTAGGGACATGGTAGTCCATAAGTACATCCTTCAAGGTCCCTAGTCGTAGGTGTATCGAGACGGGGCATCGATATACCAGAGTAGATTAGCGTATACCTTTCTCGACCCATACAGATGGGCGATGGATGATCCCATATCCATTGGTGTTTGACATCAGAGATGATATACGGGTGCTCAGTGGAGACTGGGTACACTGGACGGACTCGCCGAGAACTCCCAGATGGTATTATACCTTACGTCAGATGGCAGTTCTCTGGTGACACTGGTACAGGTTAGTCTGTAGACCCGAGATCTTCATAGAGTCTTGTGTGATTCCCACTGTGCTTTGATTTCCACCTTACTACGTCCAAGAGGGCGTGCAAAATGGTGGTTTTTGGGTACAGTCCCGAATCACATGGAGGCAATGAGCGATAGGAGGGGATTCGTCTCTCCCGGTATAGGGAGTTGATGTTGCACTGTGTTCGATTGGCTATAACCGGAAATCCCTGGCCAGGGTTACTGAGATTTACTGGTAAGTGTTACCAGTAGTTTCTCGAACTGTTATAGATCTCATATCGACACGACTTATCGAGCTACTGGGGTCTGACGTTTACCACCCCTAGGCAAGATATGTGACATATCAGACGAACAGACCGGACTGTACGGTAAGTGTTACTGGTTGTATTCACAGGAGTGTGAGCAGGCTTGCTAGTCGATCTTCTGATCGCTCAATACCCGGGTGGCCGTTACGTTTAGCAGACCGCTTGCGGCTTGTGGGTGTTTGATATGATCATCACCTGCTGCCGGCGTATTGACGAGTCTTTAGAGTCCTACACAGAGGTTTCCTGGCTCAAGCGAAACGAAATAGGAGCGCATATGAGATATGTGAGGGACCGAGAATAATACCAGTATGTGATACTGAATTCTATTCTCGCGATTTGTATCATCGGTCGGTTGTATGTGATATAGCCGGGTTATTGAATCAAGTGTTGATTCGATACGTTGATACACTTAATACTAGTCGGTTATGTGCTACATGACCGGATCATTAAATCAAGTGTTGATTTAATGATTTAATGTATAATTATATATTTGATATATTACTTTACATTAACTAGTATTTGTTCACTCAAGATTGATTTTCTCACTTGAATTGCCCAAGTTGTATATGTGATATATTTTTGTGCACTTGTTTTTATCATGTTTGATGATACATGCAAACTTGGGTGTATGTTTGATTAAACCATGGTTAGTTAATGGTTAGGGTTTCATTTGATTTATTTATTTCATTTTGGCTTAAGATAAAATGGTGGCTTTATTTGGATTTTGTTGAAGCTTCATGAAGCTTTGAAAAAGCTTTGACCATTTTGTTTTATTCCTTAAACCTAACCATTAAACCTAACCCTAGTTTATTCTCTTCACTTGACCATGGTTGCTATATGATAAGAATGACTTATTTTCTATTTTCCAATAATTCTTATATATTCTTTTTCTTCTTCCTCTTCTTCTTCAAGAAGAAAAAGCTTGCAAGCTTCAATGGTAACTTGAGAAAGAGAGTGAGAAATCTAATTCTAAAGTGAACCCACTTCCTATTTCTTCATCCTCTACCACTTTCCATGTAGTATAGGGTGTTTTCTTCATAAGTTTCACGACTTGGTGAAGTGGGAGCTTGATCTTGTGTTGCCTCGACGTAGATCATCTTCGGCATCGAAGTCGACGACCTAGCCCGATCATCTCTTCGATGAAACCACCGCGAGAGTCCGGTATCCGATGGGTACAGCGGAAGGACTTCATCACGGAGCTATGGAGGTGGAGGACCGGATCTACAAAGGTTGTAGTCTCTTTCACTTAGTTAAGTTGTTAACTAGTTGTATGTTTCGCCTAATCTCTAGTCAACGATCCGTATTAGGGTTTCTTGGCACTTATAAAATTTGAAATTGGCATGGTTGATGCCATGTGAGACCTCATTAGTGTGCCTAGGAACCCTACACCACGTACACTTATTTGTCGGCGCACACATATCTTCATCGGTAATTGCCATGTCACGTACACTTAGAGAATATTATTGCTTGATTTAACTTGTTAGCTAGTAGTGCCATGATATTAGTGTACTTGCCTTATATGCCAGCTTGACATTGTAGTTATTACTTGTCACTTCATGCTTACTATTATTCATGGATTCTCATGTATATATTCATCGTTTTACATGCTATTGATGATCTAGATTCGGATTTCCATGATATTTGCTGGATTTGGGGGAAAACCGCAAAACTTATATAAAACTGCTTTCTCTCTTTTAAATAAAAAGCGCGGTTTTCCCATGATGTATGAGTCTTCCACCGTAAGATTTGCTGATGGATTTCGAGACCCGATTCGAGGAGGCGGATGAACCGTTTCGGGTATATGGTGGGCCCGGTGCGGTACCCCGCGGCAAGAAGATCGCTGGAGATAGCGTTGAGCCTGGCATGGGAGCACTATCGACCGGTTATTTTACCCGACACGTCGGATATCCGGAGGGTACCGTCGTGGTCATGAGATGGATGGTAGTGGCCGATCTGGACTGACGGTACCCTGGATATTATGATTTTGAGCTTTTGAGATATTGAGGTACAGAGATTGTGATACAGAGATATCGCGATTTTGGGATTTATGTTTTATGACGATGGTAGGCACTGTTTATGCTGATTTCATTTATGATACCTTATTTTAAAAATACTGAAATCTCATAAATTTATGAAAGCAGTTTTCTTCAGTACATGCATTCTGTTTCACGCATTCATACACCATTCATATGATTCATTGCTACCTGAGGCACGGACACGGGCACATGGGCTTACATATTGTTATAGGTTGCTGGTTATATATATTTGAGGATTATATATTTTGATCGTATGACCTAGGATTGCATCATACATGCGATTTTCTGTTCGTAGATCTTTTTCTACTCACGAGTTGGCAACTCACCCCCGTTGTGCCCCGGTTTCTTGCAGGTGTTGCCGTACGTGTTTCATTACGGCTTTGCGGGCACAGCTACTTTCAGGTGACTTGCTAGTAGGTGGGTTATTTGTATCGTACCCATCATTATACATTGTATATTATATTTCAGTTGTATCTAGAAGTTCCATCAACCAAACATGTATTTATTTGAGATAGAGACCAGTGATATTTATTCTTTTGACCTTAGAGTCGCGCGTTATATTTCTTTGGGTTTCGTGCTGTTTGAGTTTCCTTTCTGTTGTGATCCTCGCCTTTAGGCGTTGTATATTATATTGCTTGTGTGGTTGATTTAAATGGTTTTTCCTACACTCTACTACTTTTCTTGGTTTGGATTTCTGGGTTCGGCTTACTTAGAGTACGGACGCCTCAAGACGTTCGTAGCCTAAGTGCCGTCATGTTCCGTGCTTTCGGGACGTGACAACAAGCCCCCCAACAAACAGCTCTATAGCTGATCCTTAAGCTCCCTAAGTTTCGCCGGCTTATCTGGAACAACGTCGGAAAACTCTCGCACGAAGGAACCCGGTACAACAAACCCACTGTGGCTCCGGTATCACGAATGAATGTCAAGAATCCTCGACATTCTCTCCTCAAAAGCCGACTAGAGAAAAAGGCTGAATATAAGCTGTGAGAGGCGACACAACCGTCCTCCCGCACAACAAGAACTGACTCGCCGAGAAAACAAAACCTGACTGTTTTCTCGCGGCGGTCCACAGACGCCTAGCTCTTAGCTAACCAGTCTGTGCCCAGGAGGACGTCAAATCCAACATCTCTAGAAGGATCACAATGACGGACGAAACTCTTAACCGATTGGCACACGATTGAAATACGTGTTGCACAACAAAAGAATCGCTGACAGAAATTAACACAACAAACAGCTGATCTAGCTAACATGACTCCCCTCGTCCCAAATCTCTGCTACTCCCGCGACGGTCACGAAAGCTGTCTCGACGACTAAGCCTCTGTCTCTGGACTGGTACACCGGTACGAGTCCTCCACGGTTCCGAAACTCTCAAAGTCTCTGGAATACGTGCCTCGTCAACTGGGGCTGCATCCACTGGTGCTATGTAGGTGACGGAATGCTGCATGCTGATTGCAAGGAACGACTGAGTAACAGGGGTGACAACCTCCTGTCGCTGCGCTCGAACGGCCTCAACAATGAACTCATCGTCTGGCGCAAGTCCTGCATCTCTGCCACAAGCCTAGCGATACTATCTGTCGAAAGCGGATCCGTCTGCTCCTGTGCAACGAGCGCGCCATCCTGGTCAGTCCTTGACCCACCCGAGTCAACTCTGACCTCGGCCCTCGCTGCATCACTCTGTGTCCCCGGCAAAGGCTATAAATAGAGATAGGATTCGATATGAATATGGAAATCGAATCTCAAGGATATAAATCAAGGAAGGAATTTCAAGTAATTTGTACTTAGGTCACTTTAGGCGGAGTACCGCATCGTAAGTATGCCGCGGACATACACACACCGCGTTACTCTGCTTAAGCTGCCTACTCCATCATACCAAGGTCATCCTACACTCTGAAAGGTAAAACCTAGCGCTCTTATACCAACTTTGTCACGACCCGAAATTGGCACGTGATGGCCCTAATACTACGCAACGTCTACAAGTGTAACGCAGTAAAAGAAAGCCAAAACCCAGAAATCTAAACCATTAAAAGACAAGAAAAGATAAGAAACATTGTTTAATCTTTTGAAAATCTCAAGTATAAATTATTTAAGTCCAATTTACTTTCTTGAAAATTTCGGCAGCACCTCCTTTGTAAAAACCAACCCCAAAAATGGGTACAACAAAAATATAAAGTAAAGCATCCCCAACGGGAGCAATTCCACGCCCAACGGCGGAAAATAACCACCACAACAGATATACGACGCCGTAGCGAAGAAATAAAAGACGATAAATGACAACTGTATAAAAGACAACCCAGTTACAAAATACTATACAATATCGTCCTCACATCAAGTCTCTAAGTCAACATGAAAGTAGTAGATTGAGAGTACAAGGATACAACGAATATACAATACAACAATGAATAACCACAAAACCCACCTAAGCAAACTGCACACTGTGAGCTGATGCGGTATCCGCAGCAAAAGATGATAAGAAAGATGAATAGCTTGCCTCGACTACTCTGGGGAACAACCTGCTAAACTGTGGCACAACGGGGGTGAGTTGTCAACTCGTGAATAGTAAATAACATATGCAGGTAATCGCAAGTATGCACGTACAGCGCGAATCTAACATATGCAAGCTAATAGCAATAAACGGTTATATGAATGCAATAGTCATGAAATATACTCTAGCAGGTACATCTAATATATGAAGCAATAATATAACAATCTGTGTGCAACAATCATGTAAGGTACTCTATCAGGTACAACTAATACATGAAGCGATGAAATGACAATATATATATATATATATATACATATACATACACACACACACACACACACACACATATATATGCAACAGTCATGAAAGGTACTCTATCAGGTACTACCAGTACATGAAGCAATGCATATAAAGTAAAAGTATGTAAATGCAACAGTCATGGAAGGTACACTAACAGGTACTACTAATACATGAAACGGTGCATAAACAATAAATGTGGAGTATGGAATGAAACATGTCATTTCTATAGAATCCTGACATCGTGGTAGGATCAAAATCCATCACGACAATCCAAATCCCAATTTCCCCAAATCAGCCCCCAAATTGGCTCTCATATCATATAAGTCTCACAAATCCTTAATGTACAATATCGAATAAATCTCATATATATCCTGTATCCAATATCAAATGAATCACCTATATCCCAAATCCAATATCAAATAAATCTCAAACATCCTAAATATATTTGCATGAATAAATATGATGATGTATATAAATTGATATCAATACACATATATTAGCGTCCCATTCCACTAATATTGGTGTAAAGGCATAAATAACAGCGTCCCATTCCACTGTTATATATACTTAGGAGTAAAAAGAAATATCATGAAACCAGTGTGTCAAGCATCGACACAAAAATGCTGATCTATCAGGTGCTGTCACCAAGACTGGCCCCCTGATAGGTATATATCATACGCTATCCCGAAAGCTCGAGTGCCTAGCTCTGACCCTCGCCTTTCGACGCATCCATACGCACATGACTCCCGTCGGTATCCCCATGATAACCGCCGAGTCATTGGTAATGTCACCGGAAAGTATTGTTCCCCCACTAACTCATCTCCTCACTGAGATTCTTGCCTCGGGGAACCTCCGGGCCCCACAATGTACCCGCACACGGACCCCTCCGTTCCTCACGTGGGTTATATATATCCGAACTTATAAATCTCATGCTGGCTGCTGAAATATCATATCAAGGGAAACCGGGTTTTTCAAATAATGCATAATTTCATGAACTCCCACGGTTCCCAAATCCAGAAAACATCATGAAAAATCCATATCTCAATGCGAAATTCCATGAATATAATATATGCAACATAAAACTGTAATGAAAGTATATAAAGGGAAAGCCGCTAATTAACTACAACAAGTTAATATAAAATATCATGCGGTTCCTATTTTCTCCAATTCTAAATAACATCAAGTAAAGGTAAACATGTATCTATAACCAGATATATGTTTAAATATAAAGGTATAGCAAGGTATATGTATCTACCTATAAGTAATGATATAATATACCCCTGGGTATAAGTGAAGTATGTGTGCAAGGTATACCTGTAGTTATGTCATGAAGTGTGTATGTACCTATCGCTAATGGTACAATACTCTATAGGTATACAGGTAACTAGCATGTAAGCATGTCAAGGCATATGTGTAAGCATGTAGGTATACAGGTATGCTATATGTTATATGCATAAAGAAATATGAATCAATGTCGCAATGTCCCTATCCAAACAATATTATATCTATACGGGTGTTGTGCGTGACATGGCAATTATTGACGGTGTGTGTGGCATACAATCAGTGCTCGTGCAACAAGAGCCGTCAATAATATGCACAGTGTTCTAAGGGTACTAGTCTAAGCACAACAATTAATTAAGCAATAAGGTGTATGCGCAAATTCTAAATATGAAATAGAATGTGCGACCAGTCAAGTCATCTCTAGCCCAGACGCATAACGCCATGTGGGCGATTCCCCTGTAGATGTTAAATCTACTCACCAATGCTTCTGGCTAAGTGAAGCCTACCACCTGTTTTCCCTTCATCGCTGCGTCCGAAGTCACCGCCTGCGAACCTAAAATTTCACAAACACATCACATAAGCTAAATATTTTGAAACAACGAAAAGACAACGAAACGTAAGGATAACGCCCTGAAAAATGCACTGCGCACCTAGCGCATCTATCGCGCACGACATCGGCCAAAAACACTAACTAGGGTCGCTAAACTATGAAACACCAAGTCTAGACTCCGATCGTCCCGATTGCGCAACACAACATAATAAATACGAGGAATATAATAGATATAATCTCGAAACGACTAATCGAACCCACGTCGGAAAAACCCCGAAACCTAGAAAACAACTCATCGCAATATTTCGCACTAGTTTCAAGCTAACACATATCTAGCGCTCATAAACACCTTATAATAGCTTAACTAAGCTATCAAAACCATTTCTATATTTTTAACACTTGCAAAATAAGTTTTAGCAAAAACCTAGTAAGCAATATTTCATAATTAAACAAACTAGTAATTAACAATAATTATCATTTCCTACTAGGTTAAGCTTTTCCTAAACACAAATTAACACTTCAATTAAACATTAAACACTTAAATCAAGCTTTAACATTAACTTGAATTTCAAAAACCATTTCTAGAATTTTGAAACATGAAATTTAAAGCTTAAATTAATATCTAATTAAGCTAGCATACAGATTTAAACTTAACAATTAATGATTTGGGTTAGGATTTTATACCTCTAAATGATTCAAAAACTTACAACAAGAAAACCAAGATTAGCCTCCAAAATCAAGACTTCATGAAGAACCAAGCATGGTTTAGGGTTAAGGAAATGAACGAAAATGATTATATTTGAATTTTTGTGATTTTATTTGGATTTTTCATGATTTATTTTGGCTTGAAATGATGAAAATTGAGTGAGGAAGCACAAGGGCAGCAAGGGGGAGAGAGGGGCTGGCCAAAGCAAGGAGGGGGGGCGTTTTTATGAATTTTTGTGAAGAAAGTTCTAGTAAAAAAACAATAAATGCTTCAATAAATGCATTTTGCCACCTTTCTTTCTTTTTATTTTTCTTTAAAAAAAATTAAATCCTTTGACCAAAAAAATCTAGATATTTAAAAAGAAGATTCTAAAATAATTGCAGTGATGATTTCTAAGAATTTTCATTTAGAAGAAATTTCCCGATTTACGTGCATATTTTACCGGCTAAAATAATATTTTATTTGGGAAAAATTCTATCTGAACCAAAACCTCCCAAATATCCCCGAAGATCGTGCACTAGCTTTATTTTAGATAAAATAGGTGCCGGCAAGTTTCTACGGACGTTTGATCGAAATCGGGTTAAAACGGAAAATACCGACAAATTCGCCCTAAAACGGAAAAATTCGCACTAAAGCGGAAAAATGCGCAAAACGATTTCTGAAACGTTACAAGCGGCTTCGTTGACACCTTTCCTTTTTAGGGGCATGATCTCATTTGCTCTAGGCGGGCTATAAAGTTGTATCGTAACCGCCTCCTTTTGTACTTGTTTGTATCTAGTAATACTTCATCTACCACATGTATATTCCTTAACTTAGAGACATGAGGCGAGAATTAGATGTTGTATATATTTAATTGTCGAACTCATATGAAGTTGGCTTGACCTTGTTTATATTTAGTGTTTATTTCTTTCCGCTTTGCCTATAGGCGTATATATTTTGTGTGGATTGTGTCTCCGCCGTGTGGGCATCGAGTTAGCTCCTTTTTAGGAATGCGTTTATTTTACCGCAGTTGTATAGGAATTTTATTCAAAACTTACAAAGGAGGTGTGTCAAACGTTAATTCTTTACAAAATAAGCTTTACTTCATTATTATAAATCTTTCCTTAAAAATTCACCTCTATTTATTTCTTATAAATGGTTTAGATTCCTGGCTTAAACTTACTTAGTTTACAGTGGGGTCCACTGGATTTCACGTGATCCTTATACCGGTTACGTGCTTTTTTGGGTCGTGACAAAGTTGGTATCAGAGCCCTAAGTTTTACCTTTGTTTAGTCTAGGTTTAACCATGTGGAGTCTAGGGTATGATCTTTCGAAACCTAGGCCTAAACTTGCGGAACATAGACTTGATTTTGGGGGACTTTGACCCAAACTTTCGATACATAGGTTGTCCTTGGTTTGATAGAGTAGATAATTTAAGAAGAGTTACGTGGTGTAAGTATGTTTGCGACATATTTACAATATGATACTTCGCTTGAGTGACTTTAGGATATATCTTGAAATTCTTTCTTCGATTCTATGCATCCTTTTGTTCCAGTTGTTACACTTTTACCAAATCTCGTTCCTTGTTCCTATCACCATACCGCCAAAGTCTTCGAGGGCCGAGAGGGTTGCAGCTAAATATGAGGTCAGGGAAAGCTCGTCTGAGATGAGGACGGACCAGGACGCCACTCTGGTGATACAGGAACAAGTTGATCTTTATTCTCTCTACAGGATTTCTAGGCTGGAGGGGACCGTTCAGGATTTGCACCAGATGATCGGGTTATTGGTTGAAGCCAGCCGGACATAGAGGCTTGATGTTGCACTGCTTACTCCAAAGATGTAGTACAGCTTGCCATTCAGGGTCAACCCTACCCTCTTTTGCTAGGATTATCGAGGTGTCACTTTTAGAGTTTATGAGGCTAAAGCTCCGGTGTTCATTGGTATGGATGCGACAGAGGATCCTCAGCCATTTCTTGATAAGATGGCTAGGATATGTCGTTCATTGAGATACTCCGATGGGAGATCAGTAGAGTTTGCCAGTTTCCATTTAGAGGGTCTTGCTCAGACCTGGTGCGAGTCGTTCGAGAGAGGCCGAGCAGTGGGTGCTTCTCCTATAGCTTGGGACGGATTTTCAAAGGTCTTCTTAGCCCGATTTCTTCCTCAGAGTGTCAGAGATACCCGAGCTCATAGTTTAGAATCTTTGCGTAAGACTCCGGGCATGGCTGTGGCAGAGTACGATCTTCAGGTCACTCAGTTATCTCAGTATGCTCCTTACTGTGTCCCTACTGAAAAGATCTGGATCAAGAGATGTTGGGGTTCGGTGCCCGCACCGCGGAAGCCGCGGCCGAGGTGAAAGCGAAAACAAAAAAATTACGCGAGCACCAAACACCCATAACCCAGAAAAACGATCCAAAACCTAAACTAGATAACTAGAAATATAAGGGTTGAGAAACTACAATCTTTGTCGCGTGTCCACCTAATTGTGGAATACCCCTCCAAGCTCGTAGACGTCGGGAACGAGCTTGAAAATCGACCACTCTCGCCGAAGATGATCCACCTGAGGGAAACCGGAAGAGACTCTAACCGATGATCCAAACTTGCTAGGTGTGGATGGTCGATGATGTAGGAATATATCACTAAATTTTTTTTTCCTCTTTTTCTCAAGCTCAAGTGAGCAAGAGGAAGAAGAAGGAGAAGAGGGAAAAATGGCTAAGTATTTTTCTCCACTATGAAGCATGAAGCATGTTGGATGAAAGAAAGATTAAGTCTGTCACGACCCACCCTCAATACAGAGAGTATTGTCCGCTCTGGCCGTAGCCGCACGGTTTTGTCCTTCGGGACGAACTGGACCCGACCAGAGGCCACTTCCCAGGAGCTCACCCATCCCAGGACTTCCCTGGCCCGAGCACGCTTAACTACGGAGTTCTCAAACTCCTGTAGTGCCAGTTCACTTAAAAGGCGTCTCTGTATTTAAGAGTGGTATCATTCCATTTATAGTACAGATCTGTCCTCTTTCGGAATGTATTCCGAAGATTCCCCATTATTTTATAGTGGGTCCCCATGCTTATCTGGTATAAATGGTTATACCGGATAATACATGGGGTATTACATTCTCCCCCACTTAGAACAATGGTTCGTCCTCGAACCACAGACCTACTATTGAGGAACCAGCTCTGATACCATTTTGTCACGACCCACCCTCAATACAGAGAGTATTGTCCGCTCTGGCCGTAGCCGCACGGTTTTGTCCTTCGGGGCGAACTGGACCCAACCAGGGGCCACTTCCTAGGAGGTCACTCATCCCAGGACTTTCCTGGCCCGAGCACGCTTAATTATGGAGTTCTCAAACTCCTGTAGTGCCAGTTCACTTAAAATGCGCCTATGTATTGAAGAGTGGTATCATTCCATTTATAGTACAGATCTGTCCTCTTTCGGAATGTATTCCGAAAATTCCCCATTGTTTTATTGTGGGTCCCCATGCTTATCTGGTATAAATGGGTATACCGGATAATACATGGGGTATTACAAAGTCCAAATAAAAAGAGAATAGCTACCTCTTTTACAACCATGGTGCAATAGTGCACCAATAAATGCACATCACAATCCAAGCCATTCCTCTCTATAATCACAAGCATGCTTCATGCCACCTTATTTCCCATTTATTTTTCTAAAAAGAAAAACAAATATAAGGTGTCCATCTTCGAGAAGCATTCCCGTACAAATACGGAATACTTCACCTGGTATATGTATCATTGCATATACGCGTATCTGTATAAAAAATATGGATAGCACCAATAAGAGAAAATGAATAGTGAACAATAATACTAAAATATATGTATCAAAATACATATATAAATTATTAAATCAAAATCTGATTTAATAATCCGGCTTAATCCTAAGCCGGCTAATATTATCAACCGTCCGATTAAAGTATGTGTATGCCGTACACGTATTTAATCAGACCCTGCATGTACCAACGTACAACTCCTACATCTATCGCCTGAACCAGAAAAAATCTCTGTGTGGGACTCTAAAAACTTGACAATACGCTGGCAGTGGGTTTAACCACAAGCACGTCAACGGCACTAGCTGTACGTAACGGCTATCCAGGTACTTGCCAAAAGGGGGATCGACAATCAAGTATGTTCTTACTCTACTGAGCCTAAATGTGACAATCTCCGTACAGTCCGGTCTCTTCGTTAAAGAGTATCGTATATCGAGTCTACGGGGTGGATAACGTCACACCCCTACTAACCCGATAAGTCGTGTTTGAGTCAAGCTCATCACCAACAGAGATACTACTGATCAATTATCAGTAAATCTCATCCACCGAGGCCACGGATTTTTGGTGATAGCCAACTGAACACAGCGTGAAATCGACTCCTAATACCAGGAGAGACGAATCCCTGACAATCGACCACTGCCTCCATGTGGCTCGGGACTGTACCCAACTAAAACCTAGTTGCATGACTCTTTTTATCCATGGTAGGGTAGTAATCAAAGTATAGTAGGAACTCACACATGACAAATGACGATCTTAGGTCAAAGGACAAACTTGTACTCATGCCACCTGAGAACTTCCATCCGATAATAGATATAATACCATCTAAAAGTTCTCGGCGAGTCCATCCAGTATACTCACCTCTAGTGAGCACTTGTATACTATCTTAGGTGACACAACACCAACGGCTTGTGAGACCGGCCACCACCCCTCGTCGGGGTCTAGAAATGCATACACTAGTTTACACCGGAATATCGATGCCCAGTCTCGATACTCGTACGACTAAAGACATTTAAGGATATGCTTATAGACAACCCATCTCCCACATATATGATCGCCATCATAATGCTAGTTGTCAAGCAACAATCCTACGGGTTTCATCAATGATGAATACAAACCAGATAGCGTACTATCATCTCAAGTAAGACTGTTATACCCGTATAGGTCCTCCCTTAATTATCATAATCGTCTACTTGCAATCATAATAATTGCCTTGAGGGCACTATATCCAATAATCTTCCACTTGCACTTAAGGCCAATTATTGCGGTATCGCGTACCTATAACCCGTGTGCTACCGAATACCCAATTTCTCTATTAATCAGTTTCGCAAATCATATTTAAGAAACTTAATTTGTTCGAGAAATAGTCTCAGTGAGTAGATCCGCTACAATGTTCCAATTTCATCTCTCTAAATCTCAACTTTGCGAAGATCAACAATCTCCCAAACTGAGCGATACCCCGCCTCAAGAATTTGTCTAGATACTTGATGGGACCAAATTCATAAATGAATAACTCCATCCAATAAACTTCTTGGGTTGTATCCTTTGTTGAGTTATAACCAGCATCCTGCACCATAATTACCCCAGTATCTCTATTGGAACACTATCCAATATACCGATCCTCAGAAAAGGCTAAACTCAAAACTTTGACAGCATTTCTGTCATCCAGGCCACCTTGGAAGCCTTAACCGATAACCGCTTTCTAGAGGAGGCTACCATTACCTCATACCAAGAACGCCCTCTTATGTTCATAATAGCTTCCTTTTGTTTCTCTAGGATTGGATTAATAGATGCTTATTGCAGCTAGTGCAAAAGCAATATCTAGTGTTGTACAAGACATTGCATGATTGACTCAATTGTCTAAGCAAATGATATGTCATTCATGCCAGTCCCTCTCCTCATCAGTCTAGAAGACATTCTTTTCAGAGAGGGTGACTCCATCAATTGCGGGTATACCACCATGTCAGGAGTCGTCCATTCTAAATTACTTTTAGAATGATGTCCAAGTACTCGATTGAGAAACTTCCCAGATTTAGATCTAAAACCAGGATTATCTATCTGGTTTTGTACAAGACATTGCATGATTAACTCAATTGCCTAAACAAATGACATGTCATTCAGGTCAGTCCTTCTTCAAATCTGTCTAGAAGACATCTCTTTAGAAAGGGTGACTCCATCACTTGCGGGTACTCCACCACGCCAGGAGTCATCCATTCTAAAATAGTTTTAGAATGTTGTCTAAGTACATGATTTGGGAAAATTCCCAAATCTAAATCTAGTCACCAGAATTCCTGATATATTATCCATATCCAACGTAGAGAAAACACTATACGACAACTAAAGTTTGATCGATTGTAGTATAGGAACATCACTTCCTATCTAGAGTATGTCATCTAAATCTCAGGACAATATTCCCTATATCTTTTTACTAGGTTCATCTATTGTTTTGATGAAGTCAATCACTATCACATCAAAACAAATGATCCGTCTCCGCCATTTATGCTTTAGTCTACTAATAGACATAAGCAAATTGCACACCTTCCACTTCTCCCACTGACTACGATAACCCTCTGACAGAGTCATATACACGGGCATTTCCAAATTCCCATTTGGAAAGACGTTATAGTCATTCACCTGCTAGAAATCATATCCATGAACTGCATCAGCGTTAAACCATATCCATATGGACTTCAGCATAGATACTGAAGTAAAAGTCACATCACAATCCACAACAGGTATTTGATGAAAACTCTTTACAACAAGTCTAGCCTTATTAGGTTAGTACCTTTCCACCTGCACAGATCCCGAAAGATCTACTTGCTCCTAATGGGTATTATCTCTTCAGGAGCACCCAACAAATTCCAAAATCCATGACTTCTGAAGTGCGTGGAGTCCATCTTGGATATGAAATATCTGGTCACCTGAAAGTAACCACTTCTTATGACCCGCTGATAACAAGTAGGAGGAATAGCAGTGCCAAGCCATATCCGTACGGACTTCAGCATAGACACTGAAGTAAAAGTCTCATCACAATCTACAATGGGTATATGATGAAAACTCTTTACAATAAGTCTAGACTTATTAGGTTAATACCTTTCCACCTGCACAGATCTCGAAAGATCTACTTGCTCCTAATGGGGTTTACCCCTTCAGGAGCACCCAACAAAGTCTAAAATCCATAATTTGCTGAAGTGCGTAGAGTCCATCTTGGATATGAAGCATCTGGTCACCTAGAAGTTACCACTTCCTATGACCTGCTGACAACAAGTAAGAACATCATCACCATGATGCCGACCTCCCTGTCACCGTCTACGAGAAAATCGAAGTATCTTTCGGGTGTTTGAGGTTACTTACTAAAATCCGCGGAGTGGATAATGGTTTATCAAGTCCAATTGAATTCTTAGGTTCTACTAAAATTTCGGTAACCATTTGTGGTTCTGAAATCACTTCCAATTTTACCATATTCCTACTAGTTTCTTTTGCAAAAACATTCCTTTTATAAAAAGGTGGCGAGTCAAGAACAATGTAACTATTGATCTTGAAAATGGTAGAAACAAAATCCTAGCGAATACTTGGGATAATCCACAAACTGTCATTATCGAAGCGTGCCTTGTGTTTGTCCGGATTCCGCTTTTAAACAGAAACTGGATAACTCCATATCATAACAATCTCAAGATACGCAACCATTATATGTCCATATAGAATCAAGACACTAATTTAGATGGAATCAGATTCAAATATCATGCAGCTGTTTCCAGTGCACATCACCTAATGGAAAAAGGCTAATACAATATTACTCATTAAGGAGCACACCCACAGATGAGCAACCTGCGAGAGAATCAAGTTCTCAATACTAAGATGGAACACATAGTATAAGTACCTACATTTTTTATCATCTCGAAGAATCCTGATACTTCCAATGTATGTTTCTCTACTTTATTCTTATACTTATAAACTTCTCAAAATCTTTGACCTTGCATTACTACGTCTTAAACTAAATAACTTATAGGTAAACCTGAATGAAGTAAGAGTACCAACCCCTTGTCTTGAAGGACACTGTACAACATACATTTTCACGTATAAGTCCTAAGAGTATACTAACTCAAACTCCATGTACTGTAAGTTGAAAACTGTATCTTGGTTAAGAATATCTTACACCGTTATTCAATGCATCTTACCTTATCCTCAACTGATAAAGGTAAATGTTTATAACACAATTTTCAAAATGAATATCTCACTTTATAAAATAAAGATACAATTATTTCATTTTAAAATTTGGTGCATAACAACGGTTGTTCGAAACCAAATATTTGCCGTTAAGTAAAGCCAGGCGATTTAATCCAATATCACCAATTGCAATGAATTCCGATATTGAGGATCAAATCACCCATTTTCCAATATACTACTCCTATTCATCATCTGTAACACCGTACAAATGTGAGATACAAATCTGGTAAATACATACCCTGGAGTCAGAATTGATTAGAAAAACAGTTCTCTTTTACAAGTACACAGAATACTGAAACATGAAAATGTTTCATAGGGGGTGATCAGCTATTCCAAGTATAAAGGCATCCCCAAGCGGGAGCTAGCTCTTCGCTAATCGGCGGAATCACAACCACGCAAGTCATAATATAAGTATACGGCGCCCAACGGCGAAGATCAACACAAAAGATAATGAATATAGCAAGACATCAACCCACTAAGCAAACATATAACCATCGCTCTAAGTCTCGCAACCACAAGTCTTTCTAAGTCTTACTATTTATACAAATACTAGTTTCGATTGATGGAGTTGACTAGATACAATAGGAATAATAAATACAAGAGTGGCACGATCCAACATGTACCACCTACCAAAGCAAATCACTCGAATGCAAGCTGTGTGCCAACGATGCCGTTACTGATCCATGCGGGAAACCTGCAAGAACTGTGGCATAACGGGATGAGTTGCCAACTCGTGAGTAGAAAACATCATCAGGTAGAAATCGAATTAAACAACGATTTCTAGGTCAACTATATCATAAAGGTAATACCATGATATCTAGGGTGACCGTATCTGCATATGTGCCAACAATATAATCAATGCCTGTAAGCATGTGGATAACATCTACATGTCCATCAATGACACAACAATAGCATGCATGTAAATATCATGAAAGCGTATGCATGTAAATATGAGGATTTCAACCAACATGTATCCATCAACGACACATCAAAATCATGGGACCTGAGTGTCCAATATCGACACTCGAAATATCATGAAACCCGTGTCCAGTATCGACACGTAAATCCTCATATCTCGGGCTCCGGCAGTCCGGATCGGCCCATATCATCTCTGTCACGTCCTGAAAGTACGGAACATGACCGGCACTTAAACTACGAAACGTCTCGAGGCGTACGTAATCTAAGTAAGCCGAAAACACAGAAATCCAAACCAAGAAAAGTAGTAGAGTGAAGGAAAAACCAATTTAAATGAAGTAGTTTTATTAGCATAAGCCGAATTATGCGTTTTTAAAAACATCAAATATTTCTTGAAAATTTCGACAGAGTCTCCTTTGTAAATACTGGCCCCCAAACGGGATACAACATGAATAGTATATGAAATCAATAAAAGGATCCCCAAGCGGGAGCTAGCTCTTCATCAATCGACGGTCACAACTACACAAGTAATATAATATACAACGCTAGGGGCGAGGATCAAAAACTCAAAAGGAAACTCAAAACCACAAGAAATCCACAGAAATATAACGCGCGACTCTAAGGTCGAAAGAATAACATCACTGGTCTCTATCTCAAAATAAATACATGCTTGGTTGATGGAATTTACTAGATACAACTGAATAATATTATACAAAGTAATATGATGGGTACGATACCAATAAACCCACCTACTAGCAAGTCACCCGAAAGAAGCAGTGCCAGCAACGCCATAATGAAACCTGTACGGCAAAACCTGCAAGAAACTGTGGCACAACGGGGGTGAGTTGCCAACTCGTGAGTAGAAAAAACATCTACGAACAGAAACCACATGAACAATGCAATCCTAGGTCAACGATCATAATATATCCTCAAATATATATAACATGCAGCCTATAACAATGACTAGGGTAAATATCTAACCCGAGTGTAATCCCAAGTGCCCGTGTCAGTGCCTCAGGTAGCAATATATCATATGGATGATGTATGAATGCATGAAACAGAATAAAACTTCTTTCATAATTTAGTGAGATTTCTGTAGTTTTAAAAGAGGTATCATAAATGAAATTAGTATAAACAGTGTCTAGCATCGACACAAAACATAAATCCCAATGTCTCAATATCTCAGGATCTCAATGTCTCAATCTCACTATCTAGGGCGCCATCAGTCCAGACCGGCCCCTACTATCAATCTCAAGACCACGACGGTATCCTCCGGATATCCGACGCGTCGGGTTATATTACCGGTCGGTAGTGCTCCCCTGTCAGGCTCAACGCCATCACCTGCGATCCTCTTGCCCCGGGGTACCGCATCGGATCCACCATGTACCCGAAACGGTTCCTCCACTCCTCGAACTCGGGTCTCGAAATCCATCAGCAAACTCATGGTGGACGACTCATACATCATGGAAAAACCGCACTTTTCTTTAAAAAAAGAGAAAGAATTTTATAAGTGTTTTTTTTGTGGTTTTCCCCCAAATCCAGGAAATCTCATGAAAATCCGAATCCAAATCCTCAACAGCATGTAAACAGTGAATATAGACATAAAAATCCATGAATGCGGCATATCAATGAATAATAACATGCATGAAGTAGCAAGTAATATCTACAATGTCTAAACTAGCATATAAGGCAAGTATCATGTCTAAATTATTAGCTAACAACCTATGTCAAATGAAATAGTATTTTCTAAAGTGTTCGTGACATGGCAATTACCGATGAAGATGTGTGTGAGCCGGCAAGTAAGTGTACGTGGTACATACGCGTCATCGGTAATGGTGCTGGTGTCCTAACAACATGATATCAACAATAAAATATGAATCATAATGTAAGCAGGCGATGCGGAGCGAACAACAATAATGAGCGGGAGCTGAGTACTAGACACACCGACAACTAATATGGGCTAACAACTACACTAAACCATATGGCTAAGCTGTCAAACTAAACTAAAGGTAAGGAAACCGCCTAACACCTGAGTCGATACATATGTATATATATATATATATATTATTCGGTGATCCCGCCTCGATAATGTCACATCCGATACCATATCTATAATCAATATTCCCAAGTTAAGAGTGCGGATCAAACATCAATATATAGCTCGTACGTAAATCCGTCGTACGACATCCCCAAATCTGGGTACAGGTCAGTATCACATTCATCAATTTAATCATTTCGTATCCTCTTTATCAAAGGTCATAATTCGGGGTACTGATCTACGTCTAGTACAATACTAATATCATCAATCTAATCATGATCTCACTGCTGATCTACAGCCTCATACAAGCTGATATCATCATCATATATCGTCCTAAAGAGGTATACATCGACTAATGCGACCTATTATGAATATCTTAACATATCCTATCTCATATCACGATCACATGTCAACCATTCAATGTATAACACTATTCACATGTATCGTCGTCCCAAGATCCGCTATAACATCAGGACGTATCTCAAATACGAATCCTGCAATATCACCGATCTCACGGTCTCAAACCAATCTCATCGACTCACCTCGAATCCCAAACACTATCCTTAAATCCAGTATGTGAACACATAGTCCCATACCCATGTGAACACATAACAATATAACCCCATATAAGTACATATGAAAGAAGAATATATGCAAGTATGGGTGTGTGTGTGTGTAAATGTGGTGCAACCTCTACTCTAGGGTCTCGCAACACTAAACCTATCCAATCACACCTAAAATCTATCCTTATCATCAATAAAGTCAACAATATATAATCAATATATGTGTGTGTATACGTATTCATATACATCACCATGAACTGCGGGGGTGCTATACGCCATCCACCCGACTTCTCCCCGTAGATATAAATCTACTCACCTGGTCCTTGCTCGCCGGGGCCGACGTCGCCACGCGCTTGCTTGTCGTCTCGAAGTTCACATGGGGTACCTACATATCATAACGCACCGTATCTCATTAAAATCCGACTCATGACCAAAACGACACACGAATCCCACATAGGTCAAAACCTATGGCTGCTTTCACAAATCAACCCAAAAACCCTCGACGTCGGCTTACAAACGCCAAACCATCGAGAAAAACCGAAACACACTCATTTGCACGATCACAAACACTAATTATACTATAAAATAGGTTAAAATTCACAAAAACCCTAAATTCACTTTAAAAGCCATTTTTCCGAAAATCTAGCAAGCAAAATTTACCCGTTTTAGTACAAAACTCGACGTTTAAACAAATCTAGCGGCCATAATACTTATTAAACATCTTAAATAAGTCATAAAAGCAATTTCCACAATTTAATCTCATTAAATTTCATTAACCCCAAAATTCTAGTTTACAATATACCCAAATTTTAACAATTTTATAGCAAATATGCACAAAAAACAATTTAACTTGGATTTTCATGAACTAAAGTATTAAACTACACTTTATAATGTTAATGAAGTCATGAAAAACCTAATCACATTTTTAATCCCAATTATTTAACCAATTTCAAAAACCTAGTTAGCAAATTAGCATAATTAACACAATTTTTAAACTAACCATTAACAACTAGCTACTAATCTTGTTTTAACATGTCATAAGAGCCTAAATATATCACACAACCATACACCAATTTCACAAAACCCTAACATGCATTCAAATTCTTCTCCTGAATTTCAAAACTTGCAACTAAAACCTAATTAACACTTAAGTAATTTAGCTTTAAGAAATTAACTAACAAATTAAGCAAAAGGTTTAGAATTATACCCAAAAAACATTTGAAGATCCACAAGCACACATAGCCTCCCAATTGAAATCTTGTTCGCTAGATCCATGCTAGATAGGTAAATGAGAAATGGGTAGGAGTTGGATTTTGATTTCGGTGAGGTTTTACTTGATTTTTTTGACAATTTTTTTGATGGAAAAAAGAGGAGAAGAGGGAAGGGGGGTTGCTGTTTTGAGGCCAGAAAATTCGGCCAGAAATGTGGGGAGGGGTGAGGGAAGAGAGAGAGTGAGGTGGAGAAAGTGGGGGAAAGTCAAAGTCCACCCTTTTTACTTTTATCACTTTCTTTTATTTTCTTTTCTTTTCTATTCAAAAGGAGGTGATTGGAGAGAGAAAAAGAGGGAGGGGCTGTCAAAGTGGGACGACCACATGGGGAGGGGGAGAGAGGGTGAGGTATGGGTGTGTGGGTTAGGAAAAAAGATAAATGTATTACCCCAATTCCCATTAACACTAATTTCACTAATTAAGCCCTTTTTCTTCGGTATTTTCTAAACCGTTTTGGCAAACCATTTCGTTTCAGAAACAATATTTTACATGGCAGTTTAGTGTGTCATGAATTATAAAATTTGTACCAAGCTATTCCAATTTGTAATTTTCCCTAATTAAATGTATTAGGGACGGCTTAAAATAATATTAAAATAATTAATTTCGGAAAATTTTTCAGAAAATTTGAAATTTCACCAGTGGCTCAATAAACACCAAATACTAGCAATTACATAGCTAGAATATGTATATTTAATTTTATAATAAAGATATTTGTATTTTGACTTTTTACAGAAACCCCTTTATTAATTTTACCGATTTTCCGAAATTTCACCGAAACGATTTTCAAAATATTACAATCTCACGACTCCGGTCGGTATCCTCCGGATAACCGCCGAGTTCAAATACTATCACCGGTAGGTAGTGCTCTCATGCCAGGCTCACCGCCTAACCATACGAGTCTTCTTGCCCCGGGGTACCTCATCGGGTCCACCATGTACCCGCAGACGGTGCCTACCGCTCCTCGAATCGGGTTTCACATGCCAATCTCAGAACCAAGAAAACACATGGTGGACGTCTCGAAATATCATAACAAGAGAACCGGGTTTTTAAAACAATACATACTTTCTTTTGAAATATAATCAAGCTACTATAAATCTCATATATCACTTCGAGACATTCTTATCAATCGTATCATTTCATACTAAATCTTTAATCACATCCATAGGTTCCTAGTATAGGTTTCTCCAACCATATCCTATATATATATATTGGTTTTCCATTTATAATTTGCGGGGGTGCTATACGACATCCACCCGACTTCCCCCATAGATATAAATATACTCATCTTGATCCTTACTTGCCGAAGTCGATACCACCATGCTCTTCCGTTGCCGTACGACGTCCACACGGGTACCTATAGTTTCAAAACGTTATATCGTAAAACAAGAATCAAAATACAAGAAAACCCAATACGACATACGAGACACACATAGGTTAGCACCTACGGCCTACGTATGCAAGAAGAACCAAATAACCCTCGATATCGACGTACGAACGTCAATCGATCGAGACAAAACACAAACACCCAAGTTCAAGTCATTAAAAGTCACAAAACCAAAACAACTCAAGAAAACACCTCCAGATTTTTTTCCAGGTGAAATTAGCCAATTCTGCATATGGGGTATGTCTAATTTGCCTAAATTGGAGCCATGAACAAAGCACGAGGCGATTCCCTCATAAATATGAGATGAAACATGGATGTAGAAGTGGAGGGAGCTTGAAGAGGAAGAAGATGAAGGAAAATAATGGGGTGAGGAAGAAGGGCAGCCCCCCTCTCTCTTATCCCCACTCTCTCAATTATCACATGCCATCCTCTCTCTCTCTCTCTAATCACATGCCATTGACTTTTATTTTCTATTTCCTTTTAAAGCCACATATCAACAAATACGAATGAAACAACATACAACCAAATGCAACATGTTATGGTGCACTAACCATGGAAAATGTAGAAACACGGATTTGGCTTAATCGCGATTAGTAGTGCACTAATCAACTTTTTTTCAAACTACATATAATTAATTATAAAAATGTCAAATCCAATAGATATATTTTTAAATGAATAAATCATTTTAAATCTCCAATTATTTCACAAATATTGGTATATATATTTATACCATTTTACGAAAATCCCAATTTCGCAAATTGGGTAGTTTTCGCGAAATATATTATTTTAATATTAATTTCCAAAAATAATATTTTATATTTTCTGAAATGTTAAATATTTGTTCACAACCTATCTAATATCTGAACACATATGCATCCAGAAAGCAACCATCTTTTCTTTATTCACTAAAACAATTGATTTATTTCCTCAGAAAAGCCCGATCCCGGTCTCCCATGGGCTACTCCAAGTATCATCAATGGACTCCTCCAAGCCCTTAAGCAACGAATATTTGTTTATGCACTAAAAAAGTGTGTGTGTGTATCTATCTATCTATCTATCTAAAGTTTTGGTTCAATTAGGGTTTGGCTTGATTGAATTAGGGTTTTCTATGTGGAATTCATTAGACATTATAGTATATTTTGGTTGCATTAATATTGTGGGGTATTTTTTTGATCCAGAGGGAGCCACTTGGAGATATTGGGCCCACCAAAAAATGATTTTTATTTATACAGAGTGACAAGAGTTGTGGAAAAAGGATTATCAATTTTTTTTTAAAAAAAGAGTTGTGAAAAATGTATTTGTTCTGGTTTCATCAATAATTTTTGGAGCCCATTTGGGGATATATGAACCTAAATGAGCATTGTTGTGCTTTGAGAAGCTTTTTTTGTTTTACTTTTAGCTTTTGTGCTTGCAGCCTGGGAAATTTATACTTGAATCACTAAGGTTGTTGCAGTCGATGTAACTTCCTCGAGAAATCATCAATGTATGAATTTGATTTTTACCTTCTGTTGATCTTATATATGTTTATTTAATTGTTATTTTGCAAAATGCTTAATGTTTGTTTATGAAATCAATCCCAAAATTGTTCCTTGTTCTTCATATTTGGTGTAGGCTACAGGCATTTCAAGTTCTGTCAAATGCATGCTAAAGAACACCTACGAACTGATCAGGCAACAGTTGGAAGTTATTAGCTTGTAAGTGTCGATTCATATTTCAAATTACTACAGTTTTATTCAAGGTTTTGAATTTTGTAGTTGCTAGATTACCTGCTTTGTTTTTGCAGCAATGGGATTGAAATCGCCTTGAAATTATCATTTTTAATTTTTTTTAACATGCCCATGAAATTAATTTTATTATGTATATAGCTTGTCACCTGCAAAATTTGATGTTTAATCTTTGTGCATTTAACTATTATCTACACTGTTGTGGAAAACACGATCACGAAACAATACAAACGATATAGAGAAGCAATCAGATAAACAAATGCAATGGAAATAAGAGTACTAATCAAACAAAACACCAGATTTAACGTGGAAAACCCTTTCGGGAAAAGCCACAGGTGAAGGGAAATCTTTATTAATCGATAAAGTTATGGAGGATTACAAACGTTGGATGAATCTCTCAAATCCCTCTCAAAACCCCCTCACAAATACAAAGAATTCAAATATCTTAAAAGCTATCACAAAGGCTATCTCATTTAGGGATACTAAATACTACAATATATATAGTATTAGACATATAGGATGAAATGACTAATTTCCTAACAGAACAAATATTCGGCCCAAGACGACGGTAGACGTCTGAAGAAGGACTTGGCAGATGTTTGCCCAAAAGCTTCATGAAACTGCAGAGAGCGCGCCGACGTCTGACGAAGGAACGACAAATGTCTGCCCAAAAACAGAGCAATTGCTAACGTTTGAAGAACAAGAGAGGAGACATTTCTTGACTCTGAGTGTGCATGTGTTCGAATACGTTTCAGACGTCTGAACCTTAAGCTTCAGACGTCTGAACCTTAAGCTGTAGCTGAAACTGAATCTGGAATACTCCGTGTAATATCGAATTGAACTGGGAAACTTCTAGGGATCAAGAATACGATGCAAACATAATAAATCTCCACCTTGGTTCGTATTCGCCACAAAACGCCTTCATAATATTAGTAGTAGCTCCACCTTCTCCATAAAACTCTTAAAGGGCTCAATGAGTACGACACACTTCAATTAAGTTCAAGCAATACTCAAACTTAACAAACGAAAGAGTCTTAGTCAACATGTCGGTCGGATTATCCGCTGTGTCAACCTTCTTTACGATTATCTCCTCCTCTTCAATGGCATCCTGAACAAACCACTACCGAACGTCGATGTGCTTCGTTCTATCATTATGCATTATGCATCTGGTCCTTTGTCAAATGAATCGCGTTTTGGCTATCACAATAACTATTATGGTATCCTTTTGGATACCAACTTTCGAAAATAGTCCCTTTAACCAGATTGCTTCCTTAACAGCCTCAACGACAGCCTATATTCCGACACTGTTGTAGACAATGCTACCATAGGGTGTAATGAAGCACGCTAACTAATGACACATTCTCTTAAGGAGAATACATAGCCGGTGATAGATTTTCGCCTTTCGAGGTCACTTGCGTAATCGGAATCGCTGAATTCAACCAAACTGTAACACCCTAGTTCATTTATACCAGTTCTGTTTCTAGTATTTTTTTATTTATGGTATTTTCTTGATTTATTGTGTTTTGGGTGCGAATAGTGTATTTGACATCTATATTTGCATCCGACCCGACCCGCTTGCTTAAAACCTGTCTTGATTCATATTTATGATTTATCCTGATTTGTTACGTGGACTTGTGCACTTTCATTTATACATTGCATACTTGCATTTTATCTAGCATCTGCATTTTAACATAACATTTTAAGTCACATAAAATATTTTTAAAATACATTGCATGGCCTGCTTGATACCCCTAACCCCGTGGTGGCATCCGTGCATTTTGTTCTCGTCTCGTTCAGTGAAACAGACTTGTTTGGATGGCTACGCGCACGTACGTGCATCCGTTCTTGGGGGTATGCATTTTGTTACCCGAACATCTAGTTTTAATTTTGGTCGTCGCATATATTTTTCATATTTTGAAACTAAATTTAGACCCGACCCGGGCGTGTTTTGGACTAAATTTGTATTTACCGGGAAAATCTAATTTTGTTTAATATAATATTTTTTATTAAAATTTAGATAATAGCATAAAATTTTTTATAACCAACGGATCTTTTTTAAAAAATTTTAAAATCTTAAAACAAATTTTTCCTAACAGCTTTCTCTCTCTCCGACCCCACCACCCAGCTCTTTCTCTTCTCTTTCTCTTTCTCTCTCTCTCTCTCTCTCCGCAGCTCTCTCTCTCCCTTTCTCTCTCCTCTCGCGCTTTCTCTCTCCTATCGCGATTACTGTGCGTTCCTCGAGTCACGTCACCGCCCGCGCGCTACGGTCACCTCCCTCCTTCTAATCTTCTTCTTCTTCTTCTGTTCTTTTAAAACCCCGAGCACGAGAACCCACAGCTCCACGAAACCCTAACCCTAAAAATCCTCACTGCTTCATCACTCTCGACCTCAACCGAGCCCCATCTCCTCCTTCTCGTCGTCACCTTTTTCTTCTTCTTCCTCCATTCCCGAGCACCCATCACACTGCACACCCAAGTCCACAGAACCCTTCACCTGCACCTCACCGCCGACGACCCTCATCTCATCATCACCGTCACCACCATTCTCCTTTCCTCCTCCTCTTCATTCTCTTCTTTCCTTTTCTTCTTCTTTCTTAAACCCCACAACCAGCAGAACCCTAGCCTGCACCCTGCACCCTTGCTGACACCTCACCTCCGGTGACCCCGACACCACCACCTCGTCTCCGTCACCCCTGTGCACCAACCCCAGTGAGCACAAACCCCTTCTTCCCTTCTTCTCCTTCTTCTTCTTCTCTTTCTTCTTCTTGATTCTTTCTTTTCCGGCGATCGCCGGAGTAGCGTCGCCGCTGCCATTCCAGACGATCCAGTGAATGCCCCTTGCTCGCGTGATCATCCTCTTGCCTTACTTGGACCCGTCCCGCGTACCGTGCGTGCGTTGCGACATTTTGCCGACGTCGGACGTGCTGTGCGTATTCGTATTGTGATCCATCGAGGCAAGTTTATCTTGCTACATGCTATGTTACTGTATTTACATCTATTTGAATAAATATAACACTTCTATTTTAAATCATGCATCCCATGTTTAGTTTTACGGTTTTACGACATCCGTATGCATCCATACAAGTTATTTCACATCTAGTGCATGCAAACCTATCTTGTTACATACTATATTACAATATACTGCACCCAATAGAATAATAACATTTTATATTGTTTAGTTATGCATCCTATATTACCATTTTACTATTTTACTGTTTTCGGACATCCGTGTGCATTCGTATCATTATTTACATGTCTAGTCGCATGCTAAATCATCTTGCTACATGCTAGGTATAGCATTATGCATCCATATGAGTAAAATGTTACCCGTTTATCACATTGTACATCCATACTGAAGTTTTACTGTTTTCGGATACCCGTTTGCATCCATATCATTTAAAATATATATAACTGCATCTATAGATCACATTAATTCATATTATTATTGTAGTAACACCCCATGCTTAACAAAATGCATCCTATTAAGTATAGGGTGCTAATTTCATAATAACATGGGTTAATGTAACTCAATAGTATCCCGTGCATGCCCGGGACCATAGTCCAGATTCTCGGGCTGAAACCGAGACATGCCGCTAGGCACTAAACAAGAAACATATACTAGAAACTATTCTTGATATCTTTTAGACAGCCGTAATGTGACTGTGGAGGGATTTTCCTAGCCATAGGTTGTTAATTGTATGTATGCCCTAGAGGCCAGTATTGTACAGATGATGTATATTATATTGGATGCTTGGACATATATAGAAATGGCTTTCTAGCTCGATATGATAGTATGCTATCTGGTTGCTCTTTATCTTAACATGTATGCTTGTCTCTTGATGCTGTCTTATAGTTACATGTTGGTAAAGCCTTTAGGATGTGTACTTGACTACCTGGACTATGATGCAGATCATACTAGTGGGGACAGAGTAGTCCATAAGTACATCCTTTAATGTTCCTAGTCGTAGGTGTATCGAGACAGGGCATCGATATATCAGAGTAGACTAGCGTATACGCTTCTCGACCCATGAGATGGGCGATGGATGATCCCATATCAATTGGTGTTTGACATCAGAGATGGTATACGGGTGCTCAGTGGAGACTGGGTACACTGGACGGACTCGCCGAGAACTCCCAGATGGTATTATATCTCACGTTAGATGGCAGTTCTCTGGTGACACTTGTGCAGCTTAGTCTGTAGACCCAAGATCGTCATAGAGTCTTGTGTGATTCCCACTGTGCTTTGATTTCCACCTTACCACGTCCAAGAGGGCGTGCAAAACGGTGGTTTTTGGGTACAGTCCCGAGTCACATGGAGGCAATGAGCGATAGGAGGGGTTTCGTCTCTCCCGGTATTGGGGGTTGATGTTGCGCTGTGCTCGATTGGCCATAACAGGGAAGTCCCTGGCCAGGGCTGATTTAGAGATTTACTGGTAAGTGTTACCAGTAGTTTCTCGACCCGTTATGAGCCTCACATCGGCATGACTTATCGGTTGTTGGGGTCTGACGTTTACCACCCCTAGACTTGATATGCGACATATCAGACGAGGAGACCGGACTGTATGGGGAGTGTTACCGGCAGGCTTTTACAGGAGTTGGAGCGGGCTTGCTTGCTGATCTTCTGATCACTCAATACCCGGATAGCCGTTACGTCCAGCTAGTACCGCTGACGGCTTGTGGGTGTTTGATGTGATCATCACCTACTGCCGGCGTATTGACGAGTCTTTAGAGTCCTACATAGAGGTTCTACTGGCTCAGGCAAAACGAAATAGGAGCGCATATGTGATATGTGCGGGACCGAGAATAATGCGTGTATGTGATACCGTATTCTATTCTAGCGACTTTTTGTATCGGTCGGTTATATGTGATATAGCCGGGTTATCGAATCAAGTGTTGATTCGATAAGTCGATACAATGGATGTTAGTCGGTTATATGAGATATGACCGGATTATTAAGTCAAGTGTTGATTTAATAATTTAGTGTATAATTGTATATTAGATATACTAATTTACATTAACTAACATTTGTTCACTTATGGATTTTTCTCACATGTGCACAACTTTAATATATATTAAAATGTGTTTTCTTTTTGTATCATGGTTGTTGATACAACATTCATGGGTGTATGAGACTTACACCATGCTATTTGTTATGTTGGGTTTAATATATTTAAAGTAATTACGAAATTAGTGGAAAATTAGAAAATGCATGAAGCTTGTGGAAGTTTGTGGATGCATTGACTAAAGTCCACTAAGTTTGTTTTTACTTTGGATTTTATTAAGCTAACCATCACACTTAGCCATGATTAAGTCTCTACATGAGTTAGTATATGATACTCACTCACCATGGTTAGCTCACTCACTTGATCATTATCTTCATCTTTTTTTTTGTTCATCTTCTTCTTCTTTGAGCAAAACAAAAGCTAGATAGGGTTTTCAAGAGAGAGTGAAACATTGTGAGAAAATAAATTCTAAACTGAACCCACTTCCTATTTCTCCATCCTCTACTAGACTAGCACTTTAGTTTAGGGTGTTTGCTTCACTAATTCTCTAGTTAGTGAAGTAGTAGCTTGAGTTGATATTCCCTCGACGTAGATCTTCTTCGGCCTCGAAGACTTCAAGCAAGGACGCTTCTTTCGCTTCATGAAGCCATGCAAGAGCCCGGGAGAACCACGATCACAGCAAAGGGACTTCAACAAGGAGCTAATGAAATGAAGGACCGATCTACAAAGGTTGTATTTCGTATTCACTTAGTCGTAAATGGTATTTACTAGTATGTGAAACCTTAATAATCTAGCGACGATCTTGTTTAGGGTTATTTGGCACAGCTAAAATTTTAATCGGGCATGGTTGATACCTTGTAGAACCTTGTTAGTATGCCTAGTAACCCTACAGTGGTATCAGAGCCTAGCTAGAGTATTGAGCGATGTGTATACGAAATTAAAACTCCGAACGAACCCCGAAACCTCAAAATCAACCCCTCTCTAGAAATTTTTTGAAAACTGTGATTTTTCTGAATTAAAAATACCTAAAAAATTCAGCAGGTAATTTTAAGCATTACTGTGCAAAACGAGAACCTAAGACGTGCGGACCGCCGCGGAACCGCGGCCATACCTCTCTTGGGCTGCGGATCCGCGGCCGTATTGTAGCAGTGGGCTTTTGTTTTTATACAGTAATATTTATTTCTGTTAGTGCTATTTTCTGGGTATTTTGTTATCTGACTCAAGTGTTAAGTAATCTGGGGTTTATTTTGTATTCGTCAATTCGATCGGAAAATTTAATTTCGTTTTGTTTTCCGGATATTTAGAAACTGTTAAAATGTTCGAACGGATATCATTAACTCAATTTTTCCTGGCACGAAAAATTTTCAAGTGTTGAATTTTTATCGAGTTTAAATCTTTTGGAAAAACGTGCATGTAACGTGATGGACCCTCTAGAAGAACACAAACCTTAACTCAATTATGTGACCGTCTGAACCGCCTCTAAACCTTAGGGTTTGGGGCGGTACGGCGTGCCACATGTGAGGGGTTGGCTTGACCCTTCTATGGCTGGAACATCGCTACTGTGACGTATTCTGGAATTTTTTGAACTCCGCTCAAGTGTTGAGCTATTTTGGAAATTTTGGGTATTTGATTATCTGTTCGGAAAGTTTAATACTGTCTATTTATCTGGAATGTGATACAATATGTGGAATTCATAAAGTTAGGCATGAAATGCGAAGTATGTGATATTTCGGATTTACGATGTCTAAAGAGATTGTGGATTCTAAATGTTGTAGTTTTGCACTTTCTTTTCTGCGACCGTAAGTGTAATATGTGATATCGCCATTTTCGTTTCTATATGTCAACGACAATTGGGATGCGCATATTTACTTACGTTGATGACATATGATGTTATGTGTTGCTGGATATGTTATATTGGATCGTCGCGTTTCTGAATAGCCGGGGGTTTTATGTGAGATGAGAGTTTTTATTTTCATTCATGTAAAATTAAATGTATGTAATATTCTTTTATTGGGGCACTTCCGGGATGAGGTTGCTGTCACCATTTGTATATTATTTACTTTTCCGCACTAGGATAGACCCAAGGAGGAGAGCACAAGTAACCGGGTTCTAGAGCCCAGTGGGAGACCAACTCGAGGAGTCGAGTCCGGGTCTCCTAACTCTAGAATTGGTAGGGTTTCTTGCCGCTCTCGTAGGGGTCTAGGGGTATGGGTTTGGCTATTCATCGCGACCGTGGAATCCGTGTTTTATAGAGGCTCAAAATAAAACACGGACGTCCTAGTATATCCAATGTTTCATATGTTTCTTCTGCTGCGATACCTGTGATGTGATCATTTGATATGTTGTGATAAATACTGTATATAGTATATATGATATATTATATAGACGTTACTTATGTTTTACACCCGTGCTAGCCCTGCCCCGCTCTGTCGTTAGTTACCTAACCTAACGGTGCATGAGGGGACATCGAGGCGAATGCGGATGGCATAAGTGTACGTCATATTTATTTGTGATCTTTAGGTGACTTAAATGATGGGACTTCATTAATGTGATTAATGAAAGAAAAGAAACCTAAAAATATGTTGTAGAATCAAATTTTCAAAAAAAAAAGGGTAGCTACAGTTTTTGCTTTGCATAGAGATATATATGATATATCCTGCACCTTATTCGATGAGGAAAGAGCCGAGATCCCTTCACCGGGAGTGACCTCTTTTTCAAAACTGGTAGATGCTACAACACTCGGTTTGTCTTTTGATTTCTTTTGGAGTTTTTACTTTGCATAGCGATATATATAATATATCCTGCACCTTATTCCATAAGGAAAGAGCCGAGATCTCTTCACCGGGAGTGACCTCTTTAGCAAAACTAATAAAAGCCTAAAAAACACTCCATTTCAAAATTCACTCGATTCTACAACGATATCAAGTTCATTACGCAATAGGTTTTCAGAAAAACCTGTCGTAGCCCTTCGTCATTTCAGATAAGTCCTACTTAGTATTCGTGCTACGTTTGTTGACCTCCGTCAAGGCGTAGTGTGCGGTAGCTAACTAGTATTTATCTGCTTATGCATAGGATGTAGATTGGATTAGGGTAGTCGTACGACCTTGTTGACCTCCGTCAAGGGTCGTGCGGGTGGGTTTGATTCAATCAAGAAATGACGGGCTGAACTTGATTTGCACCCTGTGGTTTGTTGACCTCCGTCAAGGTCATGGGATGCTTGGGGCAAAACATTATCGGGAATTTCAAGTGTTGAAATTTGCAATGAGATTGCATACCTTCTATGAGATAGTTGGATCCCGATACCCACTGCGAGTAATTGTTACTCCTGGGAGAGTTTTACACAGGACAATTAGCCGATCAAGTGGGTGTCTAGAAAGGTGTCAACGGGGTTACGCCTCTGGGAAAACGAGGTTTACTTTAATTAGGTCCGTGCGAAAGCACGGGGAACCTCCCTCAAAGTACCGACACTGGCCTGGCTGAAAGATCGGCGAAGTTGTAGGGTGTAATTAATCCCGGCTAGTCTTTCCTTTTAGGGTTTGAAGGAAGATTTGATAAAAACAGTGGGAGCCATCCTGAGTAGATAAAATAATAACCAATCTGATCTTGCAAGAGCATACGCTAAAGTGTTTTCTTCTCTCTCTCCAGGTAGCGACCATATCATGCCTTAATAAAGATAATAATATGGATGTATTGACCGAACCCGCATGTTATACTGTGCTGGGGAACGTTGGTTCCGTTCTTTCTTATAAAAGTTATAAGACTGAACAGGATATAGGGGAATACCAGGATTCCCATGCCACCCGAATGAAGAAAGTACATGTTGATGCATTCTTTTCGGGTGTGTTCGTTACAGAGAACTGTTTCTCCATTTCCTCTACGTCCTGGGTATTAGATACCGGGTCAAGATCCCATATATATAATCAGTTACATGGGCTTAGGAAAGGTAGAGAACTTGGAGAAGGTGATAAAGACATAAGGGTTTAGTATGGAAGAGTCCAAGCGTGGGAACTTACCCACAATTTCAGGGCTCACTCTCTCCAAAGAGATGTCTCCCAAGACTGATTTGGAGAGAGCTCGCATGCAAGGGATACCCTATGCTTCGGCTGTAGGCTCTATCATGTACGCGATGCTATGTACCAGACCCGATGTAGCACACTCACTAAGTGTAGTGAGTAGGTATCAAGCTGATCCTGGAGAGAGTCACTGGACAGCTGTGAAGAGCATTCTCAAGTACTTACGAAGGACTAAAGAGATGCTCTTGGTGTATGGTAACGGAGAACTCCAAGTGGAGTCCTTTACCGATTCGAGCTTCCAGAGTGATAAGGACGACTCTAAATCGCACTCGGGATTTGTATTTACCCTTTACGGAGGGGCGGTTAGTTGGAAGAGTTCCAAGCAGGAAACCGTGGCAGACTCGACAATGGAGGCTGAATACATCGCTGCAAACGATGCTGCCAAAGAGGCTGTCTGAATCAAGAAGTTCATTACTGAACTTGGAGTGGTTCCATCCATTGAGCATCCAATACCTTTGTATTGTGATAACAATGGAGCGGTGGCTTTGGCCAAGGAACCCAGGTCCCATCAGCGATCCAGGCATATTCTGAAGCGGTATCACCTGATCCGGGAGATAGTTGATCGCCGGGAGATTGAGGTCAGGAGGGTTGACACGAAGAACAACACAGCGGATCCACTCACAAAGGCCATTCCCCAGATACAGTTTGAGAGACTCTTCGGGATGCTTGGTATGCAATACTACAGCAGCTGGCCCTAGTGCAAGTGGGAGATTGTTAGTTGTATGTATGCCCTAGATGCCAGTATTGTACAGATGATGTATATTATATTAGATGCTTGGACATATATAGAGAGGACTTTCTTGCTCGATATGATAGCATGCTATCTGGTTGCTCTTTATCTTAACATGTATGCTTGTCTCTTGATGCTGTCTTATAGTTACATGTTGGTAAAGCCCTTAGGATGTGTACTTGACTACATGGACTATGATGAAGATCATACTAGTGGGGACAGAGTAGTCGATAAGTACATCCTTTAATGTTCCTAGTCGTAGGTGTATCGAGACAGGGCATCGATATACCAGAGTAGACTAGCGTATACGCTTCTCGACCCATGAGATGGGCGATGGATGATCCCATATCTATTGGTGTTTGACATCAGAGATGGTATACGGGTGCTCAGTGGAGACTGGGTACACTGGACGGACTCGCTGAGAACTCCCAGATGGTATTATACCTCACATCAGATGGCAGTTCTCTGGCGACACTTGTGCAGGTTAGTCTGTAGACCCGAGATTGTCATAGAGTCTTGTGTGATTCCAACTGTGCTTTGATTTCCATCTTACCAGGTCCAAGAGGGCGTGCAAAACGGTGGTTTTTGGGTACAGTCCCGAGTCACTTGGAGGTAATGAGCGATAGGAGGGGTTTCGTCTCTCCCGGTATTGGGGGTTGATGTTGCGCTGTGCTCGATTGGCTATAACAGGGAAGTCCCTGGCCAGAGCTGATTTAGAGATTTACTGGTAAGTGTTACCAGTAGTTTCTCGACCCGTTATGAGCCTCACATCGGCACGACTTATCGGTTGTTGGGGTCTGACGTTTACCACCCCTAGACATGATATGCGACATATCAGACGAGGAAACCGGACTGTACGGGAAGTGTTACCGGCAGGCTTTTACAGGAGTTGGAGCGGGCTTGCTTGCTGATCTTCTGATCACTCAATACCCGGGTAGCCGTTACGTCCAGCTAGTACCGCTGACAGCTTGTGGGTGTTTGATGTGATCATCACCTACTGCCGGCGTATTGACGAGTCTTTAGAGTCCTACATAGAGGTTCTACTGGCTCAGGCAAAACGAAATAGGAGCGCATATGTGATATGTGCGGGACCGAGAATAATGCGTGTATGTGATACCGTATTCTATTCTAGCGACTTTTTGTATCGGTCGGTTATATGTGATATAGCCGGGTTATCGAATCAAGTGTTGATTCGATAAGTCGATACAATGGATGTTAGTCGGTTATATGAGATATGACCGGATTATTAAGTCAAGTGTTGATTTAATAATTTAGTGTATAATTGTATATTAGATATACTAATTTACATTAACTAACATGTAACGTTTCAAAATAATAAAAACGTTTCAAAAATAATAAAATATTATTTTTTGGAATTTTTATAATTTAATATTATTTTAATGAATATTTTAAATATTCTGGTATAATTAAATACAAATAAATGGGGAAAAATTATGGAAAATTCTAAAATAGGGTATTTTATGGAATTATGCCATTTCTAAGATTTTATGATTAGTTATGTGCTAATTTAGTGCTAATCGCGATTAAAAATCGCTAATCGGATTTTTGGCATTTTTGTGCAAAACATGTACATATCTTTTTCTACACTTATGTTACATTTTTCTTGCCATGGTTGTTCATTTGGGTTCACTATTTGAGTGAGAAGGAAATTGAAGGAAAGGAAAATGGAAAGTAAATATAATATGAGGGTTGGTGAGAGAGAGAGAGAGGTATGGGTTATTTTGACCAAAGACTTAGCCATTCCCTTTGATCCCCACACTCATTTCCCTCCCTCTTCCTCCATCTCCTGTTGCTGCCTCCTCTTCCCTCACTTCCTCCCCTCTGCAAGCCCTCTAAACACCTCAAAAACAACTCCAAAACCCTACCCCCATTTCATTAAAAGTGTACACAGGAACAAGATCTACACATTGGACCAAGAAAGCGAGGATTTTGGCCACTAGGGGCAACTCAAGAAAATTCTTGAGTTGCAAAATGAGGTAATTTCTGGATCATTAGTTTAGTTTTAGCTTTTCTTATATCCCATGTTTAGCTTAGAACCGATATTATGTGTTTTGGTGGACTTAAGGAAAACCTAGTTAGGGTTTGAGGGAAAATTGAGTTGTGAAGTGAAATTAAAACTTGTTGTGACCTTAGAATCTTGGTGTGATGTTATTTTTGGACCCTAACCTGAAGCTTTAACCCAGAATACGGATTTATAAGATGATATCGGGAAAAACTGCAATTCTGGGATTGTATTTGGGAATCTGCTATCACCCGAGACATCCTGAAATAAAATTGATTGGACAGTGAGATGTGCAGGCACCCTAGAACCACCACACCAAACCGTAGCCCCCAACACCAATTCCCGGCTGCAGATAAATCCCATCTGGCCGCAAATTGCGGCCAGAACAGGGGGGTTTGGCCTCGTTTTTGGTGCATGGCCCTATTTCCAGTAGTCTTGACCCATGGCATGTGCAATTTTGTCTGATTCCATCTAGGGTAAAATCTGGGTTGATTTTCGTATGTTGGCACATGATTTACGACTTGTTTTAGCATGGATTTTGGTATTTGGTGATTCGTTTCTGTCGGGTGGCGTTTGGACGTCAACGACAAGTGGATATTGATCGTGTTTACATGCGAGACGATAGGTTTTTACCTATGCGAGTAGCATGTGCTGTTTTGGTTTCCGATGTGATTTTCACGTGCTTTAGCGTTGTGATATACTTGTAGGTACCCTACGTGATGTTCAGGCGAAGAAGATGAAAATGGCGGCATCGGCATCGGCACACGAGAAGCAAGGCGAGTAGATTATATCTATGGGGAGAAGTCAGGTGGATGGCGTATAGCACCCCCGCAGTCCATGGTGATGTATACGAATACGTATACACACATATATTTATTATATATTGTTTAAGTTTATTGATGGTAATAATGGATTATTGATGATAAGGATGTATTGGTTTAGTATAGTGCGAAACCCTAGAGTAATGGTTGCACCCACACATACACGTACACATATACTTGCATACATTCTTTCTTTTATCTGTGTGCATTTGGAGGTGTGTATATCTACACATGGGTATGGGACTATGTGTTCATATACGGGATTTGAGGATGATACGTGGGATTGAGATGAGTCGATGAGGTTTGATTGAGGCCGTGAGATTCGGCGATATGACAGAGTTCGTATTTGAGATGCGACATGATGGTTTTAGCGGGTCTTTGGGCATGTGTTTTATCCCGCATTCATAATTATATAGATGGTATCGATGGTACTAGACTTAGACTTGTACCCTAGACTATGTGATATGATGGTAGTGATACCTGATATGTGATGAGATGAATGTGATATTGACCCGTACCCAGTTATTGGGATGCCGTACGACGATTTACCGTACGAGCTTATTATTGATGTTAGATCCGCACTCATGACTCGGGGATGTTATATGACATACTGTATCGTACGTGATACTATTGAGGCGAGATCACCGACTATTGTGTATATATATATATATATATATATATATATATATATGTATATCGACTCAGATTTAGGTGGTTTCCATACCCCTGCCGATTGACTTGATAGTTGGGCCCGTAGTTTGCATAGTAGGCGTTAGACTAGACTCGAGTCATACCTATTTCAAAACTAACGAATCGGGGATATTTTAAAGATAGGCAAAAGGGATTCTACGGATATTTTCAAACGACGCATCTTCTCTTAAAACACCGTAGCCCTTATTTTACCAAAAACCCTGATTCGTCTTATTTCAAAAGGCAAGGCTATATGATATATTTATTGAGGTAGATTCATCACTGTTGCGTTGATTATTCGATTCCGCATATTCCTGCTATTTGCATTGCATTGCTGTCATGACCTGAGTATTTCGACTCGTGACCGGCACTTAACCACGCTACGTCTACAGGCGTAACGCGACTAAGTAAGCCGAACCCAGAAATCAAAACCATTTAAAAATAGTGAGTGTTGAAAACATTTAGTTAAAACATTTAGAAAACCTTAAATAATTCAATAAGTTCTTTAAAAGTTACTTAATCGTTTAAATGATTTTGGCAACATTTCCTTTGTAAAAGTAGCCCCGAGACCGGGTATAAAAGAGGATACAAGTAAAAATAAGATATAATGAAACAAAACATTCCCAAACGGGAGCGATCACGCCCAACGGCGGAAACCAACATCACAAGAGTAATATACGACGCCGTAGCGAAGAATGAGCAATAAGTAAACATCTCAGAAAATAACTGCATAAAAAAAACAGTCGGCTCCCACGAGCTCGACACCAGAATACAAAATATACATCATCGTCCTCACACAGTATCTAAGTCCAGTACATAAATGGTAGATGGAGAGTACTAGATACAAAAAGGGATACAATAACAGTAGTCAGATACCACAACCCACCTAAATGCAAAACAGCTCTCGCCGCAACTGTGGTGGTATCTGTAGCCAAAAGATGCAAAAGACAGCCTGCCGCGACTATGCTGAGGGCAACCTGCAAATACTGTGGCACAACGGGGGTGAGTTGCCAACTCGTGAATAGAGATAACATATAAAGGTAATCGCGAGCATGCACGTACTGCGCTATTCTAACAAATGCCAGCAGATGATATCAATGCGTGATAAGCAGTATGTGCAATAATCATGCAGATGCTCTGTCAGGTAAAATAACTACAGGATGAGATATATGGTAATCAATGCTGAGCATGGGATAAACAACATCTACACGGAATATCAACGTGGAAAACAATCGGTGCCTACAACTGCACCCAAATCCCAAATAACTCAGGCGCCGGCACACCCATCGGCCCTCAAATCCTGTAAATCTCTGAGAAATCACGAGTGCCCAACATCGACACCCAAAACATCATAAAATACTTGTGTCCAGCATCGACACGCAAATCCTCATATATCGGGCTCCGTCAGTCCGGATCAGCCCACGGGCTCCGTCTGCGGTATCGGCCCTCGTCCCCGGCAGTACGGATCATCCCGCATCTATCTCTCGACTCTGGTCGGTATCCTCCGGATAACCGCCAGGTCCAACCAATCACCGGTAGGTACTCGCCACCCTGCCAGGCTCATCATCTATTCCACGAAAAACATTTCTCGCCCCGGGGAACCATACCGGGTCCACCACGAACCCGCAAACGGATCATCCATCTCCTCGAATCGGGTTTCAAGCACACGTCTCAGCACCGAGAAAACGCGTGGTGGACGCACCAAAATATCATATCATGAGGAACCGGGTTTTCAAATGGTGCATCTTTTCTTAAAAATCCCACGGTCCTCAAAACCAGAAATCACATGAAAATCCAACACCAAGAAGTAAATCCAATGCGATGTGCTACGTACATCAATCCATGATATAGGTATAAGGGAAAACCGCTTTTAAAATTAGTTTCCGTTTTTAAAGATATCCTGTGGCTCCCAATTTCCATGAAAGTCATATCGAATCATATATGAAATGAACTACAGCAATATAATCATGGCAGTTCTACAGTGAGTGTGTCATGGCAATTACTAACGGTGTGTGTGTAGCATGCAGATTAGTGCTCGTGCAACATGAACCGTTAGTAATAGTGCGGTGTTCTATCAATTCTAAGCATACATACAGCAGGGAATGCAATATGCAATGACAGTCCATGAGGTAAATGCAACATATAATAATAAGGTCCTATCAGCCCTGACGCATAACGCCATGCGGGCGATATCCCCGTAGATGTTAAATCTACTCACCGAAGTCTCGCGCTAAGTGTAGCCGACGACTTGCTTGCCTTTCTTCGCAGCACCCGTCTCACTCGCCTGCGAACCTAGAATCACATAACATATATCACACATAAGCTCAATTTCCCAAAACGTGATATTACGATACAATTAGAAACCCGTGTCGTAAACCAATCGTGCGTGTGCGCGATACGCTAAAACGTGTGATCACGCGCCTGAAACTACCCTGACGCGTCGCGATACGCAGAAACCCCAAACCCACACGCGTATCACGCGTGTCGCGGAGGTTAAAAATACGAGAAATATGTATATAGTTCCAGATTTTTATACAGAACTTAACTTACAAATATATATATACCATAACACTACACACAGCAGAAGACACCCAAAGGACCAAACCCCAACCCAAACCCTACCTATCTGGCCGCAAATTGCGGCCAGAAACGATATTTCGGCGGCCTTAACATGAAGAAAGGGGGTCGGGTTCTACCTGGGGTATCAGTACCTAGCCACTACACTGCAGTCTTCTCAAAATTAATCTTAACTCATCGGGTCGATAGCAGTTTCCAGAAACTCAAATTTTGCTTTAAAACGATGAATTGCATCAAATAAGGATCTGGTGGTAATTTAGTGCAATTGGGGGCTGAGCTGGGTTGAAATGGCCTTAACAACACTCTATCAACCTACTGAAACCAATTCACACATCACTTGCTCAAGGTTCCCGCTAAACACCTCATATCGCACTAAATCGCATCAACAACCACTAACCGAAGCAAAACTACACTAAACAAGTAAGCTAGAGAGTAAGTTTAGGAAATATACCCCACACTCGACCCTAGGGAGCTGGAGGAAGAAGAAGAAGTGAAGGGAAGGGGCTGCACTCGAAGCTGCTGCTGCTGCTGCTGCTGATCACTGATGCTGCTGCTGCTGCTCTCTGTTGCTGCTGCTGCTGCTGCTGCTGTGGATGCTAGCTGCTGCTGCTGTGAGGTAAGTGTGTGTGTGTGTGTGTGAGAGAGAGTGAGGTTGTGAGAAAGAACAAAACAAAATGAGAGGAAATCATCACCCCAAAGTCAACCCCTCCTCTGTAAAATTTCAAAAAGATAAAGTATAAATTTTGGGAATTTTTATAATTTAATATTATTTTATTGAATATTTTAATATTTTGGTATTATTAAATACAAATAAATAGGAAAAAAAAATTGAGAAAAATTATGGAAAATTCTAAAATTGGGTAATTATTGGAATTATGGCATTTTTAGATTTTTTATGATCATTTATATGCTAATTTAGTGCTAATCGGATTTTTGGCGTTTTTGTGCAAAACATGCACATATCTTTTTTTTCACACTTGTGCATTTTCTTGCCATGGTTTGTTTTGGGATTACTATTTGAGTGAGAAGGGTTTTAAAAGGAAAAGGAAAAAGAAAAGGAAAAGAATAAAGAAATTGGTAGTTGGTGAGAGAGAGAGATATGAGCTTCATTGACTAAAGACTTAGCCATTCTTCTTCCTTTCATTTCCCTCCCTCTTTTCCTCTCTCCTGCTGCTGCTCCTGCACCTCCTTTCCCTCCCTTCTTCAAGCTCCAAACCACCTCTAAAACAACCCCAAAACCTAATCTCCATTTCATTAAATGTGTGCACAATCCCTAGATCTACACTTGGAGCTAAAGAAGCAAGGATTTTGGCCACTAGGGGCAACTCAAGAATTTTCTTGAGTCGCCAAATGAGGTAATTTCTGGATCATTAGATTAGTTTTTGCATTACTTATACCCCTATGTTAAAAGTGAATCGATATTGTGTGATATTGTGGACTTGAGGATAACCAAGTTAGGATTTGAGGGAATTTGGTGTGGTATTGTGAAATTGAGCTCAGTAGAGGTTTTACAAACTCCCTAGTGTATGAATTGAAACCCAAACCTGAAGCTTTAACCCAGAATACGGATTTTAGAAACCGATATCGGAGAATTTGTGAAATCTGTGTAGTGTTTATGGAATCTGCTATCACCCGAGACACCCTAAAATAAAATTGAGTGGACAGTGGGATGTGCAGGTACCCAGGAAGTAAACCCCAAGACCCCAGCTCCCATTTCTTCTTCCCGGCCGCCAATTTATTCCCATTGGCCGCAATTTGCGGCCTGGGTCCCACCATTTTGGCTCGTATTGGTTCTGTAGCTCCTACATGTTTATGTTAGACCCCTGGTATATTTAGATTTGTATAAATTGACCTAGGGTGAAATCTGGGACATATTTCCTAAGTTGCTGTTTTGGATTCGTGTTTCCGTATTCCGTATTTTTAATTCTGCATTAGTGTCTTGTGATTTACCTCGACTATTTGGCGTATATACGACGATATAGAGGATTTATTGATGGTTTTGAAGGCGTGCCATAGGTTCTAACCTATAGGCCCCTTATCGTATCGTTTTGGATTTTGTGTGCCGTTTTAGCTTTGATTTGGTTTTAATGCGCATATACGACACTTGATGTGTAGGTACCACATGAAGACTTCGGGATGACAAGCAAACGCATAGTGGCATCGAAAGATAAAGACGCAAGGTGAGTAGATTATATCTACAGGGGGAAGTCGGGTGGATGGCGTATAGCACCCCCGCAGTCCGTAGTATATATATGTATATGATAGCTAGGTGTACTATGGATAGTGTAGGGTTAGAAGTGACTAGTGTAGTTCATAGTCGCGAACCCTAGAGTAGATTTACACCTACACGCACATCTTTGCATATTCATTATACTTGCACTGTGTTTGATGATATTGGATGACATTGGAGATGAGTCGATGATGTTGGGCATGGTGCCGTGAGATCGGTGATTTGATGTGATTCGTATTTGAGGATACGATACGTGATCTCTAGCGGGCCTTGGGACGTGTGCTTGCACACGCTGTAGTTTGATGGTATCAGTTGTACTAGACTTAGACCAGTACCCCAGATTATATGTTATGATGATAGTGATACCTGAAATGTGATGAGATAGTGTGATTTTAACCCGTACCCAGCTATTGGGATGCCGTACGACGATTTACCGTATGAGCTTTACATTGATGATAGATCCGCACTCATGACTTGAGGATGTCATATGATATACTGTATCGTACGCGATACTATTGAGGCGGAATCACCGACTATTATCTATATATATCGACTCAGATGTTAGGCGGTTTCCTTACCTGTAGCCCAGCTGGTTAGTTCAGCCGTATAGTTTAGTGTAGTTGTTAGATTAGATTAGCCTCCTACCTATTTCAAAACTAGCGGGTCGTCGGTATTTTTAAAAGACAGGTCAAGGGATCTACGGATATTTCAAAAGGCGTATCTTTTCATAAAAACACCGTAGCCCCTATTTTCAAAACCCCATGATTCGTATTATTTCAAAAGGCACCATTTGTAGGACTTATATTAGATTAATGCAGATTAGTTATAGTTACGTCTAGTTTCAGCTCCCACTCATTTTTGTGGTTCGCTTTGCATCGCATTCTTATATTATGTTTCATACTCCATTATTGATATCATGCTGATAGGACACCAGCACCATTACCGATGATGCGTATGTACCACGTACACTTACTTGCCGGCTCACACACATCTTCATCGGTAATTGCCATGTCACGTACACCTTAGAAAATATTATTGCTTGACATAGCCTATTAGCTAATAGTTTAGACATGATATTAGTGTACTTGCCTTATATGTTAGTTTAGACATTGTAGTTATTACCTGCTACTTCATGCATACTGTTATTCATTGTTATGCCGCATTCATGGATTCTCATGCATATATTCACTATTTTACATGTTATTGAGGTTTTGGATTTGGATTTCCGTGAGATTTTCTGGATTTGGAGGAAAACCGCAAAAACACAAATAAACATATTCTCTCTTTTAAAATAAAAAGTGCGGTTTTCCCATGATGTATGAGTCGTCCACCATGAGTTTGCTGATGGATTTGGAAACCCGATTCGAGGAGACGGATGAACCGTTTCGGGTACATGGTGGACCCGGTGCGGTACCCCGGGACAAGATGAATGTGGTGATGACGTTGAGCCTGGCAGGGGAGCACTACCTACCGGTGATTTTACCCGACGCGTCGGATATCCGGAGGATACCGTCGTGGTCTTGAGATGGATGGTAGGGGCCGGTCTGGACTGACGGCACCCTAGATATTGTGGTTGAGACTTTGAGATATCGAGATATTGGGATTACGTTTTGTGCCGATGCTAGGCACAGTTTTATGCTGATTCATTATGATACCTCATTTTAAAAATACAAAGGAAATCTCACTAATTTATGAAAACAGTTTCTTCATGTACATGTATTCTGTTTTCATGCATTCATATCTCATTCATATGATATATTGCTACCTGAGGCACTGACGCAGGCACATGAGATTGCACTCGGGTTAGATATTTACCCTAGCCTTGTTATAGGCTGCATGTTATATATTGAGGATTTTATATACTGATCGTATTGACCTAGGATTATGTCTTGCTTTCGGTTTCTGCTTGTAGATATTCTCTATTCACAAGTTGGCAACTCACCCCCGTTGTGCCACAATTCTTGCAGGTTCTGCCGTACAGGTTCCTTTGCGGCATTTCTGGCATATTGCTTCCTTGCGGGTGAATTGCATTTGGTAGGTGGTTTCTTTTGCATCAAGAACCGCCATTGTACTTGTATTATTCTTTGTATCTAGAATTCCATCAACCAAAACTTGTATATTATTTCAGACTTAGACATTAGTGATGTATTTTTCGACCTTAGAGTCGCGCTTAGCAGTATTACGATTTTCATGTTATTTTGAGTTTTGATCCTCGCCCTTCGGCGTTGTATATTATTATTGCTTGCGTGGTTATGACCGTCGTTTGACGAAGAGCTAGCTCCCGCTTGGGGATGCCTTTTATCATTGCATATATATATTATTCTTGTTGTACCCCGTTCGGGGCCAGTATTTACAAAAGAAACTCTGCCGAAATTTTTAGAAAAGACTTCACATTTTAAAAATGCATTTTTGGCTTAGTTATTTAAAAACCTTGACTTCAACATGTTTTCTTTCACTTCTTTAAACCAGTTTTCCTTACTCTTAAAATGGTTTTAGATTTCTGGGCTTTTGGCTTACTTGGATCAGATGGAGTCCTATAGACTTCATATGGTTCAAGGGCCAGTCACGTGCTCTTTCGGGTCGTGACAAAGTTGGTATCAGAGCGCTAGGTTGACCTTGGTTCGAGTCTAAGTTTGACTATGTGGAGCCTAGGGCGTTTATATACATACGGAACTTAGGCTTGACCTTACGGAACTTAGACTCAGTCGAGGGGGTATTAGACCCGAACTTTCGTCGCGTAGGATGACCCTTGGTTGATGGAATAGGTGACTAAAGTAGAGTGACGTACCGTGGGTATGTTCCGCGGCATACTTACGACACGCCACTCCGCTTAAGGAACCTTAGGATGTACATATTTTCGAGATCAGTGGTTCTCTTCATATCCGTGATTATACATCCATTTGAGATCCTCGATTCTATTAGTTTCATGATCATACCTTTATTGATGCTGTTCCTTCTTATGATCATGTATCCACTCTGGATTTGTTGTTCTCTTTCTTTCCTTTGATCTACTCTCTTCGATACTCGATTGAGGTTCCTGTCGCCATGTTTGAGTGCAGTTGGGCTGCTGCTAGGGTTACGGTCAGGGCGAGCTCGTCTGGTACGAGGGCCGACCATTGTGTTTTCTGGTGACATGGGAACATCTCGAGTTGGTATTGATGATTGGGACCTCTAGTAGAGGCGAGTGCTTGGCTTTGTACCGGATGATCGGGCCATTGTTAGAGCTGCTAGTTGAGAGAGGACTGTTGATGTACAACATACCTAAGAGATTATGGTGTCGCCTACCGTGCAGACAGATGGACCAGCTGTTGCTGAGATTGACAGGATGTCGCTTCCGGAGCTTACGAGCTGAGATTGTCGGAGCTTCCAGGCAGATATGAGACAGATGATAGCTAGTCTACCCGATTTGAGAGACGAAGGTGATTCGTCCGATTTATGCGCCGGAGCGGGCCCAGATGAGTTGAAGATTTCCAGTGTGGAGAGTCTTACTCAGATCTAGAGCAGACCGATTCAGAGATGACCGTCAATGTATTGCCTTTCCTGGAGGATTGAGGCGCTGTTCGGCGTACAAGTGAATGAGCTAGTTGTTGCTGCAAATGACGAGATATCACCCAGATGGTTGGAACTACTACAGCATGAGCTTATACTTAGAGATATGATGGACGGTCGCTAGTCACTTGAGGACTAATGACTAGGGCATGTGGTTCGTTCGGTTACCGATGCGAGGTCATCGGATAGATTGTTTCCAGCTGGAGACGACTTCACGCAGATTCGTTGAGAGTCGATAGAGACGATCAAATGTCAGGAGCCCATTTTCCAAGTTTAAAGTATACGGAAAGACATGCAGGTGATTCTATGGACCCTCTAGATGAATGAAACCCTAACTCGACTCAATGACCGTGTGAAAGCCTTTGAACCTTAGGGTTTGCGGCAGTTCCGCAGCGCCATTAATGAGGCTTGGGTTTGCCCTTCTACGGCTGGACCACCGACGCTGTGGCATGTACTCGATACTATTAAACTGTACTCAAGATGTTGATCTCTTGGGGGATTATAGGGTTCTGACGAGTCGATCGAATGTTCGACGTCATTTGGATATCATGTGATGGGATGCTTGCTTGGGAGACTCCAGATACGAGTATAGCCATTGGAGCACAGTCCCTGCAGCCGCGATGAGACGAGTCCGAGTCAGTCGATATTGAAGCAGAATGAAGAAAGGAGTTCGCAAGAGATTTCGACGAGATGACGTCCCACTCCGCTGACATCAGAGATGTGATACGCACCCAGAGGCATTGTATATGGATATATCTTCCAGAAAGAAGCGCGATAAGTATGTAGCCGTTCCGGAATAAGAATTAGCTTCAGCAATGGATGGTGACTTCCGGGCAATTCGGCAGGAATGAGATTTGAGAGAGAAACCTCGACAGGACCTTTGTGGACAACGATACGAGAAGACCTAGACCCAAGAGTGGTCATATTGCGCACAACCAGCAGGCCAGAATTGGCATTGTCGACGAGATAGTTGACCAGATTCGGATAAAGGAACTTACCCAGATGCGTTGCGAATCGATCAAGGACGGACGAGTATTGAGTATTCCTTTGATGGTTGGGACGTGTTCCCGAGGACCTGTTCGGCCTGACATCTTCTACAGAATGGTGAAGCTACAGAGTACGCGATTTCGAGTCCGTATGAGAGACTTCGGATTGACTGTGGCCGAGAACAGGGCAGAGCGTAGATAGCATGGCGTGACGTCATAGTGGACGACGATAGAGACAGGTGGAACCAGAGGTTCGGACGAGACGCTGACGAGCTGTCATTGCTTCCCGTCGAGACCAGAGGTCAGATATGCTTACAGAGGCATTGGGATGCAACCAGATTCCAAGAAATGTTGTGCTGAGGACACAGATGTCCACTGAACAAAAAGAGATTATGCAAGAGAGCCAGCCTTCGTACAGTTCGGCATAGGCAAGATCGGAAGAGACCTTGAGCAGGATTCCTTCCAGGACATTGCTGCAATGATGTTGCACCCAGGATCAGATGTGTGATGTGCATTCAGAGAGCCAGAGGCCGACGCCAGTGATATGCTGCTTTATGAGTGGTCATGAGGATTGACCGAGAGATGACCAGAGAAGTGCCAGAACGGAATCATCCCCGTTAGCACATCTAACAGGGCCGATGAGCCGATTGATTGTGAGATAGGGATCCGCAAAGAAGATAAGGACCCAGAGTCAGAGGACGCCAGACCGTGAGCAAGAGGCAAGTAGATATCTTGCGCTGCTAGCAGTGGATGCACCGACTCCTTCTCGACCTTGAAGGAGGAACTATCGACGACGGTACTTTTGATTTGTGATTTTGTGATTCGATTATCACGTATCCGTCATCTTAGATTTTGGTATTTTAGGCGTTCTATTGCATGATTTAGTTTTGATGACTGAATTTCATGATATTGTTTCATACACCCACTGGATATTTAGATTTTGCGCATAAGTTATTACATTCGAGGTATTGATTGTGATTTCACGCCTTTCCTATACAGTGATTTGATTTACACTTCCAGCATAGTTTTCATGCACCTTTAGTGTTTTGATATACGATTTTGGTGCACGCCAGATGCACTAAATCGGGATTCTTCGTGCATGTCAGATGCACCTGATTTTGCTATCAGACACCCACGTTGCCTATGACAGATGTTTCGTGCACACCAGTTGCACCTAGATGTTGTTTTGTACACCTGTTGGCACATATATGGATTTTGATTCCTTGCGCACCAGACGCACAAGATATTTTTATATATGCATTTTGGGGAGTGATTTCTAGTAGAGCGGTACATTTTTATGATATTCGCTACGTATTGATGTTTTCGGAGCCCCGACAAATTGGATTTTTACTGAAATGTTTTAGTATTTGGGGTTTAAATTTAAATTCGGGGACCGAATTTCTTTAAGGGGGGGGGGGTAGATTGTAACATTTCAAAAAGATAAAGTATTAATTTTGGGAATTTTTATAATTTAATATTATTTTATTGAATATTTTAATATTTTGGTATTATTAAATACAAATAAATAGGAAAACAAAATTGAGAAAAATTATGGAAAATTCTAAAATTGGGTAATTATTGGAATTATGGCATTTTTAGATTTTTTATGATCATTTATATGCTAATTTAGTGCTAATCGCGATTAAAAATTTCTAATCGGATTTTTGGCGTTTTTGTGCAAAACATGCACATATCTTTTTTTTCACACTTGTGCATTTTCTTGCCATGGTTTGTTTTGGGATTACTATTTGAGTGAGAAGGGTTTTAAAAGGAAAAGGAAAAAGAAAAGGAAAAGAATAAAGAAATTGGTAGTTGGTGAGAGAGAGAGATATGGGCTTCATTGACTAAAGACTTAGCCATTCTTCTTCCTTTCATTTCCCTCCCTCTTTTCCTCTCTCCTGCTGCTGCTCCTACACCTCCTTTCCCTCCCCTCTTCAAGCTCCAAAACACCTCTAAAACAACCCCAAAACCCAATCTCCATTTCATTAAATGTGTGCACAATCCCTAGATCTACACTTGGAGCTAAAGAAGCAAGGATTTTGGCCACTAGGGGCAACTCAAGAATTTTCTTGAGTTGCCAAATGAGGTAATTTCTGGATCATTAGATTAGTTTTTGCATTACTTATACCCCTATGTTAAAAGTGAATCGATATTGTGTGATATTGTGGACTTGAGGATAACCAAGTTAGGATTTGAGGGAATTTGGTGTGGTATTGTGAAATTGAGCTCAGTAGAGGTTTTACAAACTCCCTAGTGTATGAATTGAAACCCAAACCTGAAGCTTTAACCCAGAATACGGATTTTAGAAACCGATATCGGAGAATTTGTGAAATCTGTGTAGTGTTTATGGAATCTGCTATCACCCGAGACACCCTAAAATAAAATTGAGTGGACAGTGGGATGTGCAGGCACCCAGGAAGCAAACCCCAAGACCCCAGCTCCCATTTCTTCTTCCCGGCCGCCAATTTATTCCCATTGGCCGCAATTTGCGGCCTGGGTCCCACCATTTTGGCTCGTATTGGTTCTGTAGCTCCTACATGTTTATGTTAGACCCCTGGTATATTTAGATTTGTATAAATTGACCTAGGGTGAAATCTGGGACATATTTCCTAAGTTGCTGTTTTGGATTCGTGTTTCCGTATTCCGTATTTTTAATTCTGCATTAGTGTCTTGTGATTTACCTCGACTATTTGGCGTTTATACGACGATATAGAGGATTTATTGATGGTTTTGAAGGCGTGCCATAGGTTCTAACCTATAGGCCCCTTATCGTATCGTTTTGGATTTCGTGTGGCGTTTTAGCTTTGATTTGGTTTTAATGCGCATATACGACACTTGATGTGTAGGTACCACATGAAGACTTCGGGATGACAAGCAAACGCATAGTGGCATCGAAAGATAAAGACGCAAGGTGAGTAGATTATATCTACAGGGGGAAGTCGGGTGGATGGCGTATAGCACCCCCGCAGTCCGTAGTATATATATGTATATGATAGCTAGGTGTACTATGGATAGTGTAGGGTTAGAAGTGACTAGTGTAGTTCATAGTCGCGAACCCTAGAGTAGATTTACACCTACACGTACATCTTTGCATATTCATTATACTTGCACTGTGTTTGATGATATTGGATGACATTGGAGATGAGTCGATAATGTTGGGCATGGTGCCGTGAGATCGGTGATTTGATGTGATTTGTATTTGAGGATACGATACGTGATCTCTAGCGGGCCTTGGGACGTGTGCTTGCACACGCTGTAGTTTGATGGTATCAGTTGTACTAGACTTAGACCAGTACCCCAGATTATATGTTATGATGATAGTGATACCTGAAATGTGATGAGATAGTGTGATTTTAACCCGTACCCAGCTATTGGGATGCCGTACGACGATTTACCGTATGAGCTTTACATTGATGATAGATCCGCACTCATGACTTGAGGATGTCATATGATATACTGTATCGTACGCGATACTATTGAGGCGGAATCACCGACTATTATCTATATATATCGACTCAGATGTTAGGCGGTTTCCTTACCTGTAGCCCAGCTGGTTAGTTCAGCCGTATAGTTTTGTGTAGTTGTTAGATTAGATTAGCCTCCTACCTATTTCAAAACTAGCGGGTCGTCGGTATTTTTAAAAGACAGGTCAAGGGATCTACGGATATTTCAAAAGGCGTATCTTTTCATAAAAACACCGTAGCCCCTATTTTCAAAACCCCATGATTCGTGTTATTTCAAAAGGCACCATTTGTAGGACTTATATTAGATTAATGCAGATTAGTTATAGTTACGTCTAGTTTCAGCTCCCACTCATTTTTGTGGTTCGCTTTGCATCGCATTCTTATATTATGTTTCATACTCCATTATTGATATCATGCTGATAGGACACCAGCACCATTACCGATGATGCGTATGTACCACGTACACTTACTTGCCGGCTCACACACATCTTCATCGGTAATTGCCATGTCACGTATACCTTAGAAAATATTATTGCTTGACATAGCCTATTAGCTAATAGTTTAGACATGATATTAGTGTACTTGCCTTATATGTTAGTTTAGACATTGTAGTTATTACCTGCTACTTCATGCATACTGTTATTCATTGTTATGCCGCATTCATGGATTCTCATGCATATATTCACTATTTTACATGTTATTGAGGTTTTGGATTTGGATTTCCGTGAGATTTTCTGGATTTGGAGGAAAACCGCAAAAACACAAATAAACATATTCTCTCTTTTAAAATAAAAAGTGCGGTTTTCCCATGATGTATGAGTCGTCCACCATGAGTTTGCTGATGGATTTGGAAACCCGATTCGAGGAGACGGATGAACCGTTTCGGGTACATGGTGGACCCGGTGCGGTACCCCGGGACAAGATGAATGTGGTGATGACGTTGAGCCTGGCAGGGGAGCATTACCTACCGGTGATTTTACCCGACGCGTCGGATATCCGGAGGATACCGTCGTGGTCTTGAGATGGATGGTAGGGGCCGGTCTGGACTGGCGGCACCCTAGATATTGTGGTTGAGACTTTGAGATATCGAGATATTGGGATTACGTTTTGTGCCGATGCTAGGCACAGTTTTATGCTGATTCATTATGATACCTCATTTTAAAAATACAAAGGAAATCTCACTAATTTATGAAAACAGTTTCTTCATGTACATGTATTCTGTTTTCATGCATTCATATCTCATTCATATGATATATTGCTACCTGAGGCACTGACGCAGGCACATGAGATTGCACTCGGGTTAGATATTTACCCTAGCCTTGTTATAGGCTGCATGTTATATATTGAGGATTTTATATACTGATCGTATTGACCTAGGATTATGTCTTGCTTTCGGTTTCTGCTTGTAGATATTCTCTATTCACGAGTTGGCAACTCACCCCCGTTGTGCCACAATTCTTGCAGGTTCTGCCGTACAGGTTCCTTTGCGGCATTTCTGGCACATTGCTTCCTTGCGGGTGAATTGCGTTTGGTAGGTGGTTTCTTTTGCATCAAGAACCACCATTGTACTTGTATTATTCTTTGTATCTAGAATTCCATCAACCAAAACTTGTATATTATTTCAGACTTAGACATTAGTGATGTATTTTTCGACCTTAGAGTCGCGCTTAGCAGTATTACGGTTTTCATGTTATTTTGAGTTTTGATCCTCGCCCTTCGGCGTTGTATATTATTATTGCTTGCGTGGTTATGACCGTCGTTTGACGAAGAGCTAGCTCCCGCTTGGGGATGCCTTTTATCATTGCATATATATATTATTCTTGTTGTATCCCGTTCGGGGCCAGTATTTACAAAAGAAACTCTGCCGAAATTTTTAGAAAAGACTTCACATTTTAAAAATGCATTTTTGGCTTAGTTATTTAAAAACCTTGACTTCAACATGTTTTCTTTTACTTCTTTAAACCAGTTTTCCTTACTCTTAAAATGGTTTTAGATTTCTGGGCTTTTGGCTTACTTGGATCAGATGGAGTCCTATAGACTTCATATGGTTCAAGGGCCAGTCACATGCTCTTTCGGGTCGTGACATCCTCTCTCTCTCCTCATTAATTGCAAGCATGGCCTAAGCCATGATGCACTCTCTCTTACCAAGTCAACCCCAAAAGGAATTCAAATTAAAGCAACTATTAATTAACTAATTAAACTCAATTAAAATCCAAAAGACTTAATCCCCATGATTAAACCCACCATGGTTGCTAATCCTAGTATTAACTCTTTTAAAAACCCTAGTTTACATGCACATGTGTGTGCAAGCCTAGGAAAATTTTAGAAAAATATTTATTAAATTAGGAAAAATATTTAAAACCCAATTTGGTAACTTCTTATTAAAAACCCATTATTTGAATATAATTAGTCACTAAACACATCCTAAGGTGTTACAATTGCATTGCTTGTGTTTATTGCTATATTACAATCATGCTGTTAGGACACCAGCACCATTATCGATGATGCGCATGCTCCACGTACACTCCTTGCCGGCTCACACACTTCATCATCGATAATTGCCATGCCACTACACTGCAGTATTGTTGCATTCTGGATATGGCCCTTGCATGGCATACTTGCGCACCTATATACTGTGTATTCCTATTGTACACCCATACGTGCATGCATATGTATTTGCACGTACATTGATGATTCTGGCTTGATTAGAGATTTGGGAACCGCAAAATACCTTTTAAAGCTGATTCTTTTTAAAGAAGCGGTCTTCCCTACATATGCGCATATTACTATTCCATGTTGCATGACATACTGATATATTTACAGTTCCTTTACATGTCGCTTACATCATGCTTTCTGATTATACGCATTGGATTTGATTTATGTGATTTCTGGATTTGGGAACCGGAGTACTATTTTAAGAAAACACGCACTGTTTAAAAACCCGGTTTTCCTTGATATGATTTTTTTGTGCGTCCACCATGAGTTTTCTCGGTTCCAGAGAGCTTGTGTGAGTATACCCGATTCGAGGAGAGGTAGGCACCGACTGCGGGTACATGGTGGACCCGGTACGGTACCCCGGGGCGAGAAGACTCGTATTGTTAGACGGTGAGCCCAGCGGAGGGACTACCACTACCGGTGATTGGTTGGACCAGGCGGTTATCCGGAGGATACTGACCAGAGGCGATAGATGGATATGGGCGTACTGCTGGGGCCGAGGGCCGATTCCGTAGACGGAGCCCGTGGGCTGATCCGGACTGACGGAGCCCGATATATGAGGATTTACGTGCCGATGCTGGGCACAGCTTTCATGATGTTTTCGAGTGTCGATGCAGGACACTCCGGTTCCATGATTTTGACGTGTCGCGAGGGACACAGATGGTTTATATCCTCATATTTCCATGCATATGCTTTATGATATTTACATGCGTGATGGTTATTGTCATTGGGTGACGAGTGGACGGGATCCTCATTTTATGCAGATTTGATTACATTGATCATACCTCATATTTATGATATGTTATTACCTGAGGCACTGGCACGAGCACTGGGCACTACACCCATGTATAGAGGTTATACTGCCACTTTAGCATGCTTCAGACTTATTCATATTGAGGTTTATTTATATATCTGATCGTATTGACCTAAGATGGGTCATACATTCGATCTCTGCTTGTAGATATTTTCTATTCACGAGTTGGCAACTCACTCCCATTGTGCCACAGTTCTTGCAGGTTTTTGCCGTACAGATTCCATAGCGGCATTTCTGGCACACTGCTTCCATATGGGTGACTTGCTTGGGTAGGTGGGTTCTTTTGTATCAGAACCGCCATTGTACATGTACTATTCATTGTATCTAGAAATTCCATCAACCAAAACTTGTATTTTTGTTTCAGACTTAGAAAACATCGATGTATTATTTCGACCTTAGAGTCGCGCGTAGCAGCATTATGGTTTTCATGTTGATTTTGAGTTTCTTTCTGAGTTTTGATCCTCGCCTTTCGGCGTTGTATATTATATTGCTTGTGTGATTGGAACCGTCAATTGACGAAGAGCCAGCTCCCGCTTGGGGATGCCTTTTATCATTGCTTATATATTATCCTTGTTGTACCCCGTTCGGGGCCAGTTTTTACAAAGGAAACTCAGCCGAAATTTTCAGAAAAGACTACACATTTTAAAAATTCATATTCGGCTTAGTTATTTAAAAGCTTGACTTCAAAGCATGTTTCTTTACTTATAAAAAACAGTTTTCTTTATTTACTCCTTAAAATGGTTTTAGATTTCTGGGCTTTTGGCTTACTTGGGTCAGATGGAGTCCTATAGACTTCATATGGTTCAAGGGCCAGTCACGTGCTCTTTCGGGTCGTGACAAAGTTGGTAACAAAGTGCTAGGTTAACCTTGGTTCGAGTCTAAGTTTGACTATGTGGAGCCTAGGGCGTTTATATATATACGGAACTTAGGCTTGACCTTACGGAACTTAGACTTCGTCGAGGGGGGTATTATACCCGAACTTTCGTCGTATAGGATAACCCTTGGTTGATGGAGTAGGTAGCTTGAGTAGAGGGACGTACCGTACGTATGTTCCGCAGCATACTTACGACACGCCACTCCGCTTAAGAAACCTTAGGATGTACATTTCCTTGCACAGTATTATATTCATTCCTGTGATCAATCCTCATCGATACTGGTTATGATTTTGCTGCCACGATTGCACGGGCAGAGTGAGCTACGGCTCGAGTTGTGTCAGCATGAGCTCGTCGTGGACGAGGACTGACCAGGGCGTGATTCCAGAGACATACGATTACATATAGAAGCTTCATTTTATTGTGTTTTCACGCCTTGAGCGTTTGACAGATCACATTTGCGAGATTTTCTCGGACGTGCCGATCGGTATCAGAGGATTGAGCCACTAATAGAGGCCAGCCAGGATGTGATGACCAATGAGGTATCGCTTGTTCATGATGATTGTGACCTCTTGTGGAGGCGAGTGCTTGGTTTTACACCGGATGATCGGGCCATTGTAGAGGACTGTTGAGGTACAGCATACCTCCAGATTATGGTGTCGCCTATCGTGCAGACAGATGGACCAGCTGTTGCTGAGATTGATAGGATGTCGCTTCCGGAGCTTACGAGCCGAGATCGCCGGAGCTTTCAGGCAGATATGAGACAGTTGATAGCTAGTCTACCCCGATTTGAGAGACGAAGGTGATTCGTCCGATTTATGCGCCGGAGCAGGCCCAGTTGAGTTGAAGATTTCCAGTATGGAGAGTCTTACTCAGATCTAGGTCAGACCAATTTAGAGATGGCCGCCAATGTATCGCCTTTCCTGGGTGATTGAGGCGTTGTTCAGCGTACGGATGAATAAGCCAGTTGTTGCTGCAAATGACGAGATATCGCCCTGATGTTGGAGCTACTGCAGCATGAGCATATACTTAGAGATATGATGGTGAGTCGCTAGTCACCCGAGGATGAATGACTAGGACATGTGGTTCGTTCGCTTACCCCGATGCGAGGTCATCAGATAGATTGATTCCAGCTAGAGGCGACTCCACGCAGATTCGTTGAGAGTCGATAGAGATGATCGAATGTCTGGAACCCATTTTCCAAGTTTAAGTATTCGGAAAGACATGCACGCGATTCTATGGACCCTCTAGAAGAACGAAACCCTAACTCGACTTAATGACCGTGTGAAAGCCTTTGAACCTTAGGGTTTGCGGCAGTTCCGCGGCGCCATTAGTGAGGCTTGGGTTGGCCCTTCTACGGTTGGACCACCGATGTTGTGGTGTGTGCTCGATACTGTTAAACTGTATCCAAGGTGTTGAGCTCTTGGGGGATTATGAAGTTCTGACGAGTCGATCGGATGGTTCGACATCTTTCGGATATTGTGATGGAACACTGCTTGGGAGACTCCAGAAACGAGCATAGCCGTTGGAGCGCAGTCCGTGCAGCCACAATGAGATGACGTTCCACTCCGCTGATATCAGAGATGCGATACGCACACTGAGGACGTGTTCGGCTAGATATCTTCTACTGAGTAATGAAGATACCGAGTTCGTGATTTCGAGTCAGTGTGAGAGACTTCGGATGGACCGTAGCCGAGGACATTGCAGTGCGCAGATAGAGACGCGACGTCGAAATGGACGATGATACAAACAAGCGGGATAAGAAGTTCGTGCGAGATACAGACGAGCTGTTATTGCTCCCCGTTAAGATTAAAGGTCGGATATGCATACAGAGGCGCCGGGATGCGACCAGCTTCCGAGTAGATGCTGGGTACAGCTTTCATGATGTTTGCGAGTGTCGATGTTGGACACTCCGGTTCCATGATTTTGACGTGTCGCGAGGGATACAGATGGTTTATATCCTCATATTTCCATGCATATGCTTTATGATATTTACATGCGTGATGGTTATTGTCATTGGGTGACGAGTGGACGGGATCCTCATTTTATGCAGATTTGATTACATTGATCATACCTCATATTTATGATATGTTATTACCTGAGGCACTGGCACGAGCACTGGGCACTACACTCATGTATAGAGGTTATACTGCCACTTTAGCATGCTTCAGACTTATTCATATTGAGGTTTATTTATATATCTGATCGTATTGACCTAGGATGGGTCATACATTCGATCTCTGCTTGCAGATATTTTCTATTTACGAGTTGGCAACTCACCCCCGTTGTGCCACAGTTCTTGCAGGTTTTTGCCGTACAGATTCCATAGCGGCATTTCTGGCACACTGCTTCCATATGGGTGACTTGTATGGGTAGGTGGGTTCTTTTGTATCAGAACCGCCATTGTACATATACTATTCATTGTATCTAGAAATTCCATCAACCAAAACTTGTATTTTTGTTTTAGACTTAGAAAACAGCGATGCATTATTTCGACCTTAGAGTCACGCGTAGCAGCATTATGGTTTTCATGTTGATTTTGAGTTTCTTTCTGAGTTTTGATCCTCGCCTTTCGGCGTTGTATATTATATTGCTTGTGTGATTGGGACCGTCAACTGACGAAGAGCTAGCTCCCGCTTGGGGATGCCTTTTATCATTGCTTATATATTATCCTTGTTGTACCCCGTTCGGGGCCAGTTTTTACAAAGGAAACCCTGCCGAAATTTTCAGAAAAGACTACACATTTTAAAATTGCATATTCGGCTTAGTTATTTAAAAGCTTGACTTCAAAACATGTTTCTTTACTTATAAAAAACCAGTTTTCTTTATTTACTCCTTAAAATGGTTTTAGATTTCTGGGCTTTTAGCTTACTTGGGTCAGATGGAGTCCTATAGACTTCATATGGTTCAAGGGCCAGTCACGTGCTCTTTCGGGTCGTGACATAACATTTGTTCACTTATGGATTTTTCTCACATGAGCACAACTTTAATATATATGTGATATATATTAAAATGTGTTTTCTTTTTGTATCATGGTTGTTGATACAACATTCATGGGTGTATGAGACTTACACCATGCTATTTGTTATGTTGGGTTTAATGTATTTAAAGTAATTACAAAATTAGTTGAAAATTAGAAAATGCATGAAGCTTGTTGAAGCTTGTGGATGCATTGACTAAAGTCCACTAAGTTTGTTTTTACTTTGGATTTTTGTTAACCTAACCTTCACACTTAGCCATGATTAAGTCTCTACATGAGTTAGTATATGATACTCACTCACAATGGTTAGCTCACTCACTTGATCATTATCTTCATCTTTTCTTTTTTTCATGTTCTTCTTCTTTGAGCAAAAGAAAAGCTAGCTAGGGTTTTCAAGAGAGAGTGAAACATTGTGAGAAAATAAATTCTAAACTGAACCCACTTCCTATTTCTCCATCCTCTACTAGACTAGCATTTTAGTTTAGGGTGTTTGCTTCACTAATTCTCTAGTTAGTGAATTAGTAGCTTGAGTTGATATTCCCTCGACGTAGATCTTCTTCGGCCTCGAAGACTTCAAGCAAGGACGCTTCTTTCGCCTCGTGAAGCCATGCAAGAGCCCGGGAGAACCACGATCGCAGCGAAGGGACTTCAACAAGGAGCTAATGAAGTGAAGGACCGATCTACAAAGGTTGTATTTCGTATTCACTTAGTCGTAAATGGTATTTACTAGCATGTGAAACCCTAATAATCTAGCGACGATCTTGTTTAGGGTTATTTGGCACAGCTAAAATTTTAATCGGGCATGGTTGATGCCTTGCAGAACCTTGTTAGTGTGCCTAGTAACCCTACACAGGTAGTATGGTTGGCTCTGTCACGTGCCGATCTTAGCACACTCTGGGAAGCGAGGCGTGACATGGTTTGTTTGGTATCAGAGCCATAGGATTTAGGTTAATCGGGTTTGATTCTTTTGTAGTTTGGTATTGGACCCAATACACGAGTCAGGAAACCTGTAATTAGGAATATGTCCTGCCACATTGTTATCATGATTCTTGAATCATATCTTTCCTTGACCCTTGTCTTGACGATATGCAAATAACTTTGCATCTCGACTTGAAACCTTTTGGTTCCCTATTGTTTCTCTCTATTCTGATACTAGGATTTGGGCTACTTGGGTGGAGTTATGTGATTGTAACTATGTACCATGGCATGGTTACAATGCGGTACTCTATTTAAGTAACTTGGAGTTCTAATCTCGATTCATATCCTTGATTTATGGTCATCATTCATCGCAAGTTTTGAATCTTGTTTATCATACTAATCCTCTTCGGTGTCTTGGTTGCAAGATCATGATAGCCAGGAATCTGCGATCGTACCAGAGTCGTATTGATGACGCCGCTTTGCTTGGAGTAATTTGTGGGATGCTGGAGAGCCAGAAATGGCAGACCGAGCTGAATCAGCGGCAAGCCGAAGCTTTTCAGGAAGGTTTGCAGACGTTCCAGCAGTCCGTAAACAATGTTGTGGCCAAACCGGTAGAGCGTGTGGGTACCGTGGCGGATTTCAGGAGACTTGGTCCGTTCACTTTCACTGGTTTGGAGGAGCCGTTGCCAGCAGAGCAGTGGCTAGTCGATACGGAGAATTTGCTCATTGCAGCACAGATTCCAAAGGACAAGAGAGTGAATGTAGTACGCATCCAATTGGTGGACTATGCCCGTGAATGGTGGCTTATGTAAGAGACCCGTTTGCCCAAGCCGATCAGTTGGGCTACTTTCTCGAAGAGTTTCTTGGAGAAGTTCTTCCCGCAGACTGCACGTGAGGAAATGGAAGAAAGGTTTATCATCTTGAACCAGAACGGCGCACCTGTGGATGTGCATGCAGCTGAGTGGACACGGCTCAATAGATTCGCTGGACCTTTGGTTGCCAACGATGCTGATAGGGCGCGGAGGTTCATGCGCAGTTTGGATGTGGACATCCAGAGGCACATTATATCTCTGGGTTTGACCACTTTCTCGCAAGTGCTTAAAGCAGCCAGGGAGCAGCAGAGTTTATCATTGAAGACAGAGGGTACGCAGCAACAAGCAGTTGTGGTACGGAAGCCGGCATTTATGTCGAATCAAGTGCCTATACGCAGAGGTATTCCAGTAAACCGACGTGGCGTAGCACCGATGAAGAAGCCCGTCATTGCAGATCAGAGAAAGGGCATGATTTGTAACTTTTGCCATCTACCTGGGCACCTAAGGAGAGATTATCGAAGGATGTTGGGACTTTGTTTGGTTTGTGGATCAGCGGATCATACTATCAATGCTTGTCCGTCGAAACTTCGTTTGAAGGAAGATGTTCAGAAACCACCACAGAGACAGTTTCAGGGGCAGAAGCAGTTAACTCAGGGACCCAATCAGGCTCGAGCCTTTACCCTAACGGCTGAAGAGGCCAAGGCTTCAGATGAAGTTGTTTCAGGTATCCTACTTGTTCATGATTTTTCCCGCATTAGCATTATTTGATTCTAGTGCATCCCATTGTTTTATGTCATCCAAGTTTATTGCTGCACATTCAATTCTTTACACGACCCTGTCTAGTTGTTGGGACATATACACCGGGAATGGGAAGATCATAGCTAGTAGTGAGTGTAAGGATTGTTCAGTAGTTGTTTGCGGTTCTCTTGGTGATCGATACTGGCAGTTTTGATGTTGTCTTGGGAATGGATTTTCTTGGCACTTTCCACGCTCACATTAATGGTAGGGCAAAGAAAGCGATTTTCCAGATTCCCGGACATCCGGAGTTTGTTTTGCTGGAGGAAGCAGTTCTGTCGGGCCAGTCGAGTTGGGCTAGGTCGACAAACACCGTTCTTCGTCAATAGAAGTTGATAAGGAGGAAGCGCCAGCTGTAGTTTGAGAGTTCATGGACGTGTTCGAGGACATCTCGAGTTTACCGCCAAACGAGATGTGGAGTTCACGATTGATCTTGTTCCTAGTGCAGCACCAATCTCAAAGGCGTACTATCCGATGGCACCAGTGGAGTTGGAAGAAGTAAAGAAGCAGGTTACCGAATTGCTAGAGAAGGGTTGGATTCGCAGCAGTAATTCACCTTGGAGAGCTTCAGTTCTTCTAGTAAAGAAGAAAGATGGCACAAGAAGGATGTGCATCAATTATCGAGAATTAAACCGGGTAACTATTAAGGACAAGTACCCAATTCCTCACATTGGCGAATTATTTGAGCAACTCAGTGGCGCGAGGGTATTCTCGAAGCTGGATTTGCGATCCGGATATCATCAAGTTCGAGTTAAATCAAAGGATATTTGCAAGACTGCGTTCCGAACTCGATATGGACATTACGAGTATTTAGTGATGCCATTCAGAGTCACGAATGCACTGGCGATATTTATGGACTTGATGAACCGAATCTTTTCACCGTTCTTGGACCAATTTATTGTAGTGTTCATCGATGATATTCTGGTCTACTCGAGGAGTCTTGAAGAGCATGCTGAACTCTTGAAGACATGTTGAGATCTTGCATGTTAGACTTCAAGGATTCGTGGGAGGATCATTTACACTTGGTAGAGTTTTCTTACAATAATAGTTTTCAGGAGACTGTTTAGATGGCTCCATTCGAAGCATTGTATGGTCGCAAGTGTCGTTCACTTGTTGTTAGGATGATGTTGGAGAACGAAAATTGTTGGGACTGGATTTGATCGTGCAAATAGTAAAGAAGGTTAATGCTATCCGGAATCACATGAAGGCAGCACAGGATCGGCAGAAGAGTTGGGCCGATACATCGAGAAGACCTCTAGAGTTCGTTGTTGGTGATCTGGTATTCTTGAAGATATCACTGACTAGAGGAGTGATTCGTTTTGGGAGTCGAGGCAAGCTTAGTCCTCGATTCGTGGGGCCTTTCGAGATTTTGGAGCGTGTTGGAAAAGTGGCTTATCGATTGGCGTTACCACAATCTTTGGCGAATGTTCATGACGTGTTTCATGTATCTCAACTCCATAAGTATGTTCGAGATGAAACACACGTGCTGGATCATTCGAAGCTAACTGTAAGAGAGGATTTGACCTTTGAGGAACGACCGATGTCAATTGTTGATCGAAGAGAAAATGTCCTTAAGAACAAGATTATCCCTATCGTACTTGTTTCTTGGGAAAATCACTCGCATGGAGAATCGACTTGGGAACAAGAAGACAAAATTCGACAGAAGTTTCCACACTTATTCTTGTAGATTCTTGATTTTTTATCTTTTCTTGTTCCTGGAATTTCGAGAACGAAATTCTTTTTATAGTTGGGTATAATGTAACACCATAGTTCATTTATACCAGTTCTGTTTCTAGTATTTTTTTATTTATGGTATTTTCTTGATTTATTGTGTTTTGGGTGCGAATAGTGTATTTGACATCTGTATTTGCATCCGACCCGACCCGCTTGCTTGAAACCTGTCTTGATTCATGTTTATGATTTATCCTGACTTGTTATGTGGACTTGTGCACTTTCATTTATACATTGCATACTCACATTTTATCTAGCATCTGCATTTTAATATAACATTTTTAGTCACATAAAATATTTTAAAAATATATTGCATGGCCTGCTTGATATCTCTTACCCCGTGGTAGCATCCGTGCATCTTGTTCTCGTCCCGTTCAGTGAAACGGACTTGTTTGGATGTCTACGCGCAAGTACGTGCATCCGTTCTTGGGGGTATGCATTTTCGTTACCCGGACATCTAGTTTTAATTTTGGTCGTCGCATATATTTTTCATATTTTGAAACTAAATTTTAGACCCGACCCGGGCATGTTTTGGACTAAATTTGTATTTACCGGGAAAATCTAATTTTGTTTAATATAATATTTTTTATTAAAATTTAGATAACAGCCTAACAATTTTTATAACCAACAGACCTTTTTAAAAAAAATTTAAAATCTTAAACAAATTTTTCCTAACAACTCTCTCTCTCTCTCCGACCCCACCACCCAGCTCTCTCTCTTTCTCTCTCTCCCCGTAGCTCTCTCTCCCCCTTTCTCTCTCCTTTTGCGCTTCCTCTCTCCTATCGCGATTACTGTGCGTTTCTCGAGTCGCGTCACCGCCCGCGCGCTACGGTCACCTCCCTTCTTCTAATCTTCTTCTTTTCTTTTAAAACCCCGAGCACGAGAACCCACAGCTCCACGAAACCCTAACCTTAAAACTCCTCACAGCCTCATCACTATCGACCTCAACCGAGCCCCATCTTCTCCTCCTCCTCCTCCTCGTCACCTTCTTCTTCTTCTTCCTCCATTCCCGAGCACCCATCACACTGCACACCCAAGTCCACAGAATCCTTCACCTGCACCTCACCACCGACGACCCTCATCTCATCATCACCGTCACCACCATTCTCCTTTCCTCCTCCTCTTCATTCTCTTCTATCCTTTTTTTCTTATTTCTTAAACCCCACAACCAGCAGAACCCTAGCCTGCACCCTGCACCTTTTCCAACCCCTCACCTCCGGTGACCCCGACACCGCCACCTCGTCTCCCTGACCCCTGTGCACCAACTCCAATGAGCACAAACCCCTTCTTCTCCTTCTTCTCCTTCTTCTCATTCTTCTTCTTAATTCTTGCTTTTCCGGCGATTGCCGGAGTAGTGTCGCCGCTGTCATTCCAGACGATCCAGTGAACGACCCTTGCTCGCGTGATCACCCTTTTGCCTTACTTGGATCCATCCCGCGTACCGTGCGTGCGTTGCGACGTTTTGCCGACGTCGGATGTGTCGTGCGTATCCGTATTGTGATCCATCGAGGCAAGTTTATCTTGCTACATGCTATGTTACTGTATTTACATCTATTTGAATAAATATAACACCTGTATTTTAAATCATGCATCTCATGTTTAGTTTTACAGTTTTACGACATCCGTATGCATCCGTACAAGTTATTTCAGATCTAGTGCATGCAAACCTATCTTGTTACATACTATATTACAATATACTGCACCCAATAGAATAATAACATTTCATATTGTTTAGTTATGCATCCTATATTACCATTTTACTATTTTACTGTTTTCGGACATCCGTGTGCATCCGTATCATTATTTACATGTCTAGTCGCATGCTAAATCATCTTGCTACATGCTAGGTATAGCATTATGCATCCATATGAGTAAAATGTTACCCGTTTATCACATTGTACATCCATACTGAAGTTTTACTGTTTTCGTATACCCGTTTGCATCCATATCATTTAAAATATATATAACTGCATCTATAGATCACATTAATTCATATTATTATTGTAGTAACACCCCATGCTTAATAAAGTGCATCCTAATTAATATTGGAACTGTAAATGTAACCCCTAATCAATATTTGTGTATCCATACCATTAATTCTATATCTATTCGCATACCATGTCACATTATTACCTATTACTATTATATTGACACCCCATGCTAGATAATGTGCATCTTACATAGCCATGGAACTGTAGTTGTAACCCCTGATAGTTATTTGATCATCCATGTTTGTTTGTATATACATACCATTAATTCTGCATACCTAATTGCATGCCATTTACATTAACCCATGTTATTATGACATTAGTACCCTATACTTAATAGTATGAACCCCTGATAGATAGTGTGTATCCATGCTTTTACTGTACATCCGTACGTTTGCCCTGATTCAATACCTGCTGCAATTATATTATGAGCATCCGCTTGATACCTGTTCACTACTTGACATGACTTGATACCTGTTCACTGTTGGAGATAGTGCCCTCAGAGTCAATTATTGGATCACAGGTACATGATTGCAATGATTGAGGGAGGACCTATACCGGTAGGACAGTCTTACTCAAGATGATAGTATGCTATCTGGTTTATCTTTATCATCGTGTACTGCTTTAGGTGACCTTACAGGTCACTATTGCGCGTTGATAGAGCCCCTAGGATTCTTGCTTGACGGCCAGCAGTATGAGGGCGATTATATACGTGGGAGCTGGTAGTCTATAAGCGTATCCTTAAAAGGTCCCTAGTCGAGGGAGTTTCGAGACAGGGCATCGATACTCCAGAGTAGACTAGTGTATACAGTCGAGACCCCGACGAGGGGCGGTGGCCGGTCTCACAAGCCACTGGTGTCAGTTGGTTCACCTAAGATGTATACAGGTGCTCATTGGGTTATGAGTACACTGGACAGGACTCGCCGGGAACATGCTAGTTGATCTTATACTCGACGTCAGATAGCAGTTCCCTGGTGACATGTGTACAGGTTAGTTCATCGACCTGAGATCATCATTTGTCTCGTGTGAGTTCCCACTGTACTTTGATTACTACCCTACCACGCTCAAAGGAGTCATGCAAACAGGTTTTTGTTGGGTACAGTCCTGAGCCACATGGAGGCAGTGAGCGGATCTGCAAGGGTTCGTCTCTCCCGGTATTCGGGGTAAGGCCGCGCTGTGTCTAGGAGAGCCATTACACGAAGTCCTTGGCCAAGGCAGGAGATTTACTGGTAGGTATTCCAGTAGTTTCTCAGGGTGTTCTGGGCTACACTCCGACACGACTTGTACCGCTTTTGGGGGTCTGACTTTTACCAACCCCCTAGGCCCGCCATGCGATGCTCATAGACGAACGGACCCGACTGTACGGATATTGTCACTGACAGGCTCAGTAGGGTTTTAGGATGAGTTCGCTCATCGACGTCCCTTTTGGTCAATACCTGGTAGCCCGTTACGTATGGCTAATACCTCTGACGTGCTAGTGGTTAAATCCACAGCCAAGGGATTGGCGAGTCTTTAGAGTCCCCCACAGACCGTTTCTCAAGTTTCGGGCGAAACGTTGTAGAGGCCGTATGGAGATATGGCAGGGTTCAATCATATACGTGCGGTATTGCACGGATCATGATCGGACGGATAATACTAGCGGGCTTTGGTTTAAGCTGGATCCTAGTATTGTACAGTGTATATTTTGTCTCATTGCATTTGTATTCGGTCGGAATAAACATGCGGGTATGTATATACAGTCGCGGGGTTTTCCTGTAATTTATTATGGGATCGTTTTTCTGAAGTTGCCAGTTTGCTTTCCGTTTCGGCCATTTTTCTTTGTTTCTTTCGTTGGCCGAAGATTGGTGGAGGAGGGCTTATTTGCAAATGTGCAAATTAGCATTGTGGAGGGTGTTATTTGCAAGTAGTTGCTTCATGATGGTTCTTAATTCTGGGTTAATTAGGTATAATTTGAGTTAGGGTGATGATCAGGGTTAATTTAGGTTAATTTGGGTTAATTAGGGTTAGGGTATAGGGTGCACTAGTTCCTTCAGTAGGATACTCGATAATAACGTAAACGCACAATTTTACCGTAAACGCTAGCAAAATTTACACTAAACTTAAAACATAAAACCCTTAAAAACGAAACGTAAACGTAAAACCTATTCGAGTTAAATGTTCAAATTAAAACCAATATATGATACTCAACGATAATATGAAATTTTCATATTCTCATCGATACTCATATGTGAAAATCAAAGCGCGACTTAGTCCCCGTCTATCTGTTAACATACGTTCGATGTTCGTCGTGACATAAAACTATACGAAGGTTGTTAAATATCGGACGGTATAGTTCGGTACTAATAACTGTCGTGTAGTCTATGTGACGAGAAGATTCAATCGTATGATAACCGATAGATTTGTCCAGTGTGGACAAGTTAGGAATGTATAAAGAAAACACCTGCATTCACTTGTGTTTTCATTTGCTTCAAGTTATTTCGTCGATACTTTTCCGCTACTTCTCAGTATACAAAGATAGATTAGATGTTCATTTCAACATTGTTTCACAGCATTGAAATGATTATCTATTCTATTATAGTGTACTCAGAGAACAGCGGGGAGGTGCTGCCGAAATTTACTCGAAACAGATGAGAGCACAAGCAAATTGGTGTCTGCTCTATACATTCTTAATGGGATATAAGCCTTAACCCTGACAGCCGAAACACATACATACAATACGAATATATAACAAACGCACACACAAAGCACATACACACTAACAACCCTACACTTAAGCGAAATCATAAATTGAAACACACATACACAGAAATAAAAGGAACATATGGGAATTTAATTCCTCCAAAAATTAGGGTTAGGGTTTAGGATGCACTAGTTACTTCATTAGGATACTCGATGATAACGTAAACGTACAATTTTACTGTAAACTTAACCCTTCATATAAGAACTTAGTCCTTCCTCTGGTTGAGATTTGCAGAAGCAAATCTCCCCACAAGTTGAGAATTTAATTCTCATCGGGGAGATTTTATTCTGCAGATTCAAAACTTAGAGGAAAAGAACTAAGTTAAAAAGAAATAACAGGAACATATGGGAATTTAATTCCTCCAAAAATTAGGGTTAGGGTTTATGGTGCACTAGTTCCTTCAGTAGGATACTCGATAATAACGTAAACTTACAACTTTACCATAAACTTAACCCTTCATATTAGAACTTAGTTCTTCCTCTGGTTGAGATTTGCAGAAGAAAATCTCCCCACAAGTTGAGAATTTAATTCTCATCGGGGAGATTTTGTTCTGCAGATTCAAAACTTAGGGGAAAAGAACTAAGTTAAAAAGAAATAACATGAACATATGGGAATTTAATTCTTCCAAAAATTAGGGTTAGGGCTTAGGATGCACTAGTTCCTTCAGTAGGATACTCGATAATAACGTAAACATACAACTTTACCGTAAATTTAACCCTTCATATAAGAACTTAGTTCTTCCTATGGTTGAGATTTGCAGAAGAAAATCTCCCCACAAGTTGAGAATTTAATTCTTATCGGGGAGATTTTGTTCTGCAGATTCAAAACTTAGGGGAAAAGAACTAAATTAAAAAGAAATAACAGTAACATATGGGAATTTAATTTCTCCAAAAATTAGGGTTAGGGTTTAGGGTGCACTAGTTCCTTTAGTAGGATACTCGAAGATAACGTAAGCGTGCAACTTTACAGTAAACTTAACCCTTCATATAAGAAATTAGTTCTTCCTCTGGTTGAGATTTGCTTCTGCAAATCTCCCCACAAGTTGAGAATTTAATTCTCATCGGGGAGATTTTGTTCTGCAGATTCAAAACTTAGGGGAAAAGAATTAAGTTAAAAAGAAATAACAGGAACATATGGGAATTTAATTCCTCCAAAAATTAGGGTTAAGGTTTAGGGTGCACTAGTTCCTTCAGTAGAATACTCGATGATAACGTAAACGTACAACTTTACCGTAAACTTAACCCTTCATATAAGAACTTAGTGTTGGGTTATACTCACGCCCGAGCCTCCAAACGAGGCGGTTTGCGGAACAAAATTTTTTCTATGGTTTTAAAAGGGGCGCAAAGATAACTCAAAACCCGGATCTTTACCATAAAACCAACTAGCAAACAAAGAGATGCTAACTACTATGAAAGAAGCTATACCAAACGATCTAAGTCCTTCGGTCTTCTTTCCTCTTCTTGTGCTCCATTTCCGGCTCCATCGGTTCTCCGGGATCGAGCTTGTTCTCCGGTCTTCCTTGGTCATAGATGATCCACCTGGGAAGTATGATCCATGGCTCTAGCTCCTAACTATGTAACAAAAGAAGCAACTAGAGGACTTGGTTTGCTAAACCAAGTAGTCTAGAATGTAGTTTAGAGTTCTAAGTGTCAAGCTATCTCTTTCTTGCCTCTTCACTTGATTCTCAATTCATGAGAAGGTAGTAAAGAGGAAGAAGATGAAGGTGGAGGAGGCTAGAGAGGAATGAGGAGATACGAGCTCAAGGGGAAAAAATGAAGCATGAGAGAGAAAATCATACACTTTGGTTTTGTATATGATTTTCTATCAATAAAGAAATGGTGTCATGCTTCAATAGTAATCACAAATGAATAAAGAATTCATTTGTGAACTATTGAAGCCATGCCCTCCACCATTCCTCCCTCTCCTCAATTTCCACCTCATTATCCAAATAAGAATAAATGGAAAATACAAACTGAGGTGGCCACCTTCTAGAAGGAAATCTGTAATAAATAAGGATTTCAGTCTACCGTAAATACATACCCGCATTCGGATAAAAATCCGAACGCCCAAAGAGATAGAATAACACGAAGAACGTAATACTAGAATATATATCGAAATACATATACGTAAATTATTAAATCAATACCTGATTTAATAATCCGGCTCAAAACCTAGCCGGCTAGTATTATAAACTGTCCGATCGAAAGTCCGAGTATAAAGTATATCAATCGATCGAACCCTGCACATATCCAATACGGCTACTACATTATTTCGCCTGAATCAGGGAAACCCTCTGTGTGGGACTCTAAAGAATCGACAGTACGCCGGCAGTGAGTTAATGGATAAATCCATAACCACAAGCACGTCAGCGGCACTAGCTGTACGTAATGGCTACCCGGGTACCTGTCGAAAAGAAGGACGATGAGCAAACTCATCCGGATGTCCACTGGTCCTATCCGTGACAATATCCGTACTGTTCGGTCTCTTCGTCAGAGACTATCGCATACCGAGTCTAGGGGGTGGTGAACGTCAGATCCTAATAACCTGATAAGTAGTGCTGATGTGGCTCAGGACCAATCCGGAAAACTACTGATCAGCCTATCAGTAAATCCCAACTGTCTTGGCCAAGGTCTTATGGTCCTGACCAATCGAACACTGTGCGATATCGACTCCCTATACCGAGAGAGACGAATCCCCGACAATCGCTCACTGCCTCCATATGGCTCGGGACTGTACCCAACCAAAACCTGTTTACACGACTCAGCAGAGCCGTGGTAGGGTAGTGATCAAAGCACAGTGGGAACTCACACGAGACAAATGCCGATCTCAGGTCTAAAGACTAACATGTACTAATGTCACCTGAGAACTTCTACCTGACGATGGGTATAATACCATCTGGAAGTTCTCGGCGAGTCCGTCCGGTGTACTCACTCCCAGTGAGCACCTGTATACGATCATAGGTCTAAAGACTAATGGTTGCGGGACCAAACCATTGCCCCTCGTCGGGGTCTAGAAACGTATACACTAGTCTACTCTGGAGTACAGATGCCCAGTCTCAATACTCCCACGACCAGGGACCATTTAAGGATGTGCGTACCGACTACCCATCTCCCACAAGTATGATCGCCATCACAACGCAGGTAGTCTAGCAACGGTCCTACGGGCTTTATCAACATGTAACCACAATATGTAATAACGAGTATGACATATGCCATGTTAAGGTAAATACAAACCATAATAGTATACTACCGTTTCGAGTCTTCATCAATATGTGCAAGCTAGATATAACAACAATAAATACACATATCCTGACAAAGACAAGTCAAATAATATACTATAAAACTGAGCAGGATTGTCATGAACATACATATCCCTATCTGCATATGTATACATATACAATACTGGCCTCTGGGGCATATACATCCAACACTTAGTTCTTCCTCTGGTTGAGATTTGCAGAAGAAAATCTCCCCACAAGTTGAGAATTTAATTCTCATCGGGGAGATTTTATTCTACAGATTCAAAACTTAGGGGAAAAGAACTATGTTAAAAAGAAATAACAGGAACATATGGGAATTTAATTCCTCCAAAAATTAGGTTTAGGGTGCACTAGTTCCTTCAGTAGGATACTCAATAATAACGTAAACGTACAACTTTAACGTAAACTTAACCCTTCATATTAGAACTGGAGGGTTCCTAGGCACACTAATGAAGTCTCACAACAGATCAAATATGCCCAATTCAAATTTTTCATGTTCCTGCAAACCCTAATACGGACCGTTAACTAGATAATGAGGCGATGCAAGCAAGTTAACGGCTTTAACTAAGAGTGAACGAACATACAACCTTTGTAGATCCGGTCCTCCACCTCCATGGCTCCGTGTTGACGTCTCTCCGCTGTACCCATCGGAATCCAAGACTCTCACGGTGGTTTCATCGGAGAAAAGATCGGGCTAGGTCGCCGACTTCGATGCCGAAGATGATCTACGTCGAGGCAACTCAAGATCAAACTCCAATTTCACCAAGTCATGAAACTTGTGAAGAAAACACCTTATACTACTTGGCAAGTGGTAGAGGATGAAGAAATAGGAAGTGGGTTCACTTTAGAATTGGATTTCTCACTCTTTTTCTCATGTTGCCATTGATGGATACAAGCTTTCTTCTTTGTTGAAGAAGAAGAAGAAGAAGGAATATGATAAGTATTATTCAAAATAGAAAAATAAATTGATACTTATCATATTTGCAACCATAATTAGGTGTAGAGAATAAACTAGGGTTAGGTTGAATGGTTAGGGTTAAGCATGAAACAAAAATGGTGGACTTATTCAAAGCTTCATGAAGCTTCAACTAGAAAACAAATCAAGCCACCATTTCACTTTATCTTTCAAAAAATGAATAAATAAATAAATGAATAGATAAGTAAATCAAAACCCTAAACATTAACATAACCATGGTTTAAACTAAACATACACCCAAACATTCATGTATCATCAAACATGATACAATTTTGTGCACAAAAATATATCACATATACAATGTGCATTTCAAGTGAGAAAATCCATTTAAAGTGAACCAATACTAGTTAATGAAAAGTAATATATCAAATATATAATTATGCATTAAATCATTAAATCAATACTTGATTTAACGATCCGGTCATATCGCATATAACCGACTAATATCCAATGTATCGCTTATCGAATCAATCCTTGATTCGATAACTAGGTTATATCGCATACAACCAATCGATACATTCATCGCGAGAATAGAATACGGTATCACATACACGCATTATTCTCAGTCCCGCACATATCTCATATGCGCTCCTATTTCGTTTCGCTTGAGCCAAGAAACCTCTGTGTAGGACTCTAAAGACTCGTCAATACGCCGACAGCAGGTGATGATCATATCAAACACCCACAAGCCGCAAGCGGTCTGCTAAACGTAACGGCCACCCGGGTATTGAGCGATCAGAAGATCAACGAGCAAGCCCGCTCACACTCCTGTGAATCCAACCAGTAACACTTACCGTACAGTCCGGCCTGTTCGTCTGATATGTCGCATATCTTGCCTAGGGGTGGTAAACGTCAGACCCCAATAGCCTGATAAGTCATGCGGACGTGAGGTCCATAACATGTGTGAAACTACTGATAACACTTACCAGTAGATCACTGCAACCCTGGCCAGGGATTTCCAGTTATGGCCAGTCGAGCATAGCGCAACATCAACCCCCAATACCGGGAGACACGAATCCCCTCCTATCGCTCATTGCCTCCATGTGAATCGGGACTGTACCCAAAATCCACCTGTTTGCATGACTCAGTAGAGCCGTGGTAGGGTGGAAATCAAAGCATAGTGGGAGACACACAAGACTCTATGACGATCTCGGGTCAACAGACTAAGCTGCACCAGTGTCACCAGAGAACTGCCATCTGAAGTGAGGTATAATACCATCTGGAAGTTCTCGGCGAGTCCGTTTAGTGTACCCAGTCTCCACTGAGCACCCGCATACCATCTCTGATGTCAAACACCAATGGATATGGGATCATCCATCGCCCATCACATGGGTCGAGAAGATATACGCTAGTCTACTCTGGAATATCGATGCCCCGTCTCGATATTCCCACGACTAGGAACATTGAAGGATGTACTCATGGACTATCCAGGCCCCACTAGTATGATCTGCATCATAGTCCTGGAAGTCGAGTACACATCCTAAGGGCTTTATCAACATGTAACAGAGAGACAGAAAGTATACATGTTAAGATAAAGAGCAACCAGATAGCGTACTATCATGTCGAGCAAGAAAGTCCTACCTATATATGTCCCAGCATCCACTACAATATACATCCAATGTACAGTAATGGCCTCTAGGGCATACATATAACTAACAATCTCCCACTTGCACTAGGGCCATCTGTAGCAGTAGTTGTAGTATCTAATATTCAACCATACCCTAAAAGTCTCTCTTTGGGAAAGGGCCTTCGTGAGTGGATCCGCCGTGTTGTCCTCTAAGTCTACTCTCCTAACCTCGATCACCCTGGAGATCAACTATCTCCATGATCAGGTGATGCTGCCTCAGAATATGTCTGGGTCACTAATGGGACCGGGGTTCACGGGCCAAAGCCACACTTCCATTGTCACACAATGGTAGGAACCTAGTTCATCTTATGAACCAATATACACCCAAACTGCATCTTTGGTAGTATCTTTAATAGCGATGTTACCAGCCTTTATCGTCTAGTTTGCCACGGTGTCTAGCTTGGAACTCTTCCAACATACCGTCCTTTTACTGAGGGTAAAGACAATGCCTGTGACTGACATTCAGTCGTCTTTATCACCCTGGAACCCTTCCAGTGATTCTCCCCGGGATCAACTGATACCATCTCACTACAACTAGTGAGAATCCTAACATCCATTTAGATCTATCTCATAGATCCAAAACCCAGGATTTAGGAGGTATCACCTTTATCCTATTGGAGAATCCATGTGATAAGAGGAGATCGACCGATCGTAGCATAGGAAACTCTTTTCCTATCAAGAGTATGTCATCCACGTACTCTACGAGGATCATTACCATACTCCATACTACCCTTTTGTACATACAAGGTTCATCTACCATTTTGATCAAGTCAAACTCTTTGACTACCACATCAAAACAGATGTTCCAACTCCGCGATGCCTGCTTTATCCTGTAAAGCAACTTGCACACGTTTTCGCTGCTCCCACTGTTTACGAATCCCTCTGGGTGTGTTCTTATAGACGTTCTCTTCTAAATCATTATTTAGAAAAGTAGTCATGGCACCCAACCACCAGATATCGTAGTCATGGTATGTAGCAATGGTAAGTAGGATCTGGATGGACTTAAGCATAGTCCCTGGAAAAGGTTTCATCATTATCCACGCTTGGTTGATGACGAAAACCTTTAACAAGTCTAGCTTTGAAAGTCTCAACTTTTCCATCTACACCAAGTAATCTTCTCAAGATATATTTGCTCCTGATGGGGATTTAACCCTTCAGATATCGCAACCAAAGTCCATACTTTGTTGGTGTATATGGATTCCATCTCAGATCGCTAAGCATCCAGTCATTCTTACAGGGTCCCTACTCTCGATGGCCTGCTCGAAACTAGTTGGGTCGTCATCTCATGATGCATTCCTCGCTCCCACTGTCATCGAGAAACCAAAGTATCTCTCAGGCAGGTGAGGAACCCTGCTAGATCGGCGGAGAGGCTGAGGTTCGTTGGGGACTTTTGAATCCTTTGGTTCTGTCAAATCATCATCTACAGTTTTGTATAGCTGGAACCTTTCCGGTTCTACAGAACTGACCTTGCCTCGATCTTGTCCGGATTTTCTTTAGACATAGGTCGGACAATCCCAAATCTTAACTAACTTAAGAGATAGGCTCTTCCCATACCATATCTCATATGGAGTGGTAGGCACTGATTTGATTCGAATCTAATTCAATAGGTATGCAGCTTCTTAAGTGCACAACCCCAAAAGAAAATAGGTAACTCAGTAGTACTCATCGTAGAGCACACTATATCCAATATGGTGCGATTGCTCCACCCCGATACACCGTTGTGTTGTGGTGCATTCAGAGGAGTAATACTGAGAGAGAATCTCATTTTCTTTTAGAATATCCAAGAATTCCATACACAAGTATTCTCCTCCCTGTTCTTATCATAGGACATAATACTTATACCCGCATTGGTTCCCTACTTCTAGCTTATATTCTGTGAATATCTCAAAAGGTTCGGACTTGTGTTTCAACAAGAACATATGTCTGAATCTTGAGAGATTATTAGAGAACGTAATGAAGTATAAAGAACCAGTTCTGGCATGTGTAGACAGGAGACCTTACATACATCATCATGTATCAGTCACAAGAGTTCATTAACTCTTTCTCTGTTTCCAATAAGCAGAGCTATGGTCATCTAATCTTTGTGACATGACTGGCAAGTTTCATAAGATGTAAATTCAAACTGATTTAAATATGCATCTAAAATGTAACTTCAGCCAGTCGGGTCGCATTGATGTGACCTAGTCTACAATGCCTCAAGAAGGATCCGTTCATTTCTGAACTCTTCCTCTTGTGTGTGTTCTGTATACTAAGAACTGTAGTTTGATTTAGAACGTCAATGCTTTTAGATAACGCGCCTGAACCGATCAACTTTTGATATAGGAAATGTTCAAAACAGTATCCAACAATACAAAATTATATCCTTCTTTACTAATAAAGAGACTGATATGATTTTGTATATCAGGTTCGGTATCTAATAACATTCGTTCAGAATCAATGTACTGGTTATACAGGGTGACAGTGACCAACGGACTTGGCTGCAACACTTGCCCCGTTTTCTGTCTTATGAAACTTATCACCCGTTCTCAGTTTTTCTACCTTTTTGTAGCCCTATGTAACAGATTACATATCTGGGATCCTGATCTGGTATCATATACCCAGGATGCAGAGGATACTGAGAAACAGTTCTTTGTAATGAACACACCCGAAGGAGATGCATCATATGCACTTTCTTCGTTTGGGCGGCATAGGAATTCTGGTATTCCCCTATTTCCTGCTCTGTCTTATAACAATTATAAGTTAGAGCGGGACCAACGTTCCCCAGCTCAGTATAACAAGCGGGTTCGGTCAATACATCCATATTATTATCTTGATTAAGGCGTGATATGGTCGCTACCTGGAGAGAGAGAGAAGAAAACACTCTGCGTGCGCTCTTGCAAGATCAGATTGGTTATTTATTTTATCTAATCAGGATGGCTCCCACTGTTTTTATCAAATCTTTCTTCAAACCCTAAAAGGAAAGACTAGCCGGGATTAATTACACTCTACAAGTTCGCCAATCTTTCAGCCAGGCCAGTGTCGGTACTTTGAGGGAGGTTCCCCGTGCTTTCGCACGGACCTAATTACAGTAAACCTCGTTTTCCCAGAGGCGTAACCCCATCGACACCTTTCTAGACACCTACTTGATCGGCTAATTGTAAAGTGCAAAACTCTCCCGGGAGTAACAATTACTCGCAGTGGGTATCGGGATCCAACTATCATATAGAAGGTATGCAATCTCATTGCAAATTTCAACACTTGAAACTCCCGATAAAGGTTTTTACCCCTAGCACCTATGACCTTAACTATGGTCAACAAATCATAAGTACTAGTCAAGTTCTACCCATCATTTCGTGATTAATTAGACCCACCCACATGACCCTTAACTAAGGTCAACAAAGTCACGCGACTGTCCTAACTAATCGCATCATATGCGGTGTAGGAAGACATCACTTAGCTACCGTACACTGTGCCTTGACTATGGTCAACAAACACAGCACGAATACTAAGTACTCTACTTCCTAAAACGACGGAGGATTGCGAATGGTTTTTATGAAAACCTTTAACGCTTTGAACTTGATCTCGTTGCGGAATCAAATGGTTTTTAAATGGAGTGTTTTTGAGGCTTTTCTAGTTTTGCTAAAGGGGTCACTCCTGGTGAAGGGATCGTCGGCCCTTTCCTCATCGAATGAGGTGCGGGATATATCATATATATCACTGTGCAAAGTAGAAACTATAGAAGCGATCAAAAGACAAACCGAGTGTGTAGCATCTGCCAGTTATTGCTAAAGGAGTCACTCCCGGTGAAGGGATCTCGGTCCTTTCCTTATCGAATAAGGTGCAGGATGTTCTACAAGGAACACCGCGATGCAAAGCAAGAACTGTAGCTACCTGTTTTTATTTTGAAATTCGACTCCACAACATCAATTAGGTTTATTTTCTTTCATTAATCTCATTAATTAATATCCCATCGTTTAAGTCCACCTAAACATCACAGATAAATATAACGTACGCTTATGTCATCCGCATTCGCCTCGATGTCCCGTCTGCACCGTTAGGTTAGGTAACTAACGGCAGAGCGGGGCAGGGCTAGCACGGGTGTAAAACATAAGCAACGTCTATATAATATATCATATATACTATATACAATATCTATCTGAACAAAACACATGATCACATCACAGATAACGCAGCAAAAAGTATCATATGAAATATTGGATATACTAGGACTTCCGTGTTTTTAATACGAGCCAGTATAAAACACGGATTCCACGGTCGTGATGAATAGCCAATCCCACACCCCTAGACCCCTACGAGAGCGGCAAGCAACCCTACCAATTCTAGGGTTAGGAGACCCGGACTCGACTCCTCGAGATTGTCTCCCACTGGACCCTAGAACCCGGTTACTTGTGCTCCCCTCCTTGGGTCTATCCTAATGCGGAAAAGTAAATAATATACAAATGGTGGCAACATCCGCAACCTGGAAGTGCCCCAATAAAAGAATATTACATACAAGTTTTTACATGAATGAAAATGAAAAACACTCATCTCACATAAAAAAAACCCCGTCTATTCAAACACGACGATCCAATATAACATATCCAGCAACACATAACATCATATGTCATCAACGTAAGTAAATACGCGCATCCCAATTGTCATTGACATATAGCAATGGAACCGGCGATATCACATATTACACTTACGGTCACAGAAAAGAAAGTGTAAAACTACAGTAGTTGGAATCCCAACCTCTTTGGACATCGCATGCCTAGCCAAATGAATTCCTTAGACATCGCATGCCTAACAATTATAAACCCCGCATTTTAGTCTCATTATCGAAAACACTTTTCAATATCCAGTCGGGCAATTCAACAGGATTCCCGACATTCTGATCGAATGCTCTTCGCAAACTTTAGTAGGCGGCCGCACCCCCGACGCCGTCAACGAAGTGCACCAAGGCGGAACACCGCTGCCGTGAGCACCCGAACAGATGCTTTTGGCGACGGGGTTCTCCTACAGTCACTTGGTCGGGGCTATGGGGTGTAGCAGTCTTGTAAGTTTACCCGGGGAGTATCCGCGTACGCTACGTGATTGCGACGGACTTTTGATCGCATCAAAATTCCGTGGCAACCGATCAAGTGAGACTAAACTGGTATGTTATAAAATTCATTCAGTTATCTCATAACTACTTGTGAATGCCAATTATTGTATCACATTCCGGGTATATAGAAAATGTTAAACTTTCCGATCGAACAATCGAACACCCAAGTTTTCCCGAAACAGCTCAACACATGAAATAAGTTTAAAAACATTCATTTCGTGCCTCGGTACCAACAGTCCAGCCATAGAAGGGTCAAGCCAACGCCTCACATATGGCACGCCGTACTGCCCCAAACCCTAAGGTTCAAAAGGCAGTTCAAGACGGTCACACAATTGAGTTAAGGTTTGTTGTCTTCTAGAGGGACCATCGCGTTACTTGCACTACTTGGAACGTCATTAAACTATGGAAAATCCAACAATTGGAAATTTCCCGGCAGGGGAAAAAGTGGGTATTTATATCCGGTCGAACTTTTTAACATATTCTAAAATTACCCAGAAAAGCACATAGACAAAGTTTGAAATTTCCGATCGAATCATCGAAGCCCCAAAACACCCCAGAAAACTCAACTCTTGAGTGCAAATTAAAAATTTCCAGAAATCTCAGCACCTGAAGAGACAAATTACTGTGCAAAAATTGAAGTCTAATCTCATCATTTGGCCGCGGAACCGCCGCCGAAGCCAAGCTTCGGCCGCGGTTCCGCCGCGCTTTAGTGGAATCAGGAGTACGAGCTTCACAGTATTTCTTAGAATCTCCTGCTTATTTTTCTGCATATTTTTAATACTCAAAAATCCCCGATTTAAAAAAATGTACAGAGAGCAAATTTGGATTAGGGTTTCGGTTCGATCAGACTTCTAACTCCGTCTACGCATCGCCTAAGGCTCTAGCTAGGCTCTGATACCACTGGAGGGTTCCTAGGCACACTAATGAAGTCTCACAACAGATCAAACATGCCCAATTCAAATTTTTCATGTGCCTACAAACCCTAATACGGATCGTTAACTAGATAATGAGGCGATGCAAGCAAGTTAACGGCTTTAACTAAGAGTGAACGAACATACAACCTTTGTAGATCCGGTCCTCCACCTCCATGGCTCCGTGTTGACGTCTCTCCGCTGTACCCATCGGAATCCAAGACTCCCACAGTGGTTTCATCGGAGAAAAGATCGGGCTAGGTCGCCGACTTCGATGCCGAAGATGATCTACGTCGAGGCAACTCAAGATCAAACTCCAACTTCACCAAGTCATGAAACTTGTGAAGAAAACACCCTATACTACTTGGCAAGTGGTAGAGGATGAAGAAATAGGAAGTGGGTTCACTTTAGAATTGGATTTCTCACTCTTTTTCCCATGTTGCCATTGATGGATACAAGCTTTCTTCTTTGTTGAAGAAGAACAAGAACAAGAAGGAATATGATAAGTATTATTCAAAATAGAAAAATAAATTGATACTTATCATATTTGCAACCATAGTTAGGTGTAGAGAATAAACTAGGGTTAGGTTGAATGGTTAGGGTTAAGCATGAAACAAAAATGGTGGACTTATTCAAAGCTTCATGAAGCTTCAACTAGAAAACAAATCAAGCCACCATTTCTCTTTATCTTTCAAAAAATGAATAAATAAATAAATGAATAGATAAGTAAATCAAAACCCTAACCATTAACATAACCATGGTTTAAACTAAACATACACCCAAACATTCATGTATCATCAAACATGATACAATCTTGTGCACAAAAATATATCACATATACAATGTGCATTTCAAGTGAGAAAATCTATTTAAAGTGAACCAATACTAGTTAATGTAAAGTAATATATCAAATATATAATTATGCATTAAATCATTAAATCAATGATTGATTTAACGATCCGGTCATATCGCATATAACCGACTAATATCCAATGTATCGGCTTATCGAATCAATCCTTGATTCGATAACTAGGTTATATCGCATACAAACAATCGATACATTCATCGCGAGAATAGAATACGGTATCACATACACGCATTATGTTAGTGTATATGCCCTAAGGGCCATTATTGTATCATACTAGTTTGTATATTACTTAATGGAAGCTTGGGATATTCACATGTATATAACAGTCTTGCTAAACATGGTAGTATGCTACTTGGTTTTTCTATCTTAATATGTAAGTATACGTATTGATAGAGCTCTTAGGATCTTGCTTGACTACCAGCGTTGTGATGGCAGTCACACTAGTGGGGGCTGGGTAGTCTACAAGCACATCCTTATTCAGGTCCCTATACGTTGGATTATCGAGACAGGGCATCGATACTCCGGAGTAGACTAGTGTGTACGCTTCTCATCCCAGTTGGGGAGATGGTCTGTCCCACAGCCGTCAGTACGTCGTACTGGAGATAGTATGCAGGTGCTCGTTAGGTTACGGGTACACCGGACAGGACTCACAGGGAACTGTTGGTTGGTTTTATACCAGTCGTCAGTGAACAGTTCCCAGGTGACATGAGTACAGCATAGTCCGCAGACTTGACACTGCTACTTCGCCTCGAGTGTGTCCCACTGTTCTTAGATTGCTACCCTACCAAAGGAGTCGTGCAAACAGGTGGCAGTTGGGTGCAGTCCCGAGCACTTGGAGGCAGTGACGGTTAGACAGGATTCGTCTCTCCTGGTATTGGGGGTTGATATCGCGCTGTGTCAGAGAGCCATTACGCAAAGTCCCTGGCCAGGGCAAGCGAGATTTGCTGGTAGGTTCCAGTAGTTTCTCAGGGTGTAATGGGCTTCACTCCGACACGACTTATACCGCTATTAGGGGACTGACGCTTGCTGCCCCTAGGCCCGATATGCGATAGTCTTAGACGAACAGACCGGACTGTACGGAGATTGTCACATCAGACTCAGTAGGAGTTTGGATGGGTTTCCTCATCGGCCTTCTTATCGACATCTACTTGGGGACCGTTACGTACAGCTAGTGCCGCTTGCGGTCTGTGGTTAAACCCACTGCCAGCGTAGTAGTCGAGTCTCTAGAGTCCCACGCAGAGAGTTTCCCTACTCCAGGCGAAACGATATAGAGGTCGTATGGTTTTACGACAAGGGTTCGGACGCATACGTGCGTTTACGCACGTACGACTTTCGGACAGTTTTTACTAGTCGGCTTTGGTTTAAGCCAGTTACTAGTATCCGGTTATTGGATTTATACAGTCTAAAGTTTTTCCGTGTTTTCACGGATAGGACGGGCGTTCTCGTAATTATGCGAGAAGCTTCTAGAAGATGGTGACTAAGGGGGTTTAGGTGGCATATACATTAAATGAGATTAGTGAGTCATATGGATGGTTCATCCATGTCATTAATGCTTCATAATTGCTTAATGACTCATGGATGTGAATCACCATTAGATATTTATCAAGCATGGTTGTAAAACATTATCTTTTCTTTTCTTGATAAAATAAAATGCTTGATATATATTATGATAACTCATTTTCTCATTTCATTATTATTCTCACCTTCTCTCTCCTCAAGCTCTCCCTCTTCAAACCCTAATCCTCCCCTCTCATGTGTTGAGTACAAGGATTAGTTAGACTACTTAATCGATAACCCTCTCTCTATTTCATCTAGGTACTTTGATTAGCACTTAAAGATACCTAGTTGCCTCAAGTTTAGAGGCAAAGCTTGGAGTTTAGCTCTCGTGGTGGATCGTCTACTACTTGGAGAAGGCCGAGGAGGAGGTGGAGTTCGTAAAGAAGGACACGGTTCTTTAGGTATAATCCCTTCACATAGTAGTTTAGAACTTCTATGTTTGTTGTTAGTTATCGTTTAGCTTTGATTCATGCGGTTAGTCGATGTTTGAGCATAGAACAAGATCGTTTTTCATATTTCCGCCTCCCCACAACTCGTGGGGTGTTGTACATCGACTTAAAGTGGTATCAGAGCCTTGCTAAACAATAATTAACTCACTTGCAAAATTGTATGAATTTCGAACGGAAAAAACCAAAACCGGAAAACCCCGATATCATAGTTTCTGTCGATTTTTAAATGAGGTCCAAAAATTTTTCATGGACCTTTAGAAAGCCTTAAATGATAGCAGAAGAACACCCAAGAAAATTGGGCTCATGAATCGGCTAAAGAGCCGCGGAACCGCGGCGAATCCCCCCGATCCGCCGCGATTCCTCCGCCGAGTTGCCGATTCACCAGCCCAAATTTCCTGTGTTGGTTCTCTGTGATATTTGGTATTTTCTGGAATTTTTAATTTTTGCTCAGGTTTCAGATTACAGAGAAGTATTGGAGCAAAATTAAATGTGTTTAATCGATCGAAATTATACGGTATTTGCTTGTTGGATTATATCTGTGTTTGTATAATGTGTTCGTAAACCTCCCCTGACTGCTAGTATGTCGGTTGGCAGGGGGTTGCACATTTCTGTAATGGTTTTTACTGTTTATGGATATGAACTGTATTGGACTGTTGTGATGATTAGCCGGGGTTATTAGATGGGTTATTATTTAATTCATTTGATGTAAATGTAATTTGTTGTAATATTATTTTGCGGGGCACATCCAGGTTGCGGTTGTAGCCACCGTTGTATTATTTCATTTTACTGTTTTTGCTCCTAGGACAGACCCAAGGTGGGGTGCACAAACTGCCGGGTGGGTAGTTTGCCGTACCCGTTGGGGTCTTGGGTGGGGTAATGGCTATTCATCACAACTGTGTAATCCGTCTTTTGTTGCAGGCTCAAAACAAACACGAATTGCTTGTAAATCTAATAAAGTTCATCTGTGATCTGGAATGCCTATTATTGCGTCTGACGAATGTACAATATCTATATATGATAGCGATTTAGACGTCACTTATGTTTTACACCCGCGCTAGCCCAGCCCCCGCTCTGTCGTTACTTAAGTAACCTAACGGGTAATGACGGGACCCCGTGGAGAATGCGGATGGCATAAGAGGACGTTGTATTTTCGTTGTTTTCTGCAATGATAGGTTAATGATGGGACGCATTATTTATAATGCAAAGAAAATAAACCAAAAGTTTAATCGTTGGAACAATTTAAAAGAAACCACTCGGTTAATTTTAAAACAGATATTTTTAAACGCGGAGCTTTAACCACTCCTTTTAAAAGCTATCAGGTTCCTTCGGTTATATCAAGTTCACTACGTTCACGGTTTCGCCAAAACCATTCGTAGCCCTCCGTCATTTCATTTGGGTATTCAGTAGTATTCAAGCCGTGCATTTTGGCCAAAGTCAAGGCATAGTGTTTGGTAGCTGCTGGGTTTTCATTTGTTGCATAAGATAGATGAGTTGGTTTGGGACAGTCGTATTATCATTTGACCAAAGTCAGGGGTATATACGGATGGGTTCAAATTGACAAGATAATGACGGGTAGAACTTGACATGTGACTTATGACATTTTGACCAAAGCCAAGGTCATAAGAGCATGGGGCAAAAACCTATATCGGGAATTTCTAAAGAAACTGAAATTTGCAAAGAGATGCATACCATTTGGAGTTTGATGAATGTTGGTAGCATTCCTTCAACATTATCATACGATGATATTTGGATCCCGATCCTACTGTGAGTATATGCTACTCATCAGGATATTCGTCACTTAACGATCAATGCTATAAACCAAGTAGGTGTCAAGAAAGGTGTCAGCGGGGTTACGCCCCCAGAGAAAAGAGGTTATTTAATTAAGGAACTTCGCGAAAGCGTTGGAAAACCTCCCTGGAAGTACCGACACCAGCCTGGCTGAACGGTTAAGCAAGTATTGTACAGTGAGAATAGTCCTTGCTAATTCTTCTTTTATGGTTTGAGGAAGCATTCGAGAAACAGTGGGAGCCATCCAGTTTAGACAAACTAAAAACCACTCTAAACTTGTAAGAGCATCATGCTAAAGAGTTTTCTTCTCTCTCTCCTAATTGCAGCGACCCTGAAAATGACTGGACTTAAGTTACTTTTAGAGAAAAATATACTGACAGGGCCAAACTATAAAGATTGCCTGCGGAATGTCAAAATGGCTTTGACCTATGACAAATTGGGGTACGTCCTCACCGCTACGGCACCTGCTGTCCATGGTCCCAAATCCAGTAATGCGGATAAGGAAATCCGCAAAACCTGGGATTTCGATTGCGCGAAAGCCAAGTGCATCGTGCTTGCCTCGATGAACAATGAACATCAGAGAAGGCACGAGGATATAGAACTAGACGCCATATTTCTCCATACAAAGGAACTTTATGGAGAGCAATCTCGTATAGCAAGATACGAGACCTCAAAGAACTTGTTTCGAGCGAGATTGGCTGTCGGGTCATCGGTAGGAGAACATGTCCTAAAGATGATCGGCTATATAGAAGAGCTCGCAGACCTTGGGACGACTTTGGATAATGAGCTCTATACAGACCTTATTCTCCAGTCCCTTCCTTCCACCTACGCCCAGTTTATCCTGAACTTCAACATTCAAAGAAAAGAAGTTGAACTTCCGGAACTCCTAAACATGTTAAGGAGTGCAGAGGGCACCTTGCAGAAGGCAAGGGAAACACCCACTATGTTTGTTGGCGGTGCATCTTCTTCCGGGTCCAAGGCTAGGACCAAAAGAAGGAAGAAGAAGGCCGTCCCCAGACCTAGAGGAGGTGTAAGTAAGGTGGGAGGGAAGGGAAAGAAAAAGTTTGCGGTACCGGTAGTTGGCCAGGATGAGTGCTTCCATTGTCACAGGAAAGGGCACTGGAAGAAGGATTGCAAGGCGTGGAACGCCAAGAACCAGGAACCGAAGCAAGCTGTGGCTTCGACTTCAGGTGTGTTTGTAATTGAGAATTGTCTGTCGATCAACTCTACTTCCTGGGTATTGGATACCGGATCAGGATCTCATATTTGCAATTCATTGCAGGCACTGAGAAACCGTAGAGTGCTGAAGGAAGGTGATATGACCCTAAAGGTTGCTAACGGAGCTAGCGTGGGAGCTGCGTCCGTCGGGGATTATCACATAGGATTGACGAGTGGAAATATTTTGGTTTTACATAACTGTTTTTTTGTACCAAGCTTAACGTGTAATATCATATCAGTTTCCTTGTTATCAAATAAAGGTTATGATTTCACGTTTGTAAGAGATGTTATTAACATCCACCTTAATCATGGTTTGATTGGGTCCGGTACACTAAATAACGGTATATATGTTTTAAACCAACTCTAAATTTTCAATGTCCAGAACACACTAAAAAGAAAGTCTCCAGATTTAAATAAAGCTTTCTTATGGCATTGTAGACTGGGTCACATCAATGAGAGAAGGTTGACTAAGTTACATAGAGAATGATATTTGGACTCGTTCGAATATCAAACTTATGACACTTGTCAATCTTGTCTCAAAGGAAAGATGACAAAGACTCCATTTACTGGACAAGGAGTAAGAGCGAGCGAGCTCTTAGGACTCATACACAGTGATGTATGTGGTCCAATGTCTACGCATGCAAGAGGTGGTTTTTCCTATTTCATTACTTTCACGGATGATTACTCAAGATACGGATTCATTTATCTGATGAAACATAAATCCGCGGCTTCTGAGAAATTCCAAGAGTATAAGAATGAAGTAGAAAACCAAACCGGCAAAAGTATCAAGACACTTAGATCTGATCGAGGTGGTGAATACTTGAGTGCCGAGTTCCTAGGTTACCTAAAAGAGAAAGGAATTCTCTCTCAGCTTACTCCTCCATACACTCCACAGCATAACGGTGTATCGGAGAGACGGAATCGAACCCTATTGGATATGGTACGATCCATGATGAGTAATGCTGAGTTACCGCGATCTTTTTGGGGTTATGCGCTAGATTCAGCAGCATATCTTCTGAACAGGGCTCCTACCAAGACTGTGCCTACCACTCCATATCAGATGTGGACTGGGAAGAAACCCCATCTTCAGCATATGAAGATTTGGGGATGTCCAGCTTTTGTTAAAAAGCAGCATGTGGACAAGCTCGAGGCACGATCAGTAAAATGTAAGTTTGTGGGATATCCAAAGAACTCCAAGGGATATTATTTCTATTACGCAGAGGAACAAAAGGTTTTTGTTTCTCGTAATGCCCATTTTCTAGAACATCAGTTTTTAGAAAAGGAAATAAGTGGGAGCGAAATAGAACTAGAAGAAATTCCAGAACCACAAGCTGCTACTGAAAGTTTGGTAGAACCAGAAGATCAAGAAGAACATGACATTCCCGCACCCCTCTGCAGGAGTAGTAGGCCGTCTCATCCGCCTGAGAGATACTACGGTTTTCTCATAAATGGGGATAGAGAGGATTGCATCATAGATGATGATGAACCTACTGACTTCCAGCAGGCCATCCAGAGCGGCGACTCGGTACGATGGCTAGATGCAATGCGGACCGAAATGGAGTCCATGTACACCAACAAAGTATGGACTTTGGACTTTGCTCCAGATGGGGTAAAACCCATAGGATGCAAATGGATCTTCAAGAAAAAGATTGGTGTAGATGGACAGGTGGAAACCTATAAGGCTAGACTTGTTGCAAAGGGTTTTCGTCAAAGACCTGGTTTGGACTATGACGAAATTTTTTCTTCAGTGGCTATGCTCAAATCCATTCGGGTCCTTCTTGCTATTGCTGCCTTCCATGATTATGAAATCTTGCAGATGGGCGTAAAGACGGCTTTTCTGAATGGAAATTTAGAAGAGTGCGTCTATATGGATCAGCCAGAGGGTTTCAATCAGTGTGGGAGCAGCGGGAAAGTATGCAAGCTGCTTAAGTCCATTTATGGACTAAAGCAGTCATCGCGGAGTTGGAACATCTGTTTTGATGAGACAGTCAAAGAATATGACTTTATCAAAAATCCAGATGAACCGTGCATATATAGTAAAGTTGTAGCCAGAAGTGTCGTATTCCTCGTCTTGTACGTGGATGACATTCTATTGATAGGAAATGACATTCCTATGCTACAATCTGTCAAAGGATTCTTGTCACACAGGTTCTCCATGAAAGACCTGGGTGATGCCTCTTACATTCTGGGGATCCGGATCTATCGTGATAGATCCAAGAGGATGTTGGGACTTTCGCAGTCCAGGTATATCGACACTGTACTGAAAAGATTCAGTATGGAAGATTCTAAGCGCGGTAATCTACCGGCTTGTCACGGAATCACCCTCTCCAAAGAGATGTCTCCCAAGACTGATTTGGAAAGGGAACGCATGTCTATTATACCCTACGCTTCTGCGGTAGGCTCTATAATGTATGCGATGTTGTGCACCAGACCAGATGTAGTTTACGCACTGAGCGTGGTGAGCCGGTATCAGTCAGACCCAGGGGAGAAACACTGGATAGCAGTAAAGAACATTCTCAAGTACCTGAGAAGGACTAAGGAGATGTTCTTGGTTTACGGCGGAAAAGACCTCAGGTTGGAGGCCTTTGCTGATTCCGGCTTCCAGAGTGATAAGGACGATTCCAAGTCCATGTCGGGTTATGTCTTTACCCTCAATGGAGGGGCGGTGTGCTGGAAGAGCTCCAAGCAGGACACCGTTGCTGACTCGACGATGGAAGCGGAGTATATAGCTACTTGCGATGCCGCAAAAGAAGCAGTCTGGATGAAGAAGTTCCTAACAGAACTTCAGGTGGTTCCTACCATAGTTGATCCAATACCTCTGTATTGCGACAACAACGGAGCTATAGCTTTAGCGAAGGAACCAAGGTCCCATCAGAAATCCAGACACATCTTAAGGCGGTATCACCTGATCAGGGAGATCATTGATCGTCAGGAGATCGAGGTTCGGAGAGTTGCTTCTGAAGAGAACATTGCTGATCCATTCACGAAGGCCCTACCTCAGATTCAGTTCGAGAGGCTACTCGAGATCATCGGTCTTCGATATGCCAGTACATGGCCCTAGTGCAAGTGGGAGATTGTTAGTGTATATGCCCTAGGGGCCATTATTGTATCATACTAGTTTGTATATTGCTTAATGGAAGCTTGGGATATTCACATGTATATAACAGTCTTGCTAAACATGGTAGTATGCTACTTGGTTTTTCTATCTTAATATGTAAGTATACGTATTGATAGAGCTCTTAGGATCTTGCTTGACTACCAGCGTTGTGATGGCAGTCACACTAGTAGAGGCTAGGTAGTCTACAAGCACATCCTTATTCAGGTCCCTAGTCGTTGGATTATCGAGACAGGGCATCGATACTCCGGAGTAGACTAGTGTGTACGCTTCTCATCCCAGTTGGGGAGATGGTCTGTCCTACAGCCGTCAGTACGTCGTACTGGAGATAGTATGCAGGTGCTCGTTAGGTTATGGGTACACCGGATAGGACTCACAGGGAACTGTTGGTTGGTTTTATACCAGTCGTCAGTGAACAGTTCCCAGGTGACATGAGTATAGCATAGTCCGCAGACTTGACACTGCTACTTCGCCTCGAGTGTGTCCCACTATTCTTAGATTGCTACCCTACCACGGCTCAAAGGAGTCGTGCAAACAGGTGGCAGTTGGGTGCAGTCCCGAGCACTTGGAGGCAGTGGCGGTTAGACAGGATTCGTCTCTCCCGGTATTGGGGGTTGATATCGCGCTGTGTCAGAGAGCCATTACGCAAAGTCCCTGGCCAGGGCAAGCGAGATTTGCTGGTAGGTTCCAGTAGTTTCTCAGGGTGTAATGGGCTTCGCTCCGACATGACTTATACCGCTATTAGGGGACTGACGCCTGGCGCCCCCTAGGACCGATATGCGATAGTCTTAGACGAACAGACCGGACTGTACGGAGATTGTCACATCAGACTCAGTAGGAGTTCGGATGGGTTTCCTCATCGTCCTTCTTATCGACATCTACCTGGGGACCGTTACGTACAGCTAGGACCGCTTGCGGTCTGTGGTTAAACCCACTGCCAGCGTAGTAGTCGAGTCTCTAGAGTCCCACGCAGAGAGTTTCCCTACTCCAGGCGAAACGATATAGAGGTCGTATGGTTTTACGACAAGGGTTCGGACGCATACGTGCGTTTACGCACGTACGACTTTCGGACAGTTTTTACTAGTCGGCTTTGGTTTAAGCCAGTTACTAGTATCCGGTTATTGGATTTATACAGTCTAAAGTTTTTCCGTGTTTTCACGGATAGGAGGGGCATTCTCGTAATTGTGCGAGAAGCTTCTAGAAGATGGTGACTAAGGAGGTTTAGGTGGCATATACATTAAATGAGATTAGTGAGTCATATGGATGATTCATCCATGTCATTAATGCTTCATAATTGCTTAATGACTCATGGATGTGAATCACCATTAGATATTTATCAAGCATGGTTGTAAAACATTATCTTTTCTTTTCTTGATAAAATAAAATGCTTGATATATATTATGATAACTCATTTTCTCATTTCATTATTATTCTCACCTTCTCTCTCCTCAAGCTCTCCCTCTTCAAACCCTAATCCCCCCCTCTCATGTGTTGAGTACAAGGATTAGTTAGACTACTTAATCCATAACCCTCTCTCTATTTCATCTAGGTACTTTGATTAGCACTTAAAGATACCTAGTTTCCTCAAGTTTAGAGGCAAAGCTTGGAGTTTAGCTCTCGTGGTGGATCGTCTATTACTTGGAGAAGGCCGAAGAGGAGGTGGAGTTCGTAAAGAAGAAGGATACGGTTCTTTAGGTATAATCCCTTCACATAGTAGTTTAGAACTTCTATGTTTGTTGTTAGTTATTGTTTAGCTTCGATTCATGCGGTTAGTCGATGTTTGAGCATAGAACAAGATCGTTTTTCATATTTCCGCCTCCCCACAAGTCGTGGGGTGTTGTACATCGACTTACACATTATTCTCGGTCCCGCACATATCTCATATGCGCTCCTATTTTGTTTCGCTTGAGCTAAGAAACCTCTGTGTAGGACTCTAAAGACTCGTCAATATGCCGGCAGCAGGTGATGATCATATCAAACACCCACAAGCCGCAAGCGGTCTGCTAAACGTAACGGCCACCCGGGTATTGAGCGATCAGAAGATCGACGAGCAAGCACGCTCACACTCCTGTGAATCCAACCTGTAACACTTACCGTACAGTCCGGTCTGTTCGTCTGATATTTCGCATATCTTGCCTAGGGGTAGTAAATGTCAGACCCCAATAGCCTGATAAGTCATGCCGAAGTGAGGTCCATAACATGTGTGAAACTACTGATAACACTTACCAGTAGATCACTGCAACCCTGGCCAGGGATTTCCAGTTATGGCCAGTCGAGCATAGCGCAACATCAACCCCCAATACCGGGAGAGACGAATCCCCTCCTATCGCTCATTGCCTCCATTTGAATCGGGACTGTACCCAAAAACCACCTGTTTGCATGACTCAGTAGAGCCGTGGTAGGGTGGAAATCAAAGCACAGTGGGAGACACACAAGACTCTATGACGATCTCGGGTCAACAGACTAAGCTGCACCAGTGTCACCAGAGAACTGCCATCTGACGTGAGGTATAATACCATTTGGGAGTTCTCGGCGAGTCCGTTCAGTGTACCCAGTCTCCACTGAGCACCCGCATACCATCTCTGATATCAAACACCAATGGATATGGGATCATCCATCGCCCATCACATGGGTCGAGAAGATATACGCTAGTCTACTCTGGAATATCGATGCCCCGTCTCGATATTCCCACGACTAGGAACATTGAAGGATGTACTCATGGACTATCCAGGCCCCATTAGTATGATCTGCATCATAGTCCTGGAAGTCGAGTACACATCCTAAGGGCTTTATCAACATGTAACAGAGAGAAAGAAAGTATACATGTTAAGATAAAGAGCAACCAGATAGCGTACTATCATGTCGAGCAAGAAAGTCCTACCTATATATGTCCCAGCATCCACTACAATATACATCCAATGTATAGTAATGGCCTCTAGGGCATACATATAACTAACAAGAACTTAGTTCTTCCTCTGGTTGAGATTTGCAGAAGCAAATCTCCCCACAAGTTGAGAATTTAATTTTCATCGGGAAGATTTTATTCTGCTGATTCAAAACTTAGGGGAAAAGAACTAAGTTAAAAAAAACAGGAACATATGGGAATTTAATTCCTCTAAAAATTAGGGTTTAACCCTATATAAAGAATCTAGTTCTTTAAAAAAAATGATGATGATCCATGATCTTCAAATCTAACTTTGATTATCGATAATTTATTCATTTCAACGACAAACTTGTATCAACAGATTTTCTTCTTTGTCAGTAACCATCTCGTTCTTAGATTTCTCAATATAGTCATCATAACCTACAATTTATATGTTATACAGTCTAACATGGCCCATGAGTACATCAGAGTTAAGGACTGGATGTACGTGGATTGGCAACAACGTATGCAACCTAAGTTTGTCGCAGGAGTTGCTGCTTTCATTGAATTTGCATGCGCATATAATAAAATCGTGTTAGAGAAGATTCTCTGCCCGTGTGATAGATGTGGGAATAAGTACTGGCAGAAGGTAGAATTTGAAGAGCTTCATATCGTTAAACATGGTTTTACAAGAGTTTATATAACTTGGCTATATCACGGGGAAGGAGAAGAAGAAGGAGAAGACGGTAATGCAGCAGAAGAAGAAGACGGTAATTTCTTTCCAGGAGTAGAAATGGAGGATATGGTAGAGGCTGCCCTAGGTAATAGTATTCGTACCGAAAATGACATTCCTTCTGGTCAAGGACCGTGTGCGGATAAATATGAAAAGTTCATGAATGATGCTAGAAGACCAATTTATGAGAATGCAAAGTATTCCACCTTATCATGGTTCGTCCAACTTTTCCAGATTAAGTGCTTAAATGGATATAGCAACAAGTCATTCACGATGCTTTTTAAGTTCTTGAAAGATTCTATGCCCCCGGGAAATAACGTGCTCAGAAGATGATGTCTAATTTGGGTCTGAAGTGTGAGAAGATTCAAGCATGTTCCAAAAATTGCGTGTTGTACCGGAAAGAGAATTCAGATTTGAAAGAGTGTCCAACATGCGAAGATGCCAGGTATAAGCCGAAAGATTCTAATGAAGCCCGATCTACTAGTCAAGATAGCACGATACTGTCCCATAACACAGAGGCTGCAGAGGCTATTCAGGTGAAAGAAAACAGCCGAGGCAATGATTTGGCATCACAGTGCTCCGCCAAGTGAATATGAAAAAATGAGTCATCCAAGAGATTAACCGGCATGGAAGGATTTTGATAGGAGGCACGAAATATTTAGTAGTGATCCTCGCAATGTCAGGCTCGGACTCGCTAGTGATGGCTTCTACCCATTCAACTATATGGCTGGAAGCCAAAGCCCATGGCCCGTTGTAATGATAGTTTATAATTTGTCTCTTGGTTGGCTATGGATCAATCCTACTTTATGATGCCTTTTCTTATCGACGGACCAAACTCACCGGGAAATAATATCGACGTCTATCTCCGACCTCTGATTGATGAGTTAAAATCTTTATTCATTGATAGTGTAAAGACTTACGATGCAAACACAGATACAACCTACACACTGCGTGCGGCTTTAATGTGGACCATTAATGACTTTCCTACGTATGGAATGCTATCAGGTTGGTCCGTACATGATTATAAAGCATGCCCTTATTGCCATCAATATACAACATCGAAATTCTTGAATTTTTGCAGGAAGGTTTATTATTGCGGTCATCGGCGTTTCTGCCACTAGACCATCCCTACAAATTAGATGTTGCTCACTTTGATGGTCATCAGGAGTTTCTTGGGCTTCCAGCCTCATTGTCCGGAGAGGACGTGACTGCTCAGTGGGATGGTCACAATAATGTGACTTTCGGGATAGATCCGGCAAAACAGGTGAAACCACCCTACTGGAACAAGTTAAGCATTTTCTTCGAGCTTCCGTACTGGTCAACAAATTTAGTGCATCATTGTCTGAACGTCATGCACATAGAGAAGGGAGTATCCGAGCACGTACTTGTTAGTTATGTATATGCCCTAGAGGCCATTATTGTACATGTGATGTATATTATAGTGGATGCTTGGATATATATAGAGAGGACTTTCTTGCTCGACATGATAATATGCTATCTGGTTGCTCTTTATCTTAATATGTTGACTTGTATTGTGATACTGTCTTGCTCTCACATGTTGACGAAGCCCTTAGGATGTTTACTTGATTACCAGGACTATGATGGAGATCATACTAGTGGGGCCAGGGTAGTCCAAAAGTACATCCTATAATTGTTCCTAGTCGAGAGTGTATCGAGACAGGGAATCGATATTCCAGAGTAGACTAGCGTATACGCTTCTTGACCCATATGATGGGCGATGGATGATCCCACATCCATTGGTGTTTGACATCAAAGGAGGTATACGGGTGCTCAGTGGAGACTGGATACACTGAACGGACTCGCCGAGAACTCCTAGTTGGTATTATACCTATCGTCAGATAGTAGTTCTCTAGTGACACTGGTACAGGTTAGTCTGTAGACCCGAGATCGTCATAGAGTCTTGTGTGATTCCCACTGTGCTTTGATTTCCACCTTACCACGTTCAAGAGAACGTGCAAAATGGTGGTTTTTGGGTACAGTCCCGAATCACATGGAGGCAATAAGCAATAGGAAGGGTTTCGTCTCTCCCGGTATTTGAGGTTGATGTTGCGCTGTGCTCGATTGGCTATAACTGGAAGTCCTTGGCTAGGGCTGATATGGAGATCTACTGGTAAGTGTTATCAATTGTTTCTCGACCCGTTATGAGCCTCACATCGGCACGACTTATCGGTTACTGGGGTCTGACGTTTACCACCCGTAGACTGGATATGCGACATATCGGACGAAGAGACCGGACTATACGGTAGTGTTACTGATTGGATTCACAGGAGTGTGAGCAGGCTTGCTTGTTGATCTTCTGATCACTCAATACCCGGGTGGCCGTTACGTTTAGCTGACCGCTTGCGACATGTGGGTGTTTGATATGATCATCACCTACTGCCGGCATATTGACGAGTCTTTAGAGTCCTACACAGAGGTTTCCTGGCTCAGGCGAAACGGAGTAGGAGCACTTATGTGATATGCGAGGGACCGAGATTAATACGTGTATGTGATACCATATTCCATTCTCGCGATATGTGATATCGGCCGGTTATATGTGATATAGCCGGGTCATCGGATCAAGTGTTGATTCGATGAAATGATATATTTTATATTAGTCGGTTATATGTGATATAGCCGGATTATTAAATCAAGTGTTGATTTAATAATTTAATGTATAATTATATATTTTATATATTAAATCACATTAACTAATATATGCTCACTTAAGTATTTCTATTTCTCACTTTTGATACATTTAACATATATGTGATATATGTTTATTGTATTGTTTTCTTTTGTTACATAAATAATATATATGTGATATATATTATTGTGACATGCTAGGTTATATATGCAACATGGGTGTATGAGACTTACACCATATAAAAGATAATTATTAGGTTTTTATTTATTTAAGAAATTCAAAAATGTGTGGATTTTATCATGGTTGCTAGCTTGTGGATAAACATTGACTTAGTCCACCATTTTTGTTTTTCTTTAGATATTTATTAACCTAACCATTATCTCTCTAACTATGGTTTATTCTCTACAATGGTTAGCCATGACATATACTCACCATGGTTGCATTTCTAACCTCACTCTCTCTCATTTTTCATTTGGTTCATCTTCTTCCTCAAAGCTCAAGAGAGCTCTCTAGGTTTTTGATAAAGAGAGAAAAATAGTGAGAAAAAGAATTCTAAAGTGAACAAAATTCCTACTTCATCATCCTCCTATATACTAGCCATATAGTTTAGGGTGTTAGCTTCACTAGTTGCTTATTAGTGAAGAGATAGCTTGGGTCCGTGTTTCCTCGAATTAGATCATCTTGGATTTTGAAGACTTCTAGCAAGCATGCTTTATTCGCCTTATGGAGCCTCTCAAGAGTCCGGGAGTTCTTGGATCGCAGCGAAGGGACCACCACTCGGAGCATTTGAAGTGAAGGACCGGTCTACAAAGGTTGTATTCCGCAATCACTTAGTTGTAAAGTTGTTTACATAAGCTTTTGTCTAAATCTTTAGTTAAGATTCTAGGGTTAGGGTTAACTAGCATAGCAAATTTTTGAAAATGGCATGGACGATACCCCCCAAAACCTTATTGTTGTGCTAAGTAACCCTACAGTGGTATCAGAGCCAAGCTAGATATTTAGACGGATTGTGTAGGATTACGAAACTGAAACAACTCCGAAACTTTATACACTTTAACCTGGTTTTTGTCGTTTTTTAAATGAGCTCTAAATTTTTTTTAAGCAACTGCAGAATGTTGTATGAGAATTGACATGAACAAAGAAGAAATTTGAACTCATTTGGCCGGATTTTGGCCGAGCACTTTAGCCTTAAAACCGAGCAGGCCGACCCCTTAAGGGAATTCTGGGTTCAAATTTTTTTTGTGTTCCAGGATCTGGGTTTTGGTGTTTCAGGTGTTTTTTTTCCCTAAATTTGCATGAGATGTTAATTTACTATAAAGGCAACTCGGAGTGTTTCGTAGTCGTAATTCTAACAGTATTTCGGGTTATTTAGACGGTGTTAAAAAGTTCGAACGGATATCAAATACCCACTTTAACCGTCGCTAGAAATTTTTTCAAGAGTTGGATTTTTTCCAAGCTTAAGAACATTCAAAGATCGTGCAAGTAATGCGATGGACCCTCTAGAAGAACAAAACCTTAACTTGATTCTGTGACCGTCAGAACCGCTACTAAACCCTAGGGTTTATGGTAGTTCAGCGGTGCCACAGGTGAGGCATTAGTTGGCCCTTCTACGGCTGGTTTATTGGGACTGTGGCATGTGATGGATACTTTTAAACTATGCTCAAGTGTTGAGCATTTAGGAAAATTATGGGTGTTTGTTGATTCGATCGGAATGTTTAACATCGTCTACCTTTTTCTGGAATGTGATGCAATATGTGGAATGTTGGGATTCTTTAGCACCTAGCGTAGGGTTTGCAAGCATCACACATGCCACAACAAAAATTCAAGGGGGTGCTAAGCAATCAAACTAAGAATCATGCTAGAAAAATAGGGTAACAAAACATGTAATCTATCATCACAAAGATAAGTGAACAAAAATGAAACCTTTGTAGATCCGGTCCTTCACTTCTAAAGCTCCGTGTTGACGTCCCTTCGCTGTGATCATCGTTGTCCCGAACACTAGAATGGATTTCCCCGGAGAAATGAACAAGCTTGCTCGTAGAATTCAAGGCCGAAGATGATCTACGTCGAGATGACTCAAACTCAAGCTAACCCTTCATTAGGTCATGAACTTCGTGAGAAGAACACCCTAAACTAAATGGAAAGTAGTAGACGATGATGAAATAGGAAGTGGGTTCACTTTATATTTTGATTTCTCACTTGTTTTCACCACTTAGAAAACACCTAGAAAGCTTTTCCCTTTGGATGATGAAGAAGAAGAAGCAAGAATGAATAATGAGAAAAGAATAATCATAATTATGCAACCATGGGTGAGTTAGTATCATCCACTAACCTCTGTAGAGACTAAACTATGGTTTAAGCTAATGGTTTGGTTAATAAATATCTTTAGTAAGACAAATTAAGTGGACTTGGTCAATGGATGCTTCAAGCTTCATGAAGCTTCAAGCATGATAAAGTGCTCACTAATTTTGAATTACAAAATAAATATAAACCCTAACCATTATCTTAAATATGGTGTAAGTCATACACACACACCTAAGTTTGCATGTATCATCAAGCATGATACAATCAAGTACACAAACATATATCACATATACATTATGTGCACATCAAGTGAGAAAATCAATCTTAAGTGAACCAATACTAATTAATGTAAAGTAATATATCAAATATATAATTATACATTAAATCATTAAATCAACACTTGATTTAATGATCCGGTCATGTCGCATATAACCGACTAATATCTAGTGTATCAATATATCGAATCAACACTTGATTCGGTAACCCGGCTATATCACATATAACCGACTGATAATACAAATCACGAGAATAGAATACGGTATCACATACTCGTATTATTCTCGGTACCGCACATATCATATACGTGCTCCTATTTCGTTTCTCCTGAGCCAAGAAACCTCTGTGTATGACTCTAAAGACTCGTCAATACGCCGGCAGTAGGTGGTGATCATATCAAACACCCATAAGCCGCAAGCGGTCTGCTAAACGTAATGGCCACCTGGGTATTGAGCGATTAGAAGATCAACGAGCAAGCCTGCTCACACTCCTGCGAATCCAATCAGTAACACTTACAGCACAGTCCGGTCTGTTCGTCTAATATGTCGCATATCTCGCCTAGGGGTGGTAAACGTCAGACCCCAGTATCTTGATAAGTCATGCCGATGTAAGGTCCATAACGAGCGTGAAACTACTGATAACACTTACCAGTAAATCACATCAACCCTGGCCAGGGATTTCCAGTTATGGCTAATCGAGCATAGCGCAACATCAACCCCTAATACCGGGAGAGACGAATCCTCTCTTATTGCTCATTGCCTCCATGTGAATCGAAATTGTACCCTAAAACCACCTATTTACACGACTTAGTAGAGCCGTGGTAGGGTTGAAATCAAAGTACAGTGGGACACACACAAGACTCTATGACGATCTCGGGTCGACAGACTAAGCTGTACCAGTGTCACCAGAGAACTGCCCTCTGACGTGAGGTATAAACCATCTGGGAGTTCTCGGCGAGTCCTTTCAGTGTACCCAGTCTCCACTGAGCACTCTCATACCATCTCTGATGTCAAATACCAATGGATATGGGATCATCCATCGCCCATCACATGGGTCGAGAAGATATACGCTAGTCTACTCTGGAATATCGATGCCCCGTCTCGATATTCCCACGACTAGAAACATTGAAGGATGTACTCATGGACTACCCATGCCCCACTAGTATGATCTGCATCATAATCCTGGAAGTCGAGTACTCATCCTAAAGGATTTATCAACATGTAAAAGAGAGACAATAAGTGTACATGTTAAGATAAAGAGCAACCAGATAACGTACTATCATGTCGAGCAAGAAAGTCCTCCATATATATGTCCCGGCATCCACTATCATATACATCTCATGTACAATAATGTCCTCTAGGGCATACATACAACTAACAATCTCACACTTGCACTAGGGCCATCATATAGCAGTGGTTGTAATATCTCATACTCAACCATCCCATAAAATTCTCTCTCTGGGAAAAGGCCTTCGTGAGTGGATCCGCCGTATTGTCCTCTGAGTCTACTCTCCTAACCTCGATCTCCCTAGAGATCGGCCATCTCCATGATCAGGTGATACTACCTTAGATTTATGTCTGGGTCACTGATGGGACCGGGGTTCCTAGGCCAAAGCCACAGCTCCATTGTCACACAATGGTAGGAACCTTGTTCATCTCATGAACAAATATACACCCAGACTACCTCTTTGGTAGTATCTTTGATAGTGATGTATCCAGCCTTTTATCGTCTAGTATGCCACGGTATATAGCTTGGAACTCTTCCAACATACCTCCCCTCCACTGAGGGTAAAGACAATGCCTGCGACTGACATTAAGTCGACCTTACCACCCTGGCATCTTTCCAGTGATTCTCCCCAGGATTGATTGATACTATCTCACTACACCTAGTGAGAATCCTAACATCCATTTAGATTTATCACATAGATCCAAAACCCAAGATTTAGGAGGTATTACTTGATCCTATATAGAGAATCAATGTGATAAGAGGAGATTGACCGAGTGTAGCATAGAAAACTCCTTTCCTATCAAGAGTATGGCATCCACGTACTATACGAGGAAGACCACCTTACTCTCTACTACCTTTTTGTATATACAAGATTCATATACCATTTTGATGAAGTCAAACATTTTGACTACCACATCAAAACAGATGTTCCAACTCTGCGATGCCTGCTTCAACCTGTAAAGCAACTTGCACACGTTTCCGCTGCTCCCACTATTTACGAAGCCCTCTGGCTGTGTACTTAAAGATGCTCTCTTCTAAATCAACAGTTAGAAAAGCAGTCATGATACCCAACCACTAGATATCGTAGTCATGGTATGTAGCAATAACAAGTAGGATCCGGACGGACTTAAGCATAGCTATTGGAGAAAAGGTTTTATCATAATCCATGCCTGGTCAATGAAGAGAACCTTTTGCAAAAAGTCTAGCTTTGAAAGTCTCAACTTTTCCATCTACGCCATGTAATCTTCTCAAGATATACTTTCTCCTGATGGGGATTTAACCCTATAGCAACCAAAGTCCATACTTTGTTGGTGTACATGGATTCCATCTCAGATCGCTAAGTATCCAGCCATTCTTATAGAGTCACCACTCTTGATGGCCTGCTCGAAACCAGTTGGGTCATCATCACATGATGCAATCCTCGCTCCCACTGTCATCGAGAAACTGAAGTATCTCTCAGGCGGATGAGGAACCCTACCAGATCGGCGGAGAGGCTGAGGTTCGTCGGGAACTATTGAATCCTTATTCAATAGGTATGCATCTTCACAAGTGCATAACCCCCCAAAAGGAAACAGGTAACTCAGTAGTACTTATCATAGAGCGCACCATATCTAATAGGGTGCGATTGCTCTGCCCCGATACACCATTGTGCTGTGGTGTATACGGAGGAGTAATGCTGAGAGAGAATCTTATTCTCCTTTAGAATAGTCCAGGATCTCTATGCCTAAGTGTTCTCCTCCCTGATCACATCATATGACCTAATACTTATTCTTGTATTGGTTCTCTACTTCTATCTTATATTTTTTGAATTTCTCAAAAGCTTCAGACATGTGTTTCAACAGGAACATGTGTCCGAATCTTGAGAGATCATCAGTGAATATAAGGAAGTATTAAGAACCAGTCCTAGAATTTGTAGACAGTGGACTTCCTACATCATTATGTATCAGTCCCAAGAGTTCACTAACCCTTTCTCTGTTTCAAATAAACGGAGCTATGGTCATTTTATCTTTGTGACATGACTGGCAAGTTTCATAAGATATAAATTCAAACTGATTTAAATATGCATCTTTATGTAACTTAGCTAGTCGGTTCGCATTGATATGACCTAGTCTACAATGCCTCAAGAAGAATTCGTTCATTTCTGAACTCTTCCTCTTGTGTGTATTCTGTACGTTAAGAACTGTGATTTGATTTAGAATGTAAATTCTTTTAGATAACGTGCCCGAACCGATCAACTCTTGATACAGGAAATGTTCAAAACTTTATCCAACAATACAAAATTATATCCTTCTTTAGTAAATAAAGAGACTGATATGATGTTGTATATCAAGTTCGGTATCTAATAACATTCGTTCAGAATCAATGTATTTGGTAATACAGGGTGATAACTTCCAACACCTTGGCTGCAACAATTGCACAGTTTCCAACTCTTGAAATTTTATCACCCGTTCTCAGTTCTCTACCTATCTGTAGCCTATGTAACAGATTACATATCCGGGATCCTGATACGGTATCAAATACCCAGGACATAGAGGATACTAAGAAACAGTTCTATGTAATGAACACACCCGAAGAAGATGCATCATCATGCACTTTCTTAGTTTGGGCAGCATGGGAATCCTGGTATTCCCCTATTTCCTGGTCGGTCTTATAATAATTATAAGTTGGAGCGGGACCAACGTTCCCCAGCTCAGTATAACAAGCGGGTTCGGTCAATACATCCATATTATTATCTTGATTAAGGCGTGACATGGTCGCTACCTGGAGATGTTGGATATAGTGCCCTCAAAGTCAATTATTGGATCGCAGGCACGTGATTGCAATGATTGAAAGAGGACCTATGCCGGTAGGACAGTCTTACTCAAGATGATAGTATGCTATCTGGTTTATCTTTATCATCATGTACATGATTTAGGTGATGTTACAGATCACTATTGCACATTGATAGAGCCATTAGGATTCTTGCTTGACTACCAGCAGTATGATGGCGATCATATACGTGAGAGTTGGGTAGTCTATAAGCACATCCTTAAAGTGGTCCCTAGTCGTGGGAGTTTCGAGACTGGGCATCGATACTCCGATAGTAGACCAGTGTATACGATCGAGACCTCGACGAGGGGCGGTGGCTGGTCTCACAAGCCATTGGTGTCAGTTGGTTCACCTAAGACGTATACAGGTGTTCATTGGGTTATGAGTACACCAGACAGGACTCACCGGGAACATACTAGTTTGTATTATACCTGACGTCAGATAGCAGTTCCCTGGTGACATGTGTACAGGTTAGTTCATCGACCTAAGATCGTCATTTGTCTCGTGTGAGTTCCCACTGTGCTTTGATTACTACCTTACCACGGCTCAAAGGAGTCGTGCAAACAGGTTTTAGTTGGGTACAGTCCCGAGCCACATGGAGGCAGTGAGCGGATCGGCAGGGGTTTCTTCTCTCCCGGTATTGGGGGTGAGATCGCGCTGTGTCTAGGAGAGCCATCACACGAAGTCTTTGGCCAAGGCAGGAGATTTACTGGTAAGTATTCCTGTAGTATCTCAGGGTGTTCTGGGCTACACTCCGACACGACTTGTACCGCTTTTGGGGGTCTGACTTTTACCAACCCCCTAGGACCGATATGCGATACTCATAGACGAACGGACCGGACTGTACGGATATTGTCACTGACAGGCTCAGTAGGGTGTCAGGATGAGTTCGCTCATCGACCTCCCTTTTGGTCAATACCTGATAGCCCGTTACGTACAGCTAGTACCACTGACGTGCTAGTGGTTAAATCCACAGCCAAAGTATTGACGAGTCTTTAGAGTCCCCCACAGACAGTTTCTCAAGTTTCGGGCGAAACGTTGTAGAGGCCGTATAGTATTATGGCAGGGTTCGATCATATACGTGCACTCGTGCACGGATCATGATCGGACGGATCATACTAGTGGGCTTTGGTTTAAGACGGATCCTAGTATTAGATTTGTTGGATTACTTTAGTCTCATTGCATTCGCATTCAGTCGGAATACGGATGCGGGTATGTATATACAGGTGAGGGGTATCCTTGTGATCCGTCACTAGTTTACTTTAGATGTTGCCGTATATTATTATTGTTGTAAACGTTTGGATTAATGTTTACATGTGGAAATTGTGAGTGGAAATGATCATGATGAGCATTTAATGTGACATGGACATGGGTAGTGACTCATGGTCTCTTTTCTTGTGCTATGTCAAATTATTTGATTGATTATTATGCTGATATGATGCTTGGAGAGAGAGAGGGCAGCTATGTTAGGCTTGGGGTTGCTCTTGATTTATTCTAGCACTCTCATTTTTCTTCATCTCAACATAATAACAAAAATCTCTCCACCTTCTTTCTTCCTCTAGCTCACAAGTTCCACCATTGGCATCAACTTCAACCTCCATCCATACACTCTCATGTGTCGAGAATCAATAGATGCTTGAGAAAAAGTGATCATACACATTCTCTACTTCACCTTGGATACGTCGGCTAGCAAACTTCGTGTCCAAGTTGCTTCGGTTTTGTTGGCTATAGTACCCTTAAGGCAATTATCATAGTCGCGGTCTTATGATTATGATGATTGAGTGAGGACCTATACCGATAAAACAGTCTTACTCGAGATGATAGTATGCTATCTGGTTTGTCTTTATCATCTTTGTCACGACCCGAAAGAGCACGTGACTGGCCCTTGAACCATATGAAGTCTATATGACTCCATCTGATCCAAGTAAGCCAAAAGCCCAGAAATCTAAAACCATTTAAAGAGTAAATAAAGGAACTGGTTTTTTAGAAGTAAAGAAAACATGTTTTGAAAATCAAAGTTTTTAAATAACTAAGCCGAATATGCATTTTTAAAATGTGTAATCTTTTCTGGAAAATTCGGCAGAGTTTCCTTTGTAAATACTGGCCCCGAATGGGGTACAACAAGAATAATATATATGAAATGATAAAAGGCATCCCCAAGTGGGAGCTAGCTCTTCGTCAATCGACGGTCACAACCATGCAAGCAATAATAATATACAACGCCAAAGGGCGAGGATCAAAACCCAAAAAGAAACTCAAAACAGCCAGAAAACCATAATACTACAAGCGTGACTCTAAGGTCGAATAATACAACACTGTTTTCTAAGTCTGAAACAAAATACAAGTTCTGGTTGATGGAATTTCTAGATACAATGAATAATAAATGTGCAATGGTGGTTCTGATACAAAAGAACCTACCTACCAAAGAAAGTCACCCATATAGAAGTAGTGTGCCAGAAATGCCGCTATGGAATCTGTACGGCAAAAACCTGCAAGAACTGTGGCACAACGGGGGTGAGTTGCCAACTCGTGAATAGAAAATATCTACAAGCAGAGATCGAATGTATGACCCATCTTAGGTCAATACAATCAGATATAAATAAACCTCAATATGAATAAGTCTGAAGCATGCTAAACTGGCAATATAACTTCTATACATAAGTGTAGTGCCAAGTGCTCGTGCCAGTATCTCAGGTAATAGCATATCATAAATATGAGGTATGATCGAATGTGATCAAATCTGTATATATGTGGATCCCATCCACTCGTCACCCAATGACAATAACCATCATGCATGCAAATATCATAAAGCAGATGCATGGAAAAATGAGGATATAAACCATCCGTGTCCCTCGCGACACATCAAATCATGGAACCGGAGTGTCCAGCATCGACACTCGAAAACATCATGAAAGCTGTGCCCAGCATCAGCACGTAAATCCTCATATATCGGGCTCCGTCAATCCGGATCAGCCCACGGCTCTATCTGCGGTATCGGCCCTCGGCCCCGGCAGTACGTCCATATCCATCTATCGACTCTGGTCAGTATCCTCCGGATAACCTCCAGGTCCAACCAATCACCGGTAGGTAGTAGTCCCTCTGCCAGGCTCACCGTCTACTACACAGCGAAACCATTCTTGCCCCGGGGTACCATACCGGGTCCACCATGTACCTGCAATCGGCCTCATCCGCTTCCTCGAATCGGGTTTCACATGTCGCTCTCAGCATCGAGAAAACACATGGTGGACACACTGAAATATCATATCAAGGGTAACCGGGTTTTTAAAACAAATACATATTCTCTTTTGTAATACCCGCGGTTCCTAAATCAAGAAATATCATGGAAACAACATATCTCAATGCGCATAATCAGAAAGCATGATGTATGCGACATATAAATGAAGTGCAAGTATAACGGTATATCATGCAACATGGAATAATAGTATGCACATACAAGGGTCATATCCTGATGCAATAATACTACTGTGTAGTGACATGGCAATTACCGATGAAGATGTGTGTGAGCCGGCAAGTAAGTGTACGTGGTACATACGCATCATCGGTAATAGTGCTGGTGTCCTAGCAGCATGATTGTAATATATCAATAAACACAAGCAATGCAATGCAAATAGCATGAATACGCAGAATCAAATAATCAACGCAACAGTGAAGAATCAACCTCAATAAATATATCATGCAACTTTGCCATTTGAAATAAGACGAATCGGTGTCTTTGGTAAAATAAGGGCTACGTGTTTTTAAGAAAAGACGCTTCGTTTGAAAATATCCATAGAATCCCTTTTTGCCTATCTTTAAAATATCACCGTTTCATTAGTTTTGAAATAGGTATGACTCAGGTCTAATCTAATGTCTACTAAGTAATCTACATCCAGCTATCAAGTCAATCGGGAGGGGTATGGAAACCACCTACATCTGAGTCGATATATGTATATAAATATAATAGTCGGTGATCCCGCCTCAATAGTATCACATACGATACAATCTACATCAATATCAGGTATCCTTATCATCATATCACGTGATCTGGGGTACTGATCTAAGTCTAGTACAATCGATACCATCTAAACAAATATAAGCGCGTGTGTAAAACACACGTCCAAAGGCCCGCTAAAATCTCTTATCGTATCCCAAATACGAATCACATCATATCATATCGCCGACCTTACGGCCCCATGCCTAAAACTCATCGACTCATCTTCAGTATCATACACTATCCCCATCATCATGATATAAGTGTAGCAATAGGCATGTGTGTGCGTGTGGTGTAAACCTATGCTAGGGTTCGCAACCAGGAAAATACACTAGTTCACTTCTAACCCTAAGTATCCATAGTACACCTAACACATCTATGATCTCCATGTCACTCAATAAGCTATCATATAGTATATATAGTACACTAGACATCGAAATGCGGGGGTGCTATACACCATCAACCCGATTTCCCCCGTAGATATAATCTACTCTCCTTGCTTCTCGTGTGCCAACGCCGATGTCGCCATTTTCATCTTCTTCGCCTCAACATCACGTAGGGTACCTACAAGTATATCACAACGCTAAAACACATGAAAATCACATCGGAAAACCAAAACAGCACACGCTACTCGCATAGGTAAAAACCTACCGTCTCGCATGTAAACACGATCAATATCCACTTGTCGTTGACGTCCAAATGCCACCCGACAGAAACGAATCACCAAATACCAAAATCCATGCTAAATCAAGTCGTAAATCATGCGCCAACATAGGAAAATCAACCCAGATTTTACCCTAGATGGAATCAGGCAAAATTGCACATGCCATGGGTCAAGACTACTGGAAATAGGGTCATGCACCAAAAACGAGATGGTTTCCTCCTGCTCTGGCCGCAAATTGCGGCCAGAAGGAATTAATTGGTGGCCAGGAATAGGAGTTGGGGGCTAGGGTTTGGTGTGGTGGTTCCATGGTGCCTGCACATCTCACTGTCAACTCAGTTTTATTTTAAGATGCCTCGGGTGATAGCAGATTACAAAATACACTCCCAGATTTACATTTTCCCCCGACATCGTCTCCTAAATCCGTATTCTGTGTTTTAGCTTCAGGTTTGATCCAAAATAACATCACACCATGGGGGTTCTAAAGTCACCAAAATCCTCTATTTCATCTTTAATTTCAGATCTCACCTAAACCCTAACTTGAAGTTTCACAAATCCACCAAACGACACCATATCGACATGAAACTAGAATTGATGCACAAGAAATGAAATGCTACTCTAATAGGTCCAGAATTTACCTCCTTTGACAACTCAAGAAAATTCTTGAGTTGCTCGAGGTCTTCCAAATCAGCTCTTCCTTAGTCCATTGTGTAGCTAGTGAGCTCGGGAGCAAGTTTTGTGAAGTGGGAATGGGGTTTTGGTGAGGGAGTTGAGATGGATCTATAGAGTGAAGGTGGAGGGAGATGAGAGAGGAGCAGCAGCAGCAGCTCTTCATGAAGAGGGGAGAGAAAATGAGAAACAAAATGATGGGAGTATGGTTCAAAAAGGTGAAGGTTGACTTGGTCTCTCTCTCTCTCTCATCATGAAACCTTTATCTTTTCTTTTTCTTTTCCTTTTCTCTTCCTTCTCACTCAAGACAAAACCCTAAGCACCTATATCCCCAAAACATGTAACAAGTGTAACAAGTGTGAAAAATGATATGTGCACATTTTTGCACAAAAATGCTAAAAAACCGATTAGCGACTTTTAATCGCGATTAGCACTAAATTAGCACATAACTGTTTTATCCTAATCAGAGCAAAGCTCTGTTTAAATTCCAAGATGGAAAAAGAAGTAATTCTTCTGTTTTCTATAAATTAAAAAAAAAAAAGCGCAGCGCACCTGTGCGCTGCGCGACACAAAAGGAGAAGGAAAAAAAAAAGAGGCTGCGCGCGCAGCGCAACTGCGCGCTGCGCGACACGTGTCTGCGCAGCGCGCAGTTGCGTTGCGCAGCACAAAAGGAAAAAAAAAAAATCTGCGCGCTGCGCGACACGTGTCTGCGCAACGCGCAGTTGCACTGCGCAGCACAAAAAGAAAAAAAAAAGCGCGCAGCGCACCTGCGCGCTGCGCGACACGTGTCTGCGCAGCGCACAGTTGCGTTGCGCAGCAAAAAAAAAATAGCTGCGCGACACGTGTCAGCACAGCGCGACACGTGTCACGCGCTGGGGCATCTACGCCAAACAGAATTAAAATATTCAAGAAATCTTTTCTGTTCTTGTTAAAATAAGAAGATTTTCTTCTGCAAAGCAGAAGCCCTTGGATCAAAGATCCAACGGTGGGGAAAATTCCCCAAATCACTCAGAGAAAGATCTCTTTAACAAATTTAACTAATTTATGGGCACTATAAAAAGGACCCCAGATCTCAATTAGAAGGCATCAACATTTTTCTAAAAAAAAGAGAGAGAGAGAGAGAGAATTCTGAGAAACTCCTCAAGAATAAAAAAGGTAAAAACCTTTAGAAAAAGAGAAGGTTCTCTTATGAACAGATCATAGATCTAAAAACAAGATCAATGATCTTTAATAAAAATAAAATAAAATAAAATGGTGCTTTGCACTTTTCATGAACCTTTGGTTCTCTGAGATAAGAAAAAAAAAACTTATATTCTTCTTTGATCTAAATTAGATCAAAGAATTTAATAGTGCTTTGCACTTGTTCATGAACCCTTGGTTCTTTAAGATAAAAAAAAAACTTATCTTCTTCTTTGATCTAAATTAGATCAAAGAATTTAACAGTGCTTTGCACTTTTTATGAACCTTTGGTTCCTGAAATAAAAAGAAAAAAAAACTTGTTTTTTCTTTGATCTAAATTAGATCAAGGAAACGAATAGTGCTTTGCACTCCTTTTATGAATCATTGGTTCTTGAATCTAAAAGATTCTTAAATCATAGTGCCTTGCACTTGCAAACTGCGCTTTCGCTCTCTGATTGGCGCAAAGCACCTGACAAATGCAATGCATTTCCTAAAAGGGCCAGGCCCAAATCAAAATGACCTGACAGGCCAAAATAAATTGCAAGGCAATAAATGGGCAGAGCCCAAATAAATTGATGCTTTGCATCCTTTATACAAGGGTAGAGCCCAAATGAAATTGATGCTCTGCATCATTTATAAAGGGCAGAGCCCAAAACAAATTGATGCCCTGCATCTTTTCCGGGCAAAGCCTAAATAAAAAAAATGCAAATGAAATATTGGACATTTTTAACTGGACTTAGCCTAATAGTGGCCATAAGTCCTTAAACTAAATTAACTGAGCAAAACGGCTCTCCTAAACCAATCCACATCCGGTTCAAGGGTACATCTCCGAACTCCTTTGATATCCATCGTTGTAATTCCTCAACGACGTCAAAGAGGTGATGGGTCCCAACGACCATACATCAATATGGACTGCGGGGTCCTTAAACTCGTGGACCGAAACGTCCTTAAACTAATATCGGACCGAAACATCCCTAAACTAATATCGGACCGAAACATCCCTAACTAATGATGGACCGAAACGTCCCTAAACTAATATCGGACCGAAACGTCCCTAAACTAATATTGGACCACCACGTCCCTAAACTGGAATATGGACCACCACGTCCCTAAACTGGCACAATAGAGCCCAAATGCTTTTTTGTCGGACCTAAACGGTCTCGTTAAGTTGATCTTAGTCTCAAACTGGACTAACGTATCCTTAACAAACGTTTGAGTCGATCTTAGCCTAAAAAATGGCTAACGTATCCTCCAAACAGACTTTAGTCCCAAATTGGACTATGAATCTCCCAAAGTGGAACAATAGAGCCCAAACACTCTTTTGTCGGATCTAAACGATCACGTTAAGTTGATCTTAGTCTCAAACAGGACTAACGTATCCTTAACGAACGTTTAAGTTGATCTTAGCCGCAACGCGACTAACGTATCCTTAAACTAAAAACACCAAACCCAAATCTAAGTAAATACGGATTTGGACTAATCCACGTCCTACGGGCGACGGCATTACTCAGTCTCCGTATACAATCCACGGGCAACCACAAACAAAACAAACACACACGACACGAAGTGAAATTCTGGAGAAGGAGAAAGTTGTTACCGCGATGCGGTAGCGTAATTAACTGCAGGGGCTTGCGCCTACAGGGAAGAGCGTCCCCACAATCAAAAACCCCTCACCCTGAGGGGGAATCTGACGAAGTCTGCTACATCGGCCGCATCCGTCTAAACCTCCAATACACGGTGCCATAAATCAACTTGGCATCTTCGGAGAAGTGGACGGATAAAACCAAATAGCATCTACCCCGAATCTCAGCATCAGGACCTCACGGTCTTGTGCGCCGCCTTTCGGAGGGGAACAGATTCTGGCACGCCCGGTGGGACCTCTTCCTCTTTCCACTCCACACTTCGTGTGTCGTGTTCGCGAACAAATCGCGGTTTGCTGTGATTGCCTGTGGATTCAAGGTACTAAGATTTGGTGTCATGCTTTATGCAGAAAACAGAAAATCGATGGCTTCGAACTGCACCGCCCGCAGCGATAACTCTCGCTCCGTCATTGCTGGAGGAGTGACTTATGGGCCCCAAGCGGCCTCCCTTTTCAAGATGCCGGTGGAGCAGGTGGCTCAAGCCACCACTGGACTATTTTTTGGGACCATGCTCCCACCAATGAGCTTCAACGCCCTAATGACATTGCTAGAAGCTCCAAAGAAGTCGGTCTTCGATCGACTTACCACTGCCGCGACCCCTCTCAACGGGTCGTCCAACTCCACTGCTTCAGTTTTCAACGGACTAGGCCAGAGCTCTAACAGGCTCATGAAGAAGCCTGCCATACTAGAAGGCGTTATCCCGAAGCGGATAGCCATTCCAACTCCCGTTCCTGGAAAAATCACCAAGGTTGCTTCCCATGTTCAGAAATCCGCTTCTGACAAGTTGGTCGTCCCCGTTCAACAGACGTCGATCTTTAAAAAGCTGGTACCGGTATATTCTGACCAACATAGGGGGCATGAGGAGGTCACCCCTATAGCTGAAACAACTCCATCAGCACGACATGCCCGACATCGCTATTGGCGCCGAGTGAGGAAGGCTGGGGGCAACTCCCCCTCTGGACTTACTCCTCCAACTCTAATGGTGGGGATCGATACTGTTGTTCCAACCAGGAACAGCTTTGAGTTGCTGAACTCGGTGCGCAGAAACTCTCCTACTGCGGTGCTAAAGCGAACTCCTTCATCTGTGAAGAATATTCCAGAGAAGAAGCTAGAGCAGCCCCCTCAAGGGCTGTCCTCTAAAATTTACAAAGTCTGGAGACAGGTCCAAGAGTCGGTGATTGATCAAGACTGCCTCCGACGACAGAAAAAGATGAAGGTTCGGCGGGGGAATGATTACTCTGTCAAACCACAAAAAGCAAAAGCTACTTGGGTGCCCACTACAACGGCTCCCTTAACTCCAATCACTCAAAAAAGGAGGCCACAAAAAGCCTCTGTGAACATGGCGAAGCATAAAAGCGCTGAACACAAACGCCCCAAATCTGGGGGCATGGTGGTGCACACTATTTATATGGGTTCTGGAAAGGAGGAAAGCCGCACTTCTATGGGCCACCGACCGCTCACCCGATCCGTGACGAAAGCCCAGGAGCAACAACAAAAGCTTCAGGAAATGATGACTACAATGGCTGCACTCACTGAGCCAAAAGAAAGCTCTGAAACGTTTTCGGATGAGCGTCAAGAACAAGAAACCGACGCTGACTTTTTACGCAGAGTCCTCGAAAAGAGGGACAAAGAAGCTGCAGAGCAAGCGGCTAACATAAAACAGATGGCGCTCCTCTTCCAAGATATGGTAGGGATGATGTTACAGCCGGACCCTCCTGCTGAAGATCTTCCGATCGTCCTTGAAGACGACAGGGGAGAAACGTCAAATCCTCCGCCGGCTTTGTCAACAGCCAAGGAGGAGGCAATCTCCAAAGTTGACCTAGACGAATATATAGCTCAGCAGATCCGGGTTCATCAGGCGAATGAAGCGGATGGGCAAATTGTTAGAACCGGACGACCGTATCCGAGCTGGTATGACCAAATCAGTTACCCGCCAGGATATACGATCCCTAAATTCCACATATATAAAGGGACAGGGAATCCGCATCAGCATGTTGCTCAATTCAGGGCCTTATGCGGCAATACTGGAGGCGATGACAAATTGTTGCTACGTCAATTCGTCGGCAGCTTAGCAGAAACAGCCTTTGAATGGTATTCGGAGCTACCTAACGACTCTGTCAAAATATTTGCAGAGATGGAACTGCTGTTTACACAAAGATTCGCGAGTGCTAGTGAACGCACCCCGATAATAGCACTAATAAATGCCAGGATAAGGCCAAGCGAAACGTGGGTTCAATACGCAACACGATGGCGGAACCTATGGTCGAAATGCGAACAACGCATAGAAGAGGCACCTGCGGTAGGCATGTTTGTAGGCACTCTCGATCCGCAGGCGACCATCTCACAATTCATGATGTTCTTCAGGCCGACCACCTTCCAGGCCTTGATCGGCAAATTAGCCCAAATGGACCAGATGGGCCATAGACCGTCTCCTCCAAAATCAGATTCCAGAGATGAGAAAGGAAAAGGGAAAGCGATCGTCGTCGCCAATGCTCAACAACAGTCGAGCAACTCAAAGCCGGTCGTTCGCCAAAACAACGCGCGTCCACGCCCATCCCTCGAAGAAAGGCTGGGACGTCCTTACTCGTTTTCGCAGAATAAAACGAGAAGACTGTTTGAGCTGGCAGTGCGCAACAGACTTATTAATCTGCCGAGTCCAAAGCGTCTGTCGCAGCCAGGCGATCTTAATAATCCCAATTATTGCCCTTACCACCAAACGGTAAGTCACCCAATTGAGGATTGTTTCATCTTTAAGGGATGGATCGAGGATCAATACCTGCAAGGCAAGTTCACGCTGTCTGAAAGCTGGAAGGTAAATCCACCACAGCCGCACTCTCCAAGGAAGACGGACACGCCGGGGGCAACTTGTTATTTCGTCGAGGATGAAAACGATGGAGAAAACTTATCGGATGAATCCGAAGACTATGTAGCGACTTGTCATGTGATTTCTCATTCACTGACGGATGATGAGGAGGATCCTTGCGCTGAGAAATCAACGGCGGACCCTGAAACAGAAATTCCGCGGCCGTCAGACAAGTTGATCGATGCCTTCCTAAATGAAATTCGTCTGAAAGCAAAAGCCAATCAAGAGCATGAAATGGCCATACTGGAAAGAACCAAGGTATTCCCGTCAAATCAAAAGCCATACACTGCGGGTAAAAACAAATTCAAGACGAGGAAACGGTTCGCCAAAGCTCTATCAGTAGGAATGAAGCTACCGCCCTCCGAAGAAAATCCTTTCTCTGAGGTAGAGATGCACCCTAACTTCTGTTTATATCATCAGAAGATCATACAACCTACCGAAGACTGCGAATCCTTTAACTGTTGGTGGCAAGGGTATGTCGCTCAAAAGCGACACTTCGACATGACAAAGTGTGAAGCTTGTGGACATCGGAAAAATGCGATAGATGAGCGCAAAAGAGCCACCACCGACTGTCATATAGCCGACTTCAAGGGATCACAAATTATCACCTTTGGAAGCGACTCTGACGAAGAAGCTACCCCCAACTCTTCCCTCGGGGAATCTATTTCAAAAATAAAGGAATTGAGAAGCTGCGAGAACGTTCAGCCGTGCAATCGCATGCTACTCGGAAAAAATCTCGGCCCCGTAAACAAAGGATCGAACAAAAAGGATAAAGGAAAAAGAAAAACGGCCCTCGTCGCCAGCACTCAACAACAATCAGGTGACCCTAGGCCGGTTACTCTCCAAAGAAACAAGCGGCAACCCCTCCAGGAAAAGTTGAAACGTCCTTACTCGTTTCCGCAAGATAAAACAAGGGGACTGTTCGAGCTGGCAGTGTGTGACAGACTCATCAATCTGCCGAATCCAAAACGTCCGTTGCGGCCAGGCGATATTAATAATCCTAATTATTTCCCTTACCACCAAACGGTAGGTCATCTGATCGAGGATTGCTACATCTTCAAGAACTGGGTTGAAGACCAATACCAACAGGGCAAGTTCGCGTTGTCCGAAATTTGGAAGGTGAACCCGCCACAACCGCATGCTCCGAAAAATATGGACACGCCAGGGGCATCATGCTCATTCATAGATAAAGCCTAACGGACCACTACGTCCTAAAACTGGATAACGGACCGAAACGTCCTTAAACTAACAACGGACCGAAACGTCCTTAAACTAACGGCGGACCACAATGTCCTAAAACTTGCAAATGACCGAAACGTCGTTAAACTACTCCCAACCCGCAGCATCTTCAGGATGACGTTAAAAAAAAAATAACGGTATGTCCACAAGCAAAATGGGCACGGATGAAAACCCGAAGGGGCTCCGTGAGTAAAAACAGCAGGGCTACCGGCGAGTGTTCGTGAAAACCCGAAAGGGCGCGACCTCGTTTAAAAAAAAAGAAGAAAAAGAAAAGAAAAAAAGAGGAAAAAAGAAAAAAAAAGAGAATAAAAAAAAATGGTATGTCCACAAGCAAAATGGGCATGGATGAAAACCCGAAAGGGCTCCGTGAGTAAAAACAGCAGGGTTACCGGCGAGTGTTTGTGAAAACCTGAAAGGGCGCAACCTCGTTAAGAAACACTTATAGGGTCCTCTCGACCCTGTAAGGAGAAACCACCTGCGTGAGATCCTTACGACTCACAAAAGAACAACACACTTAGGGATCCCCACGATTCCGAAGGAGAAGATACACTTGCGAGATCCTCACGACTCGTAAGGAGAACTCTCTTGTGGGACCCTTACGGCTCATAAGATTTGAAAGTCTTAAGTTGCAGAAACCTTAACCTGTTCTTAAGCAACCCCCACAACCTTCGATATTGCCCTACAAGCGGCTCATAATGACCCTTGTATACAATCCACGGGCACGAATAAATATTTCCCTAACAAAGTCCCATCCGTGACTAGGGATATGCTTGTACAGCAAACAACACTTGTAAGTCCTCTCGACTTATAAGGAGAAAACCCTTTTGTAAGATCCTTACGACTTACAAGAGAACATGCACTTAGGAATCCTCACGATTCCCAAGGAGAAAACACACCTACAAGATCCTCACGACTTGTAGGTAGAAATACCTTTGTGAGACCCTTACGGCTCATGAAGTCAAAAGCCTTAGCCGACAGGACCCTTAATCCTGTTTACTAAGCCACCTTTGTTCGGGATCGACAGAGGCAAATGATGATTCGCTCCTGGCAATATTCCAGTTGTAGCGATGCTGATGCCTAAATCGGTATCAAATTCCAAGTCCTTTCATGGCAAATGATGATTCGCTCCTGGCAATATCCCAGTTGCAGCGATGCTGATGCCTAAACCGGTATCAAATTTCAAGTCCTTTCACGGCAAATGATGATTCGCTCCTGGCAATATTCCAGTCGCAGCGATACTGATGCCAAGATTGGTATCAGATCCCAAATCCCCTACTCGCGAAAAAAAAATCAGCGAGCCAAAAAAAATGCATACGAAATAGCCGAAATGATGGGGCAACTTGCAAACAGAATCAGCAAGTAAAAATGTATGCATACGAAATAGCCGAAATGATTGGGCAACTCGCAATAAAAAACAGAGAGTAAAAATAAAATAAACAGCCGAAATGATTGGGCAACTCGCAATAAAAAGCAGCGAGTAAAAATAAAGTAAACAGCCGTAATGATTGGGCACCGCGAAAAATAGCCGAAATGATTGGGCAATCGCGACCTTCGCGATATAAAAGCTGAAATGATAGAGCATCGCGGAAAGAATAAAAAAATGAAAGAATGAAATTTTTTTGCCCTACAGGTGAAATCACATCGATCCCTGTATACAATCCAGGGGCACAGATAAAAAGGGAACAATACCTTCCCAACAGGCTCCATCAGAAAGCGAAGCCAAATCTCGACGGTTCATAGATAACCTAGAGACCATCTCGACACTTGTCGCAATATTACAGACACGATGTCAACAAATGAAGCAAAGGAAGGTCCCTAACTTCAGGGTCTCGACGTCAATATCGACAACTTAAAGATCACCAACGGCGTTTCTCCTCACTCCAACTAGATGCAGACATGACATCAACAACTGACCTCAGAATCGCAACGAAACGGAACGATGACAAAGTCCCTAGTTCAAAATCTCAATGGCCACGTCTACAGCCTGGAGACCAACAACGGTGTGCCTCCTCATTCCAACAGGACACAGGTGTTACACAATCAAGCGGAGCGATGGCAAAATCCCAGCTTCACCTCAGCATTCGTCTCAATACAGTAGACGCAATGTCAACAACAGCGTTCCTCCGCAGTCCAGCTGGAGGCAGATGCAACGTCAACAAAAGACCTCACGGTCGAAACAAAGCGGAGTAACGGCAAAATCCCAACTCCACCTTAGCATTCGTCTCGATACAGTAGACGCAATGTCAACAACAGCGTTCCTCCGCAGTCCAGCTGGAGGCAGATGCAACGTCAACAAAAGACTTCACGGTCGAAACAAAGCGGAGTAACGGCAAAATCCCAACTCCACCTTAGCATTCGTCTCGTTACAATAGACGCAATGTCAACAATGGCGTTCCTTCGCAGCTCAGCAGGGTATACATGCAAAGTTAACAATAGACCCCATGGTCGAAACAAAGCGGAGCGATGGCAAAATCCCAGCTTCACCTCAGCATTCGTCTCGATACAGTAGACGCAATGTCAACAACAGCGTTCCTCCGCAGTCCAGCTGGAGGCAGATGCAACGTCAACAAAAGACCTTACGGTCGAAACAAAGCGGAGTAACGGCAAAATCCCAACTCCACCTTAGCATTCGTCTCGTTACAACAGACGCAATGTCAACAACGGCGTTCCTTCGCAGCCCAGCGGGGTGTACATGCAAAGTTAACAAAAGACCCTATGGTCGAAACAAAGCGGAGTGATGGAAAAATCCCAGCTCCACCTCAGCATTCGTCTCAATACACCAGACGCAGTGTAAGCAAATGAAGCGAAGGCCACATTCCTAGCTTCAACGTCTTTACGGTAACTCACATAAAACCGGAAAGACAATCGGAGATCATCTCGCATCAGCACAGAGTGGTCACCACCTTGACGTTCGTCTCGATACAGCAGACGAAATATCAACCCCAGCGTTCTTCCTCCAACAGGATTTGGACACACCAAAGCAAACGAAGAGAAGGCCACATTCCTAGCTTCGACGTCTTGACGGTAACTCATATAAAACCGGAAAGACGACCGGAGATCATCTCGCACCAGCACAGAATGGTCACCACCTCGACGTCCGTCTCAATACAGCAGACGAGATGTCACCCCAACGTTCGTCTCGACACAACAGACGCAACGCCATTAAACGAATGGAGCCACGGCAAAATCCCTAGTTCCAAACCTCGGCGGTTCACCAGCAACCTAGAGACAACCTCGACGTCCGTCTCGATACAGTAGACGAGATGTCACCCCAACGTTCGTCTCAACACAGCAGGCGCAACGTCATTAAGCGAATGGAGCCACGGCAAAATCCCTAGTTCCAAACCTCGGCAGTTCACCAGTAACCTAGAGACAACCTCGACGTCCGTCTCGATACAGTAGACGAGATGTCTCCCCAACGTTCGTCTCGACACAGCAGACGCAACGTCATCAAACAAACGGAGCCACGGCAAAATCCTTAGTTCCCACCATGACATTCGTCTCGATACAGAGGACGCAATGCCACCAAACGAAGCAAAGGCCAAATTCCTAGCTTCAGGGTCTTAAAGGCAAGTCATATAAAGCCTGAAAGACTATCGGAGATCATCCCACACCAGCGCGGAGTGGTTATGACTCATCGGGCTCTCCAAAATGAGCCTAACCTCAAGTAAAAAGAGGCATGGCAAATTCCTAGCGCTTGCTCTTCCGACGGTCAAACTGCCAAGGAGAATTGCTTGAAGACGTCTTGTCCAGCCCCCGAAGGGATCACAGACACGGCAGTCGCAGGGCTACTCGAACAGCACGATTGCCTATCGAGGACTATATCAGCTTATGCGACGGTACGATGGCCAAAACCCTAAGTACCGCCAACCTTAACGGGCTTCTGTCGTAAAGAGCAGAGGTTAAATGCTGTTAGTGCATGTTGCATGCTCCCACAACTCTTGTGGCGCGGCGGAAGCGGTGAACAAAAATTTTCTTGGCACACAACACGCACTTAACCGAAGATCTTGTCTAAACCACAACTAGTATACCCTAACTAGAGATCTTATCTACTATGTTAGGGATTACACCTTGATGATACGGTCCTTCGGGTCTTCTCTTTGATGCAACTCCTTTGCTCCTTTCTCCTCTTTTGGTGAACTCCTCGGCTCCTTTAGATGTTGCCGACGTTTTCGATCTCCGGCCACCGAAGACCTAGATGATCCACCCGAGAGTTTTCGTGCAAGCTTGAAACTCTTCACAAAAGTTTAACCTAGAGACCAATTTTGCTAGAATAGATCACTAGGATTATGTAGAGATGAATGTATTGGATTAGCTAGAAATCTATAGCATTTCTTTCTCTTAACCTTCTCTTGATTCACTTAACATTCACATTTCATGTGAAGCTATTTATAATAAGAAGGAGAAGGAGGAGATGAGAAGGATTAAGTGTTTATCATAATGAAAGTGTTCAAGCATGATAAATAAAAAATTTAGCACTAAGAGAATTAATTGAAGCATGCATTATATAAATTAGTATCATGCTTCAATAGTAACTCCATAACAACAACCTTATCATGCTTGTACCTTTTAATTTCCACCTCATTTTATTTTTCATAAATGATGTTATTATTATTTCATTATGAGGTAGCACCTTCTAGAAGGTATTCTTGTAACAATTACAAAAATACCCCTCCTCCGTATACCGTATACCGTATACCCGCATCCGACTTCCGAAAAATACGAATACCATTAATCCAATAATATAATACCGGTATCCGGCTTAAACCAAATCCCACCAGTATTATTCTTCCGATTATTATTCCTGTAACAATTACATGAATAAAATCAAAAACCCTGCCGTAACAGCTTACGGCTGCCATAACAACTTACAGCCTCTACATATTTCGCCTGAACGAGGGAACCCTCTGTGTGGGACTCTAAAGACTCGACAGTACGCTGGCAGTGGGTTTAACCACAAGCACGTCAGCGGCACTAGCTGTGCGTAACGGCTACCCAGGTACTTGACGAAAAGGTGGCCGACGAGCGAACCCATCACAACCCTTACGAGCCTGCAAGCAACACTTACCGTACAGTCCGGTCTCTTCGTCTAATACGTCGCATATGAAGTCTAGGGGTGGTAAATGTCAGACCCCAGTAACTTTATAAGTCATGCTGATTTATGGCTCATAACAGTTCGAGAAACTACTGATAACACTTATCAGTAATCCTCGAGAACCCTGGCCAGGGATTTAGGTGTTATAGCCGATCAAACATAGCGCGACATCAACTCCCTATACCGGGAGAGACGAAACCCCTCCTATCGCTCACTGTCTCCATATGATTCGGGACTGTACCCAAAATCCACCTGTTTGCACGACTCAGTAGAGCCGTGGTAGGGAGGAAATTAAAGTACAGTGGGAATCACACAAGACTCTATGACGATCTCGGGTCTACAGACTAACCTGTACAAGTATCACTAGAGAACTGCTATCTGACAATAAGTATATATACCATCTAGGAGTTCTCAGCGAGTCCTGTTCGGTGTACCCATTCTCCAATGGGCACCTGTGTACAATCTTTGATGTCAAACATCAATGGTTGTGGAATCAATCATTGCCCCCAGGGTCAAGAAACGTACACACTAGTCTAATCTGGTAATACCGATGCCCTGTCTCGATGTACCCTCGACTAGGAACTATTGAAGGATATGCTTGTAGACTGCCCAGGTCCCACCAGTATGATCTCATCATAATCCTGGTAGTCAAGCATAGTCCTAAGGGCTTTATCAACACATCACATATTATGATAAAGATAAACCAGATAGCATACTATCATTTCGAGCAAAGATTGTTTCTGTACATATACATGTCTAGTATCCTATACAATACAGGCCTCTAGGGCATACATATCCAACAATCTCCCACTTGCACTAAGGCCTGTAATTAATGCAATAAGTACCAGCTAGAACCAGTTTCCGGCGTACCGCATGCCCAACAGCTCAAACAGTTTCTCAAACTGTACTTGAGGGATAGCCTTAGTGAATGGATCTGCTGTGTTGTCTTTCGTGTCTACTCTCCGTACCTCGATTTCCTGGCGATCCACTATCTCCCTGATGAGGTGATACCGCCTCAAGATATGTCTGGATTTCTGATGGGACCTCGGTTCCTTTGCCAAAGCCATGGCTCCATTGTTATCGCAATACAGAGGTATTGGATTAGCAATGGATGGAACCACTTGAAGTTCTGAAATGAACTTCCTCATCCAGACCGCTTCTTTTGCGGCATCATTAGCAGCAATATACTCAGCTTCCATCGTGGAGTCAGCGACGGTATCTTGTTTGGAACTCTTCCAACATACCGCCCCTTCATTTAGAGTAAATACAAACCCTGAGATGGATTTACTATCATCCTTGTCGCTCTGGAAGCTGGAGTCGGTAAAACCCTCCATTTGGAGATTTCCGTTACCATACACCAAGAACATTTCTTTAGTTCTTCTCAAGTACTTTAGAATGTTCTTCACAGCAGTCCAGTGTTTCTCCCATGGGTTGGATTGATACCTGCTTACTGCACTTAGTGCATAAGCTACATCTGGGCGAGTACATAACATCGCATACATTATAGATCCTACTGCCGAAGCATAGGGTATATTGCTCATGCGAGCCCTCTCCTCATCAGTCTTTGGAGACATCTCTTTGGAGAGGGTGATCCCATGACAAGCGGGTAAATTACCCCTCTTGGAATCTTCCATACTAAACCTCTTTAGTATGGTGTCAATGTATCTCGATTGGGACAATCCCAATAATTTCTTAGATCTATCTCTATAGATCTTTATCCCCAAAATGTACGAGGCATCGCCCAGGTCTTTCATGGAGAACCTTTGCGATAAGAATAGTTTGACCGATTGTAGCATAGGAATATCATTTCCTATCAAGAGAATGTCGTCCACGTACAATACGAGGAATGTAACAGTACTCTCTACAATCTTTTTATAAATACATGGTTCATCCACATTTTTGATAAAACCAAACTCTTTGATTGTATCATCAAAGCAGATGTTCCAACTCCGTGATGCCTGCTTTAATCCATAGATGGATTTAAGCAGCCTGCATGCTTTTCCGCTGCTCCCACTATCAATGAAGCCCTCTGGCTGATCCATAAAAACGCATTCTTCTAAATCACTATTTAGAAATGCCGTTTTAACATCCATCTGCCAGATCTCATAATCATAGTAAGCAGCTATAGCAAGCAAGATTCGAATGGATTTGAGCATCGCGACTGGTGAAAAAGTTTCATCATAGTCCAAGCCCGGTCTTTGACGAAATCCTTTTGCTACCAGCCTAGCTTTATAGGTCTCCACCTGACCATCCACACCAATCTTTCTTTTAAAGATCCATTTGCACCCTATGGGTTTTACTCCAGAAGGTGCATCCTCCAAAGTCCATACTTTGTTGGTGTGCATGGATTCCATTTCGGATCTCATGGCATCCAACCATTTCACTGAGTCACCACTCGTGATAGCTTGCTGAAAACTAGTAGGGTCATCATCATCCATGATGCAATCTTCTCTATCGCCGTCAATTAGAAAACCGTAGTATCTATCAGGTGGGCGAGAAGTCCTACTAGATCTACGGAGTGGCTGAGGTATGTCAGGTTCTATTGAAACCTCAGGTTCAATCAAATCATCGGTAATGGTTTGTGCATCTAGAACTTCTTCCAGTTCTACCGCATTGCCAACAGTATCATTTGTAAAAAATTCATTTTCTAAAAATGTGGCATACTGAGAAACAAACACCCTTTGTTCCTCCTTATGGTAGAATAGATATCCATACGAGTGTTTTGGATATCCCACAAATTTACACAAAACCGATCGTGTCTCAAGTTTTTCTGGATTCTGCTTTTTCACATAAGCCGGACAACCCAATACCTTAACTCTGTTAAGAGATGGTATCTTCCCGTACCATATCTCATATGGAGTGGTAGACACGGATTTGGTTGGAACCCTATTCAATAGATAAATCGCAGTCTCCAATGCGTGCCCCCAAAATGATATTGGTAGCTCAGCATCACTCATCATAGATCGTACCATATCTAATAATGTGCGATTCCTCCTTTCCGATACACCGTTGTGCTGTGGTGTATACGGAGGAGTGAGCTGAGAGAGAATCCCATTCTCTTTTAGGAAATCTAGAAACTCTGAGCTTAGATACTCACCTCCACGATCCGATCGAAGTTTCTTGATACTTAAGCCTGTTTGTTTTTCTACTTCAGATTTATATTCCTTGAACTTTTCAAAGGCTTCGGACTTATGTTTCAACAAGAACACGTGCCCGAATCTCGATAAATCATCAGTGAAGGCTATGAAGTATGAAAAACCACCTGTAGCATGTGTAGACATTGGTCCACATACATCACTATGTATGAGGCCTAAGAGTTCAGTAGCTCTCTCTCCGTGTCCAGTAAACGGAGTTTTGGTCATTTTACCTTTGATGCAAGACTGGCAAGTCGCATAAGATTTATATTCAAACGAGTTTAAATATCCATCTTTATGTAGCTTGGTCAGTCTTGTTTCATTAATATGACCTAGTCTACAATGCCAAATGAAAGCTTCATTTATGTCTGAAACCTTTCTTTTGTTTCCGTGTTGTATATGAAAAACTGTATGCTGATTTAGGATGTATATCCCGTTATTTAATGTTCCATACCCAATCAACTCTTGATTAAGATTAATGTTCATAACATTAGATTGCAATACGAAATTATATCCAGCATTGTCCAACAACGATACAGATATAATATTACATAACATCGAAGGTACAAAATAACATGGGTTCAAAACCAATACAGAACCCGACAGCAATCCAAGATGATACTTTCCCACTGCAGTAGCATGTACTGAGGAACCATTCCCAACCCGGAGAGTGTGATCACCTTTCTTTAACAACCTGCTATTTCTCAACCCCTGCATACAATTGCAGATGTGAGATCCTGATCCAGTATCTAATACCCAGGAAGCAGAGTTAATTGAAAAACAGTTTTCTGTTACAAACACACCTGAAGTGGAAGCATCACCATGCTTCTTCTTCTGGAGGTCGGCCAAGTATTTAGCACAGTTTCTCTTCCAGTGCCCAGTCTGGTGGCAGTGGAAACATTCCCCACGTCCTGTCGCGGCAACCCCTTTCTTGTCCCTTCCCGATGCCTTTTTCACTCCGCCTCTCTGCTTGATGGGATTCTTCTTCTTCTTCTTTCCCTTGGCCTTGGCTTTCGGGATGGAGGAAGAAGATGGCCCATCAATAAGAGCGGGAGTTTTCGCTACCTTTAGCGTGCTCTCTGCACTCCTCAACATATTGAGGAGTTCTGGTAAAGACTTCTCCATTTTGTGCATGTTGAAGTTTACAATGAATTGAGCAAAGGCAGGGGAAAGGGACTGCAGAACAATATCAACATATTGCTCGTTCTCCATGGTCCAACCCAGGTCCTCAAGTTCTTCGATAAGTCCAATCATCTTCAATACATGGTCACCTACAGACGTGCCAGCAGCCATGCGCATCTGAAACAACTTTTGAGATGCCTCGTATCAGAGAGTACGAGATTGCTCTCCATACAACTCCTCTGTATGGAGAAAGATGGATTGGACACCCATCTTCTCGTGCTGCTTCTGATGTTCATTGTTCATAGAAGCTAGCGCGAGGCACTTGGCTGTTGCGCAGTCTGTATCCCATTTCTTGCGGATTTCTTTATCCGCAACTGAAGAATCAGGGCCTGGGCTAGGAGGGGCTGGAGTAGTCAGGACGTATGCGACCTTATCATATGTCAGGGCAATATTCACGTTCCTTAGCCAATCTTTGTAATTCGGTCCAGTGAGTTTGTTTTTGTCTAATAAAAGTTTAAGTCCCGACATTGGTATCTGCTATTAGGAGATAGAAAAGAAGTCATTCAGCGATTGCTCTTGCATAATTAGATTGGTTATTAATCTTATCTAATTGTTGTCTCCCACTGCTTTTTATCAAATTTTCCTTCAAACCTAAAAGGAAAACTAGCCAGGATAAATTGCAATCTACAAGTTCGCTAACCGAAAAGTGCAAAATTCTCCCGGGAGTAACTTTTACTCACAGTGGGATCGGGATCCAACTATCATATAGAAGGTATGCAATCTCATTGCAAATCTCAACTCTTGAAATTCCCGATATGATTTTTACCCCTAGTGACTTATGACCTTAACTATGGTCAATAAATCATAAGTACTAGTCAAGTTCAACCCGCCATTTCGTGATTGATTTAGACCCACCCACATGACCCTTAACTATGGTCAACAAAGTCATGAGAATGCCCTAATCGATCGCATCAAATGCTTTGTAAGAATTCATCACTTAGCTACCGTACACCACGCCTTAACTATGGTCAACAAACGTGTCACGAATACTAAGTACTCTGCTTCTTAAAATGGCGGAGGGCAACGGATGGTTTTTATGAAAACCTTTAACGTTTTGAACTTGATATCGTTGTAGAATCGAGTGGGAAGGAGTGGTTTAAGCTCCAGTTTTAAAAATCGATTGGTTTTGTAGTATCTTTCTAATTTTGCTAAAGAGGTCACTCCTGGTGAAGGGATCTCGGCTCTTTCCTTATCGAATAAGGTGCTGGATATGAAAATATCACGATGCAAAGCAAAGTTAGATCAACTATAAAATCAAATCGAGTTCTTTGTATCATTTTCCAGTTTTGCTAAAGGGGTCATGATTGGAATGATTTAGCGTGCTTGCGCTTTCTAAAAGATAGATCAAAAATATTTGTAACCGCAATCAAGAACGGCGTCGCTTTGCAGCTAGCCGGTGAGTACGGGTCGGTCTACAGGGATGTTGTGAATTTCCTAATCGCGCTAACGAGTTAATTCCGAAGGGTGTTCGGATTGATTATTAAATCTAAAAAATGAAGTTGTATGATACTAGGATTAGAAACTTGCTAGGATTAGGTTTAGGGAAAATTTGGTAAACAAAGATCTACATCTCTTTCCATTGCCTTTAATTAAAAATATCATATTAGTGTTATGGTAAATCTTAACAAAGGGGATTAGGATGATTGGAAAGATTGATTCTTCCTCTAGATCCTTGTCCTTCCTTTCTTAATCTTTACCCTAACCTCTATGGAAAACCTTAAAATCCGGGCCTTTAGACTACGGAATCACCGTTACCTCGAGGGTAGAGTGACGTAGGGCGCGGAATAAGAAGGTATGCATGGAGTTCTAATTTTCATAAAAGACTGGCAAAGAAAAGAGATGAGAGATCTTCGTCTCTCAAATCCTTCCCCATTCCTAACCCTAACAAGCGAGGAAACTACTCGCTCATTAGGGAATTGAAAAACATTTATCTAGGGCAAGGAATTAAATTTATCTAGGGCAAGAATAGAAAATTAACCTAGAGCAGAAAATAAAGAACTTACAAAAATGATGCTCTCCAAAAGAATGCTGAAATTTATTAAAGAAGGGAGGCATAAGAAATTACAATGAGTAGAGTTCCTATTTATAGAGAATAGGAAACCCTAGGTTACAATTGATTTGCATGTCTATATTTACCAAAATATCCTTAGGAAGACCTAGTCAAAGTAGACTTCAAGCTTTGGTAAAATTTTATGTCTCTTTAAAAGAAAGTATTGGGCCTTGGATCTTTGGGCTTCCTTATTATTTGGTTCTTTATTAAAATAGGTTCTATGTTTCTTCCAGATCTCCAGTGAATAATTGCGGTGGGCTTTTAACCGTTCGCTTTGTAATCTTGGATCTTGCATTGCCTTGTACTTTGTGAATTTTATCTTCGATGTAGGCTTGATCAAGAGTCTTCTGTTTGTTGGTCAAAGTCCACTTTTTCCTCGTCTTTACATCGTTTTCACTGTTTTCTGTCTAAGAATCTGTAACCTGTAACGTGTAGCAGACATGCGTCAAAAGCACCTGTTTATTTGTAAAAAGAATAAGAATAGGGAATATAATAATGCAATATTATGATATGAACAAATACCCCCAAACTTATCTTTTGCTCGTCCTCGAGCAAACTTATTTTTATTTACTAAAATCCTAACCGCACTTTCGCAGGGAAACGCGATTGCACTGAGCACATGCAACAAGCCGTTAAACCTCTAGGTGTCCCTAGTAGGAGGAGTGTTGTCTCCTGAGGGTTTTCAGCGGATTACACCCACAAAATCCTATCAACTCGGCCCATTGACTTTTGTTTTCCAATTAGGTTTTCTAACAAGGAATTCTATTATCTTCGACTTGTAAATTATCCACCCATATTCTTCACGCTTTCTCATCATTTAACTTAAGATCATATATGTTCTGCAGACCTACTTAGCTTTCGGCATTTCTTAAGTTTTCCTTCTAGGGTTCCATCTCCACTTAGGAATTTTTATCAGCTCTATTAAAGATACAAGTTCTATTCTTCACTCCTTTCTCTCATCTAAACTCCAATCACATATCCCCACGTGTGTGTAAATATCACCCCTACACTTGGAAATTCAAATCAAGCAATCATACTCTTGTCCGTTGTCCAAAGCACTTGTGAATTTTCACTTTCACATCCTTCATGCGACTGTTAATACTTCTTGAGGTACCAACAACCGATTACAAGATGCGTTAGCGTTTTAAAGCGTACTTCCTAGTTTTGCAACACCCAAGGCTTTTAGCAGTGGCTCCCAAACCAGTTGGTCTAAGGCACTAGGTGATGAAGCACCCTCGCTAAATATTTTTCTATTTTTACAGCCTTAAGTAATCACAAAAAACCAGTGTCCATTTTTTTCTTTATCCACTTTTTTTTTCTTTTTCATTGTGCTAAGGACTTTAGACAAGAGTATTTCAAGGTCTCTTCTACTAATCCAAGTTTCAAGGTGCGTGTTTGTGCAATTTTGTAGGGTATACATTTTCAGAATCTAGATTTAAGCTAGGAACTATTTTTCAAACTTATACTCTAATAAGAACATCAATACTCTTCCCTCATTTTGACTTAGCCCAAGAAGTGAACCCAAAATTTGCCTATTTCTAAATAAAGTACAAGGCATATACTTTCTACCGTTAAACTTTAAAGAATATTATTTTTAGGGTTTTTAATTTACTAAGTCTAAGATCTAGTTGTTCCTAGCTAGTTAACCTATTCGTCAAACTCAAGTCAATTAGCCAAAATTGAATACATTAATTTTTAATTTTTGAAAATTTTCAATTTTTATGGGTTTTCAAATAAATATGCAAATGCAAAAATATGTACAAATGAATGCGAAGGAAGAAGACGTACCGAGCATACCCCCAAACTTGAACTTGACAGTGTCCTCACTGTCATGCTAAACCAAGAGGGTCAAAATACCGGCACTCCCCTGTTTATTATTTTTTTTTATTTTTAATGTTTTGAAATTTTTTTTTATTTTTTAGAGAAAAAGAAAACAAAAATATATATACATATATACAAAGGTTCCCCCAAACTTAAGCTTGGCCTTGCACAAGCCAAAAGTTAGCACCAACCATTCAAAAATCTTATCGTGGAAATGGTATAGTTGGTGCAAGAAAATGAGAAGCACGCGAGACCGTGTGAAAAGAAGAATGGTAGAATATGGTCTCGGTGGGGGAGAAGAATGGCGAAAAGAAGAAGGAAATGGAGTACGATCTTGAGGGTGTAAATCGAGTGAATAAATTAGCGCAATTTGTGATGACCGATGTGTTAAAAGCGATTGCGCTAACCTATCAACTCGTCGAGAAATGGGATCAAATCCCTCAAGATTCGCAAGAAAACATGGGTACGCCGAACTTGGTATTTGAGATGAAAGCGTCATGGTCACTTGCACGGTCGGAACAATAGGAAGGACGAAAGGAAGTGAATTAGGGATAATATCATTCTTACCGTAGTAAACTGTGTCGAACTGGAAAGATTCCATCAATGGTTCGAAACGACTGTAAGCAACCGAGTCTGAAGGATTAACTAACTCATCTGAAAATGCAAAGGACCCAAACTCGGGCGGTAAGACTTCAATATCGTCCGAAAAAGTGAAACACTCGTAAGTGTCATCGGCTGTGGGAACTGTGTCAGATTCAAAGGAAAAGTTTTCAAGCTCACAGTCGTCAAGTGTGACATGAAGTGTGGTCGGAACGATGGAAAAGAGGGAGGGTGATTTAGGTAAAGGTTCAAGAGGATAAATTGGAAAATCCGACACATCAAAGAAAAATGGTTCAACCTCAATATGATCCTCACCACTCTCCTCAATATTATCCTCAATATTCAACTCATCCATGCCATTATCATCAAAATCAAGACGCATATGAGATTCGGGAGAAACATTTAATAACTCGGGATGATGATTTGAACATAAAATCTCAAGTAAATCGACAGGTTCATCATCCGAAATATTCCCGGCGTCTATATCCTCAATCAAGTGAAAATCAATTTTTTAGACACCTCATCAAAAGCATGGATATCTATCGATTTAGGTTCTAGAGTGGAGGTGTAAAGGTCAAACGGATTAGGTGCTGTTTCACTCGAAGGGGTTCCTCACAATTTGGCAAATCAAACATTACAAAATCACACAACTCATTTTTATTTTCAACAGGTGAACTATTTAGGGCAATCGATGGAAAACAGGAGTTGTGGGTTTCAATTGGGTAAGGGTAGGTTTGATGTGAAAATCCTCTCTCATTCTCACTCTGTCCAACTGCCTCCTCATACATTGGAAAATTTGGAGCTAGCGGGACACTAGCTACCGGTTCAGCAGGTTGCATAAGGGCGGCCACGGACGCTTCCACATTCCTAACCATTTTATTTGTTGCGGCGATATACGCCTCCAACGCCTCTTCTAAACTAGACTTAGGTGGTAAGGGGGTTTCGGTAAAAGATTCGAAATTGTTTGGATATGTGAAACTCCCTAATGGCTGTGTAGAAGCAGTGTCTAGTGAAGGTGGAAACGTCGGGTAGGACTGATAGGAAGTGGGTGGTAGGACGGGGGTAGGGTCAACATATGGATAAGAAGGTGAATAGTCGTGTGGATCCCTAGAACTAGATGAGTAGAGAGGGGTGAAATATCGACTGCGAGATTGAGCAATATGCTTAGCAATGGACATCGGCCTAGGAGTGACAGAAGGACTTGAAGAAATGGTATCAACATATGGAAGTGGTGAAGGTTGACTTGGTTGACACAAAGTGGGTTGAAAAGTCAAACTGTTTCTCCTAGACTCCTCTATATGATCTTTCAACGATTTTTTAGGCATGGAAGGATCGTCTTTAAATTGACCGAACACATTGACATATGACGCAAAATTAGGTTCGGGATACCAAAGTTCGGCGAGAGATTTTTTATGTGGGGTACCCATGTTAAAAGAAGAAAGGTGACAAAAAGGAAGGTTGGATGGTGCAAGGATTTATTTGGGGCTAAAAAATTTTGCAAGTTCTATAAAATATTTGTCCTTTTTATTTTCATTTTTCATTAATTTTTTCTTTCTCTTTATTTGGAAAAATTTTGTTGCAAAAAGATTTTAAGAGAAAAGATATGCAACAGCAAAATATTTTATAGAAAAGATATGCAACAACAAAATATTAGTTGCAATTGGTTAATATTTGAAGCATATCACAAGAATCTTTATTTGGAAAAAATTGTTGTGAAAAGATATTCGACAAAAGATATGCAACAACAAAATATTTCTTGCAATCAATTTAGTTCAAGCGGGGCCCAAAAATCCTGCACAAGACTTGTTATATGGAAGGCAATATATTTTATAGCTCACAGAATCTTGCAGGAATTTTCAGAAAAGATATTTCAAAAACTACGGAGGAGAGAGACAGGAAACTTACAGTGCAAATTTCACACGAAGAGGCACCAGGCCCACCGCGTTTCCGCCGCACTATGGCCCTTCAGACCGCGTTTCCGCGGTTGTTTCAGAAGCTCGGTTCCCCAAAATTTTTTCCGTGCGATGATTCGTCAAGACGGCCGCATTTTCGCGGCCTAATGTGGGTTTTGGCCGCGGAAACGCGGCGGGGTGGGGGGTTCACTGCTCCAAAATTTTTCAGCCTCTCTGTTTTGAAAATCCCCCTCTGTTCCAATCTTTTGATTTCAGTTTCGCTTTCTGGATTTTTCCAGATCCGTCTCGATTGTTCCTGCAAAAATTCAACCACCAAGTATCCCTTCCAAAAAATAACAAATGATATATATTTTTATATTTTTTTTGATTTTTTTCAGATTTTTATGATTTTTTAAATTTTATGATTAACCCGAAATTGCGAAAAGGAAAGTTCTACGCCATCCCCGGCAACGGCGCCATTTGATTGGAATGATTTAGCGTGCTTGCGCTTTCTAAAAGATAGATCAAAAATATTTGTAACCGCAATCAAGAACGGCGTCGCTTTGCAGCTAGCCGGTGAGTACGGGTCGGTCCACAGGGATGTTGTCAATTTCCTAATCGCGCTAACGAGTTAATTCCGAAGGGTGTTCGGATTGATTATTAAATCTAAAAATTGAAGTTGTATGATACTAGGATTAGAAACTTGCTAGGATTAGGTTTAGGGAAAATTTGGTAAACAAAGATCTACATCTCTTTCCATTGCCTTTAATTAAAGATATCATATTAGTGTTATGGTAAATCTTAACAAAGGGGATTAGGATGATTGGGAAGATTGATTCTTCCTCTAGATCCTTGTCCTTCCTTTCTTAATCTTTACCCTAACCTCCATGGAAAACCTTAAAATCCGGGCCTTTAGACTACGGAATCACCGTTACCTCGAGGGTAGAGTGACGTAGGGCGCGGAATAAGAAGGTATGCATGGAGTTCTAATTTTCATAAAAGTCTGGCAAAGAAAAGAGATGAGAGATCTTCGTCTCTCAAATCCTTCCCCATTCCTAACCCTAACAAGCGAGGAAACTACTCGCTCATTAGGGAATTGAAAAACATTTATCTAGGGCAAGGAATTAAATTTATCTAGGGCAAGAATAGAAAATTAACCTAGAGCAGAAAATAAAGAACTTACAAAAATGATGCTCTCCAAAAGAATGCTGAAATTTATTAAAGAAGGGAGGCATAAGAAATTACAATGAGTAGAGTTCCTATTTATAGAGAATAGGAAACCCTAGGTTACAATTGATTTGCATGTCTACATTTACCAAAATATCCTTAGGAAGACCTAGTCAAAGTAGACTTCAAGCTTTGGTAAAATTTTATGTCTCTTTAAAAGAAAGTATTGGGCCTTGGATCTTTGGGCTTCCTTATTATTTGGTTCTTTATTAAAATAGGTTCTATGTTTCTTCCAGATCTCCAGTGAATAATTGCGGTGGGCTTTTAACCGTTCGCTTTGTAATCTTGGATCTTGCATTGCCTTGTACTTTGTGAATTTTATCTTCGATGTAGGCTTGATCAAGAGTCTTCTGTTTGTTGGTCAAAGTCCACTTTTTCATCGTCTTTACATCGTTTTCACTGTTTTCTGTCTAAGAACCTGTAACCTGTAACATGTAGCAGACATGCGTCAAAAGCACCTGTTTATTTGTAAAAAGAATAAGAATAGGGAATATAATAATGCAATATTATGATATGAACAGGTCACTCCCGGTGAAGGGATCTCGGCCCTTTCCTCATCGAATGAGGTGCAGGATATTCAAGAATACCGCTATGCAAAACAAAAGCTAGAGTTACCCTTTTTCTTAAAAAATTTGATTCTACAACATCTTTAGGTTTCTCTTTTATCATTAATCACATTAATGTAGTCCCATCATTTACGTTTCCTAAACATCACAGAAAAGAAACGAAAAAATAGAACGTACGCTTATGCCATCCGCATTCGTCACTGGGTCCCGTCATGCACCGTTAGGTTACTTAACTAACGGCAGAGCGGGGACTGGACTAGTGCGGGTGCTAAACATAAGCAACGTTTATTATATATCTCATATATATAAATATAACCATTTCAGATCACAGATGAATGCATTGGATATACTAGGAATTCCGTATTTCATTCAAGACCTTAATGGAAGACGGATTCCACGGTCGCGATGAATAGCCAAACCCCCCCTTTAGACCCCTACGGGTGCGGCAAACTACCCGCCAAATTCCCGAAGTGTAGTAACCTCCCTCAACAATTGAGTAGGCCACTCGGCACTTTGAAAACCCGATAGTTTGTGCACCCTACCTTGGGTCTATCCTAGGAGCAAAAACAGTAAAAAGAAATTATACAAACGGTGGCTACAACCTCATCCCGGATGTATCCGTAAAACAATATTACATGGCTTTTTACAAATTACATGGAATGAAAGAAAAGAAAAAACGCTCTTCTCACACCCCCCGGCCATTCATCACGACGATCCAACACATTCATATACACATACCATCTCATGATATCCATATGTGCAACCCCCACTAATCGTCATATAGCAATTAGCGGACGTTTCAAACACATATCACAAAAATGAAAAACCCGATTAGCCAAACACTATTAGAATTTCGATCGATAATTTTAAACCATGCCAACACTTGACATGTTCCTGTACAAAAATCTTTTTAAAATTCTTTATATCCCAGGAACCTTAATTCTGCATTATATGAATACTGTAGAAAACTGAGTGAACATGGCTCCAAAATGGCGGCGGATTAGCGGCCAAACCATGGGTTTGGCCGCGGATCCGCGCGTCTTTTGTGGAGTCATGAGCGCAAATTTCTACAGTATTCTAATAAAAGCCTGCTTGTATTTTTAAGATATGTCAAATCAATTTTGGAGCACTTTCAAAAACTGACAGCAGCAAGGGTAGAAAACGAGTTTTCGGGAGAAAAAACTGTCGATCGTGCTTCTAACTTTTGGCTAACATCTAATTGTGGTTTAGTTAGGCTCTGATACCATGTTAGTGCATGTTGCATGCTCCCACAACTCTTGTGGCGCGGCGGAAGCGGTGAACAAAAATTTTCTTGGCACACAACACGCACTTAACTGAAGATCTTGTCTAAACCACAACTAGTATACCCTAACTAGAGATCTTATCTACTATGTTAGGGATTACACCTTGATGATACGGTCCTTCGGGTCTTCTCTTTGATGCAACTCCTTTGCTCCTTTCTCCTCTTTTGGTGAACTCCTCAATTCCTTTAGATGTTGTCGACGTTTTCGATCTCCGGCCACCGAAGACCTAGATGATCCACCCGAGAGTTTTCGTGCAAGCTTGAAACTCTTCACAAAAGTTTAACCTAGAGACCAATTTTGCTAGAATAGATCACTAGGATTATGTAGAGATGAATGTATTGGATTAGCTAGAAATCTATAGCATTTCTTTCTCTTAACCTTCTCTTGATTCACTTAACATTCACATTTCATGTGAAGCTATTTATAAGAAGAAGGAGAAGGAGGAGATGAGAAGGATTAAGTGTTTATCATAATGAAAGTGTTCAAGCATGATAAATAAAAAATTTAGCACTAAGAGAATTAATTGAAGCATGCATTATATAAATTAGTATCATGCTTCAATAGTAACTCCATAACAACAACCTTATCATGCTTGTACCTTTTAATTTCCATCTCATTTTATTTTTCATAAATGATGTTATTATTATGTCATTATGAGGTAGCACCTTCTAGAAGGTATTCTTGTAACAATTACAAAAATACCCCTCCTCCGTATACCGTATACCGTATACCGTATACCCGCATCCGACTTCCGAAAAATACGAATACCATTAATCCAATAATATAATACCGGTATCCGGCTTAAACCAAATCCCACCAGTATTATTCTTCCGATTATTATTCCTGTAACAATTACATGAATAAAATCAAAAACCCTGCCGTAACAGCTTACGGCTGCCATAACAACTTACAGCCTCTACATATTTCGCCTGAACGAGGGAACCCTCTGTGTGGGACTCTAAAGACTCGACAGTACGCTGGCAGTGGGTTTAACCACAAGCACGTCAGCGGCACTAGCTGTGCGTAACGGCTACCCAGGTACTTGACGAAAAGGTGGCCGACGAGCGAACCCATCACAACCCTTACGAGCCTGCAAGAAACACTTACCGTACAGTCCGGTCTCTTCGTCTAATACGTCGCATATGAAGTCTAGGGGTGGTAAATGTCAGACCCCAGTAACTTTATAAGTCATGCTGATTTATGGCTCATAACAGTTCGAGAAACTACTGATAACACTTATCAGTAATCCTCGAGAACCCTGGCCAGGGATTTAGGTGTTATAGCCGATCAAACATAGCGCGACATCAACTCCCTATACCGGGAGAGACGAAACCCCTCCTATCGCTCACTGTCTCCATATGATTCGGGACTGTACCCAAAATCCACCTGTTTGCACGACTCAGTAGAGTCGTGGTAGGGAGGAAATTAAAGTACAGTGGGAATCACACAAGACTCTATGACGATCTCTGGTCTACAGACTAACCTGTACAAGTATCACTAGAGAACTGCTATCTGACAATAGGTATATATACCATCTAGGAGTTCTCAGCGAATCCTGTTCGGTGTACCCATTCTCCAATGGGCACCTGTGTATAATCTTTGATGTCAAACATCAATGGTTGTGGAATCAATCATTGCCCCCAGGGTCAAGAAACGTACACACTAGTCTAATCTGGTAATACCGATGCCCTGTCTCGATATACCCTCGACTAGGAACTATTGAAGGATATGCTTGTAGACTGCCCAGGTCCCACCAGTATGATCTCATCATAATCCTGGTAGTCAAGCATAGTCCTAAGGGCTTTATCAACACATCACATATTATGATAAAGATAAACCAGATAGCATACTATCATTTCGAGCAAAGATTGTTTCTGTACATATACATGTCTAGTATCCTATACAATACAGGCCTCTAGGGCATACATATCCAACAAATGCGACGTTAAGATATTCTTGCGAGAAACGTTCGATTCGTCTCGACTTGTGAAAAATTGTCGAGGCGGCTCGACTCGTGAGATAAAGCCTTAGGCAGTGGGCATAAAAGAAGCCTGTTTCCTAAGCATTGGGACCCTGCGAGTTGGCCCAAAACGGTCTCTTGCATACCATCCACGGGTCTCACTCCCCAACGTCGAACTTCGACAAGGAGGGAAGCAACCGCTTACAAGTCCTCTCGACTCGTAAGAGGGAAAAATTCTCTTGTAGGATCCTTACGACTTACAAGAGAAAACCACACTTAGGAATCCTCACGATTCCTAAGGAGAAAAACCCGCCCACGAGATCCTCTCGATCCGTAGGGAGAAAAGTCTCTATGAAACCCTCACGGCTCATAGAGTCGAAAAGTCTTAGGCAGCAGATCTGAACCTGCAGCGTAAGCCCTCGCTATCTCATGAAGAAATCAAGAAGCTTACTCTATTACCTGCTAATTGTGACGACATGCTGAGAAAGTGGAAAAGCAACAGAAAGAGCACCCGGTTTACGTTTGATCAAGTGTTCAAGACGTATTCATTCATGCATGGGCAAAAAGACTCAGGACAAAGATATATAATAAAGACAAGCTGGGATAGAAAAAAATTTCCATTAATATTGCCCGAAGTTCTTACAGTCATAAAAACAATAAACGAAAGTTACAATGGAATAACCTCAGATCCAGGGCATGGATTGAGGAATTCAAAAGCGATCCTATCTATGACTTTCCAAGCCTCGCGGACCATCCTAGTGTGCTCCCTTTCGCGAGCACAAGCGTCAGGGTCCCTCTCAATGTCTTCCACCCTCCGATAAGCAGCGAGTATGGCAGACTGTTGAAAGACCTCGTGCAAGAGGTCAATAAGACTGTCTCGCCGTCTCTTCGAGATAAAGTTCAATAGTGTAGCGTCTTGAAAAGTCGTTTTGGTATTTTCTTGAAATTCGGTGAAAATTCGGTATTTTTCCGAAAACCGTCTTTCTCGATATTTTGCAGTTTTGGGCTAATTATACCTTAAATGGATAGGTAATTACTTGTTTTTAGTAGCTAATGAGTTATTTATGAAATTTTGGTCATCTAAAAATTTTTCCCTATTTTTCAATTTTTTAATATTATTTTAAGCCGGTAAGAAAATACATTAAATAAGCGATAAATACAAATTTTTCCGGGCTAATTTTAATCTCTAAAATCATGATAATTATAATCTAGTGATAACATAAATTTTTAGTAATTTATTTTGATTTTTAACCAATTTTTATGAATTGAAACGAATTTATTGAATTTTAGGCTAAAACTTGCAATTTTTGAGTTGTAGGGGGCCTTTTTGCATAAAATTTCTTTTGTAAAACCCCTCTATCTTTTCCCTCAGCCCTAGAACAGCCCAACCCTGACCAAGACCAGAAAATTCTGGGCTCCTTTCTTTGGTTGCCTTCTTGTGTGAAATTGGGGTTGTTTTTTGGGTTTATTTTAATTTAAATGAATAAAGTATGATACATTGACTTGGAGACTTGACCCATGACCTTCCCCACTTGCCCACACCCTCCACCATCCCTCTTCTGGCTGAAAATTTCCAGCAGCCCTTCACCTTCCTCTTTTCATTTCCTCCAAAATTTCATCAAAATTGCTACAAAAATCCATATAAATCCACAAATTTGTTTACAAAACCAAAACAAATCCTTGTGCTACCTCTTCTCAAACCTAATATAGTTGAAAACATGTGGAAAGGAGGCATTTTTGGAGCAAATTTTCTTGCTTGATCCATAGATCAAGAGGTATAATTCCATCAAAGTTACTTTCTTTGTTGCAAATTCCTTTAAATGCTTGGTTTAGTGTTAATTTTAGTGTTAATCCTAATATAGTTTCTTTTAGTTAATGGTTGATATTAAGCTAGGGTTTTAGAAACCATGTATTAGTTAATTAAATTTATTTTGCTAGCTAGTGTTTTGCTAACCTTAATCTAAGTGGTTAACTTGCTTATTAGGCTAAAATCTAGTGTTAAATTAAGATTTTTCATATAAAGTTTGGTTTATGTTTGCTAATTACAAAAATCAAGAGAAGGTTTTGTTTATGGAAATTAGGTTTTTAAGCTTAGTTAATGGTTTAAAATTTGTGTATTGGCTAGCTATTTGGTTAGTTTGGATGTTGGTGTTGGATGGTGTTAACTTTGTCGCTAGATTGTCGATGTTTGCATCAAATTGCAATTTCTAGCTTGCTAGCTTATGATTCAAGAAATGGTTGTTTATGGAAATAGGATTGGAATCATTGCTATTGTGTTGTAATTAGTGTTTGTAGATTGCTTGTAGTGTGCTTGGATAATCATGCTATATTGTAGTCGTTTTGTCGCAAATCGGCGATTTTGCACCGATTTTGGGACGCAATGCTTACTAGTTTTGTATAAAAATTATGTGATGAATTAATTGTGACATCTTGATGATTGTGTTGGCTTGTCCTACGACTTTTAGGATGCGTGAGTGCGGTTTTTTTGGGTAGTCGGGTTTTAATTTTGCCGGGCGACCCAAATCGGCGTTTTTGGCAGTTTTTGCGATTTTCGCGTGTGTTCCGCGCACTTTGCGCACGTTGTACCTAGTTAGCGAACTTTAGTAGTTTCGTTGGGGTTTTGCGTCGTTCTTGATATGTAACCTTATATTTGGTACTGATGTAAATTCCAGGTTCGGTCGCGGAAACGTCAGACGCGGCGCGAAAGGGAAAGGTGGTGATTGGACACAGCTAGCCAGGGATTCCGGTGAGTAGATTTAACATCTACGGGGGACGATCGTTTGGATGGCGCAAGTCGCCCGATTGATTTAGTAAACTGGAAATAGTAAATTGGATAATCACTTGTGACATTAGAATAATAATACTGGCATGATAATTGCTGCAATTAGATCAATAGGTTATACCCATATACGCAAACTCAATTGTAGGACACATGCACCATTACCAGGTCTTTATATGCAGCACGAGCACTATTCATGTTTACACACACACCCTGGTAATTGCCATGCCACCACACTAGATAACTTTTAAATTGAAACCTTTTACTAATTGATACTTAAACTGGTACTATTGCCTTTAATTCCTTAAAAATGAAACTGTAGTATTGCTAGTCATGTGCATGTACTTCATCATATTAAGTGTTCATGCTTAATACATTAATCACACATCGCATCTTGATTATTGATATCATACGCATTCATTATCATTGATATATGCACTTATGAGGATTTCTTGGGATTTTATGATATTGCTGGATTTCGGGGGAAAACCGCAAAATTTCTAAACTTATTATATTTTTTTAAAATATGTAAATTGCGGTTTTCTAGTGATGTAAGTGTCGTCCACCATGAGTTTGCTGTGGTTTTTGGAGACCCGTTTCGAGGAGTTGGATGAACCGTTTCGGGTACATGGTGGGCCCGGTAGGGTACCCCGGGGCAAGAAGCTCGTGGTGATGACGATGAGCCTGGCAGGGGACGGATTACCTACCGGTGACTTCATTGGGCACGGCAGATATCCAGAGGATACCGACCGGGGCCGCGAGAGGATGATATATTGATACTGAGATGGGTCAGCCGGATGGCTGAGGCCAGAGACACTATGACATGGATTTATGAGATTTGAGACAGCTTTTGGGTGTCGTTGCTGGACACCGATTTTCGTCGATTCATTGACATTATGCTGGCATTCTAAAAGAGTTTCAAAAACAAAAAGAGATAAAATATTTCTTATATATACCTATTGAGACCTCAGATATTCATGTTGCATACATATTAGCACACTGATGTTATATACACACCTGCTAGTGCATCCAGTCATACCTGTATTATAGATGCTAGGATGCTTGTGTGCATGCATACGATAGCCTTTGTAGATGTTATTTATTACTCACGAGTTGGCAACTCACCCCCGTTGTGCCACAGTCTTTTGCAGGTCCGCTCCGTCAGTTCAGTAGCGGCGGGCGCACTTGTGCTTTTGCCTCTTTTGCCTGAGCTCGAGAGTTGCTCATAGGTGGGTTATGTTATCATTTTTGTACCACCTTGTATATTCTTTGTATCTAGTGTACTCCATCTACTGTTTCTACCAGATTATTGTATATTGACCTAGAGATGAGACTGTGAGGTTTGTGGATTTTATGCTGTATTTTGGGGTCGAGCTCACTTGAGCCGACATGCTACTTTTCTCATACTTCCTTATGCTTTATTATGCTTGTTGTCATTTACATTGCGTGGGATTTGTGACCGCCTTATTGCGAAGAGCTAGCTCCCGCTTGGGGATGCCTTATTTGTTGGTTTTACATATATTTTTGTTGTACCCATTTTGGGGGCCAGTATTTACAAAGGAGACTCTGCCGAAATTTTCGGGAAAAATTGGTATTGTTTTTAAAAAAGTGTTTTACATGACTTATTTGATAACTCGCTTTCAATTGATTGGGTTTTCTTCACTCTTTTGCTTCATTGGTTTTGTTTTCTGGGCTTTGGCTTACTTATTTTACGGACGCCTTTAGACGTTTCGTAAACTTAAGTGCCAGTCATGTTCCGTACCCTGCGGGTCATGACAAAGTTGGTATCAGAGCGATAGGTTTTACCTTTGTGAGTGTAGGATGACCCTTGGTAGATGGAGTAAGTGACTTAAGCAGGGTAACGTAGCGTGCGTATGTCCGCGGCATACTTACGATACGGTACTCCGCCTAAGTGACTTTAGGGTATACTTGCTTGAAAATTCTTTCTTCAATTCAGTGTATCCTATGATCCTATTGCACTGTCCTTACTATCCGTTTTCCTGTAACAGCCACTATGCCGCCGAAGGCTACGAGGGCACAGAGGGCTGCCGCCAGAGACGAGATTCGAGCTGGCTCGTCCGAGACTAGGACTGAGCAGGGTGGTATGCCTACGCCGCAGGGACAGACCGATCCACCTTCCCCAGGCCGTATGGATAGGCTCGAGACCGGTATGGAGGAGTTGCGACAGATGATGGGGGGCATGCAGGAGCTGCGTCAGATGGTAGGATCCCTAGTTGCAGCCAGTCGTACACCGAGGCCGGATGACGTACCTACTACCTCACAGACGACCATGATACCTGCTCCTACTACCACCACCGTGGCCATTCCGGTTTCACTACAGGATTTCATGAGACTGAGACCTCCAGTATTCACCGGCACCGAGACAGCGGAGGACCCACAGACGTTCCTTGACAGTTTAGCCAGGATCTGCCATTCGCTGAGATGTTCGGATGATCGATGGGTAGAGCTTGCGAGTTTCCGACTAGAGGGTCTCGCGCAGACATGGTGGGAGTCAGTCTTGAGAGGTCGAGCTGCAGATCTACCGCCTATGACTTGGGCCGAGTTTACAGCGGTCTTTCTAGCCCGTTTCCTTCCAGAGAGCGTTCGTGACGCCAGAGCTCGCAGCTTCGAGGCCTTAGTCAAGACACCTGGGATGACGGTATCTGAGTATGATATCCAGTTTACACAGTTATCCCGATATGCTCAGTATTTGGTGGATACCGAAGAGAAGATGGTGAAGAGGTTCGTACAGGGACTTGATGCCCAACAATATCTTGCCATTGGCGCCCAGCACTACGACACTTATTCAGCTGCTATGGATACGGCATTGCGGATGGAGGCACGCATATCACGGACTTCGGCCGTTTCTGGGCCGAAGAGGATGCGCACCGATGTACCGCCTCAGAGGCAGCGCGCCTGATTCTTTCCGAGAGATAGGCCTGGCAGAGGATTTGGGCGGGGACAGTTATATGGTTCTTACCCCCAGGGGCAGCAGCCGTCGCCAGGATGTTTTGGGTGCGGGAGTCTGCACCATCTTGTCAGAGACTGTCCGGTGAGACGACAGGGAGCAGCGACAGTTCCGCATGTGACCCTACCACCATCACCACCCCCTCCTCAGAGAGCCCTACTTCCTACCCCAGGCGATGCTCCACGCCAGCTAGGTGCACCCAGAGGCCGTGGACGTGGCGGTCCTGTTCAGAGAGGATGAGGAGGCAGAGGCCGAGGTCGAGGTCAGCCGCTATCGGTGGAGGACAGGCCCGAGTATTTGCTTTGACATCGCAGGATGCGCAGGCATCCAATGCCGTAGTGACAGGTACCTTGCCAGTTTGTTCTTTCGACGCACGGGTATTATTCGACCCAGGTTCCACACATTCGTACGTATCTACACACTTTGCACCGATGTTGGGCCGTGAGTCGTCGTCGTTAGATCAGCCGCTTGTTGTTGTTACTCCGGTAGGCGAGTCGTTTGTTGCTCGGTTTGTATTTCGTTTGTGTTCCGTTCGTATCGGGGAGAGGGATTCATCAGTTGATTTGATACTCCTCGATATGTTGGACTTTGATGTGCTTCTGGGCATGGATTGGCTAGCCACTTGTTATGCTTCGGTGGACTGCCGTGAGAAGGCAGTCAGATTTAGCTTTCCGGAAGAGCCAGTCCTTGTTATTCAGGGAGACCGCAGTGTCGCCCTTCCCAGCTTAATTTCGTCTCTTCGTGCTGGTCAGCTCTTGCGGAAGGGATGTCAGGGATTCTTAGCGTCTATTTGTGATACTCGAGCTGCAGAGGTTCCGTTAGACCAGGTCCCGGTAGTTTGTGAGTTCCCTGATGTTTTCCCTGATGAGCTACCCGGGCTACCGCCTGAGCGCGATGTTGAGTTCTGCATTGATTTGATTCCCGGCTCGGGGCCTATTTCTATACCGCCTTATCGGATGGCCCCGGCAGAGCTTCGAGAGCTGAAGGATCAGTTGCAGGATTTGTTGGACAAGGGGCTTATTCGACCGAGTGTTTCTCCGTGGGGTGCTCCGGTCCTGTTTGTCAAGAAGAAGGATGGAAGTTTGCGCTTATGTATCGACTACCGCCAGCTGAACAAAGTTACCGTTCGGAACAGATATCCGTTGCCGCGCATTGATGATTTGTTCGACCAGCTTCAGGGTGTGGGGTATTTTTCGAGGATCGACTTGCGATCAGGATACCATCAGCTGCGAGTTCGACAGGAGGATATACCGAGGACAACTTTCCGCACGCGCTACGGCCACTACTAGTTTTTGGTGATGTCGTTCGGACTCACCAACGCCCCAGCAGCATTCATGGATTTGATGAACCGTACATTCAGGCCGTATCTTGACTCGTTCATCATCGTGTTTATCGACGATATCTTGGTGTACTCCCGGAGCATAGAGGAGCATGAGCAGCACTTGCGGATTACGTTACAGACTCTGAGGGAGCATCAGCTTTTTGCGAAGTTCTCCAAGTGTGCGTTCTGGCTAGACAGCGTCGGATTCTTGGGTCACGTGGTTACGAGAGACGGCATTTGTGTGGACCCGAAGAAGATTGAGGCTGTTCAGCAGTGGCCCCGACCTACATCGGTTACTGAGATCCGTAGTTTTCTAGGCTTGGCGGGCTACTACAGGCGTTTTGTTCAGGACTTCTCCCGTATAGCTGCACCGTTGACCAGTTTGGCCCGGAAGGGAGTTCCTTTCGTCTGGACAGAGGAGTGCGAGCACAGTTTTCAGCAGCTGCGGACATGTTTGACTACGGCGCCGGTATTATCTTTGCCTTCGGGATCAGGCGGATTTGTTGTCTACTGTGATGCTTCGCGAGTGGGATTAGGATGCGTTTTGATGCAGCATGGCCGGGTGATCGCTTATGCTTCTCGGCAGTTGAAGAAGCACGAACAGAACTACCCCACTCATGACTTGGAGATGGCTGCAGTGGTCTTTGCACTGAAGATTTGGCGACATTACCTTTACGGCGAGTCGTGTCAGATATTCACCGATCACAAGAGCTTAAAGTACATATTTCAGCAGCGGGACCTGAACCTCAGACAGCGTCGTTGGATGGAGTTGGTGAAAGACTACGACTGCGAGATCTTATATCACCCCGGCAAGGCGAATGTGGTGGCAGATGCGTTGAGTAGGAGGCCCGGGGGTAGTCTATCCTTTTTGCGCGCAGTGCAGAGGCAGTCGTCAGCAGATTGGCAGATATTATGCGACAGCCGAGTTGAGTTCGAGTTCACTCAGACAGGGGGACAGCTCGTGCATGTTCGTGCACGCCCACAGTTGCTTGACCGTATATATGAGGCACAGCGCAGTGACGACCGTTGCTCAGAGATCGTGGCACAGATGGGACAGGGCAGATTTTCCGAGTTCATGGTTGACGATCAGGGGATTTTACGATATGGATCTAGACTGTGCGTACCAGATGCTGATGGATTACGGCGCGACATTCTCGAGGAGGCACACCGATCAGTGTATAGTGTCCACCCCGGTTCCACCAAGATGTACCATGATATGAGAGAGACCTACTGGTGGAACGGGATGAAGAGGGACATTGCGGAGTTCGTTTCGAGATGCCTGACTTGTCAGCAAGTCAAGGCCGAGCACCAGAGGCCCGCAGGAGAGCTACAGCCGTTACCCATTCCAGAGTGGAAATGGGAGCAGATTTCGATGGATTTCGTTGTGGGTCTACCCAGGACCAGTCGAGGGTACGACTCCATCTGGGTGATCGTGGATAGATTGACGAAAGCGGCTCACTTCCTTCCAGTGAAGACGACTTTCAGCTTCGCTCAGTATGCTCAGCTCTATATTGACGAAATCGTGTGACTACATGGCGTACCGACTTGTATCGTGTCAGATCGAGGCACTCATTTCACCAGCCGACTTTGGCAGAGACTTCAGGAGGCTTTGGGCACTCGTTTGAGCTTCAGCACAGCGTTTCATCCGCAGACAGACGGACAGTCAGAACGGACCATTCAGACTCTCGAGGACATGCTCAGAGCGTGCGTTTTAGACTTTGGTGGTAGCTGGAATCGTCATTTACCTCTAATGGAGTTCTCCTACAACAACAGCTTCCAGAATACTATTCAGATGGCACCTTTCGAGGCATTGTATGGGAGGAGATGCAGATCGCCCGTTTGTTGGACAGAGCTCAGCGAGAGCAGCATTTTGGGGCCGCAGCTTGTTGAGGAGACGACATCGAAGATCCAGTTGATCCGAGACCGGATGAGAGCGGCTCAGGGCAGGCAGAAATCGTATGCAGACAGGCGCCGTCGCAGATTAGAGTTCGCAGTTGGCGACCATGTTTTTCTGAAGGTCTCCCCGATGAAGGGCGTGATGCGTTTTGGGCGAAAGGGGAAGCTTAGCCCTAGATTCGTAGGTCCCTTCGAGATCCTCGAGCGTGTTGGCGCTGTTGCATATCGTTTGGCTCTTCCTCCCAGCTTTCCCGATGTTCACCCCGTCTTCCATGTTTCGATGCTCCGCAAGTACCTTCACGATCCTTCGCATGCGATTCAGCACCCGACAGTCCTGCTAGAGCGCGACCTTTTTTTTACAGAGCAGCCGGTGGCCATCCTGGATCGGCAGGTGAAGAAGTTGAGGTCGAAGATTATACCAACCGTCAAGGTCCTTTGGCGTAGCCCGAGCAGCGAGGAGGTTACCTGGGAGACCGAGGGCGAGATGAGGAAGAAGTATCCCCATCTCTTTGAAGGTACGCGTAGCTATTTTTTTATTTTTTTTTTAAATTCGGGGACCGAATTTCTTTAAGGGGGGAAGATTGTAGCGTCTTGAAAAGTCGTTTTGGTGTTTTCTTGAAATTCGGTGAAAATTCGGTATTTTTCCGAAAACCGTCTTTCTCGATATTTTGCAGTTTTGGGCTAATTATACCTTAAATGGATAGGTAATTACTTGTTTATAGTAGCTAATGAGTTATTTATGAAATTTTGGTCATCTAAAAATTTTTCCCTATTTTTCAATTTTTTAATATTATTTTAAGCCGGTAAGAAAATACATTAAATAAGCGATAAATACAAATTTTTCCGGGCTAATTTTAATCTCTAAAATCATGATAATTATAATCTAGTGATAACATAAATTTTTAGTAATTTATTTTGATTTTTAACCAATTTTTATGAATTGAAACGAATTTATTGAATTTTGGGCTAAAACTTACAATTTTTGAGTTGTAGGGGGCCCTTTTGCATAAAATTTCTTTTGTAAAACCCTTCTATCTTTTCCCTCAGCCCTAGAACAGCCCAACCCTGACCAAGACCAAAAAATTCTGGGCTCCTTTCTTTGGTTGCCTTCTTGTGTGAAATTGGGGTTGTTTTTTGGGTTTATTTTAATTTAAATGAATAAAGTATGATACATTGACTTGGAGACTTGACCCATGACCTTCCCTACTTGCCCACACCCTCCACCATCCCTCTTCTGGCCGAAAATTTCCAGCAGCCCTCCCCCTTCACCTTCCTCTTTTCATTTCCTCCAAAATTTCATCAAAATTGCTACAAAAATCCATATAAATCCACAAATTTGTTTACAAAACCAAAACAAATCCTTGTGCTACCTCTTCTCAAGCCTAATATAGTTGAAAACATGTGGAAAGGAGGCATTTTTGGAGCAAATTTTCTTGCTTGATCCATAGATCAAGAGGTATAATTCCATCAAAGTTACTTTCTTTGTTGCAAATTCCTTTAAATGCTTGGTTTAGTGTTAATTTTAGTGTTAATCCTAATATAGTTTCTTTTAGTTAATGGTTGATATTAAGCTAGGGTTTTAGAAACCATGTATTAGTTAATTGTGACATCTTGATGATTGTGTTGGCTTGTCCTACGACTTTTAGGATGCGTGAGTGCGGTTTTTTGGGTAGTCGGGTTTTAATTTTGCCGGGCGACCCAAATCGGCGTTTTTGGCAGTTTTTGCGATTTTCGCGTGTGTTCCGCGCACTTTGCGCACGTTGTACCTAGTTAGCGAACTTTAGTAGTTTCGTTGGGGTTTTGCGTCGTTCTTGATATGTAACCTTATATTTGGTACTGATGTAAATTCCAGGTTCGGTCGCGGAAACGTCAGACGCGGCGCGAAAGGGAAAGGTGGTGATTGGACACAGCTAGCCAGGGATTCCGGTGAGTAGATTTAACATCTACGGGGGACGATCGTTTGGATGGCGCAAGTCGCCCGATTGATTTAGTAAACTGGAAATAGTAAATTGGATAATCACTTGTGACATTAGAATAATAATACTGGCATGATAATTGCTGCAATTAGATCAATAGGTTATACCCATATACGCAAACTCAATTGTAGGACACATGCACCATTACCAGGTCTTTATATGCAGCACGAGCACTATTCATGTTTACACACACACCCTGGTAATTGCCATGCCACCACACTAGATAACTTTTAAATTGAAACCTTTTACTAATTGATACTTAAACTGGTACTATTGCCTTTAATTCCTTAAAAATGAAACTGTAGTATTGCTAGTCATGTGCATGTACTTCATCATATTAAGTGTTCATGCTTAATACATTAATCACACATCGCATCTTGATTATTGATATCATACGCATTCATTATCATTGATATATGCACTTATGAGGATTTCTTGGGATTTTATGATATTGCTGGATTTCGGGGGAAAACCGCAAAATTTCTAAACTTATTATATTTTTTTAAAATATGTAAATTGCGGTTTTCTAGTGATGTAAGTGTCGTCCACCATGAGTTTGCTGTGGTTTTTGGAGACCCGTTTCGAGGAGTTGGATGAACCGTTTCGGGTACATGGTGGGCCCGGTAGGGTACCCCGGGGCAAGAAGCTCGTGGTGATGACGATGAGCCTGGCAGGGGACGGATTACCTACCGGTGACTTCATTGGGCACGGCGGATATCCAGAGGATACCGACCGGGGCCGCGAGAGGATGATATATTGATACTGAGATGGGTCAGCCGGATGGCTGAGGCCAGAGACACTATGACATGGATTTATGAGATTTGAGACAGCTTTTGGGTGTCGTTGCTGGACACCGATTTTCGTCGATTCATTGACATTATGCTGGCATTCTAAAAGAGTTTCAAAAACAAAAAGAGATAAAATATTTCTTATATATACCTATTGAGACCTCAGATATTCATGTTGCATACATATTAGCACACTGATGTTATATACACACCTGCTAGTGCATCCAGTCATACCTGTATTATAGATGCTAGGATGCTTGTGTGCATGCATACGATAGCCTTTGTAGATGTTATTTATTACTCACGAGTTGGCAACTCACCCCCGTTGTGCCACAGTCTTTTGCAGGTCCGCTCCGTCAGTTCAGTAGCGGCGGGCGCACTTGTGCTTTTGCCTCTTTTGCCTGAGCTCGAGAGTTGCTCATAGGTGGGTTATGTTATCATTTTTGTACCACCTTGTATATTCTTTGTATCTAGTGTACTCCATCTACTGTTTCTACCAGATTATTGTATATTGACCTAGAGATGAGACTGTGAGGTTTGTGGATTTTATGCTGTATTTTGGGGTCGAGCTCACTTGAGCCGACATGCTACTTTTCTCATACTTCCTTATGCTTTATTATGCTTGTTGTCATTTACATTGCGTGGGATTTGTGACCGCCTTATTGCGAAGAGCTAGCTCCCGCTTAGGGATGCCTTATTTGTTGGTTTTACATATATTTTTGTTGTACCCATTTTGGGGGCCAGTATTTACAAAGGAGACTCTGCCGAAATTTTCGGGAAAAATTGGTATTGTTTTTAAAAAAGTGTTTTACATGACTTATTTGATAACTCGCTTTCAATTGATTGGGTTTTCTTCACTCTTTTGCTTCATTGGTTTTGTTTTCTGGGCTTTGGCTTACTTATTTTACGGACGCCTTTAGACGTTTCGTAAACTTAAGTGCCAGTCACGTTCCGTACCCTGCGGGTCGTGACAAATAGGTACACAGAGTGCACCTTGTCCTCAGCGGCATCCAACGCCCTAAGCGGCATGCCGGAACAGAATAGGGGAAGCGCTTCCCAGATAGCTCCCACGATAAGTTTAAGAAGAAAGGAACGTCGGGGATGCAGTGGACCGTTGTATGCGTCGAAGCGACTCATTATTTCAGCACACTCCTCGTTTGTGAACTCCCGATTTTAAGAGCGGCCAAATCGGCGGATGCCCTCATGAGAGATGATCTCGTTAAGAGCATACATGTGGGCGTTCATTGTTCCTGTGAAAGAGGATCAACAAAATTATCAGAAAGACTGATTCAGTAAAATGATATAATGCACCGAGGAATAAAATGTCATCTTTAACTTCCAAGATCCATGAACAATTCTTAAGAGTTCTTCTATATGATTTGGGAGGAGCAAAGCTCCATTAATGAAATGAGAAAATACAGGGAAAATCTTTTAGAGAGCAAAGCTCTATTAATGGAACTCTAATAGAGCTCTCCTTAGTCTTCTATAGACCCGCTTAGAGCAAAGCTCTACTAAGTGAAACCCTAAATGGGTCTTCTTTAGATCTGGGATCTATTGAGAGCAATGCTCTTAAAATTGATTTAATTTAATTAAAATTAATATTTTTACCTAAAATTCTCTAAAAGTTTGAACTTTTAAAAGTGTTTAAACAAGAGAGTGGGGCTCCAAGTTCTGAAAGTAAAATTTTAAGAGATGAGAATCATCTAAGGGACCAAAGGTCCTATTTATAAGCATCAAGTGCCCTTTCAGCAACCAAGGGATGGCACGACGGTTCGGAGTCTGCCATCGCTGCGCTCACGTTAGGAGGCCACGTAAGCGCAACGGTGGTGGGGCATTTGTTTACCTCAATCAGAGCAAAACTCTGTTTAAATTCCAAGGTGGGAAAAAAACAATACTTCTGTTTTTCTCCAATCAGAGCAAAGCTCTGTCTTGAAAATTAAAAAGAAAATTAAAGTTAAAATAAATGAAGTAGCGTACTCCATAAGAGCAAAGCTCTTAGAGGAAGGAAAAAAAAAATTAAAGTTCCGCGCGTACGCGTGGCGCGCGCCGCGCAGTAAAAAAAATTAAAAAAAATAATAATAAAATAAAAAAAAATTATTGCGCGACACGTGTCTGCGCAGTCGCGCAAACGCTGCACGACACGTGTCACGCGCTGAGGAGTTATGCAAAAAACAGAATAAAGATTTGAGGAAATCTTTTCTGTTTTTGTTAAAACAAGAAGATTTCTTCTGTAAAACAGAGCCCTTCGGATTAAAGATCCAACGGTGGGGAAAATTCCCCAAATCACTCAGAGAATGATCTCTTTAACAAACTTTAACTAATTTATGGGCACTATAAAAAGGACCCTAGACCTCATTTCAAAGGGGAGGAAGATCTTGCTAAAAAAAAGGAGAAAGAGGACTCTGAAGAACGCCTCAAGAATATAATAAAAAAGGTAAAAAAAACCTTTGAAAGAAGAGAAATTTCTCTTGTGAACAAGATCATGGATCTTCAATAAATAAATAAATAAAATAAAAATAAAAATAGTGACTTGCACTTGTTTTATGGACCATCGGTTCTTGAACCTAAAAGGTTCTTAAATTAATAGTGCTTTGCACTTTCATGAACCTTTGGTTCTCTGAGATAAGAAAAACAAGAAAAACTTGTTTTTTTCTTAGATCTAAATCAAATAGTGCCTTGCACTTGTTTTATGAACCATCGGTTCTTGAACCTAAAAGGTTCTTAAATTAATAGTTCTTTGCACTTCTTATGAACCACTGGTTCTCTAAAACAAGAAAAAACAGAAATAAAAAAAATAGTGCTTTGCACTTTTATGAACCTTTGGTTCTTGAAATAAAAAGAAAAACTTGTTCTTCTTTGATCTAAATTAGATCAAGAAATCAAATAGTGCTTTGCACTTCTTTTATGAACCATTGGTTCTTGAATCTAAAAGATTCTCAAATTAATAGTGCTTTGCACTTATAAATCTGCACTGTTGTGCTCTCTGATTGGCGCAAAGCGCTTGATAAATGCAATGCATTTTCTAAAGGGCCAGGCCCAAACCAAAAAGACCTAGTAGGCCTAATTAAATTGCAGTGCAATAAAAGGGGCAGAGCCCAAACAAAATAGATGCTCTGCATCATTTATAAAAGGGCAGAGCCCAAACAAAACAAAAATAATGCAATGCATTATTTAAAAAGGGGCAAAGCCCTAACTCAGGCCTAATTGGCCAAAGACAAATAAAAATGTTGAACATTCAACTGGACTTAGCCCAGTCATGGCCATAAGTCCTCAAATTAAATTGACTGAGCACGGCTGCTCCCTAAATGAATTTACATCCGGTTCGAGGGTACATCTCCGAACTCCTTCGACACCTATCGTTGTAATCCTTCAACGACGTCAGAGAGGTGACGGGTCCCAACGACCACACATGAATATGGACTGCGGGGTCCTTAAACTCGTGGACCGAAATGTCCCTAAACTAATATCGGACCGAAACGTCCCTAAACTAATATCGGACCGAAACGTCCCTAAACTAATAACGGACCACTACGTCCCTAAACTGGCGTTGGACCGAAAAGTCCTTAAACTAATAATAGACCACCACGCCTCTAAACTGGAATACGGACCGAAACGTCCCTAAACTAATAATGGACCGAAACGTCCTTAAACTAATATCGGACCGAAACGTCCCTAAACTAATGATGGACCGAAACGTCCCTAAACTAATATTGGACCACCACATCCCTAAACTGGAATATGGACCACCACGTCCCTAAACTGGCACAATAGAGCCCAAATGCTCTTTTGTCGGACCTAAACGGTCCCGTTAAGTTGATCTTAGTCTCAAATTGGACTAACGTATCCTTAACAAACGTTTGAGTCGATGTTAGCCTCAAAAATGGCTAACGTATCCTCCAAACAGACTTTAGTCCCTAATTGGACTATGAATCTCCCAAACTGGAACAATAGGGCCCAAACGATCTTTTGTCGAATCTAAACGATCACGTTAAGTTGATCTTAGTCTCAAACAGGACTAACGTATCCTTAACGAACGTTTAAGTTGATCTTAGCCGCAACGCGACTAACGTATCCTTAAACTAAAAACACCAAACCCAAATCTAAGTAAATACGGATTTGGACTAATCCACGTCCTACGGGTGACGGCATTACTCAGTCTCCGTATACAATCCACGGGCAACCACAAACACACACGACACGAAGTGAAATTCTGGAGAAGGAGAAAGTTGTTACCGCGATGCGGTAGCGTAATTAACTGCAGGGGCTTGCGCCTGCAGGGAAGAGCGTCCCCACAATCAAAAACCCCTCACCCTGAGGGGGAATCTGACGAAGTCTGCTACATCGGTCGCATCCGTCTAAACCTCCGATACACGGTGCCATAAATCAACTTGGCATCTTCGGAGAGGTAGACGGATAAAACCAGTTAGCATCTGCCCCGAACCTCAGCGCCAGGACATCGCGGTCCTGCGCGCCGCCTTTCGGAGGGGAACAATAACTAATCTTAAAAACTTAAAAATGGCATAATTCCATAAAATACCCTATTTTAGAATTTTCCATAATTTTCCCCCATTTATTTGTATTTAATTATACCGGAATATTAAAATATTCATTAAAATAATATTAAATTATAAAAATTTCCAAAAATAATATTTTATTATTTTGAAACGTTACAATCTATCCCCCTTAAAGAAATTCGGTCCCCAAATTTAAATTTAAACCCCCAAATACTAAAATATTTCGATACAAATTCCAAGTCGTCGGGGCTCCGAATCATCAATACATAAAACATCATAGCGCAATGCATGAGCATGAGCACTGAGCAGATAACTCAAAAACAAAACTCCGTCAAGCATCCCGCAATCATCGGAGTCATGGTAAAGACACAAATGTCAAATCCAATACAAAACCAATATGATATAGATCAGAACTATACATGTGAATAGCTGATGTAAATGCATACCAAGTCTTTTTTTTTTTGTCGCTGTGCGATGCACGTAACACTGCACAGTGGCGGACATTTTTCATAAGAAAATAACCATATATGTATATATCTTTTGTTTACTATGTACGTTCCGCCGTTTTGAAAACAATTTAGAAGGGTTTCCTTGTTTTTAAAACGTTTCGTGTCATATCGGACACGTAGGTATATACTGAGACTATAGCTCGCTTTTTGGAAGTCCCTTCGATGACTATCAACGCATGCAAAATAAATCCAGGTACTGTCCTCTGACTAGCCCTGCTCAGTACAAAACGAATATCACATATCATAAAAATGTAGTGCTCCAAAAGGAATAAATCCCAAAAATGCAAATAACACCACCCTGTGCGTCTGGTGCGCACGGAAATCAAAATCCATATATGTGCCATACAGGTGCACAAAATAATATCTAGGTGCAACGGGTGTGCACGAAGCATCTGTCATAGGCAACGTGTGCATGACAGCAAAATCAGGTGCATCTGACATGCACGAAGAATCCCGATTTAATGCATCTAGTGTGCACCAAAATCGTATCTCAAAACATGCGCCCAACCTGTGCGAAAATCCAAATGGTGCATCCATCGTGCACGAATGAAAATCTAAACCCTGCGCACTCAACATGCACGGAATCACAAAATCCAATAGCAAACGCCGAACATGCGTAAGTCCAATCAAAAGTACGGAGTGCAAGAATCAATCATCAATATCAGGGTCAAAATCGATGATATAATGTAGCTCAATCAAAAACAGGTGTAGCGTGATGGAAAATCTCACAACCGTGTGCATCAGCGTGCACAAATCAAATCAAAACACTAAAAGTGCATGAAAACTATGCTGGAAGCGTAAATCAAATCACCGGCATGAAATCACAATCAATACCTCAAGAGTAATAACTATGCGCCAGGTATAAATACCCAGTAAGTGCAACCATGGTGCACAAAATCAAATATCATGGAACTCAGTCATCAAGACTAAATCATGCAAACAGAACGCCCAAAATACCGAAATCCAAGGTGACGGATACGTGATAATCAAATCACAAAATCACAAATCATAAATACCGCCGTCGGTATATCCTCCTTCGAAGTCGAGAAGGTGTCGGTACATTCAATGCTAGCGGCGCAAGATATCTACTTGCCTCTTGCTCGCGGCTGGCGTCCTCTGCCTCTGGTTCCCTATCTTCCATGTGGATTACCAATCTCGCAATCCATCGGCTCATCGGCCTGGTCAGGTGTTCTAACGGGAACGATTCCGTTCTGGCACTTTTCTGGTCATCTCTCGGTCAATCCTCACGACCGCTTGTAAAGCAGCGCATCTCTGGCGCCGACCTCTGGTCCTCTGAATGCACATCACACATCTGCTCCTGGTGCAAATCTTTTTGCAGCAGTGTACTGGAAGGAATCCTGCTCAAGGTCTCTTCTGATCTCGCATAAGCCAAACTGTACGGAGGCTAGTACTCTGGCGTAATCTTTTCTCGCTCTCTGTACATCTGTGTCCTCAGTACAACATCTACTCAGAAGCTGGTCGCATCCCTGCGCCGCTGTATGCATATCCGATCTTAAATCTTAACGGGGAGTACTAACAGCTCGTCTGTATCTCGCACAAACTTCTTGTCCCGCTTGTCTGTATCATGGCCCATTTCGACGTTGCGTCTCTATCTGCGCACTGCAACGTCCTCGGTTACGGTCCATCCGAAGTCTCTCACACGGACTCGAAATCAAGAACTCGGTATCTTCATCACTCAGTAGAAGATATCTAGCCGAACACGTCCTCAGCGTGCGTATCACATCCCTGATGTCAGCGGAGTGGAACGTCATCTCACCGAAATCTCGTGCGAACTCTTTACTCCACTTGCTCCAATGTCGACTGATTCAGACTCGTCTACTCGTGGCTGCATGGACTACGCTCCAACGGTTAAACTCGTATCTGGAGTCTCCCAAGCAGTGTTCCATCACATAATATCCGAATGATGCCGAATCGTCCGATCGACTCGTCAGAACCTCATAATCCCCCAGGAGCTCAACATCTTGAGTACAGTTTAATAGTATCGAGTATATACCACAGCATCGGTGGTCCAACCGTAGAAGGCCAAACCCAAGCCTCACTAATGGCACCGCGGAACTGCCGCAAAAACTATGGTTCAAAGGCTTTCATACGGTCATTATGTTGAGTTAGGGTTTCATTCTTCTAGAGGGTCTAGAGCATCGCTTGCATGTCTTTCCGAATACCTTAAACTTGGAAAATGGGTTCCTGACATTCGACCGTCTCAATCGACTCTCAACGAATCTGCGTGAAGTCGTCTCTAGATGGCATCAATCTACCTGATGACCTCGCATCGAGGTAAGCGAACGAACCATATGTCCTAGTCATTCATCCTCGGTGACTAGCGACTCACCATCATATCTCTAAGTATATGCTTTAGCTGCGGTAGCTCCAACATCTGGGTGATATCTCGTCATTTGCAGCAGCAACTGGCTCATTCGTCCGTACGCTAAACAGCGCCTCAATCACCATGAATAAGCGATATATCAATGGTCATCACATCTTGGCTGGCCTCCATCAGTGGCTTAATCCTCTGGTATGACCGGTACATCCGAGAAATCTCGCAACAGCGATCTGTCAAACGCTCATAGTGCGGAAACACAAAATACGAAGCCTCTATGCAACCGTATGTCTCTGGAATCACGCCCTGGTCAGTCCTCGTCCACGATGAGCTCATGCTGACGCAACTCGAGCCGTAGCTCGCTCTGCCCGTGCAATCGTGACAGCAAAATCATAACCAGAATCGATGGGGATAGATCATAGGAATGAATATAATACAGTGCAAGGAAATGTACATCCTAAGGTTTCTTAAGCAGAGTGGCGTGTCGTAAGTATGCCGCGGAACATACGTACGGTACGTCCCTCTACTCAACCTACCTACTCTATCAACCAAGGGTCATCCTATACGACGAAAGTTCGAGTATAATACCCCCTCGACTAAGTCTAAGTTCCGTAAGGTCAAGCCTAAGTTCGGGTATATCGCGTTGTTGGGGGTCTGACTTTATCCACCCCCTAGACTCGATATGCGATACTCTTAGACGAACAGACCGGACTGTACATATATTGTCACTGTCAGGCTCAGTAGGGGTTCAGGATGAGTTTGCTCGTCGGCCTCCCTTTCGCTCAATACCTGGGTAGCTGTTACGTACAACTAGTGCCACTGATGTGCTTGTGGTTAAACCCACTGCCAGCGTATTGACGAGTCTTTAGAGTCCCACACAGAGGGTTTTCACGGTTCAGGCGATACGGTGTACATGAGGTATGTTGATACATACAGGTGTCCGATTAAATATGCACATATTGCGCAGACTTTAATCGGACGGTTGATAATACTAGCGGCTTAGGATTAAGCCAGTTTATTAAATTAGGTTTTGATTTAATAATTTACATATGTATTTATATATATGTATTCTAGTATTATTTTTCGCTATTTATTTTTTTCTATTAGCTAATCGTATTTTTGTACGAATACACGTATATGTATTTCGATACATGTACCGGGAAGTATTCCGTATTTTATACGGAATAGCTTCTAGAAGATGCCACCTCATTAATATGATTTTCCATTTATGGAAATTCATTTGTTTTATTGATGAGGTGGAAAAGGTGACAAGGAATGGGCATGAGTCAAAGCATGGTGCAAAGTATGGTTGGATTTGTTTATTTGATTAATTGGAAAATGATATTTTTTTAGGCATGGGAGAGAGGGGGCTGGCCACTTCATGAGAAAGGGGTTGATTTTCATTTGGCTAAATTTCGACATTACACTCTCACTCTCATTCTCATAAAAGACTTAGCCATTCTTGCTCGTACAAAAGTTCACCTCCTTCTTCATCTTCTATGGTTGCTCCATGAGCACTTTGGGTAGAGAGAAAAATGTAGTGACACTTCCATACACCTCGACTCTCCATCGCTAGCACCTTTGGAGCGTTGGTTGCTTCGTTCGACGAAGCTGGAGCTTGCGCCGTTTCCCTCGGGTGGATCATCGGAGACGAAGGAAGACCGGCAACCAAACTTCGTCAAGGAATCACTAGGAGCTTGGAATGAAGACCGAAGAACTCGGATCATCTCGGTATAACCTTTCTAACTCTTAGTTAGCTCGCTAGAATAGGGTTTAAGGTCGATCCGGGATTCGGGTAGCGGTAGCGTCGGTTTAGAAATTTTTGTTCCGCATTTTGGCCGCGTTTCGATGACCGGGGTGCTGCCATAACCCTTCATGGTATCAGAGCCACCCTTTAAACCCCTTACTAGCTTGTTTAAACGTGCTTAAAAGATCGATCAACGGAATTTACCGAAATCACGATTTCAATTTTGGGTTTGCTGTCGATTTTCAAAAGTGGTCAAAAAATTATTTCAGGCATCTTAAAAATCCGTGCAGGCAATTGTAAGGTTACAGAAAACATTTCAGCTCCTGAAGCCTCCAAAGCGCCACGGAACCGCCACACTTACCCCCTATTGGCGGCGGTTCCGCGGCCTTTTAGTGGCGACGGGCTTTGAAATTTTTCCTGTAGCCCTCTGACTTGGAATTGTGATTTTTGACATATTATGTTTTAGCCCAGATTTATGTTTCAGTGCTGGTTTTGCTGTTGGGGCCAATTTGGAAATTTAGTCGATCGATATTTTAAGTGGGCGTTTAACAGTACATACATTTATATCTGCGACCGTGAATGTCATTTGATCGGTAAACCCATCTAACTGCTATATGTATTTTAGACGGGTTTGCGAACGTGACATTCATGTTGATGTTCTGTGTTGTCCTGTGATATTGGTTGGATCGTCGTGGTGGATAGGAATGGTGCAATGTTAGTACAGTTTTATTTTATTTGTACATTTGATATTGCAGGACGAGCGTCCGACATGTGGACTGCCGTCACAGCCAGTTTGTATATTATTCTTTTGGGGCACGACCGGGCTGAGGTCGATGTCACCCTTGTATATTATTTTATTTTCTGTACTAGGATTACCCCGCGGTGGAGTGCACGAATAGCCGGGTTCTAGAGGGCAACTGGTCCGCATCTCATGGCGTTGAGACGGAGGGGACCTTACTCTAGAATAGACGGGCTATTCGCCGCACTCGTAGGGGGTATAGGTTGACCCAGGAGGGGTGCTCAAGTTACCGGATTCCGTGAAGTGCTGGGTGGCCCATTCACGTTATTGAAGGGGGCTGCCTCACTTCTGGTTTTGGCGGGTAACTTTCCGCGCTCGTAGGGGTCTAGGTTTCATTGCACAGGTTATCTGTAGGGTGTTTTTCGTCACCCCATTGAGATCGGAATACGCGCGCGCTTGTCAAGCGTACTACAGATTCCCTCTGCCTAGGATAGGCCGGGGTTTATTGATTGTGGGGATCCGAATCCCCGGCAGCCGCGGACTAAGCTGTCGTTAATTACTCCTCGCCTTTGGGGCGGGGGAACCTCCGATTAACGGATTAAACTGGTCATGCGAACTCAATGTGCAGTGTACGTGTGTTTTGTTTTGGAGGGGGGCTTGGATATGTCGGGAGCCACGCAGAGTTTTTACGGGGGTCCCGCTACTCGGATAGCGGGCTGGGGGTCAAGAAGGCTAGCTGTGGGGTGCGGGGCAGCGCTCCGGGCCGAAATTTTTTTGAGGGAGACAGTGTTGTGAAGTGTGTGTGTGTGTGTGTGTGTGTATATAGATATATATATATATATACACATGCATACATATATATAAAAAAGGTGAAAAAGCGCCCAAAGGACGCGTGGGGCCAGCGCCTTGAGCGCTGTGCGCTTAGGTGCTGTGCGCTTAGGCGCTAGCGCGCCGCGTGTTCGACACGTTGGCGCTGGGTGCTCGAGCGCTGGCGCGCCACGTGTCGATGTTAGTGTTTATGCCCTAGAAGGCCATTACTGTATCATACTAGCTTGTATATTACTTAATGGAAGCTTGGGATATTCACAGTTGTATTGACAGTCTTGCTAAAAATGGTAGTATGCTACTTGGTTTATGTCTACTTCAATATGTGCATATGTTTCTTGTAACATATCGCTTATACATATTAGTAGAGCCCTTAGGATCTTTGCTTGATTACCAGCGTTGTGATGGCAGTCACACTAGTGGGGGCTGGGTAGTCTATAAGCAACATCCTATACAGGTCCCTGGTTGTTGGATTATCGAGACTGGGCATCGATACTCCGGAGTAAACTAGTGTGTACGCTTCTCATCCCAGTTGGGGAGATGGTCTGTCCCACAGCCATCAGTACGTCGTACTGGAGATAGTATACAGGTGCTCGTTGGGTTATGGGTACACCGGACAGGACTCGCCGGGAACTGTTGGTTGGTATTATACCCGTCATCAGTTAACAGTTCCCAGGTGACATGAGTACAGCATAGTCCGTAGACTTGACACTGCTGCTTCGCCTCGAGTGTGTTCCCACTGTTCTTAGATTGCTACCCTACCACGGCTCAAAGGAGTCGTGCAAACAGGTAGCAGTTGGGTGCAGTCCCGAAGCACTTGGAGGCAGTGGCGGTTAGACAAGATGCGTCTCTCCCGGTATTGGGAGTTGATATCGCGCTGTGTCAGAGAGCCATTACGCAAAGTCCCTGGCCAGGGCAAGCGAGATTTACTGGTAGGTTCCAGTAGTTTCTCAAGGTGTAATGGGCTTCGCTCCGACACGACTTTTACCGCTTTTAGGGGACTGATGCTTGCCTCCCCCTAGGCCCGATATGCGATAGTCTTAGACAAACAGACCGGACTGTACGGAGATTGTCACATCAGACTCAGTAGGAGTTCGGATGGGTTTCCTCATTGGCCATCTTATCGACATCTACTTGGGGACCGTTACGTACAACTAGTACCGCTTGCGGTCTGTGGTTAAACCCACTGCCAGCGTAGTGTCGAGTCTTTAGAGTCCCACACAGAGAGTTTCCCTGCTCCAGGCGAACGATATAGAGGTCGTATGGTTTTGCGACAAGGATTCGGACGCATACGTGTGTCTACGCACGTACGACGTTCGGACAATTTTTACTTGCCGGCTTTGGTTTAAGCCAGATTCTAGTATCGGATTATTGGATTTATACAGTCTAAAGTTTTTCTGTGTTTTCACGGATAGGAGGGGCGTTCTCGTAATTTGTCGGGAAGCTTCTAGAAGCATGGTGACTTGGGGGTTAAGGTGGCATTTGCATTAATTGGATAAATGAGTCATGGTGTGATTCATACATGGAGTTAATGAATCATTTATGATTTATATGACTCATGTGATGAATCACTTAGTGTATTAATGAAACATGATGATATATCATTATTTGTTATTCATTTAATTATATGATATGTTTCATATATACACAAATGATTTCATTCATCCAAAAGGATTCTAATTCTCACCTTCTATCTCCTCAAGCTCTCTCTCTCTCTTCAAACCCTAACCCTAACTTCTTATGTGTTGAGATTAAGGGTTAGCTAGACTAATCCAACTCTATATCCCCTAGGTAGTTTAGATTAGCACTTTGAGCAACCTAGTTACCTCAAGTTAGAGATCAAGCTTGGAGTAGGAGCTCTCGGGTGGATCGTCTTTGACTCGAGGAAGCCGTTGAGGTGCCGACGTTCCAAAGAGCCTACGTGGAGTGGAGGACAGCGATGAAGACCCGAAGGACAATTAACGTGAGGTATAACTTCGAATCCGAGTAGTTAAACCTCTCGTAGTTTGCTAGTAATGGTTTAGATACGATTCTTGCGCTCAAGTCCATGTTACGAAGCTTTGATAATTTTTTTTCATATATTCCGTCTCCCCGCAAGTTCATGGGGTGTGTGACATGGACTCACAGTGGTATCAGAGCCAACTAAACCTTTACTAGCTTGTTAGCAACTAATTAGAACTTCGATCGTCGGAAAAACGTGAAAACAACACCCCGGAACCCTATCAGTTTCTGTTAATTTTAAAAGTGTCGAAAAAAATATTTGATATGCCTTAAAATTCACAGCAGGGTATTATAAGAGTTCTGGGAAAATACGAGGACACAACTCGGCAAGACGGCCGCGGAACCGCGGCCAAATGGTGCTTTTGGCCGCGGATCCGCCGCCGAGTCAACCCCGAGTTGACTCGGAGTTTTACAGAAATTCATATTTTATGGTGTTTTGTTTTCTTGTATATTCTGTTTCTGCCCAGGTTACTTCTGTGCTGGCTTGCATTTGGGGTAGACACGGAAAAAGGTTGTCGATCGATATTCTAAGTTATTTGCTAATCGGGGTTTTATCTGTAATGTTTAATGTGTTCGTAAACCTCCCCTAACTGCTAGTATGTCGGTTGGCAGGGGGTTGCACATTTCTGTAATGTTTTTACTGTTTGTGTATATGAACTTGATTGGAATGTTGTGATGATTAGCCGGGGTTTGAGATGGGTTTTATATTCATTCATTCGATGCAATTGTAATTTGTTGTAATATTATTTTGCGGGGCGCATCCAGGTTGCGGTTGTAACCACCGTTGTATTATTTCATTTACTGTTTTTGCTCCTAAGATAGACCCAAGGTGGGGTGCACAAACTACCGGGTACGTTGAAGTGTTTAGTGGCCTACTCACGTTGTTGAGGGAGACCGCTTCATTTCGGGTACTTGGCAGGTAATTTGCCGTACCCGTAGGGGTCTAGGGTGGGGTAATGGCTATTCATCACAACTGTGAAATCCGTCTTTTGTTGCAGGCTCAAAGCAAAGCGGATTGCTTGTATATCCAATAATGTTCATCAGTGATCTGGAATGCCTATTATTGCGTCTGACAAATGTACAATATCTATATATGATAGCTATTAGACGTCACTTATGTTTTACACCCGCACTATCCCAGCCCCCGCTCTGTCGTTAGTTAAGTAACCCAATGGGTGATGACGGGGCCCAGTGGCGAATGCAGATGGCATAAGAGAACGTGGTATTTTCGTTGTTTTCTGCAATGATAGGATGCATTATTATAATGCAAAGAAAATAAACCAAAGTTGAGTCATTGGAACAAATTTAAAAGAAACCACTCGGTTATTTTAAAAAGAGCAGAATTTTTAATTGCAGAGCTTTAACCACTCCTTTTAAAAAGCTATCAGGTTCCTTCGATTATATCAAGTTCACTGCGTTCACGGTTTTGCCAAAACCAGTCGTAGCCCTCCGTCATTTCTTATGGATGGTCAGTAATATTCAAGCTATGTTTGTTGGCCTTCGTCAAGGCAAAGTGTTTGGTAGCTGCTGGGTATTCATTTGTTGTATAGATAGATGAGTTGGTTTGGGACAGTCGTATTACCTTTTTGGCCTTCATCAAGGGTATGTACAGGTGGGTTCAAATTAACAAGATAATGATGGGCAGAACTTGACATGTGACTTATGATTTGTTGGCCTTCGTCAAGGTCATAAGAACATGGGGGCAAAAATCCACATCGGGAGTTTCTAAAGAAACTGAAACTTGCTAGTGTTGCATACCATTTGGAGTTTGATGAATATTGGTAGGATTCCTTCAACATTATCATACGATGATATTTGGATCCCAATCTTACTGTGAGTATATGCTACTTATCAGGAGATTCGTCACTTAACGATCAATGCTATGAACCAAGTAGGTGCCTAGAAAGGTGTCAGCGGGGCTACGCCCCCAGAGAAAAGAGGTTCTTTAATTAAGGAACTTCGCGAAAGCGTTGGAAAACCTCCCTCGAAGTATCGACACTAGCCTGGCTGAACTGTTAAGCAAGTATTGTACGGTGAGAATAGTCCTGGCTAATTCTTCTTTTATGGTTTGAGGAAGGATTCGAGAAACAGTGGGAGCCATCCAGTTTAGATAAATTAAAAACCAATCTAAACTTGCAAGAGCATCATGCTAAAGTATTTTCTTCTCTCTCTCTCATTACAGCGACCTTGTGACCATGACTAGGTTACATCTAGATAACAATTTGACTGAATCTGACTTATATAACTGGCAAAGGTTTGTCCAGATGTCCATTTCCTATGACAAGCTGGACCACCCTTACTACTCAAGATCCCGCCGTCCCAGGTCCAGTTTCCACCGTCGCGGATATGGATATCCGTCAGACAAGGGAAAAGGATAAAGCGAAAGCCAAGTGCCTCATGTTGGCTTCAGTTGATGGTATATACCAGAAGCAGCACGAGAAGATGGACTCAGTTTCCATCTTTCTCCATAACAAAGATTTATATGGAGAGCAATCTCATATCGCGAGATATGAAACCTCGAACGAATTAATTCAAGCGAGGTTGGATGTCGGGTTATCTGTAGGGGACAACGTCCTTACGATGACTAGCTATAATGATGAGCTCAAGGACCTGGAGACCACGTTGGGAAATAGGTCAAATGCTGACTTATTTACATAGTCCCTACCTTCTACTTACACCCTGAAAGAAACCAGGGAGACACAAGCTCTGCTTAATGGGGGACCTTCTTCTTCTACATCCAGGGCGAAAGCAAAGGGTGAAAAGAAGAAGACCTCTACAAAGCCGATATACGGTGTCAGTAAAGTAGGAGGAAAGGGAAGAGCAAAAGTTTCGGGACTTGGTGTAGGTAAGGAGGGATGTTCCTATTGTTGTGGGATTGGGCATTGGCAGAAGGATTGCAGGGCTTTGGAAGCCAGTAGCCAGGATACAAAGCATGTTGTGGCTTCGGCCTCAAGTGTGTTTGTAATTGAGAACTGTTTGTCAATTAACTCTACTTCCTGTGTACTAGATACTGGATCAGGATCTTATATCTATAATTCATTACATGCTTTGAGAAACCGTAGAGTTATAAAGGTAGGTGATTTGTCTCTCAAAGTTGCAAACGGAATGAGTGTGAACGCTGAATCCGTGGGAGAATATCACCTAGGTTTGACAAGTGGGCAGATATTGATTCTACGTAACTGTCTGTATGTACCTAGTTTGGCTTGTAATATCATATCAGTGTCCTCACTTTCGAAAGAGGGATATGATTTTACATTCGTAAGCGATGTAGTTTGTTAGTGTATATGCCCTAGGGGCCATTATTGTATCATACTTGTATGTATATTACTTAATAGAAGCTTGGGATATTCACAGTTGTATATACAGTCTTGCTAAAAATGGTAGTATGCTACTTGGTTTGTATCTACTTTAATATGTGCATATGTTTCTCGTAATGTATCACTTATACATATTAGTAGAGCCCATAGGATCTTTGCTTGATTACCAACGTTGTGATGGCAGTCACACTAGTGGGGGCTGGGTAGTCTATAAGCAACATCCTATACTTGTCCCCAGTCGTAGGATTATCGAGACAGGGCATCGATATTCCAGAGTAGACTAAGTGTGTACGCTTCTCATCCCAGTTGGGGAGATGGTCTGTCCCACAGCAATCAGTACGTCGTACTGGAGATAGTATACAGGTGCTCGTTAGGTTACGGGTACATCGGACAGGACTCGTAGGGGAACTGATTGGTTGGTATTATACCCATCGTCAGTTAACAGTTCCTAGGTGATGTGAGTACAGCATAGTCCGCAGACTTGACACTGCTACTTCGCCTCGAGTGTGTCCCACTGTTCTTAGATTGCAACCCTACCATGGCTCAAAGGAGTCGTGCAAACATGTAGCAGTTGGGTGCAGTCCCGAGCACTTGGAGGCAGTGGCGGTTAGACAGGATTCATCTCTCCCGGTATTGGGAGTCGATATCGTGCTGTGTCAGAGAGCCATTACGCAAAGTCCCTGGCCAGGGCAAGCGAGATTTACTGGTAGGTTCCAGTAGTTTTCTCAGGGTGTAATGGGCTACGCTCCAACATGACTTATACAACTATTAGGGGACTGACGCTTGCCGCACCCTAGGCTCGATATGGGATAGTCTTAGACGAACAGACCGGACTGTACGGAGATTGGCACATCAGGCTCAGTAGGAGTTCGGATGGGTTTCCTTATAGGCTTTCTTATCGACATCTACCTGGGGACCGTTACGTACAGCTTGTGCCGCTTGCGGTCTGTGGTTAAACCCACTGGCAGCATAGTGTCGAGTCTTTAGAGTCCCACAAAGAGAGTTTCCCTGCTCCAAGCGAAACGATATAGAGGTTGTATGGTTTTACGACAAGGGTTCGGACGCATACGCGTTTAAACGCACGTACGACGTTCGGACAGTTTTTACTAGCCGGCTTTGGTTTAAGCCAGATTCTAGTATCAGGTTATTGGATTTATACAGTCTAAAGTTTTTCCGTGTTTTCACGGATTGGAGGGGCGTTCTCGTAATTTTCCGGAAAGCTTCTAGAAGAGTGGTGACTAAGGGGTTAAGGTGGTATAAGCATTAATTGCTTAATGACTCATTTGTGTGATTCATCCTTTGTATTAAATGATTCATTAATGAGTTAATGAGTCAGATGATGAATCACACAAGATGAATGCATCAACCATGATGATTAATCATTTATATGATTTATTTGATTAATTGTTATGGTTGTTATATTCTAGTGAGTTCATTTTTTTTCTCATTCTTATGCTCACCTTCTCTCTCCACAAGCTCATCCTCTCTTGAAACCCTAATCCTCCCCTCTCATATGTTGAGATCAAGGATTAGATAGACTAATACATCCATAACCTTACTCTATATCCCCTAGATAGCTTAGATTAGCAATTTGAGCAATCTAGTTATCTCAAGTTAGAGATCAAGCTTGGACAAAGAGCTCTCGGGTGGATCGTCTTTGATTCGAGGAAGCCGTTGAGGTGCCGATGTTCCACGGAGCCTACGAGGAGTGGAGGACAGCGATGAAGACCCGAAGGACATGTAACGTGAGGTATAACTTCAAATCCGAGTAGTTAAACCTTTAGTAGATAGTTAGCAATGGTTTAGATATGATTCATGCGCTCAAGTCCGTGTTAAGAAGCTTTGACAATCGTTTTTCATATATTCCGCCTCCTCATAAGTTCGTGGGGTGCATGATATGGACTTACAGTGGTATCAGAGCCAATTAAACCATTACTAGCTTGTTAGCAACTAATTAGAAGTTCGATCGACGGAAAACACGAAAACGAAACTCCCCGAACCCTAACAGTTTCTGTAAATTTTAAACGTGTCCAAAAACTTTTTTGATATGCCTTAAAATTCACAGCAGGGTATTATAAGAGGTCTGGAAAAATTCGAGGAAACAACTCGGTAAGACCGCCGTGGAACTGCGACCAAATGGTGCTTTTGGCCGCGGATCCGCCGCCGAGTCAACGCCGAGTTGACTCGGAGTTTCACAGTAATTCTTAGTTTCTTGTGTTTTGTTTTCCTGTATGTTCTGTTTCTACCCAGGTTGCTTCTTTGCTGGTTTGCTTTTGGGGTAAACACGGAATATGGTAATCGATCGTTGTTCTAAGATATTTGCTAATTGGGTTTTTATCTGTAATGTTTAATGTGTTCGTAAACCTCCCCTAACTGCTAGTATGTCGGTTGGCCGGGGGTTGCACATTTCTGTAATATTTACTGTTTGTGTATATGGACTTGATTGGAATATTGTGATGATTAGCCGGGGTTTTGAGATAGGTTTAATATTCATTCATTCAATGTAATTATAATATGATGTAATATTCTTTTGCGGGGCACATCCAGGTTGCGGTTGTAGCCACCGTTGTATTATTTCTTTTTACTGTTTTTGCTCCTAGGATAGACCCAAGGCGGGGTACACAAACTACCGGGTACTTTGAAGTGTTTAGTGGCCTACTCACTTTGTTGAGGGAGACCGCTTCACTTCGGGTACTTGGCGGGTAGTTTGCCGTACCCGTAGGGGGTCTAAGATAGGGTAATGGCTATTCGTCACAACTGTGTAATCCGTCTTTTATTGCAGGCTCAAAGCAAATGTGAATTGCTAGTATATCCAATAAAGTTCATCTGTGATCTGGAATGCTTATTATTGCGTCTGACGAATGTACAATATCTATATATGATAGCTATTAAACGTCACTTATGTTTTACACCCGCGCTAGCCCAGCCCCCGCTTTGTCGTTAGTTAAGTAACCTAACGGGTGATGAAGGGACCCCGTGGCAAATGCGGATGGCATTAGAGGACGTGGTATTTTCGTTGTTTTCTGCAATGATAGGATAAATGATGGGACGCATTATTATAATGCAAAGAAAATAAACCAAAGTTTAATCGTTGGAACAAATTTGAAAGAAACCACTCGGTTATTTAAAAAAAAGATCAGAATTTTTAATTGCGGAGCTTTAACCACTCCTTTTAAAAAGTATCAGGTTCCTTTGATTATATCAAGTTCACTACGTTCACGGTTTTGCCAAAACCATTCGTAGCCCTCCGTCATTTCTTATGGATGGTCAGTAGTATTCAAGCTATGTTTGTTGGCCCTTAGTCAAGACATAGTGTTTGGTAGCTGCTGGGGTATTCATTTGTTGCATAGATAGATGTGTTGGTTTGGGACAGTCGTATTACTTTGTTGGCCCTTAGTCAAGAGTATGTACGGGTGGGTTCAAATTAACCAGGACAATGACGGGTAGAACTTGACATGTGACTTATGATTTCTTGGCCCTTAGTCAAAGTCATAAGTGCATAGGGCAAAAATCCACATCGGGAATTTCTAAAGAAACTGAAATTTGCAGAGAGATGCATACCATTTTGGAGTTTGATGAATGTTGGTAGGATTCCTTCAACATTATCATACGATGATATTTTGGATCCCGATCCTACTGTGAGTATATACTACTTATCAGGAGATTCGTCACTTAACGATCAATGCTATAAACCAAGTAGGTGCCTAGAAAGGTGTCAGCGGGGTTACGCCCCCAGAGAAAAGAGGTTATTTAATTAAGGAACTTCGCGAAAGCGTTGGAAAACCTCCCTCGAAGTATCGACACTGAACTGGCTGAACGGTTAAGCAAGAATTGTACGGTGAGAATAGTCCTGGCTAATTCTTCTTTTATGGTTTGAGGAGGGATTCGAGAAACAGTGGGAGCCATCCTGTTTAGATAAATTAAAACCAATCTAAACTTGCAACAGCATCATGCTAAAATGTTTTCTTCTCTCTCTTAATTGCAGCGACCTTGTGACCACACATAGGTTACATCTAGATAACAATTTGACTGAATCTGACTTATATGACTGGCAAAAGACTGTCCAGATGTCCATTGCCTATGACAAGCTGGACCACCCTATTACTACTCAAGATCCCGCCGTCCTAGGTCCAGTTTCCACTGTCGGAGATATGAATATCTGTCAGACAAGGGAAAAGGATAAAGCGAAACCCAATTGCCTCGTGTTAGCTACAGTTGATGGTGTATACCAGAAGCAGCACGAGAAGATGGACTCAGTTTCCATCTTTCTCCATAACAAAGATTTATATGGAGAGCAATCTCATATCGCAAGATATGAGACCTCGAGCGAATTAATTCAAGCGAGGTTGGATTTCGGGTCATCTGTAGGGGACAACGTCCTTACAATGACTAGCTATATTGATGAGCTCCAGGACCTGGAGACCACGTTGGGAAACGAGTCAGATACTGACTTGATTCTACAGTCTCTGCCTTCTACCCTGAAGGAAACCAGGGAAGTAGAAGGAAAGAGAAAGGCAAAAGTTTCAGGAATGAATGTAGTAAAAGAAGGACGTTCCTATTATTATGGGATTGGGCATTGGCAGAAAGATTGCAGGGCTTTAGAAGCCAGTAGCCAGGATACGAAGCATGTTGTAGCTTCAGCCTCAAGTGTATTTGTTATTGAGAACTGTTTGTCAATTAACTCTACATCCTGGGTACTCGATACCGGAGCAGGATCTCATATCTATAATTCATTACATGCTTTGAGAAACAGTAGAGTTATAAAGGTAGGTGATTGGTCTCTCAGAGTTGCAAACGGAATGAGTATGGACGCTGAATCCGTGGGAGAATATCTCCTAGGTTTGACAAGTGGGCAAATATTGATTCTACGTAACTGTATGTATGTACCAAGTATGACTTGTAATATCATATCAGTATCCTCACTTTCAAGAGAGGGATATAATTTTACATTCGTAGGCGATGTAGTTCACATCCACCTAAATCAAGTTATGATTGGGTCCGGTACATTAGATAACGGCATATACGTATTGAGACAAGTTCAAGTTTTCAATGTCCAGAACACACTTAAAAGAAAGTCTCCGGAATTAAATCAGGCTTTCTTATGGCATTGTAGACTAGGTCACATCAATGAGAGAAGGTTGACTAAGTTACATAGAGAAGGATATTTAAATCCGTTCGAATATCAATCTTATGCTACTTGTGAATCTTGTCTCATAGGAAAGATGACAAAAACTCCGTTTAATGGACACGGAGTAGAGCAAGCGAGCTCTTGGGACTCGTATACAGTGACGTGTGCGGTCCAATGTCTACACATGCGCGAGGAGGTTATTCCTACTTCATTACTTTTACGGATGATTTCTCTAGGTATGGATATGTCTTCTTAATGAAGCATAAATTCGAGACTTTTGAGAAATTCCAAGAATACAAGAATGAAGTGGAAAACCAAACCGGTAAAAGTATCAAGACACTGAGATCTGATCGAGGTGGTGAATACTTAAGTGCCGAGTTCCTGGGTTACTTAAAAGAGAAAGGAATTCTCTCTCAGCTTACTCCTCCATACACACCACAACACAATGGTGTATCTGAAAGGAGGAATCGAACCCTATTGGATATGGTTCGTTCCATGATGAGTAAGGCTGAGTTACCGCGATCATTCTGGGGATATGCACTAGAATCAGCTGCATATCTTTTGAACCAGGTTCCCACCAAAACTGTGCCTACCACACCATATCAGATGTGGAGTGGGAAGAAACCTTGTCTAAGATATTTTAAGACATGGGGATGTCCAGCTTTTGTAAAAAGGCAGCATGCGGACAAGCTCGAGGCACGCTCAGTGCAGTGTAAGTTTGTGGGATATCCAAAGCACTCCAAGGGATATTATTTCTATTACGCAGAGGAACAAAAGGTTTTTGTTTCTCGTCATGCCCATTTCTTAGAAGCTGAATTTTTAGAAAATCAGAAGAATGGGAGCGCAGTAGAACTGGAAGAAATTCCAGAACCACAAACTACAACTGAAAGTATGGTAGAACCAGAGGTTTCAGAAGAAAGGGACATCCAGACGCCACTCCGTAGGAGTAGTAGGCAATCTCATCCGCCCGAGAGATACTACGGTTTTCTCATAAACGGGGATAGAGAGGATTGCACTATTGACTATGATGAGCCTACTAGCTTCCAGCAAGCCATTCAGAGCGGTGACTCAATAAAATGGCTAGATGCAATGCAGACCGAAATGGAGTCCATGTACACTAACAAAGTATGGACTTTGGACATTGCTCTAGATGGGGTAAAACCCGTAGGATGCAAATGGATCTTCAAAAAGAAGATTGGTGTAGATGGATAGGTTGAAACCTTTAAGGCTAGACTTGTTGCAAAGGGTATTCGTCAAAGACCTGGTTTGGACTATGACGAAACTTTTTCTCCAGTAGCTATGCTTAAATCTATTCGGGTCCTTCTTGCTATTGCCGCCTTCCACGATTATGAGATCTGGCAGATGGACGTAAAGACAGCTTTTCTAAATGGAAATTTAGAAGAGAGTGTCTATATGGATCAGCCAGAGGGATTCATTCAGAGTGGGAGCAGCGGTAAAGTATGCTGCTTAAGTCCATTTATAGACTAAAGCAGGCATCACGGAGTTGGAACATCTGTTTTGATGATGCTATCAAAGAATTTGAATTTGCCAAAAATCCAGATGAACCATGCATATACAGTAAGATTGTAGGGAGAGCTGTAGTATTCCTCGTCTTGTACGTGGATGACATTCTCCTAAAAGGAAATGATATTCCTATGCTACAGTCAGTCAAAAGATTCTTGTCACATAAATTCTTCATGAAAGACCTAGGTGATGCCACCTACATTCTGGGGATCCGGATCTATCGTAATAGATCAAAAAGGATGTTGGGACTTTCGCAGTCCAGGTAGATAGACACCATAGTGAAGAGATTCAGTATGGAAGATTCTAAGCGCGGTAACTTACCGGCTTGTCATGGAATCACCCTCTATAAAGAGATGTCTCTCAAGACTGATTTGGAAAGGGATCGCATGTCGATTATACCCTACGCTTCAGCGGTAGGCTCTATAATATATGCGATATTACGTACCAGACCAGATGTAGCATACGCATTAAGCGTAGTAAGCCGGTATCAAGCAAACCCAGGGGAGAATCACTGGATAGCAGTAAAGAACATTCTCAAGTACCTGAGAAGGACTAAGGAGATGTTCTTAGTGTATGGCGGAAAAGACCTCCAGATGGAGGCCTTTGCCGACTCCGGCTTCCAGAGTGACAAAGATGACTCCAAGTCCATGTCGGGTTATGTCTTTACCCTCAATGGAGGGGCGGTCTGTTAGAAGAGTTCCAAACAGGAGACCGTTGCTGACTCAACGATAGAAGCAGAGTATATAGCTGCTTGCGATGCCGCAAAAGAAGCTGTCTGGATGAAGAAGTTCCTCACAGAACTTCAAGTGGTTCCTACCAGTGTTGGTCCAATACCTCTGTATTGTGACAACAACGGCGCTATAGCTTTAGCGAAGGAACCCAGGTCCCATCAGAAGTCCAGACACATCTTAAGGCGGTATCACCTGATCAGGGAGATCGTAGATCGCCGGGAGATCGAGGTGAAAAGAGTAGAGACAGAGAATAACATTGATGATCCATTCACGAAGGCCCTTCCTCAGACGCAGTTCAAGAGGCTATTCGAGATGATAGGTCTACGATATGCCAGCTCATGGCCCTAGTGCAAGTGTGAGATTGTTAGTGTATATGCCCTAGGGGCCATTATTGTATCATACTTGTATGTATATTACTTAATGGAAGTTTGGAATATTCACAGTTGTATATACAGTCTTGCTAAAAATGGTAGTATGCTACTTGTTTGTATCTACATTAATATGTGCATATGTTTCTTGTAATGTATCACTTATACATATTAGTAGAGCCCATAGGATCTTTGCTTGATTACCAGCGTTGTGATGGCAGTCACACTAGTGGGGGCTGGGTAGTCTATAAGCAACATCCTATACTTGTCCCTAGTCGTAGGATTATCGAGACAGGGCATCGATATTCCAGAGTAGACTAAGTGTGTACGCTTCTCATCCCAGTTGGGGAGATGGTCTGTCCCACAACCATCAGTACGTCGTACTGGAGATAGTATACAGGTGCTCGTTAGGTTACGGGTACACCGGACAGGACTCGCAGGGGAACTGATTGGTTGGTATTATACCCATCGTCAGTTAACAGTTCCCAGGTGACATGAGTACAGCATAGTCCGCAGACTTGACACTGCTATTTCGCCTCGAGTGTGTCCCACTGTTCTTAGATTGCTACCCTACCACGGCTCAAAGGAGTCGTGCAAACAGGTAGCAGTTAGGTGCAGTCCCGAGCACTTGGAGGCAGTGGCTGTTAGACAGGATTCGTCTCTCCCGGTATTGGGAGTCGATATCGCGCTGTGTCAGAGAGCCATTACGTAATGTCCCTGGCCAGGGCAAGCGAGATTTACTGGTAGGTTCCAGTAGTTTTCTCAGGGTGTAATGGGCTACGCTCCGACATGACTTATACAGCTATTAGGGGACTGACGCTTGCCGCCCCCTAGGCTCAATATGCGATAGTCTTAGAAGAACAGACCAGACTGTACGGAGATTGTCACATCAGGCTCAGTAGGAATTCGGATGGGTTTCCTCGTCGGCTTTCTTATCGACATCTACCTAGGGACCGTTACGTACAGCTAATGCCGCTTGCGGTCTGTGGTTAAACCCACCGCCAGCGTAGTGTCGAGTCTTTAGAGTCCTACACAGAGAGTTTCCCTACTCTAGGCGAAACGATATAGAGGTCGTATGGTTTTACGACAAGGGTTCGGACGCATACGCGTTTAAACGCACGTACGACATTCGGACAGTTTTTACTAGCCGGCTTTGGTTTAAGCCAGATTCTAGTATCGGGTTATTGGATTTATACAGTCTAAAGTTTTTCCGTGTTTTCACGGATTGGAGGGGCGTTCTCGTAATTTTCCGGGAAGCTTCTAGAAGAGTGGTGACTAAGGGGTTAAGGTGGCATGAGCATTAATTGCTTAATGACTCGTGATTCATCCTTTGTATTAAATGATTCATTAATGAGTTAATGAGTCATATGATGAATCACACAAGATGAATGCATCAAGCATGATGATTAATCATTTATATTATTTATTTGATTAATTGTTATGGTTGTTATATTCTAGTGAGTTCATTTTTCTTCTCATTCTTATGCTCACCTTCTCTCTCCTCAAGCTCATCCTCTCTTGAAACCCTAATCTTCCCCTCTCATGTGTTGAGATCAAGGATTAGATAGATTAATACATCCATAACCTTACTCTATATCCCCTAGATAGCTTAGATTAGCAATTTGAGCAATCTAGTTATCTCAAGTTAGAGATCAAGCTTGGACAAAGAGCTCTCGGGTGGATCGTCTTTGATTCGAGGAAGTTGTTGAGGTGCCGATATTCCAAGGAGCCTACGAGGAGTGGAGGACAGCGATGAAGACCCGAAGGACATGTAACGTGAGGTATAACTTCAAATCCGAGTAGTTAAACCTCTAGTAGATAGTTAGCAATGGTTTAGATACGATTCATGCGCTCAAGTCCGTGTTACGAAGCTTTGACAATCGTTTTTCATATATTCCGCCTCCCCGCAAGTTCGTGGGGTGCGTGACATGGACTTACATAGTTCACATCCACCTAAATCAAGTTATGATTGGGTCCGGTACATTAAATGACGGTATATACGTAATAAGTCAAGCTCAGGTTTTCAATGTCCAGAACACACTTAAAAGAAAGTCTCCAGAAATTAATCAGGCTTTCTTATGGCATTGTAGACTAGGTCACATCAATGAAACACGATTAACTAAGTTACATAGAGAAGGATATTTGAATCCGTTCGAATATCAATCTTATGCTACTTGTGAATCTTGTCTCATAGGAAAGATGACAAAGACTCCGTTTACTGGACACGGAGTAAGAGAGAGCGAGCTCTTGGGACTCGTACACAGTGACGTGTACGGTCCAATGTCTATACATGCGCGAGGTGGTTATTCCTACTTCATTACTTTTACGGATGATTTTTCTAAGTATGGACATGTCTTCTTAATGAAGCATAAATCCGAAGCCTTTTGAGAAATTCCAGGAATACAAGAATGAAGTGGAAAACCAAACAGGCAAAAGTATCAAGACACTGAGATCTGATCGAGGTGGTGAATACTTAAGTGTCGAGTTCCTAGGTTACTTAAAAGAGAATGGAATTCTCTCTCAGATTACTCCTCCATACACACCACAACACAACGGTGTATCGGAAAGGAGGAATCGAACCCTATTCGATATGGTTCATTCCATGATGAGTAAGGCTGAGTTACCGCGATCTTTCTGGGGTTATGCGCTAGAATCAGCTGCATATCTTTTGAACAAGGTTCCAACCAAAACTGTGCCTACCATACCATATCAGATGTGGAGTGGGAAGAAACCCTATCTTCAGTACCTGAAGACATGGGGATGTCCAGCTTTTGTAAAAAAGCAGCATCCGGATAAGCTCGAGGCATGCTCAGTAGAGTGTAAGTTTATGAGATATCCAAAGAACTCCAAGGGATATTTTTTCTATTACGCAGAGGAACAAAAGGTTTTTGTTTCTCGTCATGCCCACTTCTTAGAAGCTGAATTTTTAGAAAATCAGAAGAGTGGGAGCGCAGTAGAACTGGAAGAAATTCCATTACCACAAACTGTTACTGAAAGTATGGCAGAACCAGAGGTTTCAGAAGAAAAGGACATACTAGCGCCTATCCATAGAAGTAGTAGGCAGTCTCATCCACCCGAGAGATACTACAGTTTTCTCATAGACGGGGATCGAAAAGATTGCGTCATTGACAATGATGACCCTACTAGCTTCCAGCAAGCCATTCAGAGCGGCGACTCAGTAAAATGGCCGGATGCAATGCGGACCGAAATAAAGTCCATGTACACTAACAAAGTATGGACTTTGGACATTGCTCCAGATGGGGTAAAACCCGTAGGATGCAAATGGATCTTCAGAAAGAAGATTGGTGTAGATGGACAGGTTGAAACCTATAAAGCTAGACTTATTGCAAAGGGTTTTCGTCAAAGACCTGGTTTGGACTATGACGAAACCTTTTCTCCAGTGGCTATGCTCAAATCCATTCGGGTCCTTCTTGCTATTGCTGCCTTCCACGATTATGAAATATGGCAGATGGACGTAAAGACGGCCTTTCTAAATGGTAATTTGGAAGAGTGCGTCTATATGGATCAGCTAGAGGGATTCAATCAGAGTGGGAGCAGCGGTAAAGTGTGCAAGTTGCTTAAGTCCATTTATGGACTAAAGCAAGCATCACGGAGTTGGAACATCTGTTTTGATGATGCTGTCAAAGAATTCGAATTTATCAAAAATCCAGATGAGCCATGCATATATAGAAAGATTGTAGGGAGAGCTGTAGTATTCCTCGTCTTGTACGTGGATGACATTATCCTAATAAGAAATGATATTCCTATGCTACAGTCAGTCAAAAGATTCTTGTCACAGAAGTTCTCCATGAACGACCTGGGTGATGCCACCTACATTCCGGGGATCCAGATCTATCGTGATAGATCAAAGAGGATGTTGGGACTTTCGTAGTCCAGGTACATAGACACCATATTGAAAGATTCAGTATGGAAGATTTTAAGCGCGGTAACCTACCGGGTTGTCACGGAATCACCCTCTCCAAAGAGATGTCTCCCAAGAATGATTTGGAAAGGGATCGCATGTCGATTATACCCTACGCTTCTGCAGTAGGCTCTATAATGTATGCGATGTTATATATCAGACCAGATGTAGTATACGCATTGAGCGTTGTAAGCCGGTATCAGGCAAACCCAGGGGAGAAGCACTGGATAGCAGTAAAGAACATTCTCAAGTACCTGAGGAGGACTAAGGAGATTTTCTTGGTGTACGGAGGAAAAGACCTCCAGATCGAGACCTTTGCCGACTCCAGCTTCCAGAGTGACAAGGATGACTCCAAGTCCATGTCGTGTTATGTCTTTACCCTCAATGGAGGGGCGGTCTGTTGGAAGAGTTCCAAGCAGGAGACTGTTGCTGACTCAACGATGGAAGCGGAGTACATAGCTGCTTGCAATGCCGCAAAAGAAGCTGTCTGGATGAAAAAGTTCCTCATAGAACTTCAGGTGGTTCCTACCAGTGTTGGTCCAATACCTCTGTATTGTGACAACAACGGTGCTATAGCTTTAGCGAAAGAACCCAGGTCCCATCAGAAGTTCAGACACATCTTAATGCGGTATCACCTGATCAGGGAGATCGTAGATCGCCGGGAGATCGAGATAAAGAGAGTAGAGATAGAGAATAACACTGCTGATCCATTCACAAAGGCCATTCCTCAGTCGCAGTTCGAGAGGCTATTCGAGATGATAGGTCTGCGATATGCCAGTACATGGCACTAGTGCAAGTGGGAGATTGTTAGTGTTTATGCCCTAGAAGGCTATTACTGTATCATACTAGCTTGTATATTACTTAATGGAAGCTTGGGATATTCACAGTTGTATTGACAGTCTTGCTAAAAATGGTAGTATGCTACTTGGTTTATGTCTACTTCAATATGTGCATATGTTTCTTGTAACATATCGCGTATACATATTAGTAGAGCCTTTAGGATCTTTGCTTGATTACCAGCGTTGTGATGGCAGTCACACTAGTGGGGGCTGGGTAGTCTATAAGCAACAACCTATACAGGTCCCTGGTCGTTGGATTATCGAGACTGGGCATCGATACTCCGGAGTAGACTAGTGTGTACGCTTCTCATCCCAGTTGGGGAGATGGTCTGTCCCACAGCCATCAGTACGTCGTACAGGAGATAGTATACAGGTGCTCGTTGGGTTACGGGTATACCGGACAGGACTCGCCGGGAACTGTTGGTTGGTATTATACCCGTCATCAGTTAACAGTTCCCAGGTGACATGAGTACAGCATAGTCCGTAGACTTGACACTGCTGCTTCTCCTCGAGTGTGTTCCCACTGTTCTTAGATTGCTACCCTACCACGGTTCAAAGGAGTCGTGCAAATAGGTAGCAGTTGGGTGCAGTCCCGAAGCACTTGGAGGCAGTGGCGGTTAGACAGGATTCGTCTCTCCCGGTATTGGGAGTTGATATCGCGCTGTGTCAGAGAGCCATTACGCAAAGTCCCTGGCCAGGGCAAGCGAGATTTACTGGTAGGTTCCAGTAGTTTCTCAAGGTGTAATAGGCTTCGCTCCGACACGACTTATACCGCTTTTAGGGGACTGACGCTTGCCGCCCCCTAGGCCCGATATGCGATAGTCTTAGACGAACAGACCGGACTGTACGGAGATTGTCATATCAGACTCAGTAGGAGTTCGGATGGGTTTCCTCATCGGCCTTCTTATCGACATCTACCTGGGGACCGTTACGTACAGCTAGTGCCGCTTGCGGTCTGTGGTTAAACCCACTGCCAGTGTAGTGTCGAGTCTTTAGAGTCCTATACAGAGAGTTTCCCTGCTCCAGGTGAAACGATATAGAGGTCGTATGGTTTTGCGACAAGGGTTCGGACGCATACGTGTGTCTACGCACGTACGACGTTCGGACAATTTTTACTTGTCGGCTTTGGTTTAAGCCAGATTCTAGTATCGAATTATTGGATTTATACAGTCTATGGTTTTTCCGTATTTTCACGGATAGGAGGGGCGTTCTCGTAATTTGTCGGGAAGCTTCTAGAAGCATGGTGACTTGGGAGTTAAGGTGGCATTTGCATTAATTGGATAAATGAGTCATGGTGTGATTCATACATGGAGTTAATGAATCATTTATGATTTATATGACTCATGTGATGAATCACTTAGTGTATTAATGAAACATGATGATATATCATTATTTGTTATTCATTTAATTATATGATATGTTTCATATATACACAAATGATTTCATTCATCCAAAAGGATTCTAATTCTCACCTTCTCTCTCCTCAAGCTCTCTCTCTTCAAACCCTAACCCTAACCTATCATGTGTTGAGATCAAGGGTTAGCTAGACTAATACGTCCTTAATCCAACTCTATATCCCCTAGGTAGCTTAGATTAGCACTTTGAGCAACCTAGTTACCTCAAGTTAAAGGTCAAGCTTGGAGTAGAAGCTCTCGGGTGGATCGTCTTTGACTCGAGGAAGCCGTTGAGGTGCCGACGTTCCAAAGAGCCTACGTGGAGTGGAAGACAGCGATGAAGACCCGAAGGACAAGTAACGTGAGGTATAACTTCGAATCCGAGTAGTAAAACCTCTCGTAGTTTGCTAGTAATGGTTTAGATATGATTCTTGCGCTTAAGTCTGTGTTACGAAGCTTTGATAATTGTTTTTCATATATTCCGCCTCCCCGCAAGTTCGTGGGGTGCGTGACATGGACTTACAGTCGACACGTGGGCGCTTGGCGCTTGAGCGCCCGTGCGCCACGTGTTGACACGTGGGCGCTGGGCGCTTGAGCGCCAGCGCGCCACGTGTCGACATGTGGGCACACTCCAGCGCCGGACGCTCGAGTGCCAGCGCGCCACATGTCGGCACGCGGCCGCTGGGCGCCACATATCGGCACGTGGGCGCTGGGCGCTTGAGCGCCAGGCTCTTGAGCGCTGGCGCGCCACGTGTCGGCACGTGGGCGCTTGGGCGCTGGGCGCGGGGCGCTCGAACGCTAGCGCGCCACGTGTCGGCACGTGAGCGCTCGAGCGCTAGCATGCCACGTGTCGGCATGTGGGCGCTGGGCGCTTGAGCGCAAGGCGCTTGAGCGCAAGGCGCTCGGACGCCGGCAAGGAAAAGGGGCTTTTAGCCACAGAAACTCCCGAAAGGAAAATTAGAGTGGAGTTAAACTCTTAAGCTGTTTTGAAGCTGATGAAGGGCTTCTCCCCTTGAGCCCTAGTTCTTCCCCAAAGTGGGGTTTCTGAAGATGGGTCTCCTTCTTCTTTCTTTGTTGGCCGGATCTTGAAGATCAAGAGATGTGAGATTTTAAAAATCTTTTCTTTTTGAGATCTAATGGAAGATCTGAGTTCCCCTTTATGGGTTTTGTGGTGAAAAATTATTTAATTTTATAAAATGAAGAGTAAGACTCTTGATTTAATTCAAAGAAATGAGAAGGTTTTAGAACCTTGACGAAGGAGAAAGATCTCAGATCTAAAATTTTTTGGAGAGAGAAAAAGTTGTTGGGATATTTTCATTATCCTTGCCTTTATAGGCTAAACATTTTACATATAGCCCCTTGGGCTTTCCAAAATGGCATTTTGCCTATCCCATGGCTCATGTTCCATTTCTTTTTGCACATAAGCCATGAGCTTTACAAAAATTTGGCTTTATGCCCATTTTTCTTACATTCATTCGTAAAATAAAATAAAATAAATACAATAAAATTATTTATTACAAAAAATTTTATCTTGGCATGGGGGGAGGCCGGCTGCTTCATGTTCGGACTCGACCCGGGCATGGGCCCACTTGATCTGGGCTTGGGCCCACTTGGTTTGGGGTTGACATTGATTTTGGCTTGGTCAACCGGGGTGCAAATTTTTACCCCAACAAATTGCCCCCCATCAATAAATGCACACCACATATGTGGGTCGTGTGCATGAAATTGATGGATCTTCTTTTAGTTGGAGGCGACTTGATTTGGTTCCCGCTTTCTGGGAGGCTGGCATTGCCCTTTTTACGACATGGACGGTCGGTGCTGCCATTTTAGCGACTTGGACGGTCGGTTCTGCCCTTTTAGCGACTTGGACGGTTAGTTCTGCCCTTTGAGCGACTTGGACGGTCGATGCTGCCCTTTTAGCGACGTGGACGGTCGGTGCTGCCCTTTTAGCGACGTGGACGGTCGGTGCTGCCCATTTAGCGACTTGGACGGTCGGTGCTGCCCTTTTAGCGACTTGGACGGTCGGTGCTGCCCTTTTTGCGACTTGGACGGTCGGTGCTGCCCTTTTAGCGACTTGGACGGTCGGTGCTGCCCTTTTTGCGACTTGGACGGTCGCTGCTGCCCTTTTTGCGACTTGGACGGTCGATTCTGCCCTTTTTGCGACTTGGACGGTCGGTGTAACACCTTAGAATGTGTTTTGTAGCTAATTATATTTTAACATATTGTTTTTAATAAAAAGTTTACCAAATTAAGTTTTAAATATTTTATCCTAATTATTGAGTATTTTATTAGAATTTTGTTAGGCACACACACACTTGTGCATGATAACTAGGGTTGTTTTTGGGGTTAAACCATGATTAGCAACCATGGTTGACCAACCTTTTTCTCTAACCTAGTTTTATTACTTGTTTATGTATCATGATAGTTTTAAATGGGTTTTAATTTTGAATTGGTGTTTGGTGCATGGTTGACTTTGAGAGAGAGGGGGAGAGAGAGAGAGAGAGAGAGCATGGGGCATCATGGCCTTTGCCATGCCTCATTTAATGAGGAAAGAGAGAGTGAGAAGGGGTCTTTGGAGTGTGCTCTCATTTCTCCACCTCATTTTCTATCTCTCATTCTCTCACTCTCTCACAAACACACACACACTTCCAGCAGCAGCAGCTTCATCACAAACTCACACACACACACTGCAGAGAGAGAGAGAAGAAGCAGCAGCAGAAGCAGAAGAAGGAAGCAGCAGCAGCAGCACAGGCAGTGGCAGCAGCAACAACATCAAGAGCATCTTCCTCACCATCATCAGCATCACTATCATCATCATTACCATCAACAGCAGCAGCAGGAATAGAAGCAGCAGCAAGCAGCAGTGACAGCAGCAGCAACACTAGGAGCAGCAGCGACAGAGGCAAGCTCCAGCAACTGCAGCAGCCATCACCTCCTCCATACACCTCTTCACCTGCTCTCTAGGGTCCAATAGGGTATATTTCCGAACCCTATTGTTTGATTGCGCAGCTTGTGTGCTAATTAGCTAGTTTAGTGCTAGTTTTGGTGATTTGTGAGGTATTGTGGTAATTTGTTGGATGTGTTGGATACCCTAGTTTACTTAAGTGCTAATAGGGACATTGCAACTGAGAAATCCCCAGATTACACTAAAATACCATATAGTTTGTGTTTTGTGCAATTTGTGACCTTTGAGGTGATATTTATGACTTTTGTGATCTGCTATAGACCCGGACCTTGCAGAGTAAAATTGTGGAAACTGGGACATGATACCTAGGTCTAGGATACACCACCATAAGACGAGCCCCAAACCCCATGTTCAGGCCGCCAATTTTGGCATTCTGGCCGCAAATTGCGGCCAAGAAGAGGAGTTGGGTCTTGGGGTTTTGGGTAGGGTACTCTGCAGTGGTTTATAGATCATTGGCATGTCTAGTTTTGTAATATTGTACCTGTAGGAAAATCTGGGACTATATGTCGCTTTTGTGTTTAGTTGTGTTTGCGCGATACGCGCGATACGTGTGTGGGTTCTGTGATCCAGCGTATCGCGGCGTGTCGCGATGGTTTTTAGACGCGTACACACACGATTCAGCGTATCGTGCACACGCGCGTTTAGTTCGCGACGCGAGTTTCTCGTTTCGTTTCGATATCGCGTTTCGAGAGATATTGGGCTTATATGCGATTTCTTGTCGTACTTGCAGGTTTGCAGACGGACACAGCTACAGGGGAAGCAGGTGATAGGATTCACCCAGCGTGGAGTTTAGGTGAGTAGATATAACATCTACAGGGGAATCGCCCGCATGGCGTTATGCGTCTGGGCTAGGATTCAATTCCTGTCGCACATTCTACGTCATTGTAGAATTGCGCATTTACTGCATTTCCTAGATATAGCTATATACTGTGACTAGCAGCCTAGGACACTGCACACATTATTGACGGTTCATGTTGCACGAGCACGGATTGCATGCTACACACACACCGTCAATAATTGCCATGTCACACACTACCCCTTATAGCTACCATTGCTCGCCACACTTGACATCTAGTTTATCGGTATACCTATAGTGTATCATACCTTTAGTGATAGGTATATTTTCACTTGCGATACAGCTACAGGTATACCTCCTACATATTTTACCTATACCGGGAGGGATTTCCTATATATGTTACTATACCCAGGGGGGGTATACGACATCAGTTCCTATAGGTAGATACCTATACTTTGCTACACCTGTATGTTAGATACATATTCAGTGGTTGTCGCATATTCACATTACTGATGTTACTTAGCTGTACCTTGTCATGATTTCGCATACATCTGGTTCAGCTATATACTTGTGTTTACCTGCTCGCATTCAGATATATCGCATACATTATTCCTGTGTTTATGCATTGTTTATCTGGATTTTATATGATGTTTTCGGGATTTGGGAACCGCGGGAGTTCATGAAATTATGCATACATGTAACAACCCGGTTTCCTTGATATGATATTTCGAGCGTCCCCCATGAGTTTTATCGGTGCTGATTACCTACTCCATACGAGGTGTGGTTGCCGTATGAGAGTACATGGTGGGGCCCGGTATGGTTCCCCTCGGCAAGAAGATCGATGGATTTGCCGATTGAGCCTGGAGGCGGGCGAGTACCTACCGGTGATTGTTTTGACCTGGCAGTTGTCTGGAGGCTACTGGCCAGAGTAGAGAGATGGATGCGGGATGACCTGTACTGTCGAGGCCGAGGGCCGACACTACAGACGGACCCCGTGGGCTGTCCGGACTGACGGAGCCCCATATACGAGGATTTCTGTGTCGATGCTTGGCACACGGTTTCATGATATTTCTTTAACCCCTTTTTGTATATATAACAGGGGACTTAGCCGTTGTTATATATACCCTTACACCAATATTAGTGGAATGGGACGCTAATATATGTGTATTGTCCCCATCATATTTATTTCTGTACATATATTTACCTTTAGGATGCTAGAACTTACTTGAGATTGGACTTGGGATACTAGGTGATTCATTGGGGCTTGGACATTGGATATACCTATGTGATTGGTGAGTTGTACGTTCGGGATATAGGGGATTACTCGATACTGTACATTGAGGAGATGTGAGACTTATTTGATGTGAGTGCCCAATGTGGGGCCTGGTTTGAGGATTTGGGATTGGAGTATCTTGGTGGATTGTGATCCTGCCACGACGTCAGGTTTCCGTGGAAAATGACATATTCCACCCTACACCTCACCATTACCTATCTTATGCACAGATTCATATATTGGTAGTACTTGTAGTGTACCCTTATGATAGTTGCATATTTGCTTTCTCATATCTCTATTGCATAGACATTGCATACTACTGTCATGCCATCATTGCTTCACTTATTGATTGTACTTGCTAGTGCACTCTCTTTATTCCAGCATTGCATGACATATTATTACTACTGAAATCGCATATCTTAGATTCATGCTGTACGTGCATTCCTGCGATTACCTGCATATGTTTTATACTATTCACGAGTTGGCAACTCACCCCCGTTGTGCCACAGGTGTTTCAGGTTTTTCCCCAGAGTAGTCGAGGCAGGCTATTCCCCTATCCAGCTATCCAGCTACCATCTTTTGCTACAGATACCGCATCAGCTCACAGTACCCTTTGCATAGGTGGGTTAGACGGTTATCTGTATTATATATTGTACCTTCGTTGTATTGTACTCTCCATCTACTGTTGTATTATTGACATAGAGACTTGGTGAGGACGTAGTGTGTATTATGGTGGATTTGGTGTCTTTATATATACAGCTTTTCTCTACTGTCCTTATTCTTCTGTTGTACTCATATTGATAGTCTTTAGAAAAATGGGGTGTTGCTAAAATTTTAAAGAAAGAAAGGAAGACTTTTAAAGAATTTGGGTTGCGATTTCAATTGTTTTCAAAACTTATATTATCTTTTCCGTATTTCTCATGGTTTAGATTTCTGGGTTTGGCTTTCTTTTACTACGTTGCGTCTTTAGGCGTTGCGTAGTATTAGGGCCGTCACGGGCCATTTTTGGGTCGTGACAAAGTTGGTATCAGAGCGTTAGGTTTTACCTTTCGGAGTGTAGGATGACCTTAGTATGATGGAGTAGGTAGCTTAAGCAGAGTAACGTAGTGTGTGTATGTCTGCAGCATACCCACAGCGCGGTACCTTGCATTAAGTGACCTAAGTACAAATTGCTTGACATTCCTTCCTTGATGATTCATATCTTTGAGATTCGATTTCCTCATTCTTATCGAATCTCATCTTATATCTATTTATAGCCTTGCCGCCGATGACTATGGGGACTCAGAGCGATGCAGCGAGGGCCGAGGTCAGGGTTAGCTCGGGTGAGCCGAGCACTGACCAGGATGGCACTCTAGTTGCACAGGTGCAGACGGATCAGCCTACGATCTATACTATGGATAGACTTTTGGTAGAGATGCAGGAGTTCCGCCAGACGATGAGTTCCTTGGTTGATGTCGTTCGGGAGCTACGACAGGAGGTTGTCACCCCTGTTACCCAGCTGTCCCTTACGATCAGCATGCAGCAGTCTGTCACCTACATAGCACCAGTGGTTGCAGCTCCAGTTGACGAGGCACACATTCCAGAGGCTCAGAGAGTTCCAGGACAGTGGAGGACTCGTACCAGCGTACCAGCCCAGAGGCAGAGGTTTGGTCGTCGAGACAGATTTCATGGCCGTCACGGGAGTAGCAGAGGCTTGGGACGAGGACAGTTGTTCAGCTCTCATCCCCAGGATGGTCAGCAGTCAGCATGTAGATGTTTTCGATGCGGAAGCCTTCAGCACTTCGTCAGGGATTGTTCCTTAGCACCTCGTCATGATCGCTTTCAGAGAGGCCGTGGACGTGGAAGATTTGCTCAGAGGGCTCAGGCTACCAGAGGAGTTCATCCAGCTGCGAGTAGAGGGCAGACACAGGAGTTTGCTTCTACTCATCGGGACGCGCAGACGTCCAATGTGGAGTTTTCAGGTACCCTTGAGTTATATTTTATTTTCTCTTGGTGTATTTGCTTGTTTCTTGCTTGTACTGTGGTTGGGTAGATTAGTCGTAGTTGTGCTAACTTCTGTCAGCGATCCTTTTGTTGCGCGACACGTATTTCAGTTTCGTGCCAATCGGATAGGAGGTAAAGATTCGTCCGTCGTTTTGATCCTTCTAGAGAGGTTGGATTTGACGTTCTCCTGGGCACGGACTGGTTAACTACGTGTTAGGCGTCTGTGGACTACCGTGTGGAAGCAAGTTAGGTTTTGTTTTCCCCGGCAAGTCAGTTCTTGTTGTGCGGGTGCATAGTTGTGCCGCCTCTCACAGCTTGAATTCAGCCTGTTTAGCTAGTCGGCTACTGAGGAGGTGGCGTGGATTCTTGGCGTTCATTCGTGATACCGGAGCCGCCGTGGGATTGCTGGACCGGGTTCTTTTCGTGCGAGAGTTTTTCCGACGTTGTTCCAGATGAGCCGGCGAAACTGAGGGAGCTTAAGGATCAGCTGCAGAGTTTTGGTTTGGGGAGTTTTGTGCGTCTGAGTGTTTCGCTTTTGGAAACTCCTATTTCTGTTCGTCGAGGAGGAAGACGGCAGTTTAGGGTTGCGTATCGACGGATCGTCAATTGAACCAGCTTACGGTGCGGATAGGTATCCTTCATCTCGCCGTGACGATTTCTTCGATCAGCTCCAGAGTGCGAGACATTTTTCTAAGTGTGCTTGGGATCAGGTCATCATTATTGTGGATTCGGAGTGACGGCATTCCGAAGACTGCCTTGTGCGTGCTACGGGCCTTGTGTGTTTTTGTGAGTCGTTGGATTCACTGTCGCCCTAGCAGCATTCGTAGATATGATGAGCCAGATTTCTGCAGGCCGTTCCTCGACCAGTTTTTGTTGTGTTATTTACGACACTCTGGTCTACTTAATGTGTCTTGAGGGACAGGAGTAGCACTTGAGGATTTGTTATGCAGATACTGGGAGAGTACCAGCAGTTTGCTAAATTCTCGGAGTGTTTCTTCAGGCTTGTTTGTGTTGACTCCTAGGTCTTGTAGTCGCGGGAGACGGTTCCGTATGGTTCCGAGGGAGATCGTGGCCGTACGGCTTAAGTCCAGACTTGTGTGCCGGACGGAGATCCGCAGATTGTTGGGCTTAGCAGGGTTTTTACCGCCGTTTCATGCAGGATTGCTAGAGTAGTGCTGCACCGTCGACTGAATTGACCGAGATGGAGGTTTCTTTTCTGTGGACTGAGGCATGTGTACGGAGTTTTCAGCAGTTGAAGATTCAGTTAACAACTGCATCAGTCTTTCTTTGCTTTTGGTTCGGGCGACCTTGTTGTTTAACTGTAATGTTTCTTGAGTGGACTCGAGTGTGTACTGAGGTGACACTATAGAGATATCGCTTTTGCTTTCCCTATATTTGGAGGAAGTACGAGGAGGATATTCCACTCATGATCTGGAGATGGCCGCAGTGGTTTTGCGTTGGAGATTTGGAGACACTACTTGCCTTAGAGTCGTGTCAGATTTTCCACGGACCGCTAGAGCTTAATGTACATCTCCCTGCAGCGGATTTGGATTGTTGTGATAGTCTTCTGCAGATTTACAGTTCTTGTGTGATCGTTGAGTATAGCTTAGTTCGCCTCTACGGAGGGGACAGCTTGCTCATGTCCGCGCCCGACCACTTTCCTTAAATCGTTTCCGCGAGACACTGCCCGTCGAAGCTCGTACGTCAGAAGTACTTGAGCATATTCGGCTGGGTAATGATTCGAAGACCTTGATTGTGACAATGATGTGCTAAGTTAGGACACGTTTGTGTACCTGCCATTATCAGGTAGAGGCGTGTAATCCTAGAACATGCATATCTGTCAACTCCCTCTGTGCATTCAAGTTCCACCAGCTTGGGCGTGACTTGTGAGATAGTTACAAGTGGACAGGAATGTAAGGAGAAGTTTCAGGTTTCGTTTCAAGTGTCTGTCTTGTTGTGTGCTTTGGGTCGAGCATCTGAGGCCGGCTGGAGAATTGCAATCTTTTTACCGTTCCGAAGCAGGAATGGGAGCAGATCTCCACGAAATTCGTTATGGTTTCCACCAAATTTTGGTTAGGGTGTGATTCCATTCGGATTCTTGTCGTCCGGTTATACTCAGTGCTCAGTTGTTTTGTTAAGTTGTGTGTTTGTTGTTTTGTTTGGTCGTCAGCAGCTTGGGATCGTCACTCGCCATCGTTCGGGTTCTCCTTCGATAGCTGTTATCAGGAGATACTCTAATTGGCCACCCTTAGGCTTCGGGGTTAGGTCGTGTCGATCACCAGCCTGTTGTTTTCTGACTCTGCGTAGGTAGGATTTTGGACCCCAACTATGTCTAGAGAATTCGGGTTAGTCCAGTGTGTTCAGGTCAGGATGAGAACTGTCCATTGCAAACAGATGTCCTATGCGACTGTGTTGGTCGCAGGCTTGAGTGCGCAGTGGCAATGTCATGGATTCCTATGGACTTTCCGATGAGTGACGTGTTGGATTCTGGGGAGCTTATCCCAGGGTTTAGGTCCTTCTGAGATCCTATTAGCGAGTTAGTTTCGTTGCCTTTAACTTGGCACTTCCGCCCAGATTATTGGATTTTCACCTCGTATTACTTGTGATGATACTTTACAATTACCTTCTTGACCTTGCTCACATGTTTTGGCACTAGACCTTTTAGCTGGATGCGATCTTCCGTTCACCAGCAGCCATGCGTGCGGATGGCTCGGCAGGTGGAGGAACATCGGTCAAGGGTCTTGCCATCTGTGAAGGGTTTTCTTGGACGTAGCCGTATAGTGAGGTAGTCACTTGGGAGGCTGCGAGCGAGATTTGAGGATTTTAATCTTCTTTTTGAAGGTACAGGTAACAGTATAAGTTTTAAATTCGGGGACGAATTTCTTTTAAGGGGGGGAGATTGTAACACCTTAGAATGTGTTTTGTAGCTAATTATATTTTAACATATTGTTTTTAATAAAAAGTTTACCAAATTAAGTTTTAAATATTTTATCCTAATTATTGAGTATTTTATTAGAATTTTGTTAGGCACACACACACTTGTGCATGATAACTAGGGTTGTTTTTGGGGTTAAACCATGATTAGCAACCATGGTTGACCAACCTTTTTCTCTAACCTAGTTTTATTACTTGTTTATGTATCATGATAGTTTTAAATGGGTTTTAATTTTGAATTGGTGTTTGGTGCATGGTTGACTTTGAGAGAGAGGGGGAGAGAGAGAGAGAGAGAGCATGGGGCATCATGGCCTTTGCCATGCCTCATTTAATGAGGAAAGAGAGAGTGAGAAGGGGTCTTTGGAGTGTGCTCTCATTTCTCCACCTCATTTTCTATCTCTCATTCTCTCACTCTCTCACAAACACACACACACTTCCAGCAGCAGCAGCTTCATCACAAACTCACACACACACACTGCAGAGAGAGAGAGAAGAAGCAGCAGCAGAAGCAGAAGAAGGAAGCAGCAGCAGCAGCACAGGCAGTGGCAGCAGCAACAACATCAAGAGCATCTTCCTCACCATCATCAGCATCACTATCATCATCATTACCATCAACAGCAGCAGCAGGAATAGAAGCAGCAGCAAGCAGCAGTGACAGCAGCAGCAACACTAGGAGCAGCAGCGACAGAGGCAAGCTCCAGCAACTGCAGCAGCCATCACCTCCTCCATACACCTCTTCACCTGCTCTCTAGGGTCCAATAGGGTATATTTCCGAACCCTATTGTTTGATTGCGCAGCTTGTGTGCTAATTAGCTAGTTTAGTGCTAGTTTTGGTGATTTGTGAGGTATTGTGGTAATTTGTTGGATGTGTTGGATACCCTAGTTTACTTAAGTGCTAATAGGGACATTGCAACTGAGAAATCCCCAGATTACACTAAAATACCATATAGTTTGTGTTTTGTGCAATTTGTGACCTTTGAGGTGATATTTATGACTTTTGTGATCTGCTATAGACCCGGACCTTGCAGAGTAAAATTGTGGAAACTGGGACATGATACCTAGGTCTAGGATACACCACCATAAGACGAGCCCCAAACCCCATGTTCAGGCCGCCAATTTTGGCATTCTGGCCGCAAATTGCGGCCAAGAAGAGGAGTTGGGTCTTGGGGTTTTGGGTAGGGTACTCTGCAGTGGTTTATAGATCATTGGCATGTCTAGTTTTGTAATATTGTACCTGTAGGAAAATCTGGGACTATATGTCGCTTTTGTGTTTAGTTGTGTTTGCGCGATACGCGCGATACGTGTGTGGGTTCTGTGATCCAGCGTATCGCGGCGTGTCGCGATGGTTTTTAGACGCGTACACACACGATTCAGCGTATCGTGCACACGCGCGTTTAGTTCGCGACGCGAGTTTCTCGTTTCGTTTCGATATCGCGTTTCGAGAGATATTGGGCTTATATGCGATTTCTTGTCGTACTTGCAGGTTTGCAGACGGACACAGCTACAGGGGAAGCAGGTGATAGGATTCACCCAGCGTGGAGTTTAGGTGAGTAGATATAACATCTACAGGGGAATCGCCCGCATGGCGTTATGCGTCTGGGCTAGGATTCAATTCCTGTCGCACATTCTACGTCATTGTAGAATTGCGCATTTACTGCATTTCCTAGATATAGCTATATACTGTGACTAGCAGCCTAGGACACTGCACACATTATTGACGGTTCATGTTGCACGAGCACGGATTGCATGCTACACACACACCGTCAATAATTGCCATGTCACACACTACCCCTTATAGCTACCATTGCTCGCCACACTTGACATCTAGTTTATCGGTATACCTATAGTGTATCATACCTTTAGTGATAGGTATATTTTCACTTGCGATACAGCTACAGGTATACCTCCTACATATTTTACCTATACCGGGAGGGATTTCCTATATATGTTACTATACCCAGGGGGGGTATACGACATCAGTTCCTATAGGTAGATACCTATACTTTGCTACACCTGTATGTTAGATACATATTCAGTGGTTGTCGCATATTCACATTACTGATGTTACTTAGCTGTACCTTGTCATGATTTCGCATACATCTGGTTCAGCTATATACTTGTGTTTACCTGCTCGCATTCAGATATATCGCATACATTATTCCTGTGTTTATGCATTGTTTATCTGGATTTTATATGATGTTTTCGGGATTTGGGAACCGCGGGAGTTCATGAAATTATGCATACATGTAACAACCCGGTTTCCTTGATATGATATTTCGAGCGTCCCCCATGAGTTTTATCGGTGCTGATTACCTACTCCATACGAGGTGTGGTTGCCGTATGAGAGTACATGGTGGGGCCCGGTATGGTTCCCCTCGGCAAGAAGATCGATGGATTTGCCGATTGAGCCTGGAGGCGGGCGAGTACCTACCGGTGATTGTTTTGACCTGGCAGTTGTCTGGAGGCTACTGGCCAGAGTAGAGAGATGGATGCGGGATGACCTGTACTGTCGAGGCCGAGGGCCGACACTACAGACGGACCCCGTGGGCTGTCCGGACTGACGGAGCCCCATATACGAGGATTTCTGTGTCGATGCTTGGCACACGGTTTCATGATATTTCTTTAACCCCTTTTTGTATATATAACAGGGGACTTAGCCGTTGTTATATATACCCTTACACCAATATTAGTGGAATGGGACGCTAATATATGTGTATTGTCCCCATCATATTTATTTCTGTACATATATTTACCTTTAGGATGCTAGAACTTACTTGAGATTGGACTTGGGATACTAGGTGATTCATTGGGGCTTGGACATTGGATATACCTATGTGATTGGTGAGTTGTACGTTCGGGATATAGGGGATTACTCGATACTGTACATTGAGGAGATGTGAGACTTATTTGATGTGAGTGCCCAATGTGGGGCCTGGTTTGAGGATTTGGGATTGGAGTATCTTGGTGGATTGTGATCCTGCCACGACGTCAGGTTTCCGTGGAAAATGACATATTCCACCCTACACCTCACCATTACCTATCTTATGCACAGATTCATATATTGGTAGTACTTGTAGTGTACCCTTATGATAGTTGCATATTTGCTTTCTCATATCTCTATTGCATAGACATTGCATACTACTGTCATGCCATCATTGCTTCACTTATTGATTGTACTTGCTAGTGCACTCTCTTTATTCCAGCATTGCATGACATATTATTACTACTGAAATCGCATATCTTAGATTCATGTTGTACGTGCATTCCTGCGATTACCTGCATATGTTTTATACTATTCACGAGTTGGCAACTCACCCCCGTTGTGCCACAGGTGTTTCAGGTTTTTCCCCAGAGTAGTCGAGGCAGGCTATTCCCCTATCCAGCTATCCAGCTACCATCTTTTGCTACAGATACCGCATCAGCTCACAGTACCCTTTGCATAGGTGGGTTAGACGGTTATCTGTATTATATATTGTACCTTCGTTGTATTGTACTCTCCATCTACTGTTGTATTATTGACATAGAGACTTGGTGAGGACGTAGTGTGTATTATGGTGGATTTGGTGTCTTTATATATACAGCTTTTCTCTACTGTCCTTATTCTTCTGTTGTACTCATATTGATAGTCTTTAGAAAAATGGGGTGTTGCTAAAATTTTAAAGAAAGAAAGGAAGACTTTTAAAGAATTTGGGTTGCGATTTCAATTGTTTTCAAAACTTATATTATCTTTTCCGTATTTCTCATGGTTTAGATTTCTGGGTTTGGCTTTCTTTTACTACGTTGCGTCTTTAGGCGTTGCGTAGTATTAGGGCCGTCACGGGCCATTTTTGGGTCGTGACAGTCGGGCTGCCCTTTTAGTGACTTGAATGGTCGGTGGTGCCCTTTTAGCAACTTGGACGGTCGGTGCTGCCCTTTTAGCGACTTGGACGGTCGATTCTGCCCTTTTTGTGACTTGGACGGTCGATGCTGCCCTTTTAGCGACGTGGACGGTCGATGCTCTATTTGACTTGCTCTGCTTCCTGGAGTTTCAGGGGTGAATTTGACTTGCTCCACTTCTTACGGTGTCGAGATTGGATTCTGACTTGCTCCATTTTCTGCGGTGTCGGAGTTGAAGTTGGCTTGTTGATTGTGATTTGGGTTGATATCAGTATCGCTACACTGGAATATGGTACCAAGAGCAAATCATCATTTGCGCTTTCTTATCAGGAAGCGATGGCTTAGGAGACAGGTTTTAGGTCCCTATCACCTAAGACTTTTCAATTTTGTGAGCCGTAAGGGTCTCACAAAGAATTTTCTCCCTACAGGTCGTAAGGATCCCGTAGGTGTATTTTCTCCTTAGGAGTCGTGGGGACTCTAAGTGTGTTGCTCCTTCGTGAGTCGTAAGGATCTCACGCGGGAATTTTCTCCTCACAAAGTCGAGAGGACTTTGTGAGTGCATTTCATCTCTTTTTCACGAGTTTGCGCCCTTTCGGGTTTTCACAAACTCGCCAGCAGTCCTGCTGTTTTTACTCACGGAGCCCTTTCGGGTTTTCATCCGTGCCCATTTTGCTTGCGGACATACCCTTTTTTTTCTTTTTCTTTTTTTTTTCTTTTTTTTTTCTTCACCGCCGGTGGGACTTTGAATGTGGTCTCACCGGCAGGACTTGGGAGGGATTGGGATCATTTTACGCCCGTGGATTGTATACGGTTTTGCAGGATGTATGATCCAGACCGTAGGGCCAGAAAAATTTTGGGACTTTGTTGCCGTCTGCATCGCTGCACTGGAATATGGTATTAGGAGCGACTCATCATTCGCCGTTTTGGGATTTGGAATTTGGTTGGTGTCTGCATCGCTGCACTGGAATATGGTACAAGGAGCGACTCATCATTCGCCATTTGAGAGTTTGGGTTTGGAATTTGGTTGGCATCTGCATTGCTACACTGGAATATGGCACCAGGAGCGACTCATCATTCGCTACTTGGGGATTGGGGGCGATGGCTTGGGAGACAGGTTTAGATCCCTATCACCTAAGGCTTTCAATTTTATGGGCCATGAGGGTCCCATAAAAGCATTTTCTCCCTACGAGTCGTAATGATCCCGTAGGTGTATTTTCTCCTTGGGAGTCGTGAGGACCCCCAAGTGTGTTTTTCCTTGGTGAGTCATAAGGATCCCACGAAGGATTTTTCTCCTCATGCATCATGAGGACACATGAGTGGGTCTTTCCAATGGAGCATAATTCCCAGGGCGGAGACCAACCGAGGGACTGGTGATTACGGTGGGGCATGAGTATGATGAGAATTATTTGAGCCCGTGGATTGTATACGGTAGTCAATTTGAGGACTAACCGTAGGGCCGGGAGAATTTTGAGAAATTGGATTTTGATTGGCGTCTGCATCGCTGCACCGGAATATGGTATCAGGAGTGACTCATCATTCGCCGTTTGGGGACTTAGAATTTGGATCTTGTTTGGCATCAGTATTGCTGCACTGGAATAATGCCATGAGCAACTCATCATTTGCCCCGGGAGGACTTGGGATTTGGTTTTTGGGTCGGCATCAGCACCGCTAACACTGAAGCGTAACGCCAGGAGCGACTCATCATTTGCTATTTGGGGACTTAGAATTTGGATCTTGTTTGGCATCAGTATTGCTGCACTGGAATAATGCCAGGAGCAACTCATCATCTGCCTCGGGAGGACTGGGGATTTGATTTTTTGGGCCGGCATCAGCACCGCTAATACTGAAGCGTGACGCCAGGAGCGACTCATTATTTGCCGTTGCCCGTTGGGGAACGATGGCTTAAGAGACAGGTTTGGGTCCCTATCACCTAAGGCTTTTCAATTTTATGAGCCGTAAGGGTCTCATAAAAGCATTTTCTCCCTACGAGTCGAGAGGATCTCGCAGGTGTATGTTCTCCTTAGGAATTGTGAGGATTCCTAAGTGCGTTGTTGTTAGTTATATGTATGCCCTAGAGGACATTACTGTACATACGATGTATATTATAATGGATGCTTGGACATATATAGAGAGGACTTTCTTGCTCGACATGATAGTATGCTATCTGGTTGTACTTTATCTTAACATGTACTCTGATTGTCTCTATATTACATGTTGATAAAGCCCTTAGGATATGTACTCGACTACTGTGACTATGATGAGATCATAATAGTGGGGCCACGGTAGTCGACGGGTACATCCTATAACTGTTCCTAGTCGAGGGTGTATCGAGACAGGGCATCGATACACCAGAGTAGACTAGCGTATACGCATCTTGACCCATATGATGGACGATGGATGATCCCATATCCATCGGTGTTTGACATCAAGGATGGTGTACGGGTGCTCAGTGGAGACTGGGTACACTGGACGGACTCGACGAGAACTCCCAGATGGTATTATACCTCACGTCAGATGGCAGTTCTCCGGTGACACTGGTACAGAGTAGTCTGTTGACCCGAGATCTTCATAGAGTCTTGTGTGATTCCCACTGTGCTTTGATTTCCATCATACTACGTCCAAGAGGGCGTGCAAAAATGTGGCTTTTGGGTACAGTCCCGAATCACATGGAGGCAATGAGCGATAGGAGGGGATTCGTCTCTCCCGGTATAGGGAGTTGATGTTGTGCTATGTTCGATTGGCTATAACCGGAATCCCTGGCCAGGGTTGCTGAGATCTACTGGTAAGTGTTATCAGTAGTTTCTTGAACTGTTATAGACCTCATATCGACACGACTTATCGATCTACTGGGGTCTGACGTTTACCACCCCTAGGCGAGATATGCAACATATCAGACGACGAAACCGGACTGTACGGGAGTGTTACTGTTTGGATTCACAGGAGAATGTACAGGCTTGTTTGTTGATCTTCTGAGCGCTCAATACCTGGGTGTCTGTTACGTTTAGCTGACCGCTTGCAGCTTGTAAGTGTTTGATATGATCATCACCTACTGCCAGCGTATTGACGAATCTTTAGAGTCCTACACAGAGGTTTCTTGGCTCAGGAGAAATGGAGTAGGAGCACATATGTGATATGTGCGAGACCGAGGATAATGCGATATGAGATACCGTATTCTATTCTCGCGATATATGATATCAGCCGGGTCATCGGATCAAGTGTTGATTCGATGAATCGGTAAATGAGATATTAGTCGGTTATATGCGATATAGCCGGATTGTCGGATCAAGTGTTGATTCGATAATTTAATGTATAATAATATATATGATATATTAAATTACATTAACTAATATTAGCTCACTAAAAGATTCTTTTTCTTACTCGTGTAATACATTGATATATATGCGATATATGTTAAATGTATTATTTTATTTTGTTACGATAAATATTATATATGTGATATATAATATTGTACATGATATGATAACTAATGCAACATGTTTAGTGGAATTTAAACATGATTAGGGTTTGGATTAGGGTTAAGCTTTCTAGATGATTCTAGAAGGTTTAGTTTTGTTTTGTGAAAGATATTTTGTGGTGACTCATTCTTAACCTAACCCAAACCCTAGCCTTGGTTAATTCTCTACAATGCTTTATTCAACCATGGTTTCATTATTCATCATTATCATCTTTGCATTATTCATCACAAAAGGTTTTATGTTAATTGTTCATCTTCTTCTTTCTTTCTTTTCATGAAAAAGCTTTCTAGCTTTTTCTAAGTGAAGAAAAATGAGTGAGAATAAGAAAACAAATGAGAGCAAAAATCCTACTTCATCATTCTCATCTATCCTTGCCATTTAGATGAGGGTGTTCACTTCATATTATGAGTGTTAGCTTGTGTTAACGAAACTTCAAGGTAGATCATCTTTGTATCGAAAATCGAAAGCAAGACTGCATCTTTCTCTTCATGGAACCTCTCGAGAGTCCGGAACACGATGATCGCAGCGAAGGGACTTCAACATGGAGCTTTAGAAGTGAAGGACTGGATCTACAAAGGTTGTAATCCCTCTCACTTAGTGTTAAAGTGTTTAACATGTTAGTTTTCGCATAAACTCTAGTTTAAAAATCCGGCTTCGGGTTGTTCGGCACGGCTAATTTTTTAATCGGGCATGGTTGATGCCTCGTAGAACCTTGTGCGCGTGCATAGCAACCCTTCAGTGGTATCAGAGCCAAGCTAGAGCTTTAGGCGAAGTCTAGATGAAGTTTAAAGTCCGATCGAACCCGAGAACCCCGACACGAACCCTTCTCTGTACTTTTTTCAAAAATGTTGTTTTTTATGAATTAAAAATGCTCAGAAAAACAGGCAGGAAAAACTAGGAATTACAGTGTAGTACGGTCCTCTAAGTCAATAATTTGACCGCGGAACCGCGGCCAAACCAAGGGTTTGGCGGCGGTTCCGCGGCCCAAATTATGACTTAGTCCCTGGAATTTCATGTAATTATTCTTAGGTCCTTTCTTGTTATGTTTTTATGGGAATTTTTTAATTCCACTCAAGTGTTGAGTTTTCTAGGGTTGTATTGGGGACTCGTTTATTCGATCGGATAATTTAACTTTGTTTAGTTTGTCCGGATAATTTTTAGAAACTGTTAAAAAGTTCGAACGGATATCAATAACTCATTTTTTCCCCTGTCGGAAAATTTTTCAAAAGTTGGATTTTTTCTCGAGTTTAAGAACGTTCTAAGTCGTGCAAGTAACGCGGTGGACCCTCTAGAAGACAACAAACCTTAACTCGATTATATGATCGTCTTGAACTGCCTCTAAACCTTAGGGTTTGTGGCAGTACGGCGTACCACATGTGAGGCGTTGGCTTGACCCTTCTACTGCTGGACCATTGGTACTGTGGCATGTGATGGATGTTTTTAAACTGATTTCAAGTGTTGAGATATATTGGGGAAATCTTGGGTGTTTGATTATTCGATCGGAAAGTTTAACATTGTCTATTTATCTGGAATGTGATACAATATTTGGAATCCAAAGGTAGTTATGAGATAACTAATTTGAATATTATAAATCTAGCAGTTCAGTCTAAGATGATCGGTTGCCACGGAATTTTGATGTGATCAAAAGTCCGTCGCAATCACGTAGCGTACGCGGATACTCGCCGGGTAAACTTAACAGACAGCCACGCCCCATAGCCCCGACCAAGTGACTGTAGGAGAACCCCATCGCCAAAAGCATCCGTTCGGGTGCTCGCGGCAGCGGTGTTCCGCCTTAGTGCACTTCGTCGACGGCATCTGGGGGTGCGGCCGTCTACTAAAGTTTGCGACGAGCATTCGATCAGGATGTCGGGAATCTTGTTGAATTGCCCGACTTGATATTGAAAAGAGTTTTCGATAATGAGACTAAAATGCGGGGTTTATAATTGTTAGGCATGCGATGTCTAAGGAATTCATTTGGTTAGGCATGCGATGTCTAAGCAGGTTGCGGATTCCAACTGTTGTAGTTTTACACTTTCTTTTATGTGACCGTAAGTGTAGTATGTAGTTGTATTGCCGGTTTTCGTTGCTATACATCAACGACGATCGGTGTATGCATACTTACTTACGTTGATGATATGAGATATTATGTGTTGCTGTGATATGTTATAATGGATCGTCGCGTTTTGAATAGCCGGGGGTTTTATGTGAGATGAGAGTTTTTCTTTTTCATTCATATAAAATTCATTTGTATGTAATATTCTTTTATTGGGGCACTTTCGGGCTGAGGATGATGTCACCATTGTATATTATTTACTTTTCCGCATTAGGTAGACCCAAGGAGGGTAGCACAAGTAACCAGGTTCTAGGGTCCAACGGGAGACCATCTCGAGGAGTCGAGACCGGGTCTCCTAACCCTAGAATTGGCAGTGTTGCTTGCCGCTCTCGTAGGGGTCTAGGGATGTGGGTTTGGCTATTCATCGCGACCGTGGAATCCGTGTTTTATACAGGCTCGTATTAAAACACGGACGTCCTAGTATATCCAATATTTCATATATGTTCTTCTGCTGCAATGTTCTGTGATGAGATCATATTACTACCTGAGATGAATGTTTATATTATATATATGAGATATATGTTATATTGCAGATTTCGTTTCAAATGTGATGCTTGTGAAGCATAATAAAATGGGACTTCATTAATAAGATTAATGAACTAAAAGAAACCTAAAGATGTTGTAGAAACTTGTTTAAAAACTGGTAGCTCTAGTTCTTGCTTTGTATAGCGGTGTTCCTTGTAGAACATCCAGCACCTTCTTCGATAAGTAAAGAGCCGAGATCCCTTCACCGGGAGTGACCTCTTTAGTGAAACTAGCAGATGCTACAAACTCGGTCTGTCTTTTGATTGCTTCTATAGTTCTTGCTTTGCATAGTGATATTTATGAAATATCCTGCACCATATTCGATGAGGAAAGGGCGGACGATCCCTTCACCGGGAGTGACCCCTTTAGCAAAACTAGAAAAGCCTCAAAAACATTCCATTTAAAATCACTCGATTCTACAACGATATCAAGTTCATTACGCAAAGGGTTTTCTTTAAAACCTGCCGTAGCCCTCCGTCATTTTAGGAAGTAGAGTACTTAGTATTTGTGCTGCGTATGTCGACTTTAGCTGAGGCGTAGTGTACGATAGCTAAGTGATGTCTTCCTACACTGCATATGATGCGATTAGTTAGGACATTCATGTGATTATGTCGACCATAGTTGAGGGTCATGTAGGGTGGGTCTGATTAATCATGAAATGACGAGTAGAACTTGACTAGTGCTTATGATATGTTGACCTTAGTTAAGGTCATAAGTGCTAGGGGTAATATATTATTGGGAATTTCAAGTGTTGAAATTTGCAATGAGATTGCATACCTTCTATGAGATAGTTGGATCCCGATACCCGCTGCGAGTAAGAGTTATTCCTGGGAGAGTTTTTCACATTACAATTAGCAGATCAAGTAGGTGTCTAGAAAGGTGTTAACGGGGTTACGTCCTTGGAAAAACGAGGTTTACTTTAATTAGGTTCGTGTGAAAGCACGGGAGACCTCACTCAAAGTACCGACACTGGCCTGGCCAAAAGATTGGCGAACTTGTAGCGTGTAATTAATTCCGTCTAGCCTTTCGTTTTAGGGTTTGAAGGAAGATTTGACTAAAACAGTGGGAGACATTCTGATTAGATATATTAGATAACCAATCTAATCTTGCAAGAGCATACGCTGAGTGTTTTCTTCTCTCTCTCTCCAGGTAGCGACCATATCACGCCTTAATCAAGATAATAAAACGGATATATTGACCGAACCCGCTTATTATACTGAGCTGGGGAACGTTGGTCCCGCTCTAACTTATAATTGTTATAAGACAGAGTAGGAAATTGGGGAATACTAGATTTCCCGTGCCGCCCAAACGAAGAAAGTGCATGCTGATGCATCATCTTCGGGTGTGTTCATTACATAGAACTGTTTCTCAGTATCCTTTACGTCCTGGGTATGAGATACCGGATCAGGATCCCGCATATGTAATCTGTTACATGGGCTACAGATAGGTAAAGAACTGAGAACGGGTGATAAGTTTCATGAGATAGAAACGGTGCAAATGTTGCAACCAAGTCTGTTGGTCACTATCGCCCTGTATTACCAGAATACATTGATTCTGAACGAATGTTATTAGATACCGAACCTGATATACAACATCATATCAGTCTCTTTATTAGTAAAGAAAGGATATAATTTTGTATTGTTGGATAATGTTTTGAACATTTCCTATATCAAGAGTTGATCGGTTCAGGCACGTTATCTAAAAGCATTGACGTTCTAAATCAAAACTACAGTTCTTAGTATACAGAACACACACGAGAGGAAGAGTTCAGAAATGAACGAATCCTTCTTGAAGCATTGTAGACTAGGTCATATCGATGCGACCCGACTAGCTGAAGTTACATTAAGATGCATATTTAAATTTGTTTGAATTTACATCTTGTGAAACTTGCCGGTCATGTCACAAAGATAAAATGACCATAGCTCTGTTTATTGGAAACAGAGAAAGAGTTAGTAAACTCTTGGGATTGACACATGATGATGTATGATGGTCTCCTGTCTACATATGCCAAGACTAGTTCTTTGTACTTCATTACATTCTCTGATGATCTCTCAAGATTCAGACATATGTTCCTGTTGAAACACAAGTCCGAAGCTTTTGAGATATTCACAGAATATAAGTTAGAAGTAGAGAACCAAAAACGGGTATAAGTATTATGTCCTTTGATGATATCAGGGAGGAGAATACTTGAACACGGAATTCCTGGACTATTCCAAAGGAGAATGAGATTCTCTCTCAGCATTACTCATCCGTATACACTATAGCACGATGGTATATCGGGGCGGAGCAAAGCATCCTATGTGATATGGTGTGCTCTATGATGAGTACTACTGAGTTTCCTATTTCCTTTTGGGAGTTATGCACTTGAGAAGCTGCATACCTATTGAATAGGGTTTAAATCAAATCAGTTGCCTACCACATCATATGTGATATGGAATGGGAAGAGCCCATATCTTAAGTAAGTTAAGATTTGGGGTTGTCGGGCCTATGTCTAAAAAGCAAAATCCGGACAGGCTCGAGGCAAGGCCAGCTCTGTAAAACTGGAAGTAGTTCCAGCTATACAAACTTCTACAGATATTTTGGTAGACCCAAAGGATTCAATAGTAACCAACGAACCTCAGCCTCTTCACCCACCTGAGAGATACTTTGGTTTCTCTATGACAGTGGGAGCGAGGATTGCATCATGAGATGATGAGCCAACTAGTTTAGAGCTGGCCATCAGGAGTGAGACTCTGTAAGAATGGCTGGATGCTTATCGATCTGAGATGGAATCCTTATACACCAACAAAGTATGGACTTTGGTTGCTCTATCTGAAGGGTTAAATCCCCATCAGGAGCAAGTATATCTTGAGAAGATTACTAGGTGTACATGGAAAAGTTGAGACTTTCAAAGCTATGCTTAAGTCCATCCAGATCCTACTTGCCACGGCTACATACCATGACTACGATATCTGGCGGTTGGGTGTCATGACTGCTTTTCTAAATGATGATTTGGAAGAGAGCGTCTATAAGTACACAGCCAGAGGGCTTCGTAGACAGTGGGAGCAGCGGAAACGTGTGCAAGATGTTTTATGTGATAAAGCAGGCATCGCGGAGTTGGAACATCTGTTTTGATGTGATAGTCAAAGAGTTTGACTTCATCAAAATGGTAGATGAACCTTGTATATACAAAAAGGTAGTAGGGAGTATGGTGGTGATCCTCGTAGAGTATGTGGATGACATACTCTTGATAGGGAAGGAGTTTCCTATGCTACGCTCGGTCAATCTCCGCTCATCACAAGGATTCTCCATATAGGATCAAAGTGATACCTCCTAAATCCTGTGTTTCTGGATCTATGAGATAGATCTAATTGGATGTTAGGATTCTCACTAGTTGTAGTAAGATGGTATCAATCGATCCTGGGGAGAATAACTGGAAAGGTTCCAGGGTGATAAGGATGACTGAATGTCAGTCGCAGGCATTGTCCTTACCCTCAGTGGAGGGAAGGTATGTTGGAAGAGTTCCAAGCTAGATACCGTGACATACTAGATGATTAAAGGCAAGATACATCGTTACCAAGGATACTACCAAAGAGGCAGTCTGGATATATATAAGTTCATGAGATGAACTTCGTTCCTACCATTGTGTGACAATGGAGTTGTGGCTTATGCCAAGGAACCCTCGTCCCATCCGAGATCCAGATATAATTCTTAGGCAGTATCACTTGATCATGGAAATGGTTGATCTCCAGGGAGATCGAGGTTAGGAGAGTAGACACAGAGGACAACAGCGCGGATCCACTCACAAAGGCATTTTTCCCAGTAGAGACTTTTTTTTTGGATGGTTGAGTATGAGATACTTCAACCGCAGCTAATTGTTGGGTATGTGATACCACAACAGATGGCCCTAGTGCAAGTGGGAGATTGTTAGTTATATGTATGCCCTAGAGTCCATTACTGTATATACGATGTATATTGTAATGGATGCTTGGACATATATAGGGAGGACTTTCTTGCTCGACATGATAGTATGCTATCTGGTTGTACTTTATCTTAACATGTACTCTGATTGTCTCTATATTACATATTGATAAAGCCCTTAGGATATGTACTCGACTACTGGGACTATGATGAGATCATACTAGTGGGGCCGCGGTAGTCGACGAGTACATCCTATAACTGTTCCTAGTGGAGGGTGTATCGAGACAGGGCATCGATACACTAGAGTAGACTAGTGTATACGCATCTTGACCCATATGATGGGCGATGGATGATCCCATATCCATCGGTGTTTGACATCAAGGATGGTGTACGGGTGCTCAGTGGAGACTGGGTACACTGGGCGGACTCGACGAGAACTCCCAGATGGTATTATACCTCACGTCAGATGGCAGTTCTCCGGTGACACTGGTACAGAGTAGTCTGTTGACCAGAGATCGTCATAGAGTCTTGTGTGATTCCCGTTGTGCTTTGATTTCCATCATACCACGTCCAAGAGGGAGTGCAAAAAGGTGGCTTTTGGGTACAGTCCCAAATCACATGGAGGTAATGGGCGATAGGAGGGGATTCGTCTCTCCCGGTATAGGGAGTTGATGTTGTGCTGTGTTCGATTGGCTATAACCGGAAATCCCTGGCCAGAGTTGCTGAGATCTACTGGTAAGTGTTATCAGTAGTTTCTCGAACTGTTATAGACCTCATATCGACACGACTTATCGAGCTACTGGGGTCTGACGTTTACCATCCCTAGGCGAGATATGCAACATATCAGACGACGAGACCAGACTGTACGGGAGTGTTACTATTTGGATTCACAGGAGAATGTACAGGCTTGCTTGTTGATCTTCTGAGCGCTCAATACCTGGGTGGCTGTTACGTTTAGCTGACCGCTTGCAGCTTGTAGGTGTTTGATATGATCATCACCTACTGCCGGCGTATTGACGATTCTTTAGAGTCCTACACAGAGGTTTCTTAGCTCAGGCGAAACGGAGTAGGAGCACATATGTGATATGTGCGGGACCGAGGATAATGCGATTTGAGATACCGTATTCTATTCTCGCGATATATGATATCAGCTGAGTCATCGGATCAAGTGTTGATTTGATGAATCGGTAAATGAGATATTAGTCGGTTATATGCGATATAGCCGGATTGTCGGATCAAGTGTTGATTCGATAATTTAATGTATAATAATATATATGATATATTAAATTACATTAACTAATATTAGCTCACTAAAAGATTCTTTTTCTCACTCGGGTAATACATTGATATATATGAGATATATGTTAAATGTATTATTTTATTTTGTTACGATAAATATTATATATGTGATATATAATATTGTAACATGATATGATAACTAATGCAACATGTTTAGTGGAGTTTAAACATGATTAGGGTTTGGATTAGGGTTAAGCTTTCTAGATGATTCTAGAAAGTTTAGTTTTGTTTTGTGAAAGATATTTTGTGGTGACTTATTCTTAACCTAACCCAAACCCTAGCCTTGGTTAATTCTCTACAATGGTTTATTCAACCATGGTTGCATTATTCATCTTTATCATCTTTGCATTATTCATCACAAAAGGTTTTATGTTAATTGTTCATCTTCTTCCTTCTTTCTTTTCATGAAAAAGCTTTCTAGCTTTTTCTAAGTGATGAAAAATGAGTGAGAATAAGAAAATAAATGAGAGCAAAAATCCTACTTCATCATCCTCATCTATCCTTGCCATTTAGATGAGGGTGTTCACTTCATATTATGTGTGTTAGCTTGTGTTAACGAAACTTCAAGGTAGATCATCTTTGTATCGAAGATTGGAAGCAAGACTGCATCTTTCTCTTCGTGGAACCTCTCGAGAGTCAGGAACATGATGATCGCAGTGAAGGGACTTTAACACGGAGCTTTAGAAGTGAAGGACCGGATCTACAAAGGTTGTAATCCCTCTCACTTAGTGTTAAAGTGTTTAACATGTTAGTTTTCGCATAAACTCTAGTTTAAAGATCCGGCTTCGGATTGTTCGGCACGGCTAATTTTTTAATCGGGCATGGTTGATGCCTCGTAGAACCTTGTGCGCGTGCATAGCAACCCTTCTGTTGGTCCTTTGTGAGTCGTAAGGATCTCACGCAGGGATTTTCTCCTCACAAGGTCGAGAGGACTTTGCGAGTGTATTTCATCTCTTTTCACGAGTTTGCGCCCTTTCGGGTTTTCGCAAATTCGCCGGTAGTCCTGTTGTTTTTACTCACGGGGCCCTTTCGGGTTTTCATCCGTGCCCATTTTTCTTGTAGACATTCCTTTTTTTTCCTTTTTTCTTTTTTTTCCTTCCTTTTTTTGCCACTGGTGGGACTTTAAAAGTAGTCTCACCGGCAGGATTTAGGAGAGATAGGGGTCATTTACGCCCGTGGATTGTGTACGGTTTTACAGGATGTATGATCCGGACCGTAGGGCGGGTGTGCTCAATTCGTCTACGACTTGGATCATTCACACGTAGTATTTCTTGAGATAACGGCCATTGATGGGTGGCATGGGCCTTTCTCCCTCGGCACTTATTAGTTGGTAGGATCCCCCGTCGAACACTTTCTCGATGACGTATGGTCCTTCCAATTTGGCTCGAATTTTCCTTTGGCATGTCGATTGGGGATGATCGGTCTTTTAGGGACCAACACCAATTCGCCTTTCTTGAAACCGCGGAGACGGGTTATCTTGTCATAAGCCCGTGACATTTGGGATCGGTATAGCTCCATATTTTGCTGTACCGCGAGCCTCTTTTCTTCCAGGGCGTCGAGCTCTTCAAGCCGAAGGAGCACGTTTCCCTCCTCCGTCAACTCATGCTGAACGGCCATTCTTAAGCTTGGAACTTCGACTTCGAGGGGGAGGACCGCCTCTACTCCGAAGAGCAATGAGTATGGAGTGGACTGAGTTGGAGTACGGTGCGTGGTACGATATGCCTACAATACCTCGTGAAGTTTGAGATTCCAGCCTCTCTTGTTGGCTGAAGCATTTTTCCTCAGAAGCTTGCATAGAGTCTTATTGAAGGCTTTGGCCAGCCCATTGGCTCTTGGATTATAGATGGAGGAATATGTCCAGTCTATCTTGTGTTGAGTAGCGAATCTTGAGACTTTGAAACTCTTGGAAGAAGGCCCATTGTCAGAAATGATTCTGCTTGGTGTACCGAAGCGGTATAGAATATTATGCTGGAAGAATGTCAGAATATCTCCTGTCTTGACTTCTTTTAGCAGGACAGCTTCAGCCCATCTGGAGAAGTAGTCTGTTGCGGCCAGTATGAACCGGTGGCCTCTAGATGATGGAGGATCAATTAGGCCAACTATGTCGGTGCCCTAAATTTCGAAGGGCCACGACGCTTCCGTAGGATGCAACGGATTAGGGTGCTTTTGAAAGAAATCGCCGTGAATTTGGCAGATATAACATTTCTTTGCATGCTCTCCGCAATCCCGTATCATGGTGGGCCAGTAATACCCAAGCCGTTTAATTTGAAGTTGCATCTTGGAGCCAGATTGGTGAGCACCGCAAATGCCTGAGTGGACTTCTTTCATGACTTTTTAGGCTTCGGCCGATGACATGCACCTGAGCCAGAGTTGGTCATATGACCTGCGGTATAGCGTGTCATTTACAAACACATATCGGAGAGCTCTCTTCTTTAGCTGAACCCTCGCAGACCTTCCTTCGGGCTGCTTGTCGTATCAGAAGTACTCAATGAAGGGTTCTCTCGAATCGGGCTCGTCTTGGATGATCGAAGCTTCTTCGGCGGGACTGCTCTTCTGTTCCGCACTTTCCTCTTCTCGTAGAGAGACTGGGGGTAGAATTTGTCGGCTCCTGACTGTGATCAGAATTTCATCCATGTCAGGATCAGCCAGCTCCTTGGCTAAGCGAGCGAGTACGTCAGCCTTTCCATTCAATGCTCTAGGGACTCTCGTTAGTTCAATGTGAGTGAACCGTTTCATGAGTTCCACAACCCGGCTTCTGTACCGAGCTAACTCGGGTTTGTATATCTTATAGTCGCCGCTTACTTGGTTGACAACAAGCTGGGAGTCACCGTAAACCCGCAGCCGAAGGATTTCCATTTCTATGGCGAGCTCCAAACCAGCTATCAAAGCTTCATACTCGGCTTCATTGTTTATGCGAGGCTCGGTGAGAGCAAAAGAACGTCGTAGGGTTCCCATTGACGGCGTGATGAACACCAATCCTATCCCTGCTTTTATCCCCAGAACGCTTGATTGAGGTCCTTATTGATGAAGCTCCATCGAAGTAGAGCTCCCAACATGGCTCATCTTCCACGAGGTGCAGCACTTGTTCGTCGGGTAACTCACAATTTAGCGGCGACCCTTCTGGTATAGGATGAGCGGTGAGGAAGTCTGCAAGAGCTTGCCCTTTCACTACTTTCTGAGGAGTATAAACTATATCAAACTCAAGTAACATGACAGCCCATCTTGACATTCTGCCGGCTAGGCTTACTTTGTCATCAAGTGTTTGAGAGGGTCAATCTTGGAGATCAGCATAACCCGATGAGCGAGCAGGTAGTGCCGCAGCTTATTCACAGCAAATATCAGAGCCAGGCATTGCTTGTCAATCGGGGAATAGTTGTGTTCCGCCCCGACTAAAGTTCGACTGAGGTAGTGGAGGGCATTCTCTTTTCCTTCCTCGTTGTTCTGGGCAAGGAGCACAGCGAGTGACTCATCTAGCGCAGCAGTGTAGAGAATCAGCGGTTTATTTAGAATGGGAGCGGCCAACACTGGAGGGTGCAATAAGTACTGTTTGATGCTTTCGAATGCTGTTTGACATTCGGCATCCCAGATAAAAGGAGCTCCTTTCTTCATGAGCTTTGAGAAGGGCCTACATCTCCCCGACAAATTTGAGATAAACCTCCGTATATAAGCAAGCTTCCCTTGAAATGATCTCAGCTGCGTCAGACTCTTTGGATGGGGCATCTCCATGATGGTCTTTATCTTTGATGGGTCAACTTCGATCCCTCGATGCCGGACTATAAAGCCCAGGAATTTTCCCGATGACACGCCAAAAGCGCACTTCAGAGGATTCATCTTCAGATCGTATTCCCTCAGTCTGGTGAGAACGGTCTTAAGATCTTGGATATGGTCGGCCTTGGCTTTAGTCTTGACGACCAAATCGTCAACATAGCATTCGACGACTTTATGGATTAGGTCATCAAAGATATTGGTCATTGCCCTTTGATATGTGGCACCTGCATTCTTCAGTCCGAACGGCATCACCTTGTAGCAGTATATTCCGATCGAGGTTCGAAATGCTGTGTGTTTCTCATCCTCAGGCAACATCTTGATTTGATTATACCCAGACGAGACATCCATAAAGGTGAACAGCTCATAATTTGAGGTGTCATCGACCATCATTTCCATGACCGATAGCGGAAAGTCGTCTTGAAGGCATGTTTTGTTGAGGTCCCTGAAATCGACACAAACTCGGATCTACCCATTTTTCTTCTTCGCTGGGACTATGCATGCGATCCAGTCCGCATATTTCTCTTCCCTGATGAAGCCGGCATCGATGAGCTTCTTGGTTTCCTCGATGACTTTTTCTTCTAGTTCCCTTCTCATTCTTCGAGGAGATTGTTTGACTGGCTTAGCATCAGGAGATATAGCCAGCTTATGCACGGCCACTTCAGGGGAAAGGCCAGGCATTTCTTTGTATGTCCACGCGAAGCAGTCGACGAACTCATGCGGCAGGGCAATTATCTGCTCTTTCATTTCCTCCAACAAGAGTGAGCTGATGTAGGTCAGCCTTGGATTATTGGGGGTTCCTAAGTCAATCTCGGTTAGCTCGTCAAAGGTTGCTTGTCCGCCATCTTCGAGCTCTTGAGGAGCAACTTCTGGCTCGGCTAGCTCGTCTTCATCATTTGACTCTTCGCTGGCTTCCCCAATATGGATCATGTAGCATGCCTTAGAATCCGGCTGGATGAAACCTACGCCCCGCCTATCTGGAATTCGTCTATCAATGAGTGCTCGGACCTAAGGTGGATGCCATATCCCTTCGTAAAACTTTGCTTCGGACTCCGTTTGATATAACCGGCATCCGCACTTTTTAAAGTGTTCCCGCATCTCGGGCGCATAGTATCTGGGATT